>JALBUQ010000001.1:0-672149 GCA_024364755.1 Pseudohyphozyma bogoriensis
AGGGGTGCGAGAACGACATGATTGCAAAGCACTTTGGCGGGCAGTACAAGGAGGAGGGCGGAATCGGGCCGCTGGAGATGTTTGCCAACGTCGTGTCGGGGAGGAAGATGTGCGAGGGGTTCCTCCAGCGGTGGTGCGGAGTCTGCTACCCTTCGTGTCGAGGAAGGGACAATCACTGGCGAGACTGGGGCTTCGCTTGTGACGAGATCAAGGGCGCGACGCTGTCTCACCGGCCAACAGCGACGGCCACGCTCGACGCGCCCGTCAAGTCGCCTCCCGAGCCGTTCGTCATCGGGAGCGCCGACGACCCTTGGGTCATTCCCGGCCTCCTCTCTCGTCATACCTCGCCTTTCTCCAACACGGATGACTGGCACCTCCTCCACATGCTTTGCTGGACGACCGGGCCAGAGACGTTCCAGGAACGGCACTACGAAGCGATCGAGACGATTTGGGCGCACGAGCCAAGAGCGATCCTCTTCATGATGGCCACGACGCTGCCGCTCGACTTCTTCGACTCGTATACGAAGCACGGGTATGCGATCCATGTGGTGAGAATTGGGAGCGCGGAGCTGTTGGAGCGAGGGTGGCACTTGGGTCCGGCGAGCAAGCAGTGGTTGACGGAGTGGGATCGGTGGTCTAAGGGCATCAACTTGTGAGCATTTATCCCTTGCTTTCTTGCTGCTAAGGAAGCTGACGTCCTTCCTTGTGTAGCTATTCGCATCTATCCGACTACTTGCGGTACCTATTCCTGTACAAGTTTGGTGGAACTTGTGAGCTTCCCATCCTCGCCACGTGGCTTTACACCATTTGCTGATTTTTGGCAAAACATCTGCAGACCTCGACATGGACGCGCCTTGGGTCCGTTCGCCGCCAAACTCAAACCTCGAGTTCATCGGCGCCGACTATGCCACGCTCGCCAGCGATCTCGACTGGACGCTCGACGAAGACGGGATGTACCTCGCCCCAGGCGTCATGCGTTTCCGCAAGGGTTGGACGCTCTTCCGCGACATCATGGAAAAGTCGTTTTCCGTCACGTATCCCATGGACTGCTTCAACTGCGTTGGCCCTCGGGCGATCACCCTCGGCGTCAAGGCGGATCGCCGTCGTCTCGAGCTCAGCGGGTTCACCATCCTCCCCAACCACGTTCTGTACCCCAAGAACTGGATCACCTCCCACGAGCTCGTCAAAACTCTGCCCGAGGGCGAAGCGAGAGCCCACCTCGCCGACATCATCAAGGGGTCGTGGTCGATCCACCTTTTCGGGAAGATGACGAATCACCTCAAGATCCAGCCGGGCAGCATCGTCGGCGAGGCTTTCGACTCGTTCAGACTCAGGATCCCTCGTCGTCCCGGCTACCTCTCCTCTGCCGACCGTGAGCTCGGCAACCCGACCGACCTCGGCACGGGACTCGAGCTTCGCCTTCCGACGACGTACGTGTTCCGCTCGCGCCTCGAGCTCCAGACCGCCGAGGTCTCAGGCCTGGCGTTGGCAGGGTCGATCGACGGGAGGTTCGACGGTCTGGACCTCATATTTATTCGGGGCGCGAAAGAGCCGAGAGTGCGTTTGGCGGAAATCAAAATCACGACGCAGTGGGGAGGTCGGCTGGCCTTCTCGTCGTCGTCTGCGCGACTTGCTGGGCGCTCGGTGTCGTCGGATGGGGCGATGGGTGGGCTGTCGGAGGTGTTTGTGAGGATAGAGGACGCGACAGTGAAGGACGTGAATGCGGTGCTGTCGACGTTGGTGTTTGTGCCGGGCGAGCGAGTGTCGGATGAAGTGAGCGTACGAGTGGCGTTTGGGGACGAGGTGGCGGAGGGATTGTTTGAGGTTGTGACGGAGTGAACACTGTGTTGCATTAATATTCTACTATTCTAATTTTGCCTTCATAAGCTTACTGGACAAAGACTGAAGAGAGATGACTCGGGTTTATTCTGTGACTTGGTCGCGCCCGCAACTTGGCGACGACGAGTCTCCGTCGCTTGGCCTCTCACCACAACTCTCATCAAAATGGAGGCATCGCATCAGCCGGTGGCCAGCACCTCTCGGCTAGCACCTCCTGCTCCTCCACCGTTCGCAGGCTTCGGCCCACCAGCATGGATCTTCTCCGACAATCCCGAGCCAGAGGAGCAGGCAGCGGCGTCAACAATGCCGCACCTCGCGCCCGTCGCGTTCGGCAGCAACACCAGGCGCGCAGGACTCGGCCGTCCACGAATCGATTTGGAGGGCGACGAGAGTGAAGCATCGTATGGACCGACTGTGCGGCGTCGCAACATCCGCTTCGTGCCGGGGAACGGCGCTGGCGAGCTAGTCACGACGGACAACGTCAAGGGGAAGGCGAAAGAGGGGACGGTGGTGGGAGGATTCGTGAGAGGGAAGGGAGATCAAGTCAAGAGTCTGTACGAGAGCATCGTCTCTCGCTCTCAGACGCCCACTTCCGCCGCCGCCACTCCCCCTCCTCCGGCAGCTCCTCGAACGCCGCCGGCTCCTCAACCTCCACCAGACATCGACCTCACCGCCGACTCCGAGTCAGACTCAGACGACGACATGATCATCCTTGACCCGCTTACCGGCGACCCTGTCCTCCCGCTCAAGAAAAAGGCGCGACCTCTGCCACTCCACGAGCTCATCAATCACCCCGAAGCGGCGCCAATTGTCCCTCCCATCCCTTACGCCTTCAAACAATCGCACTTTGGGTACCAGATGCTCGTCAAGCATGGGTGGAAGGAGGGCGAAGGTCTCGGTCTGAGCCAGGAGGGCCTCAAGATCCCGCTCAAGAGTTCCGACAAGTTCGACAAGGGTGGATTGGGGGCCGACGCGAAACGTGGGGACGGGATGTCGAAGAAGGAGTGGTTGGAGAAGAAGAGAAAAGAGGAGAAGAGGCAGAGAGAGTTGATGGGCAAGGGAGGGCGAGGGATGGCGAGGGTCGTGAAGAGGGAGCAACGAGAGAGAAAGGCGATGCTGAGGTACTTTAATGAGTAAGAGGTGATTTTCTGTTGTTCAATTGCCAACTACAGCCATTCAGGCTTGTCGTTATTCAGTCCAGCTGGTGCAAACTTGCACCCTACCTCTGCTTCACCTCCAAACTTGGCCGCATGCGTAACACTTTCTAACGTCCCCCCACCGAACCCCTTCATCGTTTCCAGTCCGCCTCGCTCGCGGACTTGATCAGAGTCTGCGAGAGGAACCTCGAATGCCGATGGATCTAGTCGCGGGAAGAAGGTGCGGAACCATGTTGCCGTCGAGAGAAGAGAGTTGGACACGACGTAGCTGCCGCCTGACGTGGCCCTCTTCAGCAGCGCGGCTTGAATCCCAAACCTGCAAAAGAAGGGTGTCAGCCAAGCTCGGTAGACCTCAAGAGTTGCTTTGTTTACGCAAGAAGATACCCCGAGGCATGATCAAGCGCTTGACACGGCAAAGGCTTCGGTTGCCATTCAGACCTGCCCTCGAACTGAGCGAACGCCTCCCCTTCCGCCTGGTTGATCCCGCACGTGAACTGAGTGATGCTATCAAATCCCTTCCGGTGCTCCCAGGGCGTCCCCTCTCCGAACGCCGACAACGTGGCGTAGACGATATCGGGGTTGATCCCAGCGACTTCGTCGGTCGACAAGCCCAGCGCCGCCAGTCCCCCCGGGCGATACGCCTGGAGGAGGACGTCGGCTTCTTTGAGGAGGGAGACGAAAGTAGAGCGGTCGTTAGGGCAGGATGGGCGGATGTCGAGCTGGACTGTCCGTTTGCCGCGAGACGTGTCGGCGTCCAATCCGGGGAGAGAAGGAAGGTGCGGGGCGTTGATCCAGATCACGTCGGCTCCGTAAGCTGCTCTCGACGAAAGTCAGTCAGAAAAGGTGATAGAACGACACTGTTGAGATTCTCACCCGCCAGTGTCCGTCCAGCGGTTGGGCCAGCAATGACCCTGGTAAGATCGAGCACGCGCACGCCTTTCAGCGGAGCTGTCGAGTCGCTCAAGGGAGGAAACGGTTTCGGGGGCCTGTCGTGGAGTTTGCGGATGCGCAATGGATGTGAAGCATTCTGTAAAGCTGCTACGCCTTGTGGATGTCGGTCCCTGATCGAAGGGGCCACGTCAGCGGGCAACAAATCCAACAGTAGTTGTCCAGCGTACCAGTCCTGGAAGGAGTGCAGTGAGGTCACTGGAAGTCCTCGCCGCATTGCTTGCTCGGCAGTTTCTTCAGCTGAGCGCTTCAGGAACTCCTCTGTTAAGGCAGGCTTGTCGGCGTCGTCGGGAAGGCCGAGCATCCTCAGCAGCCCGACGCGGTGGTGCGTCCAGTTCGTATGGGGTCGAATGTAACCGTCGTTGGTTCTGCCAAAGCTAGATGGGCAATTGTGATTGATGACTCTCATAAGCAGCACTCACCGATAAACTCCGGCCAATGCGTCCCACACCTTGCCGACCTCGCCATCGAGCGTCCCGAGTTGCTCGCTTCGAAACTCGGCCACCGCATCGTCGACGTCAACCGAGACATCTACGCCATTTGTGCCAGATCTGATTGCTAGGACCTCAGATGCAGCGAGACCCGACGCGGCGATGGTTGCTTGAGCAAGCGCGCCGATGTCAAACGTCGACGGCAGAGCGGGTACGCTCGGGTGCGAATTGACGAGGTGGACTCGTGACAGAGCGTCGCCGGAGAGGCCAGCTTCTGCCCAAAGGTGTGCTAGTGCTCGAGCTGAGATGCTCATCGTTGATGGTGAGAGTTGAAGGGAGAAACCGGAACTCGCAGAGTGTCATCGAACGCGTGCTCGGGCGGAGATGTACACCTCCGCAAGGTGGCGCTTCGCGAGGCGGCACATACAGTAGGTGTGTCTACAGTCTCTCGAATTTTTCTCGATTTTTCTAGCTGAGATCCGCTGGCTGGCTAATCTGAAGCAGTCTTCCTTTATACAGTCCATGCGACCAAATACTTCCCTCAAGACCACGTGGTCCCTTGAACGTCGAGGCACAGCGCTACAGCTTCGATTTACGAATTGGTCCTATGTACCGCTTCAAAATGGTGGCGTGTTACTCCCCAGATGCGTGCGTTTCCATCGCCGCAAACCTGGCCTGGGCTATGGCCTTTAAGACGAAAGGCCAAGGAAGGTGATTCAACTCTCGGCAGAAAAGTACTTATTCCAGCTCCCTCACTACTTCACTAAACAACTCGTTCCTACTGCCTCACGACCGAAGCTTCCGCCTTCGCCTTTGCCTTCTTCCTCTGCCTACGCGACAGCCTTGGCTTATCCGGCAACACCTTCCCACCCTCCTCCAAAAACTTGGTCGCGCATGCGAGTTGCGGTACACCGAGCTTTTTGACGGCGGCGAGGTGGGATTGCCTACGAAGAGGACACGTCGTTCAATAAGGTGATGGTGCAGTTAAGAGAAGACGTAGCTCACCTCAGAGGCACGCCGGTCTTGAGGTAGAATGCAGCGACGTAGGCGTTCAAATTGAGGAGAGCGTGCATGAGAACGACGGCGAGCGCTTCGTCTTGGACGTCGTAGATGTCCTGGTACGAGGCGAGGCCTCCATCATTAGCATGCGTAAGAAGAGCACGGCAGAAAGAAAGACTCACAAGGAAGGCGATGGCGGTAGGGAGGCTCGGCTCACAAACGCGGTTGCTGAGCCACTTGTCATTTGCCGAGGTAGAGAGCTGGTGAGAGCCTGACGGAACTCCACGTGTCCACGCTGCCGACGATCCATCGACGCAACCAAGGTCCAACGAAGACCCTCCCTCCCCTCCGCCAACAACCTCGTACTTCTTGGGACGAAGCGGCCAGCACGACGACGAGACGTGCGGATCCTGAGGAGGAAGCGGCGTCGCGTAGGCGTCCTCGACCCAAGGGTGAGGGCCCAGTCCGGTCGGGTAGCGGTCGAAGGCTTCCGAGTAGTCAAACGCAATGGGAGATAGGAAGTGTGGATCGAGGGTGTAGACGGGTCTCCAGGGTTCTTGCGGCATGGTGCGAAGGCGGCTGATGTCGATTCGGTGACGGAGGATCTCTTCGCGAACGTCGTTCTTGAGAGACGGGTTGATGCTGACGAGGCGAAGTAGTGGTGCACCCTAGTGCCCGAGCTCGTCAGCGGGAATTCAAGATCGTTCTGAGAGAGAGAGGCCGCTCACATGGGCAGGAAGGCGAACGTACGCCAAAGCAGTCAGTCGGGTCACTTCAACTAAATCAATGTACGGCTCATTGACTTGTGCAAGGGCCATGAGGTACGGGCAAGGATCAGTCAAGAACCTGGACGGTGAGAAGGGGTGTAAGTGACGTGCGTTCACGCGCAAGACCATGCGAGCTTACGGGTCGCACAAAATGTCGGCAAAGACCTTGTGAGCGCCCTCGACTCCGTACCGCCTGACGCTCTCCGGCATATCCGTCGTCGGGAGGTCTTTTATGGCGGATCCGAAGATGTCCTCACCCGGGAAGGTGCGATTGGTGAAGTAAACCGAGGCGATGGCGGGGTCCGCGTAAAGAGGATGGTTGGCCGGGATGAGGTTGTAGAGGAGGGAGACAACGCGGTGGGTCTCTTGGGGAGTGCGATCGGAGAGGGTGTGATGGAACATTCGGAGAAGATCTGCGGCCACGTCGCTGCGAGGAGCGAGGAACCTTGATTAGCGACAAAGGACACGTGGCATTACCAGTCAAAATGCAAGGCCCACCTGAGCCTGAACTTGAGGTAACCGTCACGCTCAAGGTCTTGAAGGATCTTGATGTGAGCGCTCTTGCTGGACTGGCCGATAAGCTCGTGACGGTAGTCACCGTCGTCGGCGAGGAGGATCTGTCCTACAACCGTAACGGAGATTTCGAGTGCACCCTTGACGCCGTCGAGGTACATTTTCAACTCGTCGACGAGGATTTCTTGGCGGGGACTGACGACCAAATGGCCGTTCTGAAGTCGAAGAGCTGTCGTCATGAAGGTCTCGGGATCGCGAGCAAAGACTGTGGCTCGGACCAAGGCATCTTGCGCTTCGCCTGAGAGTTTCGATCCATCAGTTTGGGTGCTAGCTGTACTGACCAGAGGGAAATCGAAATACGCACGGTCGAAGTCCCATCCGTTTGCTCTCAAGAGGGGTAGTAGACGAGGCTCGAGGCAGACAGCCCTTGCGAGACGCTGGTTGAGAGGGTCGGTCGGCGAGAAGGGTGCAAATCGACGCCTGTTTGAAAACGAGCCATCAGCGTTGTTCGATGCTAATGCGAAAAAAGCTTCAAACCTACTCTTTGAGGCTTTTCTCGAATTCCAGCCATTGCTGTTCCACTGTGTTCTCCAGGCCAGGGGGAGGCGCGTGGATCTCGTGGTCGATGTTGACATTGACGCCCTGGCAGCACAAAAATTGCCATTGATCAGTGGAGAGCAGCATAATTTGACGAATAGATAAGTACTTTGAGTATGCACAGCAATTGTTCCCAGACGAGGAACGCCTCGACGTCGAGCTCCGAGGTCTGAATCGTGCCGAACCTCTCCTTCGCCTCGCCGTAGATCCTCTCGACGACAGTCTCGTTCAGATATTTCTTATGTTCCGGCCTGACTCCGAAATTCGTCGGCGACACCTGAGCTGCGACTGCTGTCCCAGCGAGGTACCACGAGAAGCGGGCGCCCAAGTTGAGCAGCGCGTCGAAGACGGGGACGGTGAGGATCTGGGGCGATCTGATGGCGCGGTTGATGCAGAAGAGGCGGCCATGGTTGTACACGAGGTGGCGAGCGACGGTGGCCGGGTTCTTGGAGATTTGGTGGAAGCAGCGGTTGATCAGGCTCAGCTCGTGCGGCGCGTCCGAGTAGATGAAGATGAGCGACAGGATCTCTGTAGGTACGTGCAGTTCTCCTATGCTCGCCATCGTCGTCGATGCGTGAGCAGCAGCCCGCGGACGTGTTGGTTGCTGTCCAAGCAGGCTCAGGAGCGCAAGGCCAGGCGAGCTTCCGAGTGGCGCTCGGACCAAGCATCCCTCGTCGAGCAGCGATTTTCTCACCATATATTCTCACTAGAACAATGCTCATTTGTCGCAATCATTCTATACATCTATTCCTGGACACTCTGCAAAATCTCCACAAATGCCTTCTTGTCGGCTGGCTCCCACCTCCCACTCACGAGCTTCCCCTGCCACCGACCTTTTCCTCCACCCTTGACCCTTGTACCCATCTTGGCCGTAACAGCCTTGCCAGCCTTCATCACCAAGTCCTCAGTCCCGAAGATGAGGATTGATCCACCCGCCTGCGTCGTCGACGGCGAGGCGCAACACGCGAGGATAAAGACGTGGCGCGGTGCCGGCGCTGGCAGCTCATCAATCTCCCCTTTGAGCGCGAACGCGATCTGGGAGAGGAACTCGTTCGAGTTAGTCGCGTCCTCCTCCCTCACCGACACCGCTCGGAGGATATCCGACCCTGGCACCCGCGCGTCGGAGAGCAGCTTCGAGGCGAGGAACGACGCCAGCTCCTCACGGAGTCGTTTCTCTCGCTTCAGAGTGTCCCGCGACGACAGCTGAAGGGCGGCCACACGCTCAGGAAGCTCGGCAGGGGTACAGGAGAGTGCCATGGAGCTTTCTCTGGCTGAAGCGTGGGAGGAGGCGAGGTGGGAGAAGACGCGAGGTCCGACCTGTGATTGACGTGGTCAGCTTCGTCGCCAGAGAAATCAAGTGGCGTGGCGGTACTGACCAGGAAGTAGACTCGAGCGTTGGTGCCACGGACTGAAGTAGTGTGAGGGAGGATGAAAAGGGCTTGGAGGTACGAAACGGAGGGGAAGTGTGTGCCACAGCATCTGAGAGGAAAAGTGAGCAGACGGTCGGACGCCCTGACCATCAGCTCGACTCACGGGTTGCGATCAATGCCCTCAATCTCGACAGTCCTGATCACTCCCTGCGAGCCATCTGCTCCCTTGTAGTCGCTGGGGACCGACGTAGGAGTCTCAAACCCGTCCTGCGCACCGCCATCAGCACCGCCTCGTGGCCTAGTGTCACCATCTCAAGTCACACACCTGTCCAGGGAGGCTCATCTCAACGGAGATGTTGGAGCCAGAGCTAATGATGGAGTTGACTCGAGCCTGAACGAGGGCGATCTCGTCGGCGGTGGGTGCGCGTTCGAGCTCGATGTAGCAAGGAGCCGGCGCTTCCGTGAGAGACCAGGACTGAGTTTCGAGCTTGAGGGTGTCGAAGATCGCCGACAAGAGATGCTGGCCTGCAATATCGTTCTTGATCAGCTCACAGCTTCAGAGAAAGGACGAAAGCAGCTCACCAGTGTGTTGGGACATGAGGTCCCTCCGGTGCACCTCATCAATCGTAACCCTGACGCGCGTCCCGACCTCAAGCGGAGCCGAGCAGTAGTGGATCGCATCTAAATTCCTCCTGATCACCTGGCGAACATTGACCGCCGAGCCCTCGAGCTGCCCCTCCGGCGTCAGAGGCTGGATCGTCCCCTTATCGCTAGGCTGCCCACCCCCCTCCGGGAAGAGCACCGTATCCTCCAGCTCAACCTCCCACTCATCCGGTACCTCCGCAGCCTTGGCTCCCTTCTTGGGCTTGCCAGCTGGCGGAGCAACGACCTTCTTCTCGCACTTGATGACGGTCGAGTCGAGCGTCGTGAGCAGCGGATCGAGCTGGCATGCCAAGATGCCGACGTAGCGCTTGCCCTGGGGCAATGGGAAGCTGTACTTGAGGTACGTGCTCGGCGTGGCAGTCTTTTGACGGGGTAGGAGATGGATCGGCGTGCTCGACGCGGCCGAGGAAAGCATCTTGGCGAGAGAGGACGACGAGCTGAAGCGATGTGACAAGGGGACGAGTCGATGCAACAAGTTATGGAAAGGTTTCGAAGTTGATGCAAACGTTATCGCAATAGATTGGTGCAGGTTGGCGAGTCGTGACGGAGTGGTCGAAGCGAAAGAGCAGCCAGCCAGCGGCGACGGCTCGGACAAGCGCGCGGATGCTGACTCGCCGGAGAACGCTGTCGAAGTCGGTCGAAAAATATCGAGTCAAAACTAGTAGAACTGTCGATGATACGTCAGAAAAAGGTCAAACGTTCTGAGAACTTGAACCGGTGACTCGTTAACTGGGGCCAACAGCGAAAACCAGTCTCAAGACTACGTGGACGAATGTGTCTCCGCTTCTGGCCACCCTTCCACGGTCACCGAAAGCAGCGTCGGGCAGAGATCTCACCACCTCACTGAATTTCAGCAAATCAAGATGTGCATGATGTTTCACATTTAGGAGGGGTAAACATAGGCGGACAGCAGGGCGACAGACAAATCACGCCGCCGGGATTTGAGGGGGGTAGTGACGATGATGATCTAACTGAACTTCCATCTGGTGGCATGAGAGTCGAAGTCAGCGAAAGTAATTTGGAAGTATTAAACTTCAAAGCGACTGACCTGTTGTTACAGTTGAGGCACCTGTAGAAAGAACGAATGAAGTCAGCGATCGTTGACCTGGTGGTGTCGGGCAACCTTAAGGTAAGGACGAACGTTACGAAAGTCTACAAAGCAGCAAGACGTCAGCTCACGAAGAATACTGAATTCAGCAATACACTCACGGTCATAGGCTCATCAGCGGAACGCGTCTGCATTTGGTAGTACATTGTTCCTGCGAGGCGAGATAATGTGGTAGTCAGCACGTTTGCCAGCACCGCAAAGAAGGCAGGTGGAAGGAAGCTTACGACGCTGCTTGCACTTTCCACACTGGAACGCGTCAGTCTCAGCCTGCTGAGGTGCGGCTCCCTGGGCTTTGAACAAGTTCTCCTCGACGAGCTTGCGGTTGATCGCTCGCTGCTCCTCCGACGCCATGTCCTGAATCACGACAGCAAGGTCGTCAGCACACCTTCAGCTAAGATAGTGAAGATCAAGAAAGCAGTGCACCCACCTCAGGCTTCATAGCGTACAATTTCGAGACACTGATGTCTCCACTGACGACGTCCTCCCTCAACGCCGGGTTGTTGGCCGCCTTGAGGTTGAGGAACAACGAACGCATCTTTTGCCGGTACACGTTTGTACCCGATGGTGGAGGGTGTTGCTTGTAGACGTACTCCTCGAGATCTCGAGCGCGCTTGAAGATGAGGTCCGTAGCTGGTGAGTCGAGTAAAGAGACCACATCAGCAACCTTATGACTCCCCCCATCTCCCTTCAATGCAAGTGAAAGGACACTCACGAGCATCGGAATCCAAAGCCAATGCATCATACACCATCTCGGCGCACTTGTCCCTCGTCTTGTCCCCCTTGGCCCTCTCGTCCGAGCTGAAGTCCAATCCATCGTCCTTGTGCGTCCTCGGTCCGCCGCCTTGACTCTCCCTTCGCTTCGGTGCAGGATCGGATTTGGAGGAAGAGGCGACGGGAGCAGGGGCTGGTTTGGGCTTCGCGGCGGTAGTGGAGGCGGTGGAGGGGGTGGATGCGGCTGAGCTCTTCGTGACGGGAGGAGAGCCGGGTGCAGGAGAAGGAGATGGAACGGCAGAGGCGGTGGCTGCGGGGGATAGTGGTGAGGGTCTGATGTGGAGTATTTACCGTCTTTGCAAGGAAGAAACACGCACCAGAAGGACTGTCTTTGGCTTTCGAGGAAGCAGCAGGTCCGACGTCGGCCTTCCACTTGCGCACAATCTCCTTCGCCAAGTCAGCGACTGCCTTGTCTGGGTTCTGACGAAGCTTGTTGACCGCAACTCCAATCTTGGTTTCCTGTATTTCCAGTTGCCAAGTCAGCTCATCAGGTCGCGCGACAGATGAAGGGAGGAGACAGAGGAAACGTACCCTGATGAGCTCCTCAGTCGCGACAACCTCCTTCTTCAACTTCAAGAGAATGCTCTTGACCTCCTGTATGGCGGAAAGGATGAACCTTGTCAGCTACGGTCTTCTCGCAAGGAATCGTCGTTGTTGATCACGCGTCGCGTCGCTCGATGTATGCAACCGCATCAGCCCCCGAGCACATAGAGTAAGAAAAGCCTTGTCCGCTCTCAACGTTCTCACATCAAGGAACGCCAAAAGTGGACAAGGCTGCTTGTTTGAGGGCTACCGAGAGCCGGGAGCGGGGCTCGCAACTGCTTCACACCTCCTCCCCACGCCCGCGTGCTCCCTGTCTCGACTGATGACGTAGTGTCGACAGTGAGACCAGCAGCACATCACCTTCCCCGATGACCTTCAGCTTGACTCGGAGCCACTAAGATACGCTGACCAGCAGGAAGCCGATTGCTGTTTTGATCGTGCGGGTACCTCCCTCCCTCAGATTCCCTCGCCAGGAGGACCAGCACGCAAAGAGTACCAGAGGGGCCTTCCCCCCGCCCATGGAAGCTCACTCTGCCTCTCCCCGTGCGCGCTTCTGCCGCCCTATGCAGGTCTCGCGACCAGCACCCTCGCTCCGTCCGCTCCAACCCTGCCCTGCTCCGGCACGACCAAGCTTCAAAGCCTGCCCTCGTCCCTGCCAGCTCTCCTTTTTCCTTCCCTCCCAGCATTTGACCCTCGAAACAAGGTCGAAAGCGCGACGTTGGCGAACAAAGTTGGCATCATAGCCCGCGCCGGCTGATCGAAAGTGGAGGAAGCAAGCGAGCGAGTGAGCGGGCGACTGACCTCGGTTCTCGAGGCCGTCACGGCCGAGGCGAGCGACTTTTTCATGGCGAGCACGGCTTGGGCGTTCGCACTCATCTTGTCCGGTGTGTGTCGAGGACGGGCGAAGTGAGCGGAGGGCAAGGGCGGAGAGCCGACTTCGGCGACTTGGAGCAGAAAGGGGGGCGGCCTCGCTCCCTCTCTTACCACCCACAACTTGCATCAACTTTTACATCACTCGTTGTCTACAGACAGGATGGGCAAGAAGAGCACAGCGGTCGCCAGGTTCCCCGTCGTAAGCACCGCTCGCCTGCATCCTGGCAAGCCAGTTCGGAAGCTCACGACCTGAACCCGATCTCCTCCAGGCGCGAATCAAGAAGATTATCCAGGCGGACGAGGACGTCGGTAAAGTAGCTCAAGCTACTCCTATCGTCGTTTGTACGCCCCGTTCTTGCCTCGTCGTGAGGAGGCTCAGAGCTGACGGCAAGCACGCTCGCGGTTCGCGCACACAACAAAACACTCACTCCCGAAACCAGCCAAAGCCCTCGAATTGTTCCTCGCGAGCTTGGTCGGCGAGTGTGTCAAGGATGCTCAGGAGAGGGGAAGCAAGAAGATTACGGCGTATGGCTTGTGAGTCTTTGCATTTGAGGTTGCTCGCTCATCGTGGCGTGGGCTGGTGCTGGAGGTGTGGTTGCGCTGACTCTGCGTTCCCGCAATTTCCCAGGAAGCGCACAGTCACCCAAGTTGCGACTTTCGACTTTTGTTCCGACATCGTCGCTGGCGTGGCCGACCCGATCGGAGACGAGAACGGCGACGGCGACAAGCCCAAGAAGAAGCGCGCGCCACGAAAGAAGAAGGACGAAGGTGCGGGCGGCGGGAGCGGCGAGGACGAGGAGCCCAAGCCGAAGAGGAAGAGAACGGTCAAGCCGAAAGCTGAGCCTGAAGCTGACGAGGAGGAGCGGGACGCGTCGGCAGACGTAGCGGCACCGGAGGCGGCTGCTCCGTTGAAGGCGGAGCCAGTCGAGTCGGCACCAGCGATCAAGGGCGAGGAGGAGAACTTTGATGACGATGAAGAGGATGAGGAGATGGATGAGTGAATGTGGGGGAGGTGGTTGTACTCGTGTTGTGTATGTTATGAAGGATTTGCCCATGTTTACGAGGCGTGGCCCTTCGGCAGAGCTTTGAACTGCTTGGTGGGCCTCTTCAAGTTGTCGTGGGGGAGCAGCAGACATGAGACCACGAAGTAAGCTTGACAAAAACGCGTCGTACCACCCAAACCGACGCGCCACGTGTATTCCAGGGAAGGGTCGCGGTCAGCCAAGGGCTGTCACCCGGCGCGCGCGCGTTGTCTTTGGGCAGCGCTCCGCCAGGCCGACTTGCTCTCCTCCTCGTTGTCGTCTCCAGGTAACTTTCTCGCCACTTTTTACCGAGTTGGACGATCCAGTCGTAACTCTTACTCGACCTCGTCCTCTCGCCGCCCCCTCACCTCGCCCGTCCTAACCGTTCCGTTCCCCAGGGTAAACACTCGCTTCCCACACGCTCCGACCCGCTCGTACTGACCCTTGCCGCCCTCCATTCTCTTCCTGTTCGTCTCACAAACTCTCACTATACTGTTCAACTCAGTCACCTTCCATCACCATGAGGTACGCGCCCGCCACCTTAACTCAACACGCCCAGCCGTCGCGCGCGCGCCAGCTCGCTTACACCCGCGTCTGCCGTCCATCTCCACAGAGAAATCGTTCACCTCCAGACCGGCCAGTGTGGTAACCAGATGTGAGCACCCTTCCTCCCCCCAGCAGCGCGTCCCCCCCGCCCGCGCCAGCCCACTTTTTCCGACACGCGCTCTGCGCTCGAGCGCTCAGGCATCCATCGAAACCCTTTTGTTCCCGAGGGTCGCGAGGGGAGGACTCTGCTGACTATTCCATTTCTATCACGATCACAGCGGACAGCAGTTCTGGGAGGTGAGCACGCGGTTCCACCGTCGGACACCTACGTCTGCAGAATCCAGGGTCGGAGCGCTGACGATCCCTTGGTTGGGGTGCTGCAGACCGTCACCGCTGAGCATGGTCCGTTTCTGGCCTCTGCCTTTGTCTTTGTTTGTTGAATGAAAAAGTCAGGAAACTGACACCCTCCCTCTGTTGACTCGCGGTCTCCAGGCATCGACGCCGATGGACAGTCAGTCGCCTGCTTGCCTTCCACGCTCGCGATTGGTGTGCAAGCTGACACTTGCACGGCTTGCTTAGGTACCACGGTACCTCTGACCTCCAGCTCGAGCGCGTCAACGTCTACTTCAGTCCGTCTAGCTTCCGTTCTTGGGCTGCCTCGGACAGCGCGCTGACCCTTTCCTGCTCCCCCACCCCAGACGAGGCCGCCGGTTCGTACCACCCAACACAGGACTCCCGGACGCGTCGAATACTTACTCTAAATCTTGTTTGCAGCCAACAAGTATGTCCCCCGTGCCGTCCTCGTCGATCTCGAGCCCGGAACCATGGACACCATCCGCGCGTCGCCCATGGGCCAGCTCTTCCGCCCCGATTCGTTCAGTGAGCTCGCTTTCGTGGTGGTTTGAGGTAGCTGGTGTGAAGTGAAGGGGCTGACGGTAAGAGTAAATAGTCTTCGGCCAGTCGTCCGCTGGAAACAACTGGGCCAAGGGTCACTACACTGAGGGAGCCGAGTTGGTCGACTCTGTCATGGACGTCGTCCGCAAGGAGGCCGAGGGATGTGACGCCCTCCAGGGTTTCCAAATCACCCACTCGCTCGGTGGTGGAACCGGTTCCGGTATGGGCACCCTCCTCATCTCCAAGATCCGCGAGGAGTTCCCCGACCGTATGATGGCCACCTTCTCGTACGTGTCCTGTTACCACGGCTCTATGAACGCGTTCAGCTGACCACTGGTCATCGAATGTAGCGTCGTTCCATCCCCCAAGGTCTCCGACACCGTCGTTGAGCCTTACAACGCCACCCTCTCGGTTCACCAGCTCGTCGAGAACTCGGACGAGACCTTCTGTATCGACAACGAGGCTCTCTACGACATCTGCTTCAAGACCCTGAAGCTCAACGTCCCCACCTACGGTGACCTCAACCACCTCGTTTCCGTCGTCATGTCCGGTGTCACGACCTGCCTTCGTGTTCGTCCTTTGTGGTGCCGTCCTTGAAGAACGCGGAGAGCTGATCTTGAGCTTTTTGTGTGAATGCAGTTCCCTGGTCAGCTCAACTCTGACCTCCGAAAGCTCGCCGTCAACATGGTTCCTTTCCCTCGTCTCCAGTGCGTCCTTTTTCTTTGCTCTCCTTACTCTTTGTGGACGCCGAGCGCTCGAGAACCTTTGCCACGTGGTGCAAACCGCTGACTTGCATCTGCCTTTAGCTTCTTCCTCATCGGTTACGCTCCTCTTAGTACGTTATTTTTAGGCTAACTTCAGCTTGAATGGTGGGACTGATTAAGAAATACCGACAGCCTCGCCTGGAAGCAAGTCTTTCCGCGCCGTTTCCGTCCCCGAGTTGACCCAGCAGGGTGAGTTATCCCTTCTTAAAACAATGCTGCCTGTAGCTGACTTCATGCATTTCCAAAGTCTTCTCCTCGGGCAAGTAAGTACACCTCCGTGTTTCAAACCTTGAGATCGTCACGCGCGTGGCCGCCGCGAGCGTTTTAAAGCCCAGGACGCGTGCTAACGAAGTTTTTTTCGACAGCATGATGGCCGCCTCGGATCCCAGGAACGGACGATACTTGACCGTTGCTGCTTACTTCCGCGGCAAGGTCTCTATGCGTGAGGTTGAGGACTCGATGATGTCGGTGCAGCAGAAGAACGCCGCGTACTTTGTTGGTGAGTTTTACCGTGTTTTCATGATGTGTGAGCATGCGACTGACTAGTGCTTACATGCTACAGAGTGGAGTGAGTCTAGTCGCCTCGTTAGCAAGCATTCATGAGCGCTTGATGCTGATTCCGCCTCCTGCAGTCCCCAACAACGTCCAGACCGCCCACTGTGACATCGCACCACGAGACACCAAGATGGTGAGCCGTTACTCCTCCATCGCAACGCAATCCCTGCTCATCACTCTGTCTACAGGCTGTCACCTTCATCGGAAACGTTCGTTGCCCTCAGCACTCTTGCCTCTTGGACTCGGAAGCTGACGCACTTTCGGCCCCCAGTCCACCGCCATCCAGGACCTCTTCAAGCGTGTCGGCGAGCAGTTCTCGGCCATGTTCAAGCGCAAGGCTTTCCTCCACTGGTACACCGGAGAGGGTATGGACGAGATGGAGTTCACCGAGGCCGAGAGCAACATGTTGGACTTGGTGTCCGAGTGTGAGTCGCCATCGTTTGCTGAGACCACACCAGTCGCTAACGTGGTTTTCCCACAAAACAGACCAGCAGTACCAGGACGCGAGCGCCGACGTATGTCTTTCTTTTCCTGGCTTTTGATGGGTAGGGATCTGACTTTCTGTGTGAATTGACAGGACGAGGAGGAGCTTTACGAGGAGGAGGGCGAGTACGCAGAGGAGGCTTAAATGGGCGTTATTTGCAAGTAGTGCTCTTTGCCTTTCGTCACCACCCTGCACGCAGTCTCTTTCCGTAAAACCTATACTTCTTTCTTCTCTCTTCTTCCAATTTAATCTTGGGCTTGGTACAAACTCTCTCGGTTCGGTCGCGCTCTTCCTGGAAAACCATTGATACACCCAGCTGCATTCTGTACGAAAAATGAGCTTCTACACATGTCTGTCTACTTGTTCTCACTCTCGCTGTCTTGTCCACTGCGACTTAATCGCTCTAGCGACATCCTCCCCTCCTCGGCTTTGCTCTCGTCGCCCTCGCCAACCTCTGCCGGCTGCGTCGCTTTTTTGCTCACGACGACCCATCCAGCTCCACCGACGATGATCATAGCCCCGGTGAGAGACCACCAGTCTGGAAGCTTCTCAAACACCAGGCGTTCGAACACCAGCGCGAACAGAAGGTTCGCGTCTGTGGGAAAAGTTGCCACGTGTTAGTCTCGTAAAGGAAGAAAAGGGTGGTCGAAACAACGCACAGACGCCCAGGGTCCCTCGTCCCGCCTTCTCACGCTGGAGACCAACAGTCAACAGCGTTTGCCCCAGGAAGCCGAAAATGCCGATGGGGACGATGAGGAGGAGAAAGTGCTTCTCGAAGAAGAGGACCGGGGGCGAGTGGACGAAGAAAGGGTAGGCGGAGGCGACGATGACCTGTGAAAGAAAAAAGTGTGAGGGGCTGCCAGAGATGGAGAACGAAAGGCTGCCAGAGATGGAGAACGAAAGTATGATGCATACAGAGTACAAAGCAAAGTAGCTCATCGAGTGCAAGGCATTCGCTCTCGTCCCGATCTTGCGGATCGTGAGGTACGCGCCCGCCGACCCCAACACTCCGCCCATGGCGACCAAGACGGCGACTGAGCGCTGCTCCGGCGTGATGGGGAGTCCGTCGGCGCCGGTTTCGCCAGAGGTGTGGCCACGGAAGATGAAGGAGGGTTTGGCGATCAGGACCACTCCGCCGAGCGAGGCGAGGCCCGAGAGGGCTTCGACGCGGGAGTAGGATTCGCGCAGGAGGACGGTTGCGAGGAGACCTAGGGAGAGGTTGTTAGGATGCGGTCATTGGTGCAAAAAAATGGGAGGGCTTACCGACAACCACGGGTGACAGGAACGAGATCGACGTGGCGTCCGACAGAGAGAGGTACTGAGAGGACGTAGCGGTCAGCGTCGTCACGTGGCTGAACTCGTGTTTGAAGAGCTACTCACCTTCAAGCTATAGTACATCGCAAAAAGACCACAAAAACCAACAACTCCTCGCACAGCCAGGAGCAGCCTGACTCCTGGAGGCCCGAGAAAAGGGTGCTCGACGTTGGCCCACCGCATGTCTGGTTTCCGAGCCGGACGTCCGCATCGTGAGCTCGGTGCACCCCCGAGTTATCTGGGAAAGCGGACAAACTCACAACTATAGCAAGCGACAAAAGTGGTGCTCATACGTATCACAATGATCTCCCATGTTGGAATTGAGATCTCTGCCTCCAACAGTTTGATGCACTATTCCTCGACGTCAGCCTCCGACCGGCGGGCCCCGTGGTCTGTCTCGCTCGCCAGCTCCACTCCGATCGCAACCCGTGAGACTCACAGTGTTGATAGATGCCATGAAAAACTGTGACAAAACAATGAGCAGAAACCCTGTGTCGGTTTCGACGGATTCCATCAGCACTCCGTGCCCCACGCCAGAACCCCGCAAACTGGACGGACCTTGATTCACTTGCACGATCGCGGCGAGCTTGCGCCAGGCCCTCGCCAGCGGCGTGGCCTCGTCGACCTCAAGCCTGTACGACTGCAGCCTCTCCCTCAAGCTCTTCTGTCGCTCCGCAATCACCGGCGGGACGGCTGACCCAGGCAGGTCGAAACTTTCGAGATGCCGGGCTGGGAGGAGCGCGTCTTGGGACGGCGTGACTTGGTGCCGGGGCCGGACGGGTGCAGGAGCCGACGCGTACACCAGGTCGTCTTCGTCGTCTACTTCGTCATACTGGTCTGTTCTGATGGGTGCGGAGGGACCGATGTCGAGCGAAGGCGCCTGAGCGCGGTGGTGCGGAACCTGGTCGGGATGGGCACTGCCGACGCGCGGCGGCGACGGAGGCGGCGGAGGCGACCAGGCCTCGCTCACTAGATTCGAAGAGTCGGTTTCCATGCAATGCCAATGTTGTCGTAGAAAAAAGGTGTCGTTTTGAAGCGAGCAGAAAGTCGACGGCGGTGGCGAGAAAGGCTGGACTCGCCAGGCCGCAAGCAAACCCAAGACGCCGGGCGAGGCGTCAGCCCAGAGACGCGTGTTGTTTCGATCATGATTGACGCGTGATTGCGTGTGTTTTGAATGGTGGCGGCTGTCTGAAGTCTTGTTCTACTTACGAGATTCTCTGGATTTTCTTGAATCCTCTGGTCAAGCCACGTCGCGTCTCAAAGACACTCCGGACGCCACTCTGAGCACACCACACGCGCCAAAGTGAAAGTGCAACCACGCGGTCCAAATGAGTCGTACCTACGAAACAGACTATTCTCGTCTGTCTCGTCGCTTCCTCTTTCTCCTCATACAGTACTCACTCACCCATGACCACCGCAGAGTTCATCCCGTCCGACGCCTTCCGTTCAGCCCGACTCCGGTACCGAGCGTTCGAGGCGTCGAAGGATTGCGAGCTCTACGAACGCTGGTTCGCCGACCCGTGGAGCCAGATCAACTGCACCCCGAATGGCCCTCGGTGAGGTCTTGTTCCGCGAAGCTGGATGGAGAAGCGTGCTGATCAGAGCCTTGAGCTATTGCTTGCTTATCAGTGTCACGGCGACTTCCACCATCACTAAGCGGATGGAGGGGCATGTCGACCGAAACCTCATCTCGTGCGTGGTCCAGAGACTTCTGCAGATCTCCCACATAGCTCAAACTCACCAAAATATCTCTTTAGAGCTGTCATCTGTCTCCCACACGAAGACGACGACTCGAAGCCTGGGAAGGCGATCGGCCACGTCATCCTGGACAAGCCCTCTATGTTCCAGCACGCGACGAGCAACTTCGGCATCATCCTCGACAAAGAGTACCGCGGCAAAGGTGAGATTCTATTTCAGGTCTGAAACGATTCAGTGGACTGAGCAGGGGTGGAACAGGGTACGGGTCCGAAGCGACAGAGTGGATCCTTGAGCAGGCGTTCAAGCGGCACCGGATTCACAGGGTCACGCTTGAGGTCTACGACTTCAACCCTGCCGCCAAACGAGTTTATGAGAAGTGGTAAGTACTTTGGTATGTGTTTGCGGAGAGGCGAGACTGTGGACTGGAAGCTGATGGCCTTTGTGCGACAGCGGCTTTGTCCTTGAGGGGACCAAGAGGGAGGCGTATTGGCTAGAGGGAAAGTGGTGCGATGCTTATGACATGTAAGCTCCTCTCTTACTCAACTGTTGTGACTGTTTCGTAACGCTTTATCGTTCAGGGCGATTCTAGAGAAGGACTACTTCGCAAGGCAGACCAACAATTCTTAAGCATGACCGGAAGGAATCATAGATTAGCGCAAACGGTGGCAATACACGCGAAGTAAAGCAATTCTCAACATCAACAAACTACTGTCGCCATATGATAGATTATAACGGTTCCAACATGTCCCACGAGAAATAGACACCCGCCACGTGGTCTCTCAATGCGCTCGTACATAGTCGGTCCAGCTTTGCGAAGCCCTAAATGTGAATGTTGATCAGTTTCAGATTACACCCCACCAAGTTCTGAGGCGAAGCCTTACATGATTCCTGCCGAGACGATACCCATCCAGCTTCGGACGGCTTCGGATGCAGTTTCCAGATCGAGGGCGTCGTAAGCTGTCAGGATGTAGAACTGTCAGCAAGCTCCGTGAGAGATGGAAAAAGGATCGGATACACACTGCTGAACACCGCCTCGCAAGTCAATCTCAGCCTCTCCCACCACAAGTCGTTCAGCTCGTCCCTCAACCCCCTCAGCTTCCGCCTCTCCATCCTGAGTTTATCCCTCAGTTTCTTCCCCCGCTCGTCGTCGTCGTTCGTTTTCCAGAACTCCCCTATCTCCAGCTCTTCCTCCATCCTGACGACTCCCTTCCTCACGCCCCTGCCCTCTCGCCAGACCTGGTCCCTCGAGCGCGCGACTTGGACCAACCCGATCGCGGCCGAGAGGAGCGTCGCGCAGTCTGCCGTCTTGTCGAACTGTCTCGATCGCTTTGGTGATACGGGCAAGATGCCGAGTTTGGCAAAGAGGTAGAGGTTGTCGGCAATGGTCGCGACGAGTCCGAGTCCTTCGCGCGAGATGTAGTACAGTCCGGCTTCCTCGACGGCGGTGCGGACGGCTTTGCCCTTTCCTTTGTCGGATGGTTCGCCTCTGAGGTGGACAAAGGGGTTGAGGGATCGGAGGATGTGGACGGCGGAGGTGGAGAGCTCGACGAGGCTGAGGATACGACGGAGGGCCGAGAGCAGCGAGACGAGCGAGAAGAGGACGGCGAGGTATTTGCGGGGGACGACGCGGTGTCGAAAGTACAGCGATAGTCGCAAAGTGTATTGTGTTAATCTCTGAGTGCGAGTGACAGAGAGCGCGGGGTCAGCAGCAGCCACGTTTGTTGTGCGATTGGTTGGGGTGTGCGGTGCGGGGGAGGGGCCGGCGGCGACTTACGAGGACGGCTTCACGAGCCTCTGAAGTGTGCAGGAACGCGAGCACGGGCGGAGTAGGTCTAAACTTGGGTGACTTTGGCGATTGTGGGATGAACTGCTCAAAAATGCGAGAGAACGGTGAGGAACGAGCGACGCGAGCCGGCAGTCACGAGAGCGCCCCGTCGCTTACTTTGGTGTGCGGGAGGCGAGCCGGCGACGGCACGACGGGGACGGGCGTCGTCCTGCTCGGCCCTGCTGTCTCTGCTGCCTGGTGGACAGCATCCAGCCCCAGTCCTGACGAGTCCATCCCGGAGCGAGCGAAGGTGAAGGCGGGAGCGAGAGCGAGGCCGGCTCGAGCGACTTCCGTGGACTTTGAGCGGCGCGCGACTTGGGAGCTTCCTCCGGCCGGGGGACCTCGCAGACGACGGGCTCGCTCCTGCCCGCTTCGTGCGCTGGAGCGATGGGTGTGATCAACAATGAGTTCGTGATCCACAGCTTGACACACCCGGTCCCGCCCCATGCCCGGCCACGCCAGCTCGCCATCTCGTCTGCGCCGCTCGTCCTGCGCTCCCTGCCTCCCTCGTCGTACCTCGCCGCCGTCGCACTCGAATCCGCCCACTCGTCCCGCCGGGCGTCCATCATCTCGTCAGCACTGGAAACGGCACTCCAGACACCGCTGGACGCTCTACCGTCACCGCCGGAGGAGAAGCGGCGAAGCGTGCTCCCGACGCTGACCTCCAAGAGTCCGAAGAAGTCGACCGCCAACGCGGCAGCAGCGGGGCCGAATCCAGATGGCACGTTTGAGCCGTTTCATGTCCTGCGAGCTATCGAGAAGAAGGTGAGTGCCGCTTAAAGGACTCGCGAGCGGTGAACCGCGAGTAAGGTGGCGAGGGGGTCGCCGTTGTTTACGTTGTGTGGTGTGCGTGACTTGCGCAGGATATAATGACAATCATGGAGATCCGAAATCGACAGTTCGAGCTGCTCGTTCAGTCCATCGGTGGATCAACTCCGCTCGTCCATGCTATGAGGCACGGCCAGTCACGTACGTCCTTCCTCTCACTGTACGCACGCCGTCCTCGCACTCGCTAACGAGAAAAGTGCTGGAAACTCCGCTCCACCAGATCGCGAAGTCGCCATTCTCCTCACCGGTGCCATCTCGAAACAGGTCAACACTTTGACCGACGAAGACCTCCACAACCTCTCGCCACACCTCAAGTCCCTCCTCCGCGCCATTCGAGCAAACCTCAAACTCGCCATCAGCTACGGCATCGCTTCGTCGCAGACGGACCTCCTAGCAAGCTACTTGCAGGTCATCATCATGTCAGAGGGAGACAAGCTGATTGCAGAGTCGGCTCAAAAAGTCGCGCTGGCGTTGCGGACTGGACCGCAAGGGAGACCGGTCGGAGCGGCGAGGGAGTTGTTGGAGAAGTGGGTGTCAAAGGAGCTGAAGGAGCAGGAGGTTGCTGCTGTGAGCCGTCTACTTCCATATATCTCCTTTTTGTGTTGAAGGAAGCTATGGGGTGGAAAGAACGGGCCTGTCGCTAACGATCGGACCACGTCAACCTCCAGGTCGGTGAATACCTCAACAACGCGACGGGCGACCTCGTCCTCATGGGCTTGTGGTTCGTCGCCACGGATGAGATTCCTGGCGAAGCCATCCCTACATACTACTTTGCCCGAGACGACCGGATAACAGCGTGAGCCCGCACCTTCCTTAAACTCTTCACGTCGCCTGCCCTTCGCTTGCTGACGTGTCTCTTTTTGCTGTTGCTTTGCTCCGACAGCGCCCTCAAGGAACGAGTCGACGAGCTTAGAAAGACTAACAACTATACTAAGTTGTCGAAACTCCTTCGAAAACAGATTGAGAGCTCGATCGAGATTATGGAGAAGAGGAGCATCAACGGGAGGCAGAAGGTCGACTTGCTCAGGGCGGCGTTGGATGAACTGTGAGGACGTCGAGTGGAGGGTCAGTTCGAGGCGGATGGAAGGAATAGTCTTGCTACTTGCATGGATATCTTATTGCTGTTATTGATACCCCACCCATAATCCTTGCAAATCACCTATCTGCATTGCTCGACACTGAACGAAGCTCGATGACAAGCCCATTGCCTGAATCGACTTGTTCGTGAGCGCCACACCGGAAAGTTTGCCCGTTTCCTAGCCACTCAGCATACTACCAGCCCTTTCGAAGGCAAAAGAACTGGATATCTAGAGCCCCAGGCCACAAAAAAATCCTAAAAAAACCCTTGCCCACGCGCGGCTGCAGCAGTTCAAAGTTGCTCGAACCCCGAGATACGCGCCACAGCCTTCCTTTCGAACCAGTAGCTACCCAACTACTTTACTATGAAACATTCGACAAAGCTGAGTAGCTCTCAGTGGAGTGAGCAGCCGTACCCCAACCCGACGGGTAGTGGACGACATCAAGAGGCTGCTCCTCTAAAACATAGCTCAGCGACTCGCTGACAAGCGAGGCAAAACGTTCTGGTTCAGCCTTCCTCATTTTTTTTGCCTCACGCTTTCTACTTGCCGATTCATAAAGTTGGATTCTATCCGTTCTCGTCACGCAGGAGCCGCGAGTACATACCGCCACGGGAGCTCACAGGGTAAAAATCATGCGAAAATGCAGTGCAACGTGGTATATCTACAGCCCAAAAATTGCGGTAATGTCTTGAAGACGGGACTCTGAAGAAAAAGAAAAGGAGGTCAAAGATGGACCGAACGCCGGTGTGCGGGTCGACTTACCTATCTTTTCCTTCTTAGCAGCGGCGGCTTTGTTTCCGGAAAAAGCCTGTCCGACAAATGGCACGCATTAGCCTTCAGTGGAGACATACTTCAAACCAACTCGGGCGTACCTGAGAAATGAGTTCTTCCTTCTTCTTCTGGATCTCGAGCACCCGATCCTCGAGAGTCCCGTCGGCGACAAGCTGGAAGACTTTGACCCTGCGAACTCGATCTGATCAGTGAGCGCCCGAATAGATATTGGGTGAAGCTATCTCACCCTCGTTGCTGCCCGATACGGTTAACTCGGTCGATGGCTTGCTGCTCGATTGATCTGCGAAGAGACACGTCAGCGCCTGTGGGGAAGCCAGAGTACGGCATCAACTCACGCTTGCCACCATCTATATTGCAAATAAGAAGAGAGTGAGTAATGGCTTAAAAAACCTCAAGCAAGTTCGCTTACGGGTCCATGAGAAAGACCTGAGAAGCGCAAGTCAAGTTGAGTCCCAACGCGCCCGCCTGCCAAAACAGTCAGCACTTCAACTCGGAAGGAAAGGCAGAGCAACTAACCTTAAGAGAGATGAGCATAACGCTCGGAGGTCCCTTCTCTCCCTTCTTGGGCTTCCCCTTAGTGGGTTTCGGAGGAGGTGCCGAAAAGGAAGCGATGATATCTTCTCGTCTCGACTGAGACATGCTCCCGTCAAAACTGCAGCACGACCTTTAGAACGAGCGCTACTGGATTAATCGGAAGAAGTGACATACCGACACGTAACGATTCCAGCTTCCTCAAGAGCCGCCTCGATACAGTTGAGATGCGTGGTCCACTACGAAGGGGAAGAAGCCGCTTCAGCACCACGGATCAGATCTAAGCCTATGCGAGAGAAACAAACCTGAGAGAACACAAGACTCTTAATGCCCGGCTCCGTAGCCTTGAGAAGCATGATGAGTTGCTGAGTCTTAGCCGCGCCAGTCGCCGCTCGGACTCCATCGCGTGCTTGCTGCTTCAACACCTCTTCCTCGTCATCCTCAACGTCCTCTTGGATGAGCTGAGTCTTCTTGAGCGGCCGGCCGTCCAAGGGACACTGCTTGCTCAACGCGATACACTCCTCGATGCTGCACGCCGTAACGTATCAGCATCCTCGTGCCATAAGTAGCTCAGAAAGCCAGGAAACGAACCACTGGGCGCAGAAGAGGTGACCACAGGGAGTTATACGCGGATCCAGCGGCTGGTCGTAGCAGATGCCGCACGGCGTGTTGTTCTCCTTCATCGCCTGCATCTCGACCTGGAGCTTCGCGACTTCGCCTCGCCCGAGAGAGGGACCTTTCGTGAATTCCCGCTCGACCTCCCTCATCAGAACTTGGCTTCGGACACTGTGGCATGAAACTCGTAAGTCGGTGCTGGGGAACTGTCGAGGCGGGACGGCCTACCTGTCGATGAAGCTTTGGGGACACAGCGATGGGTCGCAAGCAAGTTGACGAAGTCGAAGGAGCCAAATCACTGCACAAAAAGGTCAGAACCAGTCCAACAACCGGCTGAGGGAAATGAAGGCTTCACGTACGGACGTGCGACATCTGAGCTCCAAGACTCCTCGAGTTGACGATCTTGCCGACCACAGTCTTGAGACCGTTGAACACCTCGTCATAGATCTGTTGAGCCTCCTGCGAGAGTTTGACCTTGTGGAGGTAGAACTGCACGGGCGGCAGTGCGACGAGTGGCTCTCCCGAAGCGTCGGTCATGTCTTTCGTTCTGCGGCGACCGAAAGGTCAAGATGATAATAATAGGGAGAAAGAAAAGGGAAGTACCTTCTCAGCGTCGTAGAAGAAACGACCGCCTATCGCGAAACCATGTGAGCACAAATGAGAATGTCACGTGGCTATCTAGACTCACTCGAAGCAACTTCCCGCCCTCATCACCACCCAGCTGACCCTCGACGCAACGAGCCCACTGATCTTGCTGATCCAACGGCCGACACAGCTTAAGAAAGGTCATCATCGCGCCCACTATGGAAGACCATGTCAGCTCGAGTAAGCATTGCTGGCGAGGCCGAAAACGCACAGTCGGTGATGGAGTTGACAATCGGAGTTCCCGTGAGAATCCAGCGACGCCTGTTCGATACAGTATGTCAGTAGACATTGAGGCGGATAAAGCAAACCAAATCACTCGGCCTTGAGGTCGGCACAAGAGATCGACATCTTCGCCTTCGGGTTTTTGATGAGGTGACCCTCGTCCAGAACGACTCGTCTCCACTTGATGGTATGCAGGGTTCCCTCCTTCTGATTCGTCTTCGACAGCTTCGCTTTCTTGGTCGCCGGTTCCCCGTCCTTGTTCTCCATGATGTGCTCGAGCGCAAGAGTTTGGCTGATACGGACACGTGTCAATGGTGTTCACACTCA
The DNA here is from genome assembly GCA_024364755.1 of Pseudohyphozyma bogoriensis. Classification (NCBI taxonomy): domain Eukaryota; kingdom Fungi; phylum Basidiomycota; class Microbotryomycetes; family Chrysozymaceae; genus Pseudohyphozyma; species Pseudohyphozyma bogoriensis. The sequence continues at coordinate 26,721 of JALBUQ010000001.1, forward strand.
AGAAAGCGTGATGTGAAGGAAGAGAACGCACTACGTAGTGATCACAACATCGAACTTTCGGAGCTCCTTCTTCGAGACGTCTCGTCCTTCTCCATGGTATAGGTGCCAGTTCATGCGTTTCGTCCCGACATGGCGATGGAACTGGTCGGTCCAATTTGATGCGACCGAGAGAGGGCACACTACATACAAGTGTTAGATCCTGAAAATCTTAAAACCCAAAAAGACTCACCAATGAGCGTCATGTCGTCATACCTCTCATCCGGCTCTTCCGGCTCGTCCAGCACGCCCTCCCCAGTGTCGTCAGTACAAATCAACGCGATCGTCTGCATCGTCTTTCCGAGTCCTGCAATGGAATCATCAATGCCAATAAGCTCATGCAGGAGCAAGAACCACTCACCCATTTCGTCTGCGAGGATGCCACCTCGTTTCAGAACCGGCTTCTGGCGCTGGCTTGTCTCGGTGGCCACGTTGAACCAGAAAGTCTCGCCCTGTCTCGCACATAAAGATCAGAGTCAACCAGATAAGTGATAAGAGCGTAGAGGATGTACCTCGGTATCTTTCTTCATGCACCAAAGTTGTGTCGGCGGGTCGTCAACCGATCTCGGCAGCTCGGGGTGCTCCATCTTGATCATCCACGCTAGGCCTTGTTTCTGCACAACAGCGAGAGCTCGTTAGCATCAACAAAGTCCAAAAAAGGTGCCAGACGAACCTGGAACGTCATCAGATCCGTCCTCATCGTCTTGTCCTTCTTCCCCGGCGGACACGGGTGGATCGGCAACGTCGCCGGGTCGATCCCTCCCTCCTTGAACAGCTCCCCCAAAAAGTCCCCACCCGACCTCCCACTCTTCTCAATCAAGATCGACTGAGCCATCAACAAATCCTGCATCCACCCCAACACCGCGCTGTCAGCTTCCACTCTCCCGGCACGTGAGCGAGCGCGAGGAAAACAACGACGCACGGCTGGACCAGCCGGGGTCAAGCTCGACTCCGATGCCGCGCTCGCCTTCCTCTCCATCGCAGCGGCCTTCATCGCCTCCTCTTCAAGCCTCTTCTTCTCTGCGGCTGCTGCCTCTCTTTCCGGGAACGCAAAGTCCAAACGAGGGTCCGACGCGAGCGATCTAGTACCGAAGATCTTGATGGAGAATGGGAGGGATTGGACGCCGTGGATGTTGGATGGGACTGCAGTGTGGCATTCAGCGCAATGTTAGCTACTTTCGTTCATGTTGAAACGGTCGAGACGCACCTTCGCCAGCAACACACTCTGTCTCGATCAAGCGGTTGTCGACGAGCGGCGCGAGCTTGACCGCAAGACTCTTCTGCACCATGCCAATCTTCGTTCCCTTGTTGGCGTACCTGACTTCGATCGCATTCTTGTCTGAGACGTTGACGTGATCCTGCGAGTCGCAATAGTCCGCGAGAGCAAGCAATGAAACGAGTCAGCAAGTCGCTCCTCTTTCAAAACAATCGGGAGCTCGGGAACGTCGCAACGTACCCTACGAAGCTCGAGCGCGGCGCCTGTCTTGACTGTATACCAAAAGTAGGGCGTAATCAGCTTCCCTGGCCCTCGAAACGAGCCGCCAAACGAGACGCACGAGTGGCGGCACCTCTGTAGTTCGGCAGACCCGTCATCTTCGCCTCCGCAATCGTCGCAATCAGCACTTCCTCGTCGTCGTCCTCGTCGCCATCGAGCTTCATCTCCTCTTCTGGCGTGTTGGAGTGCTCGGGCGCAGTGAGGTCGATCTCCTGGTCCGTCGCCTTCGCCTTCCCTTTGACGCTCGACGCGGAGCTCGCGGATGGCGAGCGCGACTGGGAAAGGAGAACAGAGTGAGCAATAGTACGAATAGTTGAAGTATAGCCACCTACAGGTGAAACTGCCATCACTCGCGCGCGTCAAAGTGCTGCAAGGTGAGCGTCGGACGGCAACTTTTCCTTGTGACTGCACGCTCCGTCCCCGCGCAGAGGGCCGACCAAATGTCCCACGCTCGCGTGTCTTCGCGTGAGCGCTGACTTCGCCAGCAAGCAGTCAAAAAAGGATCAAGTGCTCAAAGAAGGAAGATATGGTATAACTTTGTTCGCCCGCTTGCTCTGAGGAGCCCCTGAGCGATGAACCTCCCTCCGCTCTTGCACTGCAAGACAATTCGACGGGCTGACGTGGCGGGTTGCGCCGCCAGCTCACAAATCAGCATACTCAGGCCAAGTTCCAAAGCAAGCCACTTCCGGCAAAAAAGAATGAATAGGCTGAACCAGAACGTTGTGCCTCGCTTGTCAGCGAGTCGCCGAGCTGTGTTTTGGAGGAGCAGCCTCTTGATGTCGTCCACTACCCGTCGGGTTGGGGACGGCTGCTCACTCCACTGAGAGCTACTCAGCTTTGTCGAATGTTTCATAGTAAAGTAGTTGGGTAGCTACTGGTTCGAAAGGAAGGCTGTGGCGGGCTTCTGGGGGTACGAGCAACTTTCAAGTGCTGCAGCCGCGCGTGGGCAAGGGTTTCTCTAGGATTTTTTGTGGCCTTGGGCTCTAGATATCCATTTCGCCTATATCGGGTGTATTAGATAGTAAGCTCAAGGTATTTGACAACTCAGTGGATGGAGTGATGAGTAATGTCAGTTGTGTGGAGTCGGTGGGCAGCTGAAGGGCAACCTACACTTTGTGACAAGAGACTGCACACCCTTGAAGCGGGGTGAAGCTATGAGAACATTTCATGAATACTTGATCTCTTTGCATCGTTATCTTTCCATAACGTCCTTCTCTCAAAGCTACGGGAAAGAGAAGAATCGACAACGTGCGAACTCGACGAGGTTCGTCGACCGACACAAAGTCCTCTCAGGCCTCGCTTCGCAGCGCAAGATGGAACAAAAGGTAGGGCTTGAAATTGAAACGAAAGCAAAACAAAAGTACCCAACTATCTGGAAAAGTAGCCGGGAAGCTGTCAACACGCATGGGGTTCCCCCGATTTCCCCCTCAATCGAACGCACTCAACCCTCCTCACCTCCTTCCACGCAAGCCCGAGACTCGGTCCTCACGAAGCATGATCGTCCAGACCCTTCCGCTCTTCGCCTGCTCAAGGGTGACTCCCTTGATTCCCTTCTCGCCCTCGATCGCCTCCAACTCCTCAAGCTTCCTCGTCTCGACGGGGTTCCTGAACCCAACGAACCTCGCGACGCGCTCGCGACAGACGACGCAGACGTTGCTCCCCTCCTGAGTCTTGAAGAGACATTCGGCGCAAGCGACGTGGTTGCACGGCCTGAAGACGCACGCGGCTCGCTTGCCAGCGCACGACGAGCAGTCGGGAGGGTGCTGAGGGTCGAGGAGCTCGCGGAGGGGCGCGCGACCGGCGAGAGGCTTCTGGAGCGAGGCGGAGACGGTGGCGTCGATTTCGGAGATGGAATGAACGTTCTGGAATTGGCCGGCTTCCATCGTCGCTGGCGTCTCGGAGTAGAGGTCGAACCAGGGGTAGTTGTTCTTTTTGTACGTGTCGGGGGTGATGGGCGAGAGGGGCGAAAGGACTCCAGTCATGACTTCGTAGAGCTATAAAAGCAATTAGGAGGTCAGTAATAAGACAGGTAGACTTTCACAGGATAGGCTGACCTCTGGCGAGACCGTGTGCACGAAGAGGCGGTGCGACGGGGTCGACACGTAAGCGCGCGTCGGAAGGGGATCGCGGTTGATGGTTTGCCTGTCCGTTTAAAAGGTCAGCTATACAGGCTCCCAGCTTTGCAACGTGACGTACGAAATCTGCCCTCCGGCACACAGTCCCATGATCTTTTGCGGCTCTAACCACCCACCTCTGTGAAACGGAGATCAGAAACCGAAGTCGGGAACGAAGGTCAGCAACTGCGACGCTCGAGTGAACGGGGAAACAGGCCGGTCGCACCGGAGGCGAAGAACGAGGTGAATGACGTCTCCAGCTTGAATTTTGAAGTCTATTGCGTAGATGGTCAGCAATCCATGGCGGAGGTTAAAAATAAGAATCAGCTATCACCTGAAAGACAGCGGCCGCCCTCAAGCTGCATTCCGGCAGCAATGAGTCGCTGCTGGTCTGGCGGGATTCCTTCCCTGTCCTGAATCTTTGCTTTGAGTGCATCGATCGTGTCCGAAGGGTCGAACTCGAGGGTGATGGCCTGCAAGGGAGGTTGTCAGGCACGGGTTTGAGGCGGTGGACAAGCAAGCATTTACAGACTTACCTTCCCAGTGAGCGTCTTGACGAAGATCTGAGGGTTACCGTCTTGATTGAAGGGCTCTCTCTTAAAGGGCTCCCCCTTGAAAGGAGGTGAGGGCGGGATCTTCTTGAAGCAGCAAGCAGTCAGCTTGAGGAGACCGTCCAAGACATCGACGCGCGAGTCCAGCGGCTCCGATCCAGACGGCGTGTAGCTGCAAACATTCGTCAGTTTCGTTCTCCCAAACACATAAAGAAAAAACGGACTGAGACGTCATGGTGATGTTGCCTTTCAACCCAAGCTCTTCAGCGGTCTTGTGAAGGTCGATAATCTCTCGGCCGTGCGCGTCGGAGAACGAGACCGACGTGTTGAGCGCCTCAAAGATGTCGAACTGGAGGCCTCCGATCTTGGCTTCTCCGGTGAGCTGCTCTTCGACCGTGTATCCTTTCCCGAGCGGCATCGCCACGAACTGGAAGCAGAACCACGGTGTCAGCGTTGGCCTTATAGCGCTCCCAAAGAAAGCCTCCCACCTGTCGAACGACACCAGGCTCGGTACAGATCCCGTCAAGCCAGGGTTGAGAGCCCGCCACGATGTAGTCTTGGATCTTGGAGCTCCTCCCAGCCACAGCGTCCCGCTTGAGACCCGAAATGGCGTTGATGCCTAAACAACAGGGTAAGCTTGCGTTTGCGGACGCACGTGGCACAGTCAGCGGCTCGGAGACTTACCACCAACGGAAATCTTGACGGCAGTGGAGGCCCTTCCATCGAACGAGATCCACAGCGCTTCTCGCTGGAAGATGGGACAGACGACGCCGCCGCGGGCTTTGATGCTCTCCGGGACCGGTCCAGTGCAGTCCGCGACAGGGGTGAGAGGGAACGTCCCGAGACCCTGTAAACCAAGCAAGTGGATGTAAGCCAAACGAACTTGCTTGTTTACCATTGAGCAAGGATCCGGGAAGGGGACTTACGGGTGGGAGGATGTGCTTGTCGGTGTTGTCGGGCACGCGAAGCGTGCGGTGGAGCGAGATGGCCACGTCGCCGACGCGGAGACTGTCGCGCTCGATCGAGGCACTCGACTTGGTCACGTCGAACTTGTCGTCAGACTTCTTGATGCTGGTGTCGAAGAGCCAGTGGTGGTGCCATTCGGCCAGAGTGGTATTCCTGCGTCCCGAGAACGTACAAGCACCGTCAGCGACCAGCTCTCCTCGGTGCAGCTTCGGACGAGACAGCAGAATAGGACGAACCTCCCAAGAGTGTAGGAACCTTTCGTGTAGATCGAATTCGCGTTCTTCGAGATGTGGATGGTCTTGGTGGGATGCGAAGCGACCTTGAGCAGACTGATGTGGACATCTGGGGCAACCGTCGCACGGGCATCAGCTTCTCCGTGCCACCGACTGAGCGAGCAACAGCAGCTCACCATCGTGCTTCTTGGAGAGAATCGTCTCAATGTCTTTGAGAGACGAGCCGGCGGGGACGTCGAGCTCGAGAGGAGGTTGGGGCACCTGCAGCAGCGAAAGTGGTCCTGAGTCGACGACGACGACTTGCACAAAAACGACACATTTCTCGAGCTTACCTCAGAGTTTTGATCAGTTGCTGGCAAGCCTGAGATCTGCACCTTGAACGGCTGAGGCATCGGCGCCGTCGTGACCATCGCTGGCGAGCTGGCGAGTGGATGGTACGAACGAGAGGGGGTTGGGCGCCGTGCCTGCTGTCGTCTGAAGGCACCTTCCGCGGACTACACTCGTACAGGGATCGTTTTTCTTCGACAAAAAAAGGTGCACAATTTTTTTGCAAGTCTCTTTTGAGCCTCGGAGAAGACACTCGACCCGAGCGATAAGAACGATGAGCATCAACGCCAACGCTGCTACGCCACGTGTAGGGATGGACGAACAGCCCTCACAGAGACAGTGCGCAGAGGAACGTCGCGAGATTTCCAGCACAACGTCTCCTTACAGTCCCCAAATCCTAAACGCTCCACTCGGTCTTTTGCTCCCGACATCGAGCTCCTCGGAAGCATACGCCAGCAAGAGCTTGTTGGGGTGCCACGCGATGACATCGCAGACTCCGATCGTGGGGAGGCTTTGTGCTTTCCGACCTGAAGGAACTTCGGACTGCAAGAAGGTTGAGTGGTGAGTCTAGTATTCAGTGCGAGTGAAAGCGAAGTCGGGCCGCACGATGAGAATCGAGCTCTGACTGCTCGTGCTGGCGAGGTAGTTGCCGTCGTGGGAGAAAAGGCACGACCTTATCGGGTCGCTAGGTGGGAAAAATCAATCAATCAGCCAGATGGAAGCTTGAATAGTGTATGATAATCACCCACTCGTGACCGTTGATGGACTGCACACAAGTCCACTCTTCCGTCTCCCACAACGTCACAGTCGCGTCGTTCGATCCAGCCGCCAAGTACCTGACAATGAATGCTCCAACTTCAATACTCACCCATGTGATGAGAACATAAGTAGCCTCACCTTCCTCTGGGATCCAAATCCGTCGTGATGGTCGCGACCGGAGAAACCTCAACAGTGTGCAGGTGATCTCCGGACGGGAAAGCTGTGATGCCCAAATCCCCATCATGCGGAGTGACCAAAACTGAACCGTTATGCGAGAAGACGGCTTCGTTTGTCTGGTCCGCCGAATGGTGGAGGTTAGCTCGGTTCCCTTGCGGGGGAGGTCCTGGAGGACAAGCGGGTGACCAACCTCCTTGGCGTTCTTGATTGTGTTGACGACGGTTTTCGTATCCACATCAATCCATTTTACTGTATCTGATCGGTTTCCGACAACTACCGTTTTCCCGTCTGGCGACCTGGGGCAGAGCAATTACGTGTTACGAGCCGGTAGGAAGGCGAGCAGGGACGAGATGCTCACCAGACCATGTTGATGTTTTCTCCGTCAGTTTCGACCACAGCCGTCGCTTTGGCCTCTATTGGGACTCCATTTAGTCAGTATCTCCTTTTTAAAGGTTAACCACGGAACAGGCGTACGTCGGACATCCCTGAGGAAACAAACGGGTCAGCGAGCATTCACGCCGCTCGGAAGGAAGAGTACCAAGCTCACCAGAAGTAGACACCAGTATCTCTGTCTGGTTTGAGGTGGAAGCGTGTCAGCATCATCGAATGTTCGGCGGAGATGCTTTCGAACGTTGACCGCTCGTTGGCGGTAAGCTCCAACGCGGAGGTCTGGGAGCAAAGGAGGGAGACTCACTAGCATTGATGCTAGCACTGCAAGTAACAAGTCGTTCTGGGTGGGTAGGGTCCCATCTGATGCGCGAGACTTCGGACTGGTGACCCTTAAGCTCCATGCTCTTGTTGTCTGCAAGCCCGCACACCACCGGCATCAGCTTCCTTTCCACGACCAGTATCGCAGAAAGATAATGAAACAGCTTACCTTTCTCTGGAACCCACAATCGAAGCGCCTTGTCGGTCGATCCGGAAGCGAGCCTTCGTCCGTCGGCGTTCCCTGCAAACGCGCAACGAGTGAGCTCGGAGCAACGATGGAGGCGGTGGACGGAAGAGTAGGAGGCGCACATGCGAGTGCTCTGACTTTGTCCCTGTGCCCAAGGAAGCGTTTTGTTGTTGTTGGGAGGGCTGGTGCAGGCGTCGTGGTCGTCATCTTTCGTGAGACGAGGGGAGCGGCGGAGGCGGTCAAGAGCAGAACGGTGAGGTTGAACTGATTGGAGGTATGTGATGATTTATGTGAGAGCGGTAGGAGATGCGGCGCAAAGAAGTGATGCAAGTTGTGGCTCGAGCGAAAGGAAGCTCGACCCGGGCGCGCCAGAACTTGGCACCTTTCGTTCTGACCCAAACAACCCTCGCGAGCTCGCCGCGTTCGACGGCTTGTCCCGTCGCCTTCAGCTTCATTTCTCGCACTATATTAATCTAAGACTCTTCCTTCGTCACTCGATCAACCACCACTCTCTGCTTCCGCCCTTTGCCGTACTTCTGCGAGCGCGTCTCAGCAAGACGCGCTCCTCTCGCTGGCGCCAGCAAGCTGTTTACCTCGTTCAACAGGGGCAAGGGGGACGACGTTTTTGACGATTCCCCCAATTACGCTCCAGGCCGGTTCCATGCCATCCCATCGCCTCGCTCGAGCGGCACGTCGACGCCCACGGCCCGTGCATTCGCCTCTCTCAGCCCACCGCCGCCTCGTCTTCCCGCTCGCCGAGGCGTCACTCGTCGACAGAGGATAGAGAGCACGACACACGACGACAGAGCTGGAGAAAGGAGCTGGCTCCTCGCACCGGGAAGGGATAGGGTCGAGAGCTGGTTGAACGTTTGGTGGAGGCGGTGGGCCGTGCTTGTCGGAATCCCGTGTTTGATCGTGAGTACTGCTGCTTTCTTGACGTATTTGGGACTTTGCATGGGCAGAACTGAGAGCTTTCCTGGTACAGGTGTGGGTCTGGTGCTCCGTGCCGTTCCCCAGGTCGGATCCGTACTCTGAAGAACCGCCGTGGAATCTCCCTGGCATTCCGTGGCCTGGCGACGATGGAGGCCAGGAGTTTCGGGCGGTTAGCTGGCTGCGAAGCCTTGTGGAGAGCTCTGAGGAACTAGGCGGAGGTGGCTCGGTGGAGGGGAGATTACAACGACGCAACCAGATCATGCTCGAGTTTGCGCCTCAGGTTCTCACGACGCCGGTCACCTCTTCTTCTCCGTCGGAGTCGGACGCACCCAGCCTCGACGAAGGCCCAGTAGGTGCCTCAGATGACATTCCACCAGAAGACGACGACGACGACTTGCCCGTCGACGCCAACTTTTACTTCTTCCTCTTCTTCTGTGCGTCTCTTTCTCTCGCAGTGGCGTTTCGTACGCTAACACGTGCTTTCAAAAAGATTTCGGAGCTTATCTCGCCGCCGCCCTTATCTTCGTGACGAAGCTTTTTGACATTTATCGACTAAGCTGGTGCGTCTTGCCACTCGGTTCTCCGCCGCGAGTAAGCAGAATGAATTAACGCCACGTGTACCTGGCTAGGTGGCCTTCGACCCTGGGCGGGAGCGTGTCCTACTTCCTCTTCTGGTCGCTCTCTCTCTTTGTGGGATGGCTGCTTCATACGCTAGATTGGGATGGACTTGGAGCTCGGCGGCGCGACAAGAACCATCGCGACGGCACCAACTGGGATTGGGAGAGGAAGACGACTTGGGTGAGTGCCGCTCCGTCCGCGGTCCCGTTCTTTGAAATGGCCTAACATTCAAATCATCATAGGTTATCCTGGCTTTCGCAACGATGACGATGCCTGCGTGGGCCTGCTTCATCAAGCTTAGGGCTGATCGTCGACAGACGTACCGCCGAAGCCTCACAGCTGCTCAGAAGACGTGAGCCTCATGCTCTTCCTCTCGTCACTTATGCTTACAAATCGTCCATCCAGGTTTCTGGAGCGACAACTCACCCAGAGAATGCCACGCTCGTACAAGCGCTTCCTCTGGTTCCTCCTAACGCTCTTCATCTCCCTCGTCGCGCTGATCGTCGGCCAGGGTTTCGCCACCGTCTACCTCTCCACCCTCCCGCACTCCAACTTGGACGGCCTGATTTACGTCTGGACTTGGGTCGCGACGGTTCAGTGCCTCAATACTGTCAGCAGCTGGATCTTGCACCAGAAGGTCAGGAGTAGGGCGCTGGTGTTTGTCTTCCGCGTAAGCTTCCTTTGCTGCATCCAGGGCCTTTCGCACCAGCTGACGTTCAAATGTTTCAGTACTACTACTTTCTAGTATACATGATCTTCTACCGCAACCTGTTCGCGCGCCTTCGATCGCCAGACCGTAAGACTCCTCCTTCACTACCACTTTGTCGAACATCTTCACGGACGTTTCTTCCGCTCTCAGAGGCTCTGTACATTCAAATCCTCTCCTCGTCGTGGGTGATCATCTGGTACCCGATCAACATGTCGAAAACGTTCCATCGGCTGCTCGTCTGGGCGGTGGGTTACAACAAGGAGTGGGAGGAGCATGCGGAGGGCATCTGCACCCGTGAGTCCAGTCATCGCTTTGAAAGACAGCCCTGCTGAAGAATGAACCTTGTAGTGTTGTACCTTCGAAATTTGGCCGAGAATGTGACCAGTACGTTGAAGTGTTCCTTTTCTTTTTCGTGCGAAAACACTAACGTCGTTTCTCCTCAGTGGTGGCTTTCCTCGGATGGGTGCGACCTCTTCTTATGCATCAACGCCGAACACACCTTGATCTCTATTCTTCATAGCTCACGATCCTCCACTTCGGGCCCAACACCCAACTCTACCCGTTCTTCGCATTCGACTCGGATACGGAGTGCGCTTGCGTCCCCCTCTTCCGATAGATGCAACGTGCTGATCTCGCTCTGACCTATCCAGCCCGTACAACTACCGGCTCACAGCCATCGCTTCACTCACTATCTGGGCCACTGAGCTGACTTCAAGGTGCGTGGGGTTTCCTGCTATGGCACTCGAGGCCGTTGCTTAGGCTTCTGTCCGCAGCTTCATCGCTCGCAACCTCGTCTGGGGCCTCTACAAGCTAGATGTCACGAATGTGAGCTCGGATCTTGGCTTCTTCATTTTCTCAGCTGATCCAAGTGATTGACAGATCGGACTGGATGAGTTCCGAGAGCACCCCGAGCTGGTGATTGCGTGTGTCTGGGCGAGCATCCATGTTCTGGTGCGTCTCCCCTTCCAATACATACCTGCTATCGTGCTGATTATTCTTCATCCTCAGTCCGACCTGCTTCTTTTCCTCGTGAAGCTCAACTTCCGCTAGTCATCCTCGACACTTCGATTTCTCACGATCACGCCACGCCACGCCACGAAACTCACGATAGATACCTTGCGCAAGAATATGGATATACCCTCTTTACATCATTGGTTTCTGTAGATACCTTCTCCATTGCTTCTGGGCCCTTCGCAATCTAGACACATTTAATGCTTGTCCTTGAGGATATTGTAAGCCAAGTGTGGATCGAATGACGTGGCTCCCCTGCGGGCACGTTTCTAGACACTTTGACCCTCTTCTGATTTTAGCCGGGGGAACGGCGAAGGAGGTGGAAAAGAAGCAGAGTAACAAGAAGAGAACAAAGAGGGCTGAGGCTGCAAGCTTTTATTAGACGATCTCTCGGAGAGGGAAATCAACCGAAGAGCAGCTCCAAAACCGTATAGAAGTAATCATGACAACACCCTTGGATCTAGTACCTAATAGCTGCTCCTCCAACACGAGGTCTACCAGTTCTGAGTGGGATCCAACTTGAACTTGTCGTACAGCTCGCGGTTGAAGAAGCTCAGCTCTGCCTCGTTCTCTGCGTTTCGTCGTCGTCGATGATCAGCACCAGCGGTGAAAGGAGACAGGCAGCGGAACGTACCAATGCCCAATGTAGACAGGATTGCAGACTCGTCGTCTAAGATCCAGTCATCGTGATCGAGGTTGATGATGAGGTTTTGCGTCTGTTGTTTGTGGCCCCACGAAAAAAAGTCAACAAACGCGATCCGCGGATCGAAGTCACGCGGCGAGAGACAAACCTTTGAACCGTGAGCCTTGGTGTAAAGCTTCATGGTATCTATTCCTCCAGTTAATGATGGATCAGCAAGAAAGGCAGGGAAGATTCGGCTCGCAAGGCGCACCCAACACTGTCGTTCTGAACGGTTTGTAGCCTGGCTTTGTTTGGATCTCTGCAACGAAACAAACGATTTGTATCAGCACACACCTCCACCAGACCTTCCGAGCACTTGTAGAACTCACCTTGTTTGACCAAGTCCTTCAAACCGCCAACTGTGAGCGTTGTGAGGTCCGCGTGCGGGATCAAAAGGTTTTTGGTCGTGCGGAACTCGAACGACTTGATGACCCGGATCGTCAGGATCGAGTCGGTCAGAGGTCGAGTCGTGTTCGTGAGAGCATCGTGTGATGCAGACTCGTCGGTCGCCATTGGAGCGAGATGGATGGTCGTAGTCCGTGGAGATGGTGGAGGGAGGTCAAGGAAGCAACAGAGTGAGGTCGCGCGCTTGACCTGCGACACTTCAGCCACTCCGACCGGAATTCGTCTACATTTTCTTTTGTTACATTCAGTGCCTTACAACAGCTAGACCACATACGAGACCACCCTTTTCCACCCTTCCGCGCTTCTCTCAACTACCCCGCCATCGCTCGTCGAGCTCCGAGCGAAGCCATCACCCAATGTCCTCGTCGTCGTCGTCCAAAAAGACGAAAGCGTCAGGCCCGAACCATGGCTCGCTCACCGACATCGTCTCGCACCTCGTCAGGTCTTCGATGGGCAGCTCGACGGCCGACGTTCCAGACGACCAGCTCGACCGTCATGTCGCGCAACTGTTGTTGAGCGAAGCGAAGGAGAAGGAGAAGGCGTGGGGCGCGAGGGGTAGCAGAGCTTACTACGAGGAAGAGTGAGTTTATTCAATCCTTTCTGTATGCTTCTGGCAGGAATGCGGGCCATGGTGGGCTTGGATGTGGATCCGAAGGGCTGACCCCCGCCTCATCTTCCTCAGCGAGCCAGGGCCGGTCAGGAAGCCAAACAAGAGGTTCCTATCCGCGATCATCAAGAACGTCGACGGCCACAACTCGGCACTGCTGAGAGCCGAGCAGGAAGCCGCACGGAAGCGAGAGCGCGAGGAGAGGGATGCCGCCGACGAGTGGCGCAGGAGTCAGAGGCGTGAGCGTGAGCGCGAGGAAGGCCGTTTGGGCAGGTCGCCTCGCGACGATGGGAAGAGGAGGAGATATGGTGCTGATGAGGTCGAAGAGGAAGAGGACGAGCATGAGCGACGGAGAAGGAGACGGAGGCGCGAGGAGGACGACGACGACGGCTCGAGGCACCGAAGTTCGAGGAGGGACGACGACGACCGACACCGAAGCTCGAGGTTGAGGAGGCATGATGATGATAACGATGGAGGCAGGGAGCGAACAACGTCGAGGCGGGACGGAGATCGCGAGCGGCCGTCCAGGAGGGATCAGGACCACGAGCGTTCGTCGGGGAGGGATGGTGACAGGCACCGTTCGTCGAAACGCTACGATAGCGCTGACGAAGGCGCGTCACCGAGGAGGAAGCACCGTCGTTCTTTTTCTGGGAAAGGGGATGAAGACGATGAGGAGGGTTTCAGGGATACTCGCCAATCTTCGCAGCGTGACGTGGAGACGCCGGCGGCGTCGCCTGAGGGAAGTAGGTGGGACAGCGAAGCCAGAGACAAGGGGAAGGGCAAGCTGAAGGAGTTGGCGGACGAGGAGAGTCGCGAGCATTCGTCTCGTGCGAGCTCGTCAAGCCGGAAGGAGGATAAGGACACGTCATCTCGCCGGTTCGCCTCTTCCTTTGACGTTTATCAATCGCTGGTTCACGGCGCTGATATTTGTCTTCATACCACCAGACGACGCTCGCCATCTGCACCCGTCCCCAGTGTTCCGCCTCCCCCAGCACCTGCCGGCCCTCCTCCATCCAAGATGGACAAGTACTTTGCCGAGTCCTACGACCCTCGAATGGACGTCAGTGTCGACGATCTCACCACCTCGAGCGGTATCATTGCAGAAGGGGCTTTCGATAGCTGGGACACCATGCTCCGAGTTGTCAAGGAAAGAAAGGAGGAGAAGAAGGAGCGCGAGGCGAGGGAGAAGGAGGCTCGACACAGGGAGCGCGAAGCCATTCGAGAGGAAAGGAGGAGGAAGAAGGACAGGAAGAGAGGGATCTACAGCAGTGACGATGAGGGACCGAAACCGCCTAGTCAGACGACGGCGTCCAAAACGCTTGTGGATGGGTACGAGTATGTCAAACGGGGAGGGACGAGGGAGTGGGACTCGGGCAAGGTCGAGCAGCTGTATTGAGGATGTCCTACGCTGATGGGGGATTCAATGCAACTGATTCTTTTTATCACATCCATGTGGGCTGACGCACGTAGCATGTCCCTTGCCCCTCTTTTCCTGCTCGGACCCCGAACCACCACGCTTCTCTCCTTGCTTGGCCTCCTTTCGTCCCTTTTCCTGCGTCCTCGTTGCTCTGTTCTCGCATCCAAAAGTCCGTTCTACCTCTGGTCAGCTTTGTGGCCTCTTCAGCTCTGTCATCGTTTACACGTGTCGTCTCCACCGTCGTCGTCCTCCACACCTCGTCCACACTCGATTCCGCGGTGCTTTCGGGCTCCGCCGCGCAGAGCTAACCCAGTCACACTTCTCGGAAACCAGCTTTCCCTCCTTCCCACACGTCGCCATGTTCTCCCGAGGGGGCCGTAACCAGCCTCTACTCGGTTCCCAGTCTGGAGCGACGAGCACTAGCTACAGCGCGACGCACACCTCGCCCGTAAGTGCTCCAAGTCCTCCTGAATCGAGCGTACCGTCGGAAGGTGGCTAAGACTTTGGAATTGGGGGGTCGTTGTGCAGACCTCGCCCAGCGAAGCTGATCGTCTCCGCAGGGACCGGACTCAGAAAAAGAACAGGACGTGGCTGTGGGTTTTGCTCGGGATTGTCATCTTCCTTGCGGTTGCCGCGGTTATTGGTGGGTTTTACTTTGTGTGATGGAGGTCTGGTGGCGAAACGCTGACTGGGTCGGGCATTCGCCGCGCATAGCCACGCCCATTGGTGAGTACTCTTGTCTCCTGTGACATGTAACGCGAAGATTGACGACAACCAAATTACGTCTTGGAATTCAGCCGTAGGTCTTTTACTCGAGGTACTTAGTCCTTGGCGTCAGATAGCTCATCAAATCGATAATGCACAGGTCGTCAAGACTCGTAAAAACAGCAAGTCGGCTCAGAACAACGGCTCCGGCGGCGTCAACACCGTCGTCGGAGGAGCGAGAACCATTGTCTCGACTGGTACAAGTGTAATCGATGGACAGACAGTCTTGTAGGCTCTCGATGATGAACAGTTTGGCGACGCGCGCTGATCAGTCGACGCTTCACCAGGTTCACGACGTCGGTGGTGGAAGGGGCCATCACAATCTCTACCAGTAGGCAGCCTCTCTCAGTATTTGGAAGGAGTTGTTGCCTTACCCCCTCTTATCTTCAGCTCAACTCATTATTCCTGTCACGTCAACTTACCTGTGAGAAGCTTGCGCTGTAAAGCTTACGTGGCCTTCCGGCGGTCTGACTCCATGCTCGCTCGCAGCTACGCGACAACTATTGACGGGACTCTGGTTGAAGTAGGGTAAACTTCACTAAGATATTAATGCAAAATCTTACTTCTTTTGTCCCAGGTGCTGACGACGCAGACTTTGAGCACGGAGTCGCTCATCACGGTCACGCAAAACCAATTGTGTCCGTCTCTCGTCTTTCTTGACCTACGACCGACAGCCTCGTTAAGCTAATGACGGGATTTACACTAGTTGCTACGATCACCGAGGGTACCACAGTTGTGACGACTCAACTGGCCTCCGCGTGAGCATTTTCCTTGCTGTCGACGATGAAGGGAGGTGGGCTGAAGCGAAGGCTTCATAGGACGACGACGTCAACTCCAGCAACCACTACTACCACCACCACCACGGCAAGGTCAGCTGCATTTCCACGCCGTGTGGCAGTTCACAGTCACTGAAACTCCTTTCATAGCACTGCGTCTTCCACGTATGCCGCGTGCCTCCGTTTCGTGGCCCGCGTCTAATTCCTCCATGCTTCCGCAGCACTACGTCTCTGTCGACGTCTTCTCCTACTCCTTCAACAGTTTCGTAAGCTCAGAGCTTTTGACTACATCAGTTCAGGGAAGATGGCTAAAGTCATCATCTGTATAGTCCGACCACGACAGCTGCCACTTCGTCTGCCTCTCCGTAACCTATCTTCATCTGATCCAGGCGATGCCAGTACTTACATTACTTGCAGGACTTCGAGCCCTTCTGCGACGACTGCTGCCTCAACGACTGCTGCTTCTACGACTGCTGCTTCGACGACTGCTGCTTCAACAACTGAAGCGTCGACCTCTGGGGCATCGACCTCTGGGGCATCAACCACTGGGGCGTCGACAACAGGAGCCTCGAGCAGCGGAGTCACAACTATTGGCACGCCGACGAGCGCAACCGGAGCCTCGACTGGGTCATCAACTGGAGCATCGACTGGAGCATCGACTGGAGCATCTACTGGAGCATCTACTGGAGCATCGACTGGAGCATCTACTGGAGCATCGACTGGGGCATCGACTGGAGCATCGACTGGGGCATCGACGGGTGTTACGACGATTGGCACTCCGACCTCGGCGTCTGCCAGCCCAACCACGTCACCCTCTCTGTCGGTGGCATGATCAAGTCGAAGCTGCAACCATGAATTGCTGACTTTAATTCCCACAGTTGTGTTCCCATTCCGCTTTTGGGCATCATTTGTTGTGATGGCGTAGCCACCGCCGCTACGGCGTGCCCCACCACGACGCCAGCGACCTCCCCAGCGTCCCCAACCTCGGCCAGTCAATCATCCGCCACGCCGCCAACGACGGCGCCTCCAACCTCGTAAGTGATGCCAGATTTATGCTCAAGGATGTTTGCTGAGCACGAGTTTCCAAGTGGTTCGGCTTCTCCTACAACAACTGGCGCCACATCTGCCAGTCCCACCACGTCAACTTCTCTGTTGGTCGAGTGATCGACCGAAAATGACAGACGCGAAACGCTGACATTTATTCGAGCAGGTGCATTCCTGTTCCTTTGCTGGGAATCATCTGCTGTGATGGCGTAGCCACGGCGGCAACGGCCTGTCCCACGACGACGCCAGCAACTTCATCGGCGACTCCCACCTCGGCCAGTCAGTCGTCCGCCACGCCGCCCACGACGGCGCCTCCAACTTCGTGAGTTCACGAAAAGCTCATGATTAAATAGAATTGTTGATTATTGCCTCTTCAAGTGGTTCGGCTTCCCCAACGACGACTGGCGCCTCGTCATCCGCGTACGCCCGTTCAACTGAGCCGTGCTGATTCGAAACTGACTAGATTCTGCCAGTTGTGTCCCGATCCCCTTGCTGGGAGAGATTTGCTGCTCTGGAATCATCTTCACAGCTGGTGAGCTATTCTAAATCGCTTGGCGGGCGCGACGCCGTCGTTTGACGTGGGTCTGAGTCCTAGATGCGTGCACGTTTTCGACTGGTGGATCGACGGCCTCGGCAACCGGCGCGTCGACAACTGGAGCATCGTCTGCGAGGCAAGCTCATTTTTAGCAGTGTTTAGTTTTATAGAGCTGACGAGCTTCTCCTAGACCGACGACCACGAACGGGTATGAAGCTTCCTTTTTGTCGTTTCTGTCTCGCTGAAGCATCGTGGTTTGATCACTCTCCAGTACTGTCACTCCGTGAGTCCACGCTACTTCTCAAAGGTGCCAAGCGGTAGCTTATTCTGCTTGAATCAGTGTCGGCCCTCCTAGCACAACGTACGTTCTGCTGCTGGTCACACCACGTTTCCCTGTCTCACGCCCCGTCTTGATTTTTCCCTGATGGTTCTGTAGCACTACGACAACGTGAGTCTCACACTGTACTGGTCTTCTTACATGCTGAAACTTCCTGTCTGCATTAGCACCACAACGTAAGCAGATCTGACGTCGCCGCAACGTGTACTTATTCTTCGAGCCTATAGCACCACCACTCGTCCATTCGGCAACTCGTGAGTCGAACTGGCATAATGAGGATCGTCAGCTAATTGACCTTCCCTCAGGACCTCGACCAGGACCTCGACCGCGACCTCGACCTCAACCTCGACCTCGACAACTGCCTCTTCTGAGACCTCCACTGATGGTAGCGGGTACGTTCTGTTCCGCCTGGATTTCGGGTCACGTTGCTCACGCGTTGCTGGCAGCTGCTTGTCCCTCGGCTCGCTTTCTATCTGCTGCGACAACATTCCCATCCTAGGAAGCTTCTGTCCATCTAGCACGTCGTACGTTGTTTTCCAGGAAACACTCTCCTCCCACAATCAAGCGGAAGCTGACGGTGTTATTGCCACTGAAGCACGACGACCGCGTCGTGAGTCTTTTCTCAAGAACCTTGTTCTGTATGCTGACATCTAGCCAATAAAAGTACCTCGGGATCTGCTACGTGAGTCCGGATGAGAGTAACGCTCACGTGAAGCAGCATGCTGAGACCTCTTTTTTGATGCAGCTCGACCACGAGGCAAGTTTTCAACCCCTGAACCATTCCTGACCTCCCTCTTACTTCAAAAGAAACTTGCACAGCACCACTACGTCCACTACCATCGACATCGCGACCCCAACCGGCAACGGCACGGACACTCGAGGCGCACAGAAGCGAGCTCGTCCTTCCGTCCCTTTGCCCTCGCCGACGTACTTCACCGACATCGCCGACTTCCGCCGCCATGTCGCCATTCCTAACCCTATCAACCTTTGAGGGGGGAATGTTGGTTATTTGAGAACAGTTTCCAGATTTGCATTGAAGCTGGAGGGCTAGTGGGGACCACGGACATTCTTTTCTTGAGATGACGGTGGGGCCGGAGACAGATAGCGAGGATCTTTTTACTTTTTTTTTTAATTCACACGATCGTTTCAAATCAAATTAAGCGTGTAGTGGGTGTGCCGAAGACTTGCCCGTTGTGTTGGCGGTCACTCCGCTGATGGCCAACACGTGGCCAAACCTGCCGCTCCACCCTTCATCGAGTTCAAAGGCTCTATCGTCCATACGAAAGCGCCAAAACCAGGGAGCACAGAATACACAAAGTCATCCTTCCTCTCACAGTACCCGAACGCCTTGCGCTTTCCAAAGATGTGAATTGCCATTCATCTAGCTTCATCATGCTCCCAACCTCTTCCTCTCCAACCGTGCCGGCTTCTTGTCCCCCTTCCTTCCCAACGCAGCGTAGTACTCCTGTAGAGAGCCGCCAGGTCGTAGTCAGCAAGTGAGATCTTCATACACCTCCGTTTGGGTAGCAGCGAGAGCTAGACGAAACCGGACGCACCCATGCAAGCTTCATCACCTCTCCATCCGCCTCGTACGGTGACGGAACCTCACTCCTCCCTGGTGCGGCAGTGGGGTCGCGAAGGTAGATGAAGGAGCAGGTCGAGAAGGAGGGTTCGATGTACGGCGGGATGAAGATGAACGGCGAGGCGTAGTCGGGGAGTTTGAAGGGGAGGGCAGAGAGTTTCGGTGGTGCTGGAATGGGGGCAGGGGCGGTGGAGGACGCATCGACGTCGGAGGAGGGCTCGGGAGTCGAGTCGGAGGGGGTTTCGGAGGGTTCTGAGGATTCGGCAGGGGCGGCGGCTTCGGAGGTCTCGGACGCCGCTTCGACGCGCTGGGGTTGAAGGGTCGTTACGGCGGAGGGGATGACAGAGACCAAGTCTCCAGGCTTGAGAATCGTGTTGGCGTCGGTCGTCTAGTGGATAACAAAGAGAACGGAATCAGCACGCGTCCTTGCGTCCTCACGCGAGCGCCGGAAGAAAACATGATGAAGCGCGCGCTGGAGCTCACCTTTCTGCCGTTGAGGAAGACCTTGCCGTGCACGACCATCCTCCTCGCATTGTACACCGAATCAGCGAGGCAAGCCCGGAAGACGAGGACGTCGAGGCGCTTCTCGAGCTCGGCAAACATGAGGCTCGTGAGCGGGACCTTGGGCTCGCCCTTGCCCGCCTTGCCGATGATGGGCGGGAGGCGGTCGGGGAGGTAGTCCTTCTTGAACTTGCCCTCGTTGATCCAGTCGCCGTGGTACGCCCGGACGAGGCGCTTCGACTGCCACCGCTGCTGGAACATCGTCTTGGCCGACTTCGTGAACTTTGTGTCCATCGTCGGAGGGCCGTACGTCCGCTGGTACAGGTTGTACAGGTTCGCCGGCGACCAGCTCTGTTTTGGGTGAACGATGCCAAAAGTTAGTGCAAGTTGTGAGGACGGCCAAGGAGCGGGGGCTCACCATCCTCGGGAGGCACTTGTCGATGTGGGTGGGATTTTTCGACTTCATGCCGCGCGACTGCTGGAGCTGGACCGACGCCGAGTTGATGGCCGCCTTTGGCCGGCTGGCTGTTGAGAGCAGGGACGACATGGAAATAATGATGAAAGAAGTGGGAGGCAGGCGAACGCGCTGGCTGTCTTGCTTCGTCGGGCGCGAGGCGACTTCCGGAGAGAGCAAGGGGCGCAGACCTCAACTCCGTGGACTTCGCGTCGCTTCTTATGCCGGAGGACAGAGAACAACGTTGCGTTTCAAGGGGTGCGTATGAGTGTTACAGTACCAATATTTCGAGAATGCTCTGTCATTGATTGCCGGTCACAAAGGACGCACAGTCATAGAGCCACGTGGCGGTTTGGCACAGCTCCTTGACAGCCTTGGGAAGGGCAATCAGTTCGAGCACGACTACAACAGATACAGCAAGATTGTGTAGGAGACGTGTGTGCGCCTTCCGACAAGTGGAAGAATGGAACAACCAGATAGGGGTCAGGGGAA
This sequence comes from Pseudohyphozyma bogoriensis, assembly GCA_024364755.1. Lineage (NCBI taxonomy): Eukaryota > Fungi > Basidiomycota > Microbotryomycetes > Chrysozymaceae > Pseudohyphozyma > Pseudohyphozyma bogoriensis. The sequence goes on from JALBUQ010000001.1 coordinate 47,142, forward strand.
GCACCGCCTCGAATCCCCATCATCTCTCTTTCTTCGACTTTCTCCCCTGTTCCGACCTGCCACCATGCTTGAAGGTTGTTTCGAAGCTACTCAGGTTGTGCTTGCTCTTCCATACATTCCTGCTTGAGCATTCTTGCTGAGCTCTGGTGACACGATTGGGCGTCGGCTTCGTGATCCTCAGCTTCTGTCCTGCTGAGCAGCTCGCGCGACAATGCTTCTTGCGTAGCGGTGCTGGACGTGTACTACGGAAGATCACCAGCACGACTCTGGTAAGTCTGAGAAACGTGGTGAGACTTCTCTGATGGCACCCAGGCTGACGTGCGGCGCCGCCGGGCTGAGACCTCCGCAGTCTCTGCCAGCCTTCCCGCCTGGCCCCAGCGCGGGCGCACGGCCTGGTGGAAAATGAAGGAGCAACGCCAACTCTATTAGCACTTGTGCCAACACGGCAAGAGTTTTGCTTGCTAGATTTCCAGGCTGTTCGGGTTCGAGGAGGCTGGTCGGAGCGCAGAACGCGGGGTAGCGTTCTAAAACTTCCGGACCTCGACCGTCTCGCGGCCAGAATTACCGAAAGCGGCATGCGTTCGGATGTCTCTCCCTCTGGTGTCTATGCTTTGGACTGGATCACGCGGGTCAATTGAACCACCCTGCTTCGGCAATGTGGGCCCTGGGCGTAATCGAGGAGCCTGACGCTCCCAACACTTCAAACTTCCACATTCGCCCCTCTGAGCGCCCGTGGCTCTTGCTCCATTCGCTCGCCTCCCTCCGACGATCCTCTTCGCCTTCGGTCGCTTCCTGCACCCATACATCCTCTACCTACACCCTGGCCACTTTCTAGCCCAGCTTCGGTTGACCCGCAAGTCCACCGACCCCGTCTACGTGTGCCCGGGAACTCGCCATGCAGCCGCCCGCTCTGCAGCAAAGCCGTCACTGGCTCGAGGACAAGCCCTCTTTCAGCACCTACGGCCTGGCCACTCAGCTCAGGACTCCTCCAGAGGACCAGTCTTCGTCCACCGTCTTTACGTCGTCCACCTCGCCATCCACCAAACTCACTCCGGCGATGCGGGACGAGATTCGCCAGTCCCCACGGTCGGGCGCTACGGGCAGCGGCGTGCCAACCTGGAGCGCCAGCTCTCGAAGTGCATCGTCGGGCATCCCTGGGAGGAAGGACGCCGGCGGCCGCAGGGAGGCGCCCAAGTCCGGCTCGTCGAGGCAGGGGCCCGGCGGCGAGTATGGGAGGGAGGGCAAGGCGCCAGAATCGCCACCGACGCCGAAGAAGGGCCACTCGCGGTCCTACTCGTCGTCTCGCATGGCGCACTCGGACCACGAGCGAGCTGGCAACACCGCCGCTCCGGGGTGGACGCCCAATCGCCCGCCTCGCCCGGCGGACCCCACCTCGTTCCTCCCCCTACCCGTCCCATCCATCCCCAACTCGTCGAAATGGAGCACTTCTCCTCGGCCCAGCGGCGGGTCACCGATGATGCAGAGCAAGTCCCACCACGGCAGCTCGTCGTCCACCTCCTCGCGCGACACCGCCAACAAACCCGACGTCGACTTCTCGTTTGCGCCGCTCCGACCGCTCGACCTGGGCATCAAGATCGACCCAGGCTTCTCCACGTACCACGCCTCCAAGTCGAGTCCCAGCCTCGGCAGCCCTGACCCAGACGAGGGCTACAAGGCGCAAGTTGGCGTCGCCGCTCGCGTGTCACGTGGCACTTCCATCTCCAACGCCGGCGGCCGCAAAGCGAGCGTCGCGATGATCGTCAACAACCCGCAGAACGCCAACTCCCACATTGTTCCTCCCATGCCCAGACGCGACCAGATTCCCGTCGGAGGAGCGACTCGGGATGCGTCCCAGATCCGACCTCCTCGACCTCCATCAGACGACGGCTCGACCCGTCCGATCGGGCAGGGCCTGAGGTCGTCGTACTCTGGCAGCATTCCTCCTCCTACGAGTTTCCGACGCTCCTCCTCGGTCTACATCCCCAACCCTTCCGCCGCTCCGCCTCCCGCCGTCGTGGCGCCGCCGTCCCGCCTCCCCATGAACCTCCTCACCCTCGCCCGCCGCACGTCCCACCTCTCCGGCGTCCCCGGCTATGGCTGGCGATTGCATCTTTTGGAGAAGCTCGAGGTGATCATGGGCTCGTATTTGACGATTGGCGAGGCAGAGGAGATTCTCTCAATCGGGAACGGTGCGGAAGCTAAGCCCAAGGTGAGCAGTCTTGTTCTTCTTGCATTCTCGTGAATTCATCACTAACGAGGGTCTCTTTCAGTCGAACCGCTCCGAGTCTCGCAAGTCCCTGATCGGCATGCCTCCCGCTTCGCCGCGTTCCAAGACCCCTCAAAAGACTCCCACCGAGAAGAGCGGAGGCTTCTTTGGCAAGATGAAGCGCAATCTGTTCTCGGACTCTCACGCTGCCTCAGGTTTGTCCTCTTTTCATTAGATTCGCATGGGGTGTAGCTCATGCTTTCGAGCTTGCAGGGATGAAGGAGAAGGACCAGGAGAAGCCCAAGCCGGCTCCGGCGAAGACGGTGTTTGGACAGCCGCTGGCCGTCGTGGCCGAGTACGGATTCGTGACCTCGATGATTGCTGGTCAGCGCCACGACCTTCCTGGAGTGGTATTCGGCACGGTTGAGGAGATCTACCGTCGAGGTCAAGGTGAGCAATCCTGCTTGTGAGCCTTCGTTTGGTGCGGAGAGTTGACGTGCTCTCGTTGTGCAGGCTCGAAGATCCCCGGATTGCTCCACCTCGCTGGAGAGCCGGCGCGTATCGCCAAGCTCACCAGCATCTACGACTCGGCGCCGGATTACGGAGAGCACCACGACCTTTCCATCGAGTCCATCCACAACGTCACGTCGCTGTAAGAGCGTTCGCTGCTATCGAAACCGTGGAAATCTGCTGACACCGCTCAATTTTCTTGTTTCACAGGCTCAAGAAGTACCTCCGTGAGCTTCCAGAGCCAGTCCTGGACCACCGACTTTGGCGTCTGTACCTCGCGGCCTGTCTCGAGTCTTCGGCGCCGATGAAGCAACGCGTCGCCTGCGCCCAGATCATCCTCCGCCTCCTCCCAGCGCCCAACTTCAGTCTCCTCGTGTACCTCATCGCCTTCCTCTCCCAGATGCCGCTCTTCCCGGAGAACCGCCTGACGCTCGAGAGCGTGTCGATCATCTTCGGACCGGCGGCGATGTCTGTACGTGGCCCGCCGTCGACGGCCGCCAAGCTCACGAAGCTCGTCGCGGGCACGATGGTGATTACGGGACCGACGGACACGACTGACGCGGTGGGATTGACTGTCAAGAAGGCGCAGGATGGGCTGCTGTGGCTGCTCAACAACTGGAGTGCGGTCGCGGATGGACTGCTCGAGCCCGACTTTGACGTCGACACGGACGTCGTCCTCGACCGGAGCCCTGCCGCCACGTTCCCGGCTGCTCCTCCCCTCCAGCCTATCACCGCCAAGGCGCAGGAGGCTACGTCAGCTCCTCCAGCCGAAACACCCGCTGCTGCTCCGGCCACGAAGCCGGACCACGCGAGTGAGGAGCTCCGCTCGCCCGCCATGTCGTCGTCCCTGTCCGCTGCATCGTCCTCCCCCTCGCTCTCGTATTCAGAGCAGGCGGATGGACGAGCGAACGGCTCAGAGCGATGGAGGTCCCCTTCGCCGACCCAGACCCTCGAGATCCTCGCCAACGACAACCGCTCGCACGACGCTCGCTCACACTCGCCTTCGTCGTCGAGGCGGTCGCCGAGCTTCACGAGCCCGAGTCCTGCTCTGGGGATCGAGTCGTCGCCCAGTACCATCTACTCGACGTTCTCGCCGCCCCAGCCAGCATTCAACAAGGTTCCCCAGACCCCACCCAAGGACGACGTCGAGACTTTCGACGAGCCGGTCGACGACGGCGAGGACCGAACGCCAGTGCTGGACGACGGCAACGCGAAGATGGAGGGCTTGCCCGCGTCAGAGTCGTCGCGATCGTCCGATTCTACCCTAGAGAGCTCAGTCTCGTCTCGCGAGAAGCCGGCCCACCCTGCGCCCGTCTGGGGCGCCAGCATCGCGAAGAACAAGACTCAGCAAGCTGGATTCGCCCGGGCCAGACCCGAGGACGAGTTTGGTAAGCTTTGGGGCGTTTGTGAGCTTCTTGACCTCATCACTAACTTTTGTCTCGTTTCTCTAGGCCCTCTCGGTCCCCCTGGGTCGAGTGTGTTGGACGATTTGCTCGACACCGATGCCGATGGAGGTGCGTCGTTGTTTCACCCATCTGCCACGTGTATTCCACCTACTGACGTTCACCTCCTCCTACCAGTCGCCGACTCATCCCTCTACAACTTCCCCACCCCACCTAGCGACTACGGCTTCACCGGCGGCAAAGTCTACCGCGAGGGCGAGCCCCGTCCCGAACCCGTCCTCGTCCGCACCAAAGGCGAGATGCTCCGCGAAGCCCAACAGATCCAAGAGACCCAGCGACGCGAGATCCAAACCCTCTGGAAGCAGCTCACGGACAACGAGCTCGCTCGAGCGACGGAGAGGAGCGAAGCCGAGAGCCTGCGTCAGGAAGTCGCGGCGCTCAAAGCGGCTGCTGGCGAGAGGGTCAAGGAGCGCGAGGCGAAGGACGAGATGCAGATCGCTGCTATGGAGGCTAGGTGTCGGGAGGCGAAGAAGTCGATGGAGGAGGCGAGGGAGCAGTTGAGGTTGGCTTTGGAGGAGAAGGAGCACAAGGAGGAGGAGGCCAAGGGGAGGATCGCGGAGATGCAGCAGCAGATGGAGCACGCGGAGAGGGACGCTCAGGACAAGATTGCGTCGCTGCAGTCGCAGATGGAGCAGGCGGAGAAGGATGCTCGAGGGCAGATCACCTCGCTCCAGTCTCAACTGGATGCGATCAGGAGTTTGTTGATGGGAGGCGCTAGGGCGTGAACATTACGCCTAGCTCTGTTAGAAAAAGATGGGGGATGTGTTAAGTTATGATTCTCCGTATACCCTCTGTAATGTCGGTACTCGAGTTGTGATACTATCTATCTCTGCCGCCTTTGCATCTTACGTTCCCGCTTCTCAAACCTGATGACCGCCAACGAAAAGTCGATCGCGCCCTCGACCTCCTTCCTCAGCAAGCGAGCGGCCTCCTGATCCGAAAACGTGGCGTCGAGTCGATAAGACAACCAGAGGTACAGCGTGAGGCAGCGATGGAACGACTCGAGCTGAGCGAGGTTCTGAGGAGTAAAGTACGACGTGGTGAACCTGTCCAGGCTCGCCAAGGACGGTGTCTCCATTTTGCTCATCTGCTCGCGAGCGTCATTGATCGCCTTCAGTCGTGGGCGAAGTCCGGACTCGACAGAATACTGCTCCATGAGGATTTGCTGGCCCATCGCGTATTTCCGAGTGAACTCGACGACGGTGTCGACGACCTTAGGGTCGCGCGTGTTGACGGGAGCGGAGCCGAAGACGACTCGTTCGGAGGTCGATAGTGGCTCGATGCCTTCAATAGCGTCAAAGATGGGGTAAGAGTTGGATTGGAATGGGATGGAGTAGAGAGGAGAGGTGCGAGCGATGGACGTCATGATCTCAAGGAAGCGGGAGAACGGCGTCGATTCGGGGAACATGGCGTGGGCGTTTCGGGTGGCATCTCGAGGCGAAAGAAGCGCCGCCTTCTTGACCTGGACGATCGGCGCCTGCATAGCCGTCCGGAGAAGCTTCATGTCTTTCTCCTCCAGCGCCGTGACTCCGCCCAGCGTCGTGGCGTTGGTGTTTTCGGCGTCGTCGACGGCGTGGATGCCGAAACGTCCAGCGCGACCACCGATCTGCTTGATCTGAGGTATCGGAAGAGTGACCTCGGCTTTGCCGTCCCATTTGTGGAGAGTCTCGAAGACGATGCGGCGGATCTTCCTGCAAGCCCCCAAAAATCAGCCACGTGGCGGAATGCTCGTCTTCTCAACCAGCACTCACAGGTTGAGACCCATCCCCACAGCGTCGCTGGCGACGAGTACATCATATTCTCCCGCGTTGAACGCTCGAGCCTGCTCTTCTCGAACCTCTGGCGGGAGACCACCGTACGCAACGGCGACCCGCAGCCCCGTCTGCTCCTCGATCATGCGCTTGTACGCAAAGATGTTGCTCCTCGAGAACGTGACGAAGCAGTCTCCCGGCTTGATCTTGGAGAGGTCCGAGTTGAGCGACTCGTCGGAGATGACTAGCGGCGAGAGACGTTGGTACCGCTTGACGATGAGTTCGTCGCCGAGTTCTGCGGCGAGCGACTCGATGAGCTCGACGACGCTTTCTTCACCACAAAGGTGAAGCTCGTCGCACTCTGCTCCGATGACTGCTGCTGTCCACGCCGTGCCGCGTTGCGGGTCGCCAATCATCTGAATCTCGTCGATGACGCCGACGTCGACACGACGGTGGAGGGGAAACATCTCGACGGTGCAGCTCGACAACGCGAGGTTCGGGTCAAGGATCCGCTTCTCCTCTCCCGTGATGAGGTTGCACACTCGTTTCCCTTCGTCGCCGATCTTGCCCTCGTTGAACCGCGAGAAGACTTCGTGGGCGAGGAGGCGGAGCGGTCCCGCGTAGACTCCTGTTCTCGCGCGGGCGAGGGCGACGAGAGCAGAGTGAGTCTTGCCCGAGTTGGTGGGACCGACGTGGAGGATGAGTTTGCGGCGGATCTGGCGGGCTTTGGGGAACTCTTCGCCGGGGAAGCGGTTGTCGGCGAGGCGGGCGAGGTGCTGGAGTTTCGAGAGGGTCGGGTCGGGCACGGGGTGGTCGACTGTCGGGGTCGGAGGTGGCTGGTTGGCGATGTAGGTGAAGAAGTTCCGCAAGACGAGGTCCTTGACGGCTTTCGCGCCCTTGTCGGCGTACGAGAGCTGGAGGTGCGCGAGGTCCCAGGCGACGACCCGGTCCAGCTCGAGCTTCTCGTCCCTCGTCCTCCTCAGCGCCTTGTTCGCAAACTGCACTCCCAACTGCTCGAACCTCTTCGGGTCGACGCCCAGGTCGACGCCGATGGCCCTGACGCCGCCGCCGTGCTTGAGCCAGTCGCCGACGAGGTGCTGGACGAGTTTGCGGCGGAGGTCGTCGACGGAGGGCGCTGCTCGGCGTCGCTGGGGCGGGCGTGGGGTGAACGGTGGAGGCTTCCTCCGTGTCGCCAGAGCCTTGCCTGGAGCACGCGACCACGAGTCGAGGACCGAGGCGAGCGACGGCGACGAAGATTTCGAGGTCGACGCGTGCGGCTGCCGGGCGAGCGCTGGCGACGCGTGCAGCAGGCGGGAGGAGGATGCAGGCCTCAGTCGGAGTGCTCGGCACCCTGGACACGTCGACAGTCGCTGCATCTCCGGGGCGTCGCGATGGCGGAGGACCAGCAACAGCACACTGGCGCTTCCCAAGTTTGTTTTTGTTGCTCAAGTCCGCGGAGCAACCCGCTTGCTGGCCAGGCGAGGCAGTGCTTGCGAGAGCGTTGGTCAGATTTCAAGCGAATGGCTTGTTACTTCTATAATAACTGCCGAAGAAAAGGCAAGCTTCGCTCACTGGCGAGGACGAGCCGCAACGACGGACTTTCACCACGTATGAGCCTTTAGGCGCCACTGGGAACACATGTACCCAAGCAATCCTGGCTCTGGCAATTGGAAGCTTCAAGCGGAAGGCGGTGGGAGATTGCTCAAACTACACCCAGTAGCCAGATAGACTGGCCGATGCATTCATACCGTTCGAGATTTGCAGTAGGCAGTGGTGTGGAAGCTGGTGCCGGCCGCGACCTGACGACGCGTGCGCGCTCTGCCGGAACCGAAGCTTTCGTCGAAAGTTTGGGACAGCGAGTTCCCCTCCTTCTTCCCCTGCCACCACTTCTATTTCTAACAACTCGACAACAATGAAGATCATCCTCTCTGGCGCAACAGGCAGAATCGGAGGCGCCTGCCTCGAGCGCATGCTCGCTCTGCCCGCCGTCTCGCAAGTGGTCGTCCTCTCGCGCCGCGCATTGTCGCTCGACTCGCCCAAGCTCAAAGTCATCATTCTCACCGACGAAGAGTTTTTATCATACCCTGAGCATGTGCTCGAGCAGCTCGAGGGTGCCAGCGGGTTCATCTGGTGCGTTGTGGCTGCGTCTGAAAGCTTCACCTTCTTGCCCCGCCTCTCGAGACTTGTTCTGACGTCCTCGCATCGCATCCCGCAGGGCTTTGGGATCGAACAGCTTCCCGACACCAGAGCTCATGCGAAAGATCACCTACGACTACCCCGTCGCGGCTGCGAAAGCGTGTGCTGCTCTGCCGCCGCTCGCGGGCAAGTTGCGGTTCATCTACTCGAGCGGGATGTTTGTACCAGAGGACCCAACTGCCAAGCTGTGGTTCTTGGAGGAGCATAGACAGACTGGGGTGAGGTATCGGTCTGGGAGCTGGCGGAGGAATCCCTTGTTTGCTCACTGACACGTACCACTTGACGCAGAGCAAGACGTGTATCGAGGTGCGCAAGCTCGCCAACGAGCACCTCGAGACGATCATCGTCAAGCCTGGAGGAGTGCTGGAAGCTGAGGCAGGCTGGGCGAAAGCATGCACGGCCAAGCTGTTCTCGTTTATGTGCATCGAGGCGAGGATCCTGGGTGCGGCGGAGGTGGACATCGTCCTGAACGGGAGCGACGGCGTGGTCGTACAGAATGCCGAGTTGAAGGAGCGGGGGCTCAAGGCGTTGGAATAGTGTGCATACTGAACTGGATTGTCAGAATCTAATTGTACGGCCAACACCGGTTTCGGCCACGTAGGTTCGCGTTATCGAGGTACCGGCGGGTCAGGTGACCTCCGCCCGACGTCATCTGGCCCGAAAGTTTGAGCTTCGGAGAAGAGGATCGGGACGAGCTGTGGTGGTGACGGCAGGCACACACATCGCCATTTCTATCTCTAATTTCCCTATCTCTGGCTCAGAAGCAACAGCTCCTCGCCTGAGCACCCAGAGGCCCACCCCCTCCCCTTCTGCTTGCCCCCTACGCACAGGGCGCTCCATCCCTCCCTCAGCCCTCTCCTGCCGCGTCCATCGAGCGAGCACCTTGGGACCTGAGCCGGACCCGCGATCCACGCCGACCGCCCACCGCCTCCAGCTCGCTCCTCCTACTCCTACAATCTACACATACCCAGCACGAGCACCTCCTGGCCCTCGTAGAGCCGTCACCACTAGACTGGACGCTCACCTGCCCGCCTCTCGTCGATCGAACCAGCTCGACGTCCGCCACCCTCAAGAACCCTTCCCTCGGCATCGCATTTAGCTCCCTGGCATCATGGTCTGCCCGCTCCTACCATGGATTGAAGGCGTGGAAGCTGACCTCATGCACGATCGCGACAGGCGACGCTCGATGGCCGGACTTTTACGAGCACCTTCAGCGGGCTGTCGTCGACCGCGATCACCTGCAGTATCTTCATCGTCGCAGGCCTCACCCTCGAGGAGATGCTCAAACGCCTCCGCCGGTATCCAGCCTGTACGTCCCATGAGCCCGTGCCTTCGTCTCACTGGGCTGATCCCTTGCCTCCGCGCGGGCCGCACAGACGACAAGCGCGATCGCGGCATGGAAGGGTGGGCGATGGGCTACCTCTTTCGAGCGAGGACGTTTGTCAAAGGACCAAAAACGGAAGACTACAAAGAGTGGCCGTTGAGCTGGATTTGGTCGGGCATCATGCTCAAGGAGAGCTTCTTTGAGGAGCATGCGGGCGTCGATTCGACCGTCTACGTGCGCTTCTTGAGGGGCAGCTGTGAGTCTGTTCTTGTTGGCGTAGGTCACAGGGAGTGTGCTGATTATAGATTTGACAGTCTTCTGGCTACTCTTCATGAGCTGTACCGTCTTCCCCGTCCTCATCGCCATCAACTTCATTTTCTCTCCCGCCGACGTGGCGACCACCTCGATCGAACGAGCATCCGTCTCCTCGCTCATTCAAGGGAACGGAACCCATCTGTGAGATTCCAGCGCTGGGCGTGTGACACATGGCAGCTAACTCCATCGTGACAAAAGGCTCTGGGTGCATGTCCTCTGCATCTGGCTCCTCTGCGTCTCGTGGATCGCCACCGTGACGTGGCTCGGTTACGGCATCATCCGGATCCGCCGGAACGTCCTTCGGCGACTGTTGAAGACAAATACCGACTTGCAGGCCGACTGGAGCACGTCGGAGAAGCCGCCGGCGGTCGAGGCGATCCCGAGCGCCGACGTCGGGTGGAGGCAGAGGACTGTGTTGATGATGAACGTGTGTTGCTACTCCCTCGTTTTCGCAACTTCTCAAGAGCGAGTCCAGACTCACTAGAGTATATCACAGATCCCAGACGCCATGCGATCCGAGGAGGCCATTCGCGACTACTTCGCCTTCCACCTCCGCGACGCCGATTCTGAACTCACTCGCACCACCTCGAACCAAAACGCCGCTCCAGCACCGAGCAAGCCGTTCCCCAACCTCAAAATCAACGTCGCGACCGCGAACGGCGAGAAGCAGGCCGCCGAGAAGCCGCTCATCGTGTCCGTCATCGTCGTGAGGAAGATGGGCGAGCTGAACGACCTGTTCCTCAAGTACAAGGACGCGCTCGCTCAGCTCGAGACGGCGCACGTCATACTGGCCGAGAAGGTCGCTGCATGGGGGAGACGAAGAGTCCGCGATGAAGAGAGGAAACGTGCTCGTGCGGGAGGGAAAGAGGTGGAAGTCGAGTTTGAAGGGCACGCGACGAAGAAGTGGTGGGAGGTGTGGAAGAAGGAGCCGATCCAGTTGTCGGAGGAGGAGATGGAGATCGTCCGGGAGGGCGACGAGACGGTGTTGCAGTCGATCAGGCCGTTCCTTGCGCCGAGGGTTGGGAACGAGAAGGAGGCGGAGGCGTGGCGGGAGACGGACGCGAAGGAGAGCTTTTGGAAGGTGCTGCACTCGCTTGATCCGGTGCTGCTTGATCGCTTTCAGCCGCTGTTCAAGTTGAAGCACTTTCGTGGGCAAGCTGTGCCGGCCATCGATTACTGGCTTGCCAAGGTACGCTCTGCTGGTTCGATCGCTTCGTGTGCTCGTATTGACGATTCCCTCGATCCAGCTCAACCTCCTCCAGCGTCTGATTGAGGAGAAGGTGTGTCTTCTGCCTTTCACAAGAACTCCCAGCTGACCACGTGGATGTGCAGCGATCCAACCCCGAGTCCTTCGACCCAGCCTCGACCGCCTTCGTCACCTTCGCGACCGTCGGAGCCGCCCGACGAGCTCGACAAGAGCTCAAGACGAGGCCCGGTGGACGACTCTACGCCGGTCGAGTGTTTGAGTGCAAGACGTCGTGGGCGCCGGAAGTGAGGGATCTCGACTGGAATAGGCTGGTCTATGTCAGTCTGTCAACCGACATCGTACGAGGCATCATCCTCCAGGTGTTCACTTGGGCTGCCACGTGCGTCTTCTCCTCTTCGCTTGCGGGGAACGCTGCTGATCTTTTCTCTGGCACAGTATCGTCTGGGTCATTCCCGTCTCGTTCCTCGTGGGATTGTTGTCCCTCTCGTCGATCTCCAAGTACATCCCAGGCCTGGCGGTTTACCTCTCGAAGCACACCGCGGTCGAGTCTCTGTTTAGCAACTTGCTTCCTACCGGCATCGTCGCTCTCATTTGTGAGTGATTTCTTTGCAAGATCTATATCATTGACTGACTCAGTTCCATTGAAGCGATGTTTGTGCCGACCTTGATCACCATCCTTACTCGCAAGGGCCAGACTTTCATCACCACTTCGAAGCTCTTCTCGGAGGTGCAAGCGCGCTACTGGTCAGTCGTTTAACAACCCAACGCACATATTCCTTGCTGAGACATTCTATCAGGAAGTGGACAATCATAAATGTGCTCATTGTCTTCTGCATTGGTAACATCTTTCATAACAAGCGTGAAACGCACTCGACTGAGCCTTCAAAATTTCTCCAGGCCTCACCGCCTTCACGTCGTTCCTCAACGCGTTCAAGCAGCCCGGCTCCGTCCTCAACGTCATCGCCAGCGCCTTCCCAAAAGGTGCCACCTTTTTCGTGTCCTGGAGTCTCCTGGTCATTGGCCTCCACCATGGGATCGAGCACAGTCTGTTCGGTATTGCGTGGATCAACCATGGGTCGATCAGGAAGTTGAGGGCCCCGAGGAAGAGGGAGGAGGAAGCGATTCCGAGGTTCTTTAGCTACCATTACTGGATCACCAACCAGTAAGCTGTTTGTTGAGACGCTCAGAGAGGAGAGGCTGACCGATGCTTTTCACAGCTGCTTTGTCCTGGCCATCACCTCCGTCTTCGCAGTGCTGAATCCTGTCGTCATTCCCTTCAACATGGCCTACTTTGCTTTCGCTCTTACGGTTTTCAAGAGCCAGGCAAGTCGAAAAGTCTCGCTTGAGCTTGAGGATGGATACTGACGCTAGCTTTCTTACAGCTGGCACACGTGTACTACCGCCGCTGGTTCGAGCTTAACGGCATGACAGTCTTTACGAGGGTCTTCCGATACTCGCTCGACTCGCTCGTGCTTGCCCAGGTCGTTATCGTTGCCTTGTGCGTATCGCTGATTGTTTCGGCTCTATCAATGGGCTAACGCTACATTGCTCCGTCAGCCTCTGGGTATTGAAGTACTTCCGTCTCGGTGGTGCTTGCATCCCACTCATCCCCATCACGGTTTTCTACAAGGTAAGTCTCCAGCTTGCCTCCACGTGGTGAGGCTTGTGACGCTGACGCGGGTCGTAGATCATCGGCACTCGTTACTTCCGCATGTTGATGGCCGAGATCGATGAGGTCGAAGCGGATCTCATCTGTGGTGAAGTCACGCATGAGTCGATGAGTCGACCCTTGACGGAGACGCCTTCGTCGATTCGCAACTTGACCGCCAAGCAGTCTTTCGACTCTGTCAAGTCGTTCATGCTCAAGTAGGTCAAAGTCTTTCAACCCAAGGTCATTTTAGTACTAATGAGGGCATTGGTTCCAGCACATTGCCTGCCGTCACGCTTCGCCCGAAAGGCAAGCTCCCTCCCACGCCCTCAACTCGGCCGATCCACCCAGGACTTCGATCGTCCAGGAGCAACCTTTCGAGGCATGGATCCCTCGCACCTCGCTCTCCGACCTCACTAGAATCCACTCGACCCATTCTTCATCCCGAGCATGGTCGAGATGGCAGCGACGAGAGCACGCAGGAGGAGGAGCCGGTGAGCGGCACGGCGACTCTCAATCTCCCCGGCGAATCTTCGGAGGAGAAGGTCAAGAAGGGCATCGTCACTCCGCACCCTCCCTTGATCTGGGACGACCGTCCAGTGAACCATCTCCACTACGATAACCCAGGTTCGTTTTCTTCCCCTGCTGCAGTGTGAGTGTACTGACGTGGCTTGTTCAATAGCGCTCGTCCAAAAGCTCGCTCAGAGCCTCTGGCTCCCGCGGAACCCGCTTCTGCCTCTAGACATTGGCGACACGATTGACTACCACGGTCGAGCTTTGGTCTCGTCGGAGGGTGGACGAGGGCTTATCGGGACGTGGGACCAGCACTTGACCGAGGCCGCCGTTACGACGATGCTCGCTACCATCGAAACGCACCATTCTCACCACGGCCCGCTCGCCAACAGTCTGGTCGACGCCGAGACTGGCTCAGTCGCACCGACGACTGGATCTCAGATCCTTTACAGTCATCGCCCTCTTGACGGAAGCGAAAGGATCCGTGTCGCAGAGGACGTGGCGACTCGTGTCGAGGCCGACGAGACGCTCTCCACCCCGCCAACATCGCCGCACAGGAGAGGAACCGTCAGCAGTGCTGGTGGAAGCAGTCCTCGAATGGTTATGGCGCGACGAGGAACCAATGCGAGTAGGATGTCGACGGGCTCCCACGTCTTCTCTTTGTCGCCTGCGCCAATCTCGCCCCAGCTGGAGCCTACCACTTCCACCACGTCAGCGCCTCAGTACTCGCCGACGTTCCATCGCCACCCTCTTGAGCCGAAGCCATCTCCGCCAGCCATTCCCTCATTCATCCCTCAAGGCTCAACCATGGTCGCCGAGCCGTCCCAGATATCGCTGCCATCGACGCCGGCGATGGAGCGCGGCAACAGCGCGATCTCGCACATCTCGCTCGGCGTGCCTCCTCGCGACGACGCCGGCGGCAGTCGTTCCCGCGATAGCTTGGGCGTCGAGATGCCCTCTCCCACTCGTATTACTTCGCGAGCACGTTCGGCGACACTCTCGCACAGGTCGCCAAGTCGTCGTCGTTCGGCGTCGAACCGCATGTCGATCGCGGAGGGCGACGAGGAGATCGTCGAGGTGTCGCAGTCGGCGGCTTTGATGAGTGAGATCATTGAGGAAGAGAGGAAGGCTCACGAGAAGCACAGTGAGATGGAGGAGAAGGCGAAGGAGAAGGAAAGGAAGGATCGGACGGGAGGGTGGTTCACCAAGTTGTTGATCTCGGGAGCGGACAACTCGGCCGTTCCGGAGGAGTAGATACCGACTGCTTTACACGACTGTTTAGATTCTTAGTACGTCCAAAGTAGGATATAATTATACATGTTGATACGACCAGAATTCACGACGTTACGACCCATTCTTCCCGTACAAGTGTCCGTCCTTCGCGAGCCTCACTCACTGCTCCTCTTCTCCCGTCTTGGCCCTTTTCGCTTCCCCACCGTCACCACTCTCTTCGCTCTTCCGCTTGGCGACTTCAGCGGCAGCCTTCTTCTTCTCCTTCTTCGCCAGCTTCTCCCATTCCGACTCGAGGTGGTCCTTGAGCTTCGGGATGTTCTTGAACTCTGCGCCGGTGTAGATCGAATAAAGCGGGTCTTTGAGAATCGCTTCCGAATTTGACGTAGGTGGCTGTTTGAAAGTTGCCTGTAAGTAGGGGATGGATTCTGCTTGGGAACAAGTGGGACGAACGAGTGATGGCGAGCCGCTGTCGACCATTTCGAGGATGTCGGAGAGGTGGAGGAAGAAGCCAGCTTTGGGGTGGAAAGAGTTGTAGTGCTTTTTGTTCTTTAGTTTTGGAGAGATGAGGTCGGATGAGATGACGTGGAGGTGAACTGTCGAAGGAGGAGCGGAGCGATGGTCAGCAAGGCCGGGCAGACCACGTCAGGTTTAGAAGGTCAGACGCACCATGCCTGTGAAAGAGAAAATCAGCCCGTATCCTGATTCAAAAAAGCCAAACTCACTCACTTCATCGACTCAACCGCATGGAACCCAACCTGAATATCCCACTTGAAGCCCTCATCCTTGACCATCTCGTCCTCAATCATCGCCTTCACCTTTTCGCCCGCGACCTTCAGCGCCTCGAGCACTTCCTTCGTATGCGGTGACTTGAACAGCGTCGTGAGAGAGTCGAGGTCCCTTTTCGGTACTGTGCCTCCCGCTGCGAGCTTGAAGGGCTCTCGTGCTGTCCCGGGGCAGAAGTCCACGTCAGCGTGGCGTTTGAAGCCAGAGGTAGGTGCAGCGAATACAGACTCACGAAGGACAAGGAAGTGGTACTTCGCCTTCTCATAGCCATCGAAAATCGTCAAACTGCAGATGAACAGCACAGATTGTCAACTTTGACGCACGACGTACTGGCGAATGCCCTCAGTGGCGTGGGGAAGGGTCGAGGAGCCCGAAGTGGTTGAACTGACGTGTGATCATCAGAAGTGAGGTAGACTCCATTCTGGAGACTCTTTTCTGGGTTTGGGAGGGCGGCGTAGTTCTGAAGGACTCGATCCCAGCTCATCCTCGCAGAGTTGCCTGGCCAGGGAAGGAAGCGCGCCTTGAGGGAGGTGTGGGCGTAGCGAGTAAGAGCGGTGGGAAGCGCTGATTTATGATGATGTAGGATTGGTAAGACTATTGGCCGAAAGAGCATCCAGAGGTCGAGGGTCGAGGTCGAGATGATGGTCGCAAGCCAACGCGCGAACGCGAAGTTGTCGGCCAAGTTTGCCCCGGTTGCGCTCTTTCTCGCACGACATTCTCGCACATACTCGACACGAGTCGGACCTCAGCCAGCCATGCAGCCCTTCGGTACTTCGCTGCAGACGTCGTCGCTGCCCAAGCCACAATTCCGTGCGCTCGTGCTGTGTGGATATGGGCAGGAGCTGTTCCCTTTGATCGAGGGCGCGGCGCCGACGACGTCCTCGTCCGACGAGGACACCCCCGCCGCCCAGAAGCACTCGCACCCTCACCTCAAGGCTCAGATCAAGCCGCTCTTGCCTGTTGCCGGGCGCAGGATGATCGACTGGGTGCTCGACAGCGTCCAGGAAGCGGGCATCTTTGGTCGGTTGACTCTTGCGCCCTTTGTTGAGCTGTCGAGTGGCCGCTGACTAGTTGGTGTGACTTGTGGAAACTGCAGACATCTTGGTCGTGTCACCAGCATCCATTTCACCCTCGCTCAACTCGCACCTTCGAGCAAGAAAGGCGTCAGCGTCCGTCGTGCACTCGTCGCTGCCAACAACCAAGCTCGAATGGGAGGAAGTGCCGGATCACACCGCTCGCAAGGGAGCTGTTGCTGTGCTGCAGTGGGTGGCAGAGAAGGAGTTCATTAAGGTGAGTTGCCGTATGACAGGTCGCGAGTAGGAGCTAATTCTGGCTGCAGACGGATTTCATCCTCCTCCCTTGCGACCTCCTTCTCTCCCCCAACTCGTCCACCTCCACCCTCGCCTCTCTCGTGGATCGCCACAGGGCCTCCGACAACCTACTCACAACTCTGCTGTACGAGCGTAGCGCGAGCAACGTCGTCGAGGCAAAGAAAGACGGTGCGTCTTTTTGTCTCCTTCCCCGGGTGCGCGCTCGCTCACTCAATAAATAACAACAGGCCCAGCCGAAGTTCTTACGATCATGGATTCCCCAACATCAACACTCCTCGACATTCGCGAACTCGACGACTATGGCGAGGAAATCACGCTGCGGCTCTCCCTGCTCAACAAGTTCCCCTCCCCGACACTCACCACCACGCTCCTCCCCTCTCAAATCTACATCTTCTCCTCCCTGGTCCTCCCACTTCTTAACTCCTCCGTCCACCACAAGCGCCTCCGACACATGGAATCCCTGCGCGAGCTTGTCGGATGGATCGCGCGACTCTCGTGGAGAAATGGTGGGAGGGACGCTGTGGTGCAGGAGGAGGATGACGCGGAGGAGACGGCGCCCCAGACTGGTGCGAATACCCCGGCGCTGAGAGGTAAAGCTTGGGAGGGCGAGGTTGAGGTCAAGAAGAGGAGTAGAGAGGGAAGGGGAGGATGCATGGCCGTCGTGTGGAAGACGAGCGAGGGTTTCTGTGGACGTGGCAACACCGTTCCGGGATGGGTCGAGTTGAATCGTGCTGTGCGTCTACTTCTCTGCTTTGGAACTTTGTGGCGACTCTGGTGAAGCTCATTGCCTTGTTTCCGCGACCCGACAGGCTCTCAAGCATCTCCCTCCGTCTCAGACCCCGACAAATACGCCTGCGGGAGTCTTCATCTCGCCCGACTCGTTCCTGCATCCATCAGTGTACGGCAACATGGGAGAGAAGGTCGGCATCAAGCGATGTGTCATTGGCAAGGGTTGCGTGATTGGCAAGGGCAGCAAGTTGACGAACTGTGTTCTGATGGAAAGCGTCGTATTGGGCGACAAGTACGTACCTTTCTCATCTAGTGAGGTATATGTATACTGACACATCTCGTCCCATTTTCTAGTGTCAAGCTGGACAACTGTGTCCTCTCGAACGGCGTTCAAGTGAGGGAGCGAAGTGGACTCAAGGACTGCGAGTTGGGCAGGGACGTCGTCGTGGACGTGGATTGTGAGTTTTCGATGCCAAGTTTTATGGTTGATCCTTTCATTGATGTATCGGTGATGTAGCGCAACTGAAGGGAGAGCAGTTGGTCGTCGAGAGGGAGTAGATGTAGACCACGTGTGCCTTAATTCAAAAGACTCGCATTACAGTCAGCAACCGGCTTTGGCTTGCTTCATATGTGTATAATGGCCTATTAGGAACGTAACGGCAATGCGAAACACAGCGACACGAAAGGACGAGTCCGTGGAGCTGCAGCTCTGAACCTGTTCCCCTCGCGACGCCGCTGTCACCTTGACCATCGACCCCGAGCGCGCCATGTTCCCGACGTCGCGGCTGTTCGCCAAAGACTTGTGTCCAGAATACGCGACATGTCGGCTAAGCAACTGTCTCTTTGGCTCGCACACTCCGTCCGCCCCGCCAGCTCCCGCTCGTCCAGCACTCAAGAACGCGGCGAGCGCGACCACCGCCAAACGACCCGCACCGGCTCCTCCTGCTGCAGGACCTTCGAAAGTTGCCAAGACCGAGCCTACACCACCTCCGAAGAAGCCGCCAACGCCCGTGCCGGCTCCGGCGGCAGCACCGAAAGCCCAGACGCCGCCGACAGCTTCGACCTCGAAGCCGAAGCCTCCGGTCGCCAGCACCTCTTCAGCTATCTTCAGGGAGACTCTGGTGGATGTGAGTAGCTGGACTCGGTGGAGGAGGGCAACGCTGACTTTGGCTGCAGAATGGGCCGCCGAGGATCGCGTACTCGCAAGCTACCGTCCATACGCCCGTCGTGACTCGTCAGAAACTCCTTCAAGCTTTGTATGATCAGTGAGCCCTCCTTCCTACGGTTTCTCGACACGAACTGACCTTCCACAGGTTCCTCTTGATGTACGCCGACTTGCCGGACAAGCGACGCGCCAAGATCCTCGCGTCCAACCACGCGAAAGAGCAGGAAGAAACGCTCTACCAAAAGAGCAACAAAGCGACCTACCGAAACTCGGTCATCTCGGCCCTCGCGAGACTGAAGAAGCGGTCGAAGCCGACGGACGAGGACGAGTGCGGGACGCTCGAGATGGACGCGGAGCGCGCGAAGAGGAGGGAGGAGGAGGAGAAGGGGAGGTTGACGAGAGCGAGGTTGGGCAAGTTCGTGGCGAAGAGGGAGACGATGGTTCAGTATGATTATGTGGTGGATGTGCCGGAGGGAGTGGGTGGAGATCAGAGCAACGAGGAGGGTAATGTCAGAAAGTGTGAACGCTGTGGGCAAGACTTCATTGTCGCTGCTGAAGGAGTGAGTCTCTCAATCTATAGTTGAATGTGAAGCTTATCTGATCCCTCTGCTTTCTAAGTATGATCCACAAGCCTGCAACTTCCACTGGGGTCGACTGGTGTACCAAGTCTTGGGAGGTTCGTTGTCGTTCCTTTGGTGACGACTCACTTGATCAACGCTCACTCATTTCCCACCAGGCATCAAGCAACAAGTATTTTCATGCTGTCCGACAGCGAACGCCGCTACGTGCCAACAAGGCCCTCATGTCTTCCGCGTTCGTTTTCCGATTCGCCCTCACCACGTCAGCGCGCTCACCATGCTCTTCGCTCCGCAGGACGACGACATCCAAAAGCTCCACTCTCGGGTCGCATTCGTCCCAACCTCGTCTCTCAAGTCCGTCAAGTCCGCAACCACGCCAAAACCCGAAGTCATCGCGCTCGACTGCGAGTTGATCTACACCACCGCCGGCATGGCGCTCGCTCAGCTCACCGTTGTGGGCCACGACGGCGCGGTACTACTTGACGAGGACGTGAGGGTGAATGGACATCCGTTGGATCTCAACACGAGGTTCTCGGGAGTCAAGGAGGAGGATTTGGGCAAGGCGGTGTTAGACTGTGCTGGAGTGAGAGAGGCGCTGGGGAGGTTTATGGATGAGAAGACGATCATTGTCGGTGAGGTTGAACAGTTTATACTAGGTGGCTTTTCCTTCTCATCTTTACTTCCCTACAGGGCACGGACTGGAGAACGACCTCAAAGCTCTCCGACTTGTTCACCCCACCATCATCGACACTGCCATCGTACGTTTTCTTGCACCTGTCGCAAACATTGAGCGGTTTTACTAAATGTGTTTCTAGCTCTTCCCACATTCTCGAGGGCCGCCGTTCCGCAACGCGCTGCGAAACCTTACTCGAGATTACCTTGGCCAGGTTCGTCTCACAGAGCAGCCCGACTCTATCTCATGCTAATTTCTTCCCGTTCTTTCCTCAAGTTCATTCAAGACAGTGGAGCGGCGGCAGGTCATAGTGCCGTTGTGGATTCGAGAGCCGCTTTGGAGCTGGTTAGGTACAAGATGAAGCAGGATGCGAGGTGAAAGGTAGCGAAACGCTTTGCAACGAGGGTGGATTCGCAGCTTGAAAAGCGGAAACAGACGGGGAGCATTGTGATTACAGTCCACCATTAAGAGAAGTGTTGTATAGGTCGGGGATGTACACATCTCTGACGAGAGGAAGTCCTTTGTTGGATGGGTCTCCCTTGATCACGACGGTGGCTTTGGCCGGCTCGCCCTTCTTCACCAAGTCGGCGCCCTTGCTGTTGGCACCCTCCATGCCCGATTCCTCAAGAGCAGCAACGACGGCAGAGTACTTCTTGAGAGACTCGACTTCGTCTACAGCGCTTAAAGTGTCAGTACGAGCCTTCGAATCAGGAGAAGAAACGACACGTACACCCTCCCTCGATGCAGCCGACGCGAAGCATCGCCAAGAGCGCGTTACTTCCGTTCGAATGATCGTAGACGCCGCCGTAGAACGCCGTCGTGGCGTCCTTGCCAAGTCGGGCCTTGATGAAGTGACGCCCTCCCGGGTGCTCGTCCATGAACTTTGAGACGTCGTGGATGAAGCCGCCGATGACGATGAGCTCGCGCGTCTTGCAGGCCTCGCGGACTACGTGGCCATCGTCCGACTGTCAGCGGAGGCCATGGGCGCAGGAAGAGATGCACTTACACTCATCCCAAGTGAGAACAGGGAGGTGGTTCGAGTCCTTCGGCCACTCAATCGTCTTGCTCTCCTTGGCCAACTCCTTGAGCTTCATCGCGTACTGGCCCTTCTTGATCTCGTTGTCGGGGAAGACCTTGAGCTGGGACGCGAGACCGAGCTTGTAGCACGTGAAGATGAACCATTTGGTGGGATCGTACTGAAATTGAGTGAAAAGTTCAGTACTGGCCACGTCAGTTGAGAAACTAGTGTAGGGCGCACCTGGTACCACTTGATGGCATTGCGGAAGTCTTGGGGGAACTCGTGGTGGAAGTTGTGGTAGCCTTCTCCGACGGTGACGAGAGCCGTAATGACTGGTCAAAAAGAAAAAAATTAGATAGGTTCGAAAATGGCAGACACATAGTAGGTTCTCACAGTGGTTCCTCGGTGTGTGCTTGTCGTCGAATGGTGCCTGCGAGGGGGTGGAAAGTCAGGAACAAGACCAGTGACAGCAATGCTGACGTGAGAACGTACCTCTCCGAGCCAGTGAGCGAGAGAGTTGACACAAAACGTAGACTGAAGATCGCGATATGTCAGCCGACGTACTTGGACGCATTGAGGAAGACGAGGGAGCCTACGTGGTGCACAAAGACTAATCTTGCCGCGCCAGCAAAGAAGAACCCGCCACGCCAGTCGTTCCACCCAAGCCCAGCGACGATCGTAGGGAAGATGAAGCCCATTCCGAAGATGAGGGGGATGTACCACCTCCTCTGCCACTTGACGATCTCGCTCGCGGAGAGGTCCGAGACGTCGGCGGTGCCGGGGCGACGACGGGGCTTGACGAGCATCCAGCCGACGTGCGACCACCAAAAACCTTTGTGGGCGTTGTAGCTGTTGTTTCACAGGATTTCAACTTCGAGCTTCACAGAGAGAAGCGAATGATAAGACAAACGGGTCGAGGTCAGTGTCGGTGTACCTGTGGTGAGCCCTGTGACCGCGACTCCACCACTTGATCGAGCCTTGGACGGCGCCGACGCCGGCCATGGCGAGGAAGTACTGAAGGGGTTTGGAGGCGGTGTAGGAACGGTGCGCCCAAAGACGATGGTAACCGGCAGTGATGCCTGTGGTAGAGCAGCAACCGTCAGCAACGAAACGTGGTCCTCGAAAAGAAGGGTTGCCACGTACCCAACCCCGTGATGAAGTAGCTGCGAACAAATAACATCTCATCAACATCAGTTTTAAAAAGAGTTTGAAGGACTGGACTTACTAGACCACACACCAAACGAGCGTCTTGGTCTGCAACGCCGTCGTGCACGCTCCGTAAACCGCCACCATCGGCGTGACCGTCAAAGCAAGGAACGACACCCATTGGATGTTGGGCAACAGCGTCGCGACCGTGATCGGCGGCAACGGCTTCTCCTTAGCCAACACCCTCCTCACATAGTTATCGTTCTCCGACGCCGTGTCGACGGCCGTCGTCCCTCCCAACTCGTCCTCGTCTGAAAAGTGCCCTCCGTCGGATTCCGACGATTCGCCAGTTGCTTCAGGGTGGCGGAAGCGGAGAGGGGTGCGGTTGCCGTACTTGTTGTTGGTGGAGCGCATGGTGGTTGCAGTCGCACGTGAAGGAGGGATTTGAGGCGCAACGGGAGACGCCATCGTGGCAGTGCGCGGAAGGGAGCGTCGAGAGGAAGCGGAGGGAGGAAGTTGGCGCCGCTCGCGAGTTGAGAGTGGGATGGATTGGAAGGGGAAAGAAGGGAGGAAAGGGTCGGAACGACAAAGAAAACTCCTGGCCTCGTTGGGCGCAAAAGGACTGTATGAGTCGAGAGCGCGCTCGCCGGGGCTACTAAAGCCCGCACGCCGAGCCCCCAACGAGTTCAACGAGCCTGGCGGCCGAGTTCGCCGTTCTTCTTACGTATGCTACAGGTAGGTAACAGGTGACGCATGAGACTGAGAGGGCCTTTCGATGATGCTGCATGACAGGTTGGAGGTCCCCCAGACCGATACGCCTCTCTCGTTTGACGCAGTAGCAAGACACGTGGTGCGTTTCATGAACGGGCAGCTCGAGAAACGGAAAAGCAGCGACAAGAAGTCAGATTGCAACGCCAGTAAGAGGCAAAAAACTAAGCTAAAAATAAGACCACCAAGAACAGAAAACAAACGAATCCCCTCCCTCCTAAACGTCCTTCGCCTCCCGCTCACCTAACACGAATTCCCGTCCGACCCTTCTTCTGCAGCCCCGCCGCACTGTCCACATCCTTCTCGCCCATCGTCCTCGACCCACCGCCCCCAGATCTATCCTTTTTACCCTCAAACACCCTCCAGAACTTGAGGTTCTCATCGCTACTCGCCGTCGCCACGACCGTGCCATCAGGGCTCAGGCACGAATGGAGGATCCTCGTCTCGTGTGCCTGAGGAATGTCGGTGACTTTTGTGAGAGAAGGGTACGACCAAATCGAGAGCTCGTGGTCTGGGATCCCGTGGGACGAGAGGATCTCTTTGGCGTGAGGGTTGAACACGAGCGAAGTGACTTGGGACGGCGTAGGGAGGGAGTTGAGTCGAGCGGAAGTTTGAGTGTTCCAGAAGTGGATGGTGCGGTCTGAGGATCCTCCGCCGGACGCGAGGAGCTTCGAGTCCCAAGGACACCATGCGAGAGCCTATTTGTGCGAGGCGATGTCAGCGAGCTCGGGTGGAGGAGAAGGAAAGGCGAAAACGCACCTTGACAGCGGCGGTGTGATTGGTCTTGGTCATCTTGGCGGCATTGGTCATTCGTCCGTCCCAAAC
Source organism: Pseudohyphozyma bogoriensis (assembly GCA_024364755.1). Classification (NCBI taxonomy): domain Eukaryota; kingdom Fungi; phylum Basidiomycota; class Microbotryomycetes; family Chrysozymaceae; genus Pseudohyphozyma; species Pseudohyphozyma bogoriensis. The sequence continues at coordinate 70,524 of JALBUQ010000001.1, forward strand.
GTTGACGACATTGTCGTTACCACCACTGGCGAGGAGCTGATTGAAGAAGCCACGTCAGCGCCATGCCTCCGAACAAACGATAGACGTTTAGAGAGGAACGCACCCCTTGTCCACCACCACTCAGCCCACCAGCAATCTCAGCCCTCCATTCCAACCCACAGACCTCACCACGGTGCCCCTTCAACTCGGCAACACGGTGCTGAGCGACCCTGACATCGCTGTTCCAAATCTCGCCCGTCTTGCACCCACTGCTGAGGATCGCCCCGCTCCAGCTGAGCGTCGGAACCCTCGACTGGTGGCCCGCCATTGTGCGGATCCTCGACCCAGTCGCGACGTCGTAGACCTGAATCGGTCCGCTCGAGAGCCCGACGGCGAGGTAGCTGCCGTCCTCGGTGAACTTGACGGAGCAGATGTAGTCGTCACCCTCTGGCTGGCCGTCCTCGCCCCCTCCGACGGAGCACAGGAGGTTGACCTCTCCCGAGTCTGCGTTCCAGACGTAGACGCTCTCTGACAGGCCGATCGCGACTTGGTTGGTGCAGCTCCAGTCCAGGAGGTTGAGGTAGTAGTCGTCGAGGAGGCCGGGGGCGTCGAGGACGCGCTCGGCAGAGGTCGCAATCCGCCTTCGCTGAGAAGCGGCTTGGGAGGTGGAAGCTCCTGGGGTTTTGGCGGGGCGGCGGGCGTACGAGGTGAGCAGGGACGAGTGCTCGCCCTGGGCTGGAGGAGGTTCGGCGAAGAAGGAGAGGATGCGCTTCGAGGGGTCGAGGCCGAGCGTGGCGGAGAGTTCGGAGGTGTGATTAGGGTCTGCGTCAACGATCGAGGTGGAGGTGTTGTCCTGGTTGGAGGGGACGATGATGGGGCCGGTGTGGTCCTGGGCAGAGGCGGATGTTGAGCGAGAAGGGATGTAGCGGTCGTACTGCCCAGTGGACTGTAGTCAGCATTCCTTCATCGTCTTTCATGGAGAACCATAGCTACTCACATGCTTTCCCTTCTTTGACGGACTCCTTCTTGTGGGACTCTTCCTCCCATCTGCGGCCTTGCCGTCAAAGTCGGCGGTGACCATGTCCATCCTGCCGAGCCCACCACCCGCGGCGAGGCTCCTGCCCCCCTTGACCGGACTCGCTCTCAGCCCACTCTGTATGGACGAGTCGAGTGCACCATACGCGGCGAGAGGGTCGTCTGCGATGCGACGAGCCGACTTGTTTGGGCTGGCGCTCCTCTTGCGCGGGCTCGCGCTCTTCTTCTTCGTCGTGCCGGCAGCCGAGGCGGACGCAGCAGCAGCAGCAGCAGCGAGAGCAGCTGAGGAAGTGATGGGCTTCTTTGGTGCGCCAGACTTGTAGATGAGGTCGCGGAGGGAGGGGGCGTTGCGGGACGGCGAGTTGAGCGAGAGCGAGTTGAGTGATGACGGGAGCGACGACAACGGCGCCCGCGACGGCGAGTTGGTCGCCGAGGCAGAGGCCGACTTGGTGGGCGTTGCTGGTGCCATAACTTGCACTAACTTTTTGCTGGCGGGTCGAGCGCGGGTGTCGTCTCTGTGTGTGCTGGAAGGGGCAAGGCCGCAAGTTGAGTGAGGCCGTGCGACTTGGGCGGCGCGCCAAAAGAAGAACGGCGCGGGATAGGGGCCTCCTCAAAAAGTCCAAGTCCGGGCACGTGACCCGCTTCGCACGACCCGAACCCCTTCCGAGTCCCTGAACTGCGAGACTGCGACGATATTCCGTCGCCGTCTCGCTTTTGGCAGACATGTTCTGGCTCTGGATTCGGTCGGTGTACTTACGTGGCCAGGTCCAGGGGCGGGTGTCGGCGGCGCAGTACGGACGGTGTGGCTCTGAGATGGTCTCACTTGGCCACATCTGGCAGGCGCGCTAGCCTGGCCTCCGCTCTCGTGCTCGTCCTTCGCCGGGCCCTGTGTGCTTCGAGATACGTGCCATCTGTCGTGGGTCATCCCATCCTCTGCTCGTTTGCGCTGCATTTTCTGCGTTGTTGCGTACAGTGGAGCACAGCGCACCTACGAGCTTCGGGTGCATTTGCACGCCAGGCAAGGCCCGAGTTCCAGCCCACTCGCGAGTTAATTGAATTCAATTTTGCACACTTTGTGAGGCTCCATAAACCGCGCAACCTTCCGAGGCTTGCACGCGCACCCGGCCAGCTCGAGGTCGCCTTCCATCTCCGAAGATTCCCCCCCGCCTCCGTCTGCGCTCGCCCGCTCATCCCGGCCCCTCCTTTATTCTCTTCTGTCCGGTCCAGTCTTGTTCTTTTCTTTTTCCGTTTCGTACCTTCGTCCGACCCAACAGCGCCTCTCCTCGCCACCGCCCAGCTCAGACCACACCGGCAAAGCTCCTTCCGACGACGTTCCGTTATCAGCGCTCCTAGAAGCCCTCCAGTCAGCCGCCACTCGTAGCTTCGTCTCAAGGGTGACTAGGTTCAGTCAACAAGGAACCCCTCCCGCTCCTTCGCCTGGCGTCTGCACCAAGCACGACCCCCAGCACGCTCAGGCATGGCAGGCGTTCAGGATGCGGACGTGCAGGAGGTCATCGACGCGACCAAGACGATGGACCTCCGCCGCGAGTCGCAACCGTCCCAGGTCCGGCCATCCATCCCCTCCGACCAGTCTGCTGTCCTCGAAGCTGCCTTTGCCAGGGTGAGTGCCTCGCCCCGCTTCCTGCCCTTTCCCGTCAGACCCATTCAATTGATCGCCGCCCACGAGGCCGACGGCAAAACACCGCGTAATGAACGCTTGCTGACTTGAACGCGCCATGCTTCGTTTTCTGCGGAGGACAGAACCGGCAACCATCGTCGGACGAATGTGAAGAATTGGCAGCACAGCTGGGCATGTCGGCTCAGAGGGTGGAACGCTGGTTTCAAGACGTACGTGGTCCCGCTCTCGTTCAACAAAGGTACATCCGGCGGGAGAGTTGAGCATGCACGCTGTGTTTTCCAGGCTCGCAAGCGCGCCGCCCAACGTCCACCCCCCAGCCCATCCGCCTCTGTCAGCAGCAACGAAGCCCGAAGACCATCCTACGACGCCGCCGTCTCGGCTCGCAGTGGCAACCTCTTCCCCCTCAAACAAGCACCGCGCAAGAACCCCAGCAAGCACGACCTCCACTCGATACCTACACCCATGTCGCCGGATGGCAAGGGCATGCTTCCTCCCATCACCCACATCCCACCCATCAGCTTCGGACTCGACACGCCATGGGAACCATCCGAGCCGGACGTGGCCTCCCTAAGAACGGTCGGCAGTGGGTCCTCGGGTGGCAGCCGAGGCGGGAAATCATCAGGCGGCGGAAGTGCAGGTAGGAGTGCATCAGGCCCCCCACGGAGAGCGTCGCAGACGTTCCCGACCCTCGCGAGCGTCGCGGGCTCGTCTGGGCCGAGCTACCCAGGCTCTCCAGCAAGCAGCAGCGACGGTCTTTCGCGTCGAAACTCCGTCACTTCCTCCCTCTACTCCTCTCAAAACTCTATCGCTCCCACCGTCTCCTCCTCCCGCCCTTCCATGGCCCCCTCCCGCGTCTCCGCATCGACCACGTCAACCTCGTCGCAACCGCAATCCATCTTCGCGAAACCGGGGCACAACCCACGACCACTCACCGACCTCGTGACGCACTCGAAAGTCTCTCGCCTCTTCGGGAAGAAGAAGAACGCGGTCACACTCGAGGGAAGCGGCGGTGGGCGACGAGCAGCGAGTTCCGACATCCTCGACGCTGCCCTCGCCACGAGCGTAGGGTGGCAGCGGCCCATCCGGTATCCTCAACCCCAGTCACGGTCTTCCGACATCCTCAATGCCGCTGTTGGACGTCCAGAGAGCCTACGGAGTGGAGCAGCATCAACGTACGGCGAGAGTATCGCGAGTCGGAATTGGGATGATGGCCCAGCCGCGCCTTCGCCGGCACCGAGTCGAGGGGGCTCAACGTTCCCGATGAGGCCTGGGGCTGGGGCTGGAGGCGGTCCACGGCCGCCTGGAGGGGCTTCGCCGTTCCCTGTGAGGCAGCAGAGTGGTGGTGGTGGAGGGTCGACGTTCCCTATGCGTCAGGGAGCGGGAGGTGGAGGGGCGGTGTTCCCGACGGGGCCGAGAAGACCTCAGCAGCAGCAACAGCAGCAGGAGGGGCCAGGATTGGGGTTGTCAGGGATGGAGTCGCTGGCAGAGTCGTCGTGAGTGAATACGTATCTGGACGTTTGGTGGGAAGAGAAGTGGTAGTAGAGCGCGATAGAGGTAGCATGGGTTTTCAATGGCTAAAAAACCGTTAATCATATCTTCTTCGACGTTTTCAAAATTCATGGCACATGAGTCTTCTTGGACAACGACTCTCTGAGGATCTCACACAAATGATTGTAGGATAAAATGTTTCATCCTCCTGAAACAAGCAACCTAGGTGTTCAAAAGTACAACGCGGACAACGACCGAACCTCCACTCCGACTCTACTTCTTTCCAGACTTGGCGGCGGGGAAACCCTCCCTGACGTAAGGCAGGAAGGTACGGCCCTGCATGTAAGGCTGGAGCACCTCCGGGATCGCGAGACCCTGGAAAGGAGGAGAACGACACATGTTAGTCTTAAGTGAGCCGTCTTGCGAAGAGGAGGCCGACACACCTCTGGGGTCTGGTAATTCTCGACGAGGCAGCACAGGGCACGCTCGGTGGCACAGAGGGTACCGTTGAGCATGTGGACGTAGACCTTCTTCGTGTCGCCCTGCTTCTTGATGCCGCAACGGACCTCGAGTGTTCGCGACTCTGTCGATATCAAAGAATTCAGTTGGGCAATTCTCGGGAATAAATAGCAAGAGAAAAAAACGCACGGTAGTCGGTACAGTTGCTAACACTGACGAGCTCCTTGTACTCTCCCTGGTGAGGGAACCACGCCTCAAGGTCGTACTTCTTGGCGGCGGCGTTGTTGAGCGCACCCGAGACGATCGAGATGAGCTGGTAGGGGAGTCCGAGGCTCTGGTAGAACGCCTCCGAGTTGGCGATCATCTCGTCAAACATCTCCCACGACGACGCGGGGTCGGTGATGCAGAACTGTGGAGAGCACGCGTCATTTGATGAGTCCACGTCGACCTCGTTCTTGGGCAGCAACTCACCTGCTCGATCTTCTCGAACTGGTGGATACGGAAGATACCAAGCACGTCACGACCACTAGATCCAGCCTCCTTGCGGAAGCAGGTCGAGTAACCGGCGTATCGGATAGGGAGCTGCTCAGAGGGCTTCTCGAACCACTCGTCCATGTGGAGAGCCGAGATGGGCTGCTCCGAAGTCGCGATGAGGTACTTCTCGTTGTCCTCTCCAGCACCCTCAATCTGTGGTAGCACAAAGCGGTGATTGATAAGACACAAGAGGTCAGTTTCAAGCGTCATACAACACGCGGTCTCAAAGGAAAGGTAGAACGGACCTTGTAAAGCGCCTCGTCGAACTCGGAGAGCTGAGCGGTCTTGCCCATGACGGCACGGTTCATGAAGAAGGGAGGCATGATCTTCTTGAAGCTGCGCTTGCGGAGGAAGTCGAGACCGTAGCTGATCATGGCCTGGTTGAGGTCGACTCCGTCGCCGGTGAGGTAGAAACCACGGTGACCAGCGACCTTGGCACCTTAGTGAACGAAAGAGAGTTGATCAGCGCTATCCCCCAAGTATAGCACGTTAGAGAAAGAGAAAAACGAACCTCGCTCCATCTCGAGGATGTCAAGGCGGTGCATGACCTCGTGGTGCGACAAGAGGCCCTCCGACAAGGTCCTTCCAACGCCCTTCAACGGCTTGGTCATCTCTCCATTCGGTGTCATTCCATCGGGGTGGAAAGTCCTCTCGACCCTGTTGTCGTCCTGCAATCCCCACCGCGCAAACCACACAATCAGCACGAGCTCCTCCAGCTTCCTCCTCGAGCAGCAGCCACGAACGCACCTCCGTCTCACTGACGGGCACGCTGTCGTGCACAATGTTTCCAATCGTGTTGGCCTTCTTGCGCATGGCCTCCTCGGCCTCCTTGGACTGAGCAACGAGGTCCGCGATCTGCTTGTCGAATCCGGCCTTCTTCTCCTTGAGCTCCGTCGCGTCCTCCTTGGCCTGTAGAGCATTCTGTTTGGCTTTATATCCCCAAACGAATCACAAAAACAACGCTTACCTTCATCTTCATGCCAATCTCCTTCTGGACCTTGTTGAGCTCCTTGGCGAGCTGATTTCTCTGAAAGTCGACTGCCAGCCGCGTGCACAGCCGTATCAGCTCACGAGCTCTCCCAAGCTCCTCGTCCCACTAGACACCATTTCCATGAAGAATTGGACGCACGCTTGACCCAGTCCTTGTACATGACGAGGACGTCGTCGACGAGGCTGTCTGGCGCGAAACGCTTCTTTTGCGAAGCGATGACCCCCTTGAGGTCGCCGCCCTTCTCCTCCTGGAGCATCAAGAGATCGATTCCCATGTTGATGTAGAAACTTTTGTGACCGTCTAGTGAGAGAAACGGGGGAGAGTTGCGAAGTAGTCGCGGAGGTGAGGATGGGGGCAAGAGTCAACCCTTGCGCGAGCGCGCGACGTTGCTCTGCTTCCGTCGTCCACGAGCTCGTTCGGCTCTGTTTTGCTGGAACCATCACAACTCGGACTAGAGAACGAGTTTCATCATGTCTGAGTCTAATTGGCATTCTGTGTGAGCATCCTCCGCCTTCTCCCTCCTTCCCACCGTCTCCGAGCTGACCTTGCGTCCTTCCGCCGCCAGGACCGTGACCCTGCCTCTCCCCTCAGCGGACCAAGCGACGCTCATCAAATCCGTCATCCAAGTCGACAAACCACTCCGACCAACAGAAGTCATCAGAACTCTCACCGTCCACGACGCGTCCCTCGTCATGTCCGCTCCTTTCCTCCCATGCTCTCTCGCTTCTCCCGAAACGCTCACACCACGCATCGCACGCAGTGAATTCAAGGCCGTTACCGTACGACAAGCGAGGGTTGCTCTCGACCATTGCTTGAGCGACGTGCAGCTCGTCGTTCAGACGATGCGGAGGTTCGCGCCGGAGAGGCAGGTCGACGGAGGCGAGGAGGCGGAGAGCTTGGAAGTTGGGTTGATGGGCAGCTGGAGTGCGGCCTAGGGTGGGAGGGGAAGGTTAGGAGAAGGAAAGTATTGGGCCTGGCTGGAGCTCAAAGATCGGACGGGATGGTCGTGCTGGTGCGTTGTGGAAGCTGGCCAACTCCGTGGAGGCCACGTTTGCTAGCGGGTCAGCTAGCCGAGCAGCTCCTCCTGCCACCGACACGCCTACAACAACCTCGACGGCCCATAGGTGTGGCTTGTCGAGCTGCTTGGCCTTGCGAGGCGCCCTCTGGCGTTCAGCGACTGGAGGACGCTTCTTGTACACGGGAAATTTGTGAATGGGACAAAACAATGTTGTCATGACACTTGAGAGAAGAACAATAACTATGCAGAAGATTGACCAGTGTCCATTTCCCTGTGCTGAGGGTCAAAAAAAAAAGAAAAGTGTCCGTATCCACCACCACCGCCAAAAGGTCACCTGGGCCGCGTTCCCTCAGAACAAGGTCCACGCCGCCGCTACCGCCACGATCGACCCTCCCACGGCGGCGAGACTCAACAGAGGCTTCCCAGCTGCAGCGATGTACCTAACAAAGCCACAGGGACCACCGTCAGCTCGTCCATTCTTGACTCCCAAGCTCCTCTGTTCGGCCTGCATCAAAATAGACACGCACCCATCGTTCGGCCCCGTCGCTACGCTCACGCCTGACTCTCCTGGACTGTAAGCGGTGATGGAAGCGAGGTTGCTCGGGGTTGATGCGATCGCGGTGGCTTGGACGGAGGACGAGGTGGCAGAGGTTTGGGCGGCGGTACTCGTTGCGTTGGACGCGGCGGAGGAGGTCGAGTTGGCGGCGGCGGTGGAGGTGGTGCCGTTTGTGGTGCTGACTATTGTGGAGACGGTTGATTGCGATAGGACGGCTGGAAGGAGGAGGAGCTGAGGTGCAACGGTGGGAGGTGCGACGACGAGGCAAAAAGGAGAGGAATGAGCGCTCGTCCGCACAGGTTCAAGGTGGGAGGCCAGGCTTACGAGGCACGCTATTGATGATAGAAAGTATGACTTCATACTAGACTTTCCTTAGACCTCCGACCGGGCCTGACCACCGAGATTGACGGGATGCGAACTAGTGGCGGACGGCAACGCGCGACAGGCTGGAAGCTCCGAAGGCACGGACGAGGGGCGGTCTGGCAGGCTCGGACGTCGCTTGTCCTCACACCATCTACTTGTCATAAACTCGACCTACTTTTGTACAACATCAATTCTGTCCAGCTGTTGACTCTTGTTCGTACCACGGCCATCCGTACTCGCCCCTCCGTCGTGCGCCACTCCCAAGTCCCAACCACGCGAGGCGACGCCACGTCGCCCTCTGTACCTCCCTTCGCACCGCTCCCAACCCCACCAAACCCGTCGGACATTTACTATCTACTCAAATCGCAACCATCCCGACCCTCCATCAGTCAACTGTTGCGACTGGTGCCACTGTGAATCGGCGCCCCAACGCGACGGCTGTGAGCATTCTCGCGTGATAACGCACCGTCCTTCGCCCTCTGCTCTGCTCTCGCAGCAAAACATGAGCCATGCTCCCCCTGAAGTGTCAGTCTATCTCTAAGGATGACTACTTCAAAGCTGACACGTTGTCCTTCTGCTGCAGGATGCACGCCATCTTCGCAGAGGCCAGCGTGTGCTTTGCGACCGAGCCAGCAGAACCTTACGGCACGTCTCGGCGGAATGCAGAGCTCTCGGCGTACGCTCAAGTCTGCAAAGCATGGCAAGGCCCGGCCTATGACCACCTCTACGGCGACCTCGTCATCAACAACTGGACGCCCTCCGTCGTCGGCCTCCTGAACCGCTCGTTCGACGACAACCCAGCGCTATCCCAACTCGTCAGATCATTCAAGGCCGTCTACCTCCCTCTTCGATCACTCGTACGAAACGAAGCACGATTGCTCGGGGCGACTGGCGAACTCGACACGATGCGCACGACGATCCGCCAGACCCTCAGGAACACGGGCTCGTTTGGCGATTACGCCGACTTCGAATACAATTTTGGGAGAATCTTCAACGCTCATGTCGACCAAGAGAGTCTGAGGAGAGTCCAGAAGAGCGGCGACGGCAAGTTTGCCGAAGACCAGCTCTATCAGCTTGCGACGAGGGCGCTGTTTGACTTCGTCACCCGACTTTCCGGCCTCCTCCAGCTCCACATTCGAAACTTCAACCAAGTTGTTCTCCCTGAGGACCCACTCATGATCCAGGACTCGCTCGCACGCGCCCTCAAGACGGTGACGAGGCTACACGTGTCGGGGGTCGTCAACTCTATCGTCGGGCTCCTCCTCGCAGCCACCCCTCACCTCTCGTCCTTCGTCTTGGAAGAGCAGTCAGTTCCTCTCCAGGACGCCACGCGACCCAGCTTCCTCGAAGTCGCTCCTCTCCGCCGCCTTCGTCTCGGACTCGCCGTGTCGACGCCCAGGATCGACCCCGACATGGGTCTCGTCAGCGCAATGACGTTCGTCAACACGATAGCGACGCTCGAGTCCCTCGAGATCACGGGGAGGATGCGGCTCGATTTTATCGCGATTGTGATGGGCAACTTGGGTCGAGTGCTCCCGCTGCGATACTTCCGCCTCGACGCGACCCAACTCTCGCCTAAGGAGGTCGTCGCCATCTCTCGGTTCCTCGAGTGCTCGCCCAGCCTCGAGCACCTTCGAATTGGTCACCACAAGGTGTTGAAGGAGATAGCAGCGTCGATCACGCCCTCGCTCACGACGCTCGAGCTCACCGTCGACGACTTCAAGGACGTCGAGCTGATTCTGCCTCAAGTCGCTCGCCTTTCAGCACTCAAGGTCCTCCGACTCGGGTTCCTCAGCGCTGACTCGTATGGGCTTACGCCTTCTCCTCCATTCGCACCGGTGCCGGCGTGCCCAACGAGGATCTGCAAGTTGGTCGAGTCGGCGGGCTTGGAGATGGTCGTGGGCCCGACCAGAAGAGTGTTGCATAGTGAATGGTTGGTTTAGATTGTTCTGTGGTATCTTATAGATAGTTTGTTGGATTGATCTGTAACATAGAACATGTCGTGAAACGTTCTCAAGGAAACAGACCACGTCAGCGCGGGCTTCCACGGACTCGTTTCGACGAAGTTGACGCGGAGGAGCGCGCCACGGGTTCCGCTCCCTCCTTTTTGTGCACACTTGTCCTTGATTCTCGTGCATGGCAGACTCGAAACAGTTGGAGCTCGACCAGCTCGAGACAGCCCTCGCAGGCTCAAGCGAGTCCTCCTTCCCGGCCGCTGAGCTCGTCCCCTCCCGCTGACTGACCGATGACCCACAACAAAGCAGATGGCGACCTCAAGCTCAAGCTCGTGAACCAGCTTGCCACAGATCTGGCTCAGCTCCACCATGTGAGCAACTCCTGCCATCCCGGTCGCGATCTTCGTCCTGGCTGACCTGGTCCGCGTGCGTCGCGGGTTGGATGACCCCAGGTCGGCGACGAGGCGGAGCAGCTCGTTGCGATCCTCAAGGCCGCCCTCAAGTCGCCCAACGCCCACCTACAATTTGCCGGACTATCATGCCTTCCCCTCCTCTTCCCGCTCATCGCCGCCGCCGCGTCGCCATCCCCCGCCTCCGCTGGCAGCAGCGCCGCCTCCGCCCACGCTCACGCTCCCGTCGCGCACCAGTCGCACGTCCTCAAGTCTGCCCTCACCCAGCTCGCACCATTCCACCGGCTTGCCGACTCAAAGGCTCAGGTGCGGGAAGTCGCGCGAGAGGCGTGCGTCCAGGCAGCTCGGGCCGCGCTGAGGCTCAACGGCGGTCTCAAGGAGAGTGCGGCGAGCAAGGACAAGGAGGGACCATGGGCTTTCGTTTCGAGGAACATGGTCGAGATGGGATTCGCTAGCAAGAATGCAAAGGCGAAGGAACAGGTGCGTCGGGTTTCTTGTCGCGCTCCGTGTGGATCGACTGTTGACAGATAACAAAACAAACATCCCAGGCGCTGCACTATCTCGTCGCCCTCCGAACCAGCTCCTCGCCTCCACACCCGCCTCTGAGACCATTCACCCCCCTTCTGCTCCCACTCCTCTCCGACCCCGACTCGGCCGTCCGCGCCTTGGCCCTCCAGTCCGTCATCGCCGTCTTCTCAGCACCAGAGGTCACCGCTCCAGCCCGCGCCGACCTCAAGAAAGCGCTCGCCACTTCTGGAGTCAACAAAAAGGTCGAAGAAGCGATCCTCACGGCGGTCCTGGGTGGAGGCGGAGCGAACTCGATGGAGCGAACACCGAGCGACGGATCGCTCGTCGGCAGCGTGAGCGACGTGGGCTCGCTGAGAGGCTCGTCAGACGCTGGAAGCATTTCGCCAACACCTCCAGTGCCGGCGTCTATTCGGCCACGAGCACTTCCAGGCCGGCCGACGAGCTCAGTTCCGTCCGAACACTCGACCCTCGGATCTCTCCCAGCCGCCGCCTTCCCCTCTGACCCTGCGTCCATCCCTGGCCAGACCGAAATCTCGCCAGTCTACATTGCTAGCGACAGGGATCTGGCGAGCGAGTTCGAGGGGATGAGGGCGGGGTTCGAGGGCAAGGAGACGGAGACGAATTGGATGGTCAGGGAGAGGAGTATCGCGAAGATTCGAGGGATGCTCAAGGGGAACGTTCAGGAGAAGTATCTTGATGGATTCCTCATGGGACTCAAGGGTGTGCAGGACGGTATCCTGAAGACTGTGCGTCACTTTCTCGTCTAGTTTACGATTGAAGACGAGGAGCTGACTGATGACGTGTTCAAGGCTTCCTCCCTTCGGACCACCCTTGCCACGTCCACCCTGTCCCTCATCACCGAGCTTTCCGACGCTCTTGGCCACGCTCTGGACCCGTTCCTCGACCACTTCCTCTCTCACACTCTTTCGATGGCCGGCCAGACGAAGAAGATCGTCGCGGCCGCCTCGCAGGCGGCGTCGAAAGCCTTGATCGTCAACGCGACCTACCACCATCGAATCCTACAGCTCCTCGCCATCGGCATGGCCGAAAAGACCGTCTCGGCGCGAGTGTTCATCTCGGCCCACGTGGTTACCTTCCTCGAAGTCCATGCGAGGCACTCGAAGCATCACATCGAAGCGAGCGGAGGTCTGGACATCCTCGAGCAGGTGCTGAAGAAGGGTCTGGCCGATGCCTCTCCGGCCGTGAAGGAGAACTCACGGACTGCGTACTGGGACGTCAACAAGATTTGGCCGAAACTGGGTGAGAAGATCCTCGCCGGCCTCGACCCGTCGAGTAGAAGGCAGCTCGAGAAGGCGGATCCCAGCAAGAAGGTCGCTCCCGCCGCTAAGGTCGCAAGACCAAGCGTGAGGGCCATGATCTCGCAGGCGAGAGCAGCGACACCGACAGCCAAGGAGTCCGACGACGCCTCCCGACCCTCGTCGAGACCGTCAACGTTCAGTTCCCCTCCAGCTTCTCGTCGCCCAAGCCAGCCGTCTTCACCGTCTATGCGCCGCCTTCCTTCTTCCCCGTCGGCTTCACCTGGTAGGCCCCTCCCGGGGTCGTCGAGACCGACATCGGCGATCCCCTTCACCTCCCCTCCCTCTTCCCGTCGCTCAAGCTATTCGTCTTCCCCAGCTCTTTCTCCGCCCACGCGCCACCAACCTGCTTCCCCTTCCACGTCACCTGGTAGGCCCTCCTCCCGGCTTTTGTCTCGACCAACTTCGACGATGCTCTTCTCGTCTCCTCCATCTTCTCGGCGCTCGAGTCAACCGTCGTCCCCAACTCTGACCCCAACTCTTTCCCCGCCTATGCGCGGCCATCCGTCTCTCCCAGCTCTTTCACCACCGGTGGGCCTCCAACCACCGGAAGATTCGGACGAGAAGAAGGCTCAAATCGCGACGTGGATCTCGGCACTTCAGTCCGGACAGATTGATATCGAAGGACTGAAGGCGTTGACAGCTTTGTCGGTCGACCGGCCGATTCCTGATGACGATGGAGGCGACGACCCTTCGGGAACGAAAGCCTTCTGGGAGAACGATGAGAAGTTCCGAAAGATCTTCGCAGGGCTATCACAACTGCCCCTATCTCCATCGGTGGGTAGCATTCGCTACAGCTTGCGGAGTTGGGTTCTCATCTATCATTCTTCCTTAGGCGAACGAGCAGAAGGACGCAGCGCTCGTTCTGTTCCGTGAGCTCGTCACGAACCAGCACGCCCTCTTCATGGGGAGCGAAAAGGAAGTTTTCGCACTTCTCTTCCAACTCGCTGAGGATCGATCCCGCTCTGTGTGTTTTTCTGGTTTTCTTCAATTTCGGTGGTGGACTAACGGCTTCGTGCGGCAGACGTCCGGAGCTGTATCCTCCATCTCGACCGTCTTCTGCGAGCAGCTGGACGTGCTTCACGGGCTTACCTTGCTTAGAACGAGTTTGGAGACCTACCTCGGCGAGTCGACGGCTTCCATCTCGGCAAAAACGAGGTCGCACGCTCTTGCGTTGAGGCTCATGGCCAAGTTCTTCGAAGTCCTGCCGGTCGAGGAGCTGCAGCAGGAGCTGCTTAAATCGAAGCCTCTCATCAGCACTGTAGGTCGCGACTTGCTTTCCTTCACAGGAACAAACTCTTCATGCCTTTCTTTCATAGGCGTTGAATGACGATGATTCTTGGGAGCTTTCGAAAGCCGGTGTCGAGGCTCTGGCAGCGGCCGACAGCGTGCTTCAGGATGAGGAGCGACTGTTTGCGATCTTTGATGGGCTTAGCGAAGATCAGGTACGGCTTTCACAACTCGGCTGAGGTTTTGTTTATATATTCTGAACGCCTTTGAGCAGATGAACTTGATCATTGATCAGGTATGGCTTTCTAATTGTGTCGATTTCTGTTCGCCGCTGACGGTTTTGTTGGCAGATGAACTTGCTCTCTTACCGCATCAACAAAGATCGCCTGGTAGACTAGTTCTCTGGAATTCGAACTCGTAATTTGGAGGCTCAATAGAAGCTCACATTGCACAAACATTTTGGGTACAAATGACGCCTTCGTTCCTCGCCAGACTGAGCGCGGACCACGTCAGCTCGGGTTAAGTGTCGAGCGGGATGGGAAGGAGCTCACCGCGTTGTCGATTGTCAAGCTTGGGGGTATGGTCCCATTCTCCCATCCAGAGCAGCTCCAGGCATCGGCTCGGTGTATCCTGGGCCAACGGGACCAGGCTCGACGTAAGGTACGACCGGACGCTCGGCGGAAGCGAGGTACGGGTTAGGCTGGTTGCGAAGCGGGACTCCCGGCGCGACTCCTGCATCGCGGACTTCGACGTCTCTCGAGTGCCTGGGTGGACGGTCGTACATGGTGCCCGCGATGAAGAGGATGGGGGTGCAGATGAGGCCCACGCCGAAGTTAGTCCACGAGACGCCTTCGATCGCACGGAGGAGGCCGCAGTGCAAGAAGTTGAGGCTACCGCAGCTGAAGGAAACATGGTGGCGGGAGTAGCTGAAAGCAGAGCTGCCGCCCAACCTGGATGGAGGTGGGGTCGGGTTAGTACGGTACCGCGTTTCGAGTCCACCGTAGTCCGGGCGCACCAGAAGATCGTAGTGAGGGCCCAAGTAAAGCCGGAACATCTAGAGATTCCAACGTTCAGCTTCAGAAAAAGGTTTGTGAAGCAACGTATTGTACTGACATGTACGTTCCGTCCCAATCGTGCCCGGCGATCGCTATGGCTGTCGAAACAACAGAAGACATCAGCGAGGCCTCGCGCCAGCTATCAAGTGCAGACTCACCAACAAACAAGACTATCGCCCAGAAAGTCGACCAACAAGAACAGAACAGCAAGAACCGAGCCCTCAATAGATAAGGAAAGTGTCAGCCTTTCAACTTCCCCACTTTTGCCCCGAGAGAGGTTTCCAACTTCTCACCTGACGAGGAGGGCGTGGGTTGGCCAGCCGAATCCATCGCTGTTGTAATCGTGAATGAGGACGGCTGGATTCCAGTGAGAGTTAAAGGCACCCTTTTTGATGTACTTCATACAATACCGAGCTCACAAGTCAAGACGAGGTCGGTGATGGCAAGAGCTCCGAGCAACACGAAGATAATCAACCCAGTCGCTCGGCCGGCAAGAGCCGATCTCTGCTCGCTATACGTCAGCCCTGACCCTCAATAGAACCGAAAAGCACAAGTACTCACGTCTGACATGATGAAGGTCGAGTTGTGGGGTGAAGAGAAGGGTGATCGCGCCGAACCCCACCGAGAACCTTTTCTCCTTGGAGCGGACCGCGTGTCGGTGCGGCGAGAGAAGGCGGTGCAAAACGTAGCAGGTCTGCTTCCAGGCTGAAAGAAAACTGTGTCGAAGCGGCAGATGTAGTGATCCAGTTCGAGTATTTTTGAGAGAGTTGTGTCTAAGTAGACGAAATTGAGCATAGTTTAGGCATCCCCCTTCCAACAGACTTGCTCGACTCTGGTCCCTTCTGCTGGGCGCCCAGTGAGTAGGCGATCTTGCTCTCATATCGCATCATCGAGAATCGTCCGGTACACTAGTACTATGAGTGCATGCTCCTTTTGTATCTCTGTAAGGTGCTCTGGAATACAGCGGGCCTCATTGAGTCGTGCGAACCTGATCCGCATCGGAAAATCATATGAGCTTGCCCCAAAGCTGAGCGGAACGAATCTAGTGAAAACTCACCCCTTCACAATCCTCAAGTATACGCATACGGCCCCATCCTTCCGTCCAAAGCCGTGCCGATGACTGGCTCCGCGAAACCTGGCTCGACATAAGGCGCGACCGGTCGCTCGGCGGTAACGAGATACGGGTTCGGTTGAGTCGTCAGCGGGTACCCCGTCCCCACACCCGCATTGTAAGCCGCCGCTGGGAACCTCGGTGGTAGCTCGCCTTCGTGTGCCGAGATCGCGCCGGCGAAGAACATGACGAGGGTGCCGAGGAGGCAGCAGCCAAAGTTGGCCCACGAGACGCCCTCGATGGCGTGGAGGAGGTCGCAGTGCGTGAAGTCTGGGTCGCCGCAGATGGAGTCGCTGGAGTTGAGGGAAGAGCTGAGAGCCGCACTGCCTGATACCCTGTGGATTGGGGTATTCGTAGAGTTAGAATTCGTGCCACGGTTCGTAGTTGCGTCGAGGGAGCCGAACCAGAAGATCGTGCTGACGAGCCAAGTAAGGCTGCACCATCTGCATCTCAATGTGATTAGTTTTTAGATGAAGGTTTTTCATTGGATTCACTCACCTTGATACTTCAACCCACCGATACGGGTCGTTGACGAGCCCTGTCGAGAACAAGGGGAAGGTAGCTGAACCTCACCCCCGTGAACGAGTGCAACCTTCAAAGACTCACCGACGAACCACGCTACAGCCCAGAAAGTCGACCAACACGAAGAGAAAAGCAAGAACCGAACCCTGATAAGAAACATTAGCTACCCAACTCCCCCACATCCACACCTCGGTCCAGGCTGACCTGTCGAGGAGGGCTTGGTTGGGCCAGCCGCTGCCAGCATCATTGTACCGCGAGATGAGGATCGCTGGAGATAATCAGTCGTTAGCTGCAGCTACCTCCTCCAATGGAACCAAGACCGAACTCACCAGTCAGAACGAGATCGGCGATGGCGAGGCCTCCAAGGAGCACAAAGATGACAAGGCCAGGCGCTCGGCCTGGGAGGTACGAGGCCTGCACCCCTTTGTGTTCAGCGCTGATTCTTCTTCAAATAGCCAGTACTCACTTCTGACATAGTAAGTTCGAGAGCGGTGGAGTGAAGCCAAAGGGCGTTTGCGGCGAATCCGACCGAGACGCCCCCTTGTGACGAAACAGACGGACCGCGTCGGAGTGCGTCGAAAAGGCGGTGCAGATCGTGGCAGGTCGAGTTTGAACGCGATAGAGGGCGATGGTGGAATTGAGATCTTTTGCACGCAAGCTTCCGATAGATTAAATACTGATTAGATTCGTTTGAATTGAGGGCATTGAATGCGTCGCAAAAGCCCGTTTATCGTCGCGGCCAGCGCTTCAGCTGGTCGACACGTCTCTTCTCATTCCCCCTCGACCTCAACTTTTGATGTAGGACATGAAAATCAACATTGACCGCACAGCCATGGTATATCACACATATTCTCCTCAGTGTCCTTCTCATATCCCTTCTGTCACCCATACCACGTCCCTCATCAAGCACTGACGGGCACCTCGCCATGCCCGTTCCCGTTCGGCACCTGCGCGTCTGGTTTTGGCTCCGTCGATCCCCGTTTCGGAAGGTGTTTGAGCCCGCTCATGGAGAGTCGTTTGAAGAGGGATGGGTGCGAGTGTTTTGGGTCGGACGGTGGGCCGTACTGCTTCGCGAGCCAGGCGAAGATTGCTGGGATGTCACTCGCCATGGAGGACGCCCTGTTTCCCCGCAAAACGGGCATCAGCAAAATGGGCTGAGAGATGAAAGGCTAGAAATTTGGACACACATGTGACTCTGCGCGATCCGTGTCGGGATGTTGCCTCCTGGAGTGCTCTGGCTCGCACACCTCCACTCGATCACGAGCTTCCCATCTTCGCCCACGACCTCCCTGATCTCCTCGACGGCGACGTAGCTCCCTCTCACGTACCCTTTGTCTTCCGGCAGCGGTTTTGGTGTCGAGGCGGGGAGGGAGAAGACTTGGAAGGAGCGGAGTGGTGGGGCGTCTGCGGTGGGGGAGGGCGTTTCCGTTTCCAGAACGATGAGGTGGGCGAGGAAGGAGCGGTTTGTGGTTGGGAAGGGGAGGGCGTAGAGTTTAAGAATCGTGCCTGTATTGAGAAGGTCCGTGGTCAGCTCCCGCTTCAGCGACACGTCCATCTCGCGGCCGTCGCTCTGTTGACCGAGGCGAGCATCCAAACAAACAACCCCCGAACGCCTGAGGAGAGACGTGGAAGCTCACCAGCACCATCAACATCAACGACTCTGCTCAGACTGGCAATGTATTCTGCCTCCTTTTTGGCGTGGTCGACGGCGAGGGCATCGTGCCAGACGTGATACGGGTACTGGTCGCTCGCGATAGTCGACGTCCGCATGTGCCACGCCACGCCGTTGTGCAGGGCCTCCCGCTCTGCCTTCCACCCTTTCTGCTCCTTCGCTCCACCTCCGACACCACCAAAGAACCCCCGCCGCTTCTTGTCTGCTCCATCAGCCGTTGGCGCCGGCTCCGCGTGCCACTCGCCCGCCTCAAGCGTGACGACGTCGAGCGGCAGCCCGCGCGTCTCGACCTCCTCGAGCCCCTGGCCTTCGTGCCAGACCTTGTGCTGTCCCCATGCCGGGTGGTTGAGCAGCGCGTTCGCTTCGGCCGCGAGCGTCGCCGTAAAGTCGGCGTAGCGCGACGACGACGGCGTCGGGATCGTGTCGATTGGGAGTGGCGTGAGCGAGAGAAGCGAGAGTGAGAGTGGTGGGGTCATCTCTGGCCCGTTCTGCCCTCTTTACAGTCGCAAAGTAGTGAGAAAAAGTGGTGAGAGAAAGGAGCGTAAGGGTGTGGTTCGAGGGAGAGCTGCCTGCCTGCCGAGCGGTCGCGGCTTCCGAGCTCGTCTGGCCGAGTCGGACTTCGGGCTCGCTGCCATGATCCATGACGAAACACGTCGGTCAGCAACCCGTTGCCGAGGGCCAGCCCCCTGCGGATCGTACTGTACTTGACTGTTGTTTGTGGTACAAACGGGCAGTCGTGAGGGCAGGAGCAGAGGAGACTTCCGAGAGTGTTGCCAGAGAGCCACGTGTGCTTCGGTCTCCCTATCAATGACGGGTCGACAGTATGTTCCAGAGATGACAGGTTTGACCAAAAACCGAGCTTGCCTCGTGAGCGAGGAGGCACACAGGCAAGTGCATTTCAGGGCAGGTAGAGCTGTTAAACTCAGTATTACTAAGCGCAGGAGGAGGAGCCAGCAACACCCTGCATAGCTTGACCGGCGGCAGCCTGATCAAGAGCGATGTTGTTGCTGAGCTTCGTCTGCTCTTCCGCGATGTCCGACGCCTCGTCGCTGCCTTGCGCCGCTTTGATCTGGAGCGCTTGGACTGATGGGATGGCGCAGTCAGCAAAGAGGAAGATAGAAGCAAGGACCTTTGGAGGAATAGGGAGACGTACCCTCGCAAGTGAGCTTAAGGACCTTGTTCGCAATCTTGCCGTTCTGTAGAGCCGTTGCCGCGTCTCCGGAGGCAGCATCAATCTGTCCACACACGAAACCACGTCAGCACACCTTCAAGTGACAACTGACTGTTCTGAGTTGGAAACACACCTGGGGGTTGAAGTCGTCGGTCTCTGCGGCCTCTGCAGCTTCTCTGAAAGTCTGCAGGTTCTCCAGGTCGTCCGCTGAGACCGTCGAAAGGTCGACATTGGCGAACGGCTCGACGCAAACCGCGTTGGCCCGTGCTTGCGAGTCGCCTGCCGTGCCGTCGCTGTTTTAGACGATCAGCTCATCAGCCCGTGATCAGATGAAATATCGTCTATGAAAGTGTCGACTCACCTGATCTGGCCGTCAGCGTAGTCCAAAGCGGGGAACAGCGACGCGGCGCGCTTCCTAAAAATCTTGCGGGCGATTCGGTCGCTCAAAGAACGGCGCCGTGCTCGCGTGCAGGACGTGGAGGTCGCTACAGCAGCAGTCGAAGATGCCGACGACGATGCGGAGGAGCTCGAGGCGGTCGACGAGGAGGCGGCAGAGGTGGAGGCGGACGCCTGGACGTCTGAGGCCGCACCTCCAGTCACACCCGTCATGGCCTGACCGGCGGCAGCCTGATCAAGAGCGATGTTTGTGCTGAGCTTCGTCTGCTCTTCAGCGATGCTCGACGCCTCGTCGCTGCCTTGAGCCGCTTTGATCTGGAGGGCTTGGACTGACGGTTGGGCTAGTCAGCAAACAAGGAAAGCTATCAGATAGTCTTCGAACGTAGCGTACCCTCGCAAGTAAGCTTGAGAACCTTGTTCGCAATCTTGCCGTTCTGAAGCGCCGTCGCCGCGTCCCCCGAAGCAGCATCAATCTGTCGACACGGACCCACGTCAGTGCTCTTCAATGATGTCTCACTCTTCCTAGAGAGGAACACACCTGAGGGTCGAAGTCCTCCGTCTCTGCAGACTCTGCAGCTTCTCTGAAAGTCTGCAAGTTGCTCAAGTCGTCCGCTGAGACGGTCGACAGGTCCACGTTGGCGAAAGGGTCCACGCAGACGGCGTTGGCCCTCGCTTGCGAGTCGCCTGCTGTGCCATCACTGTGTTCTCGTTATAGAGTGAGCGCTTTCCTATAGAACAAGATAAGCAACGCTGTTGAGAAATCGACTCACCTGATCTGCCCGTCAGCGTAATCTAAAGCCGGAAACAGCGACGCGGCGCGCTTCGCGCGACTGATGCGACCGCCCCAGGCGCGAGCGGGCAACAAAGCTCGGCGTTGACTGTGGCTGAGGGTAGACGCAGTCGAGGAAGCGACGAGGAAGGAAGCGATGATGGGGAGCGAGAAGAGCATCGTTGAGTGTGCGTGGTAGGGAGAAAGGATAGGACGGGGGTGAGGGAGTGAGGTGGTGTTGGAGAATATGAAAAGAAGAAGGGAAGGGTGACCGGCACTAGTAGGAGACCCGCTCGAAGAAGGAAGAGAGTTGCCTATGATGATGAGGAAAAACGGATGAGTGCTGGCACTCGGAGCTCCAAAGTGAGAGCACGACGAGACGCACCAGAGTTCCAACCAGTGAAAACTTTTGGCGTGAGAAAGAAGGAGGAAGAGGAAGAAGAGCCTGCAAGGTTTATATATAGAGCAAAAAGCGGACCAGAGCCGGATCGCCAAGGACGACGTGCGGGTTGTCGTGTCGGGGCGTCTTGACGACGGAGACGCTCTGTGGTGACAACCGGGCGTCTTGATCGGGCAAGGCAATGTCGTGAAGGTGGACTCGCTTCGGTACTTCCGCGAGAAGCGAACGTAGGGTAGGGCAACAACCGGAGATGCTTACAGGCACAGAAAGAAGGGCGGTACAGGGTGACAATGTACAGGAGCGTCGGGCTGAGGAGTGTAGGTACAACGAGGTGGCTTCTAACGTTCACTCCAAGCTCAGAACACCATCGATGATGATGATCTTGCCATTCGAAACCTGCGAGATCTGGTCAGCACGCCTGCTCACGAGACCGAGCCCTCGTCGCACCAGGAGGGAGCGCACCTTGACCACGTCCTTGACCTCGATATCTCCCGGCACGACCACGATCTTCTGCTCCTTGCCATCCACCTTGAATCCAACCTTCTTGCCCTCAACCATCGTGTCGTACTCTGCGCCGTCGACGGTCTCG
This sequence comes from Pseudohyphozyma bogoriensis, assembly GCA_024364755.1. Lineage (NCBI taxonomy): Eukaryota > Fungi > Basidiomycota > Microbotryomycetes > Chrysozymaceae > Pseudohyphozyma > Pseudohyphozyma bogoriensis. The sequence goes on from JALBUQ010000001.1 coordinate 91,710, forward strand.
TCGACATCGCCGTTGACGACATGCCTGTCCATCCAGTGTTCGAGGTACTCGCGGTGCGCGTCCTCCTCCTCCTTGCTGCCCGCGATGTGCTCGATGACGGGCGTGGTGGACGACGGCGGTGGCCCCTGGTGGGGCTTGCGAGGGAGGGACATGATGGCCGAGTTGAGCGGGACGAAGAGCGTCGTGAACGACGGCGCCGGGGCGGCGAGGAGCGCCGACAAGGTTGAACTCTCGCGGAGGTAGTCGTAGAAGATGGCAATCTGCCGCGATCCGGTCAGGGTGTCGGCGAGCGACGGCATCGGCGCCGTCAGGATCTCGACGCGGCCTTTCTGTTGGCTGCTCGCGGCGAACGGGACCTGGTGGCCGGGCAGGACGACGCCTTGGACGAACCCGCCAGGCTCGGCTCGAGGGGCGACCTTTTGAGCTGGCGCAGGAGCGGGCGTGGCGAGCGATACGAGGGGCAGGAGGAGTAGCGATGCGAGCTTGAGGTTGACCATGGTTAATGCGAGAAGTGCGATGGAGGAAAACAAACACTTGCCGTTGTCCGATTTCCAAGTGACGGCGCAGTGGCGGAGGTTCACACGACTGGACGTTCACGAGACCACGTATGCATCGTCCAGACACCGTCGCGTCTGGGCTCACTGAATCACAACTTGGTCTTCAATCCCTATAACTCGGAGTCAACTGAAAGGGTGACAGACGACCAATGTTTTCGAGTCCCGATTTCGACACGACGATGCTTGGGCCACGTCACTCTTTTGGAAAAGAAGTTCCACATCGCAATCCGCAATATCTAGCCCTTAAGCCAACAAGAACATGAGGAGTGTCTGTGCTCTTCGTCACATACCCACAACAACCTCCGTCACTCCTCTTCAAGCCACGTCACTCTCTTTCTCCGACCCCGAACTCCTCGAATCCACCCTCCTCCGCACCTTCACCCACATGGCCCACCTCCACCCCAAAGATCCACCTGCTACCAACGCCAGCAGAGCGATCCAAAACGCGAGGACGCCGATCGCGGTGAGGAAGTGGCAGTACGCGACCTCGTTGTCGACGACGCAGAACACGGACGGCTTGGTCCCGCTCCAGGTCGGCCAGGTGAGGAGAATTGCTGAGATTGACCTGCTTGGAATAGAATAGCTTTGTGAGCGGGTGCTTATGGAGGTCTGAAAGCTATAAAATTCTTCTGACACGTACCACGCGGCGAAGACTAGGAACAGCGTGAGAGCATAAATGGACAAGTGCACCGTCCAAAGCGACTGGACAAGCACAACTGGTAATTGAAGAGCCTTGAGCTTTATGGCCCTTCACCCTCTTCGTTGGGCAGCAAAGTGCTTACCCACAAACCAGTACCCCATGCACACGACCGTGAACGCGCTCGCCACAAGGAGGAGCACGACCCTGGTCAGAAACAGTCTAGTTAGTTCGTGGACGTCAAAATTCTCTTGTCTGACGCTTCATACCTTCTTCTGAACGACTCGTCCGGATAGAGGTCCCGAGCTTCATACCTCCGAAAGACGATCGCTGGCCACGCGTTCAAGTCTCAGCTGCCTCGACTAGCGGCAGAGAAGCAGGCATAACTCACAGACAAGCACCAGCTCAGCCACCGCTGACAGGAAAACCATCGCCACCAGGCCGATTCTGTGGATGGCAGGCTTGAGACAGCAGGTGAGAGATCAGCGGAGTCCGTTGGGGTTGCGAGAGTCACTCACCAGGTCGTCAACCGTCATCGAGACGCTCGAAGCGGTCGACATCGTAGCTCGCACTCGGCTCAGATGGAAGGAGTAAGATTTATAGTGTCAAAAAGAGAGCGACCACTGTCGAGTGGCAACAAGACGCACCGAGAATTGATCGCCCAAAGCACGGTCCACGACTGATGGCCCGACGCGCCGCGGAGATAGCTCGATCCTGATGTTTCTGGGCCCTTGGCGACCTCGTTTTGCAGCCGGAGTGGTACAATAATAGGCAGGTTTGGCACAAGTGGACAACGGACGGTGTTTGAGTAGGGTTCTTTTGATGAGGGCGGGTAAAATTAAAAGAGTCAGGAAACGGACGCATGGAGTGGATGGAGGTGCAGCGAGGTGTGGCTATTTTAATTGTTAGTGGTCAAAACTAGTGGCGGGTAAACTGGTGGGGGTGCTGTTGTGGAGAGTTCTTGAGAGTCGAGCGAAGAAAGAGCTTCGTGGGAGGGACACGTAGGAGGGAGAATGTACCGCCTCGGTCCAACAGGACAGATGTGATCATAGCGAAATAGTTGAAGGAGGTGTGCGATACTTTGAAGGTAAAAAATGTCAGTCTTGCAGTCAAGGATCCTCTTCGTAGGTAGGCCGTTGCTTACGTCGTATCACGACCAGCAAGGTGTCGGCGGCGCCACGCAACTCTCCGCACTCGCTCCCAACCACGGACCAGCTCATGGGTGCAAACAGCGTCAACTCTTGCACCGCACTACTCCTTGAGCAGCTTGTCCCCGCTCTGCTTCGCGTATTCCGATATCCGCGTTGCGAGCTTGACGTCGAGCTCCGTCAACGAGTTGCCCTGGTCGTGCGTCGTGAGGGCGATCGAGACTTTGCTCCAAACGTTCGACCATTCTGGGTGATGCTGTTCAGTTCATACAATGTGTGAGCATGTCTGTCACACGTTCCCTATCCCCTCTCGGCCCTCCATCCCAACGCAAGTAAACAACGAGAATGACGACGCACGTTGAGCTTCTCGGCGGCCAGCGCGGTCCGGCTCATGAACCCCCAAGCAGCGGAGAAGTCTTTGAACTCGAACTTTCTCACGAGTCTCGAGCTCCCCAGCTCGGACTGGACGGTCCATCCCGAGTCGGCGAGGCTTGCGAGGGCTTCGTCGGACGCGGGCGTGCGACGCGACGAGGCGTTGGTCGAGGTCGCCATGAATCGTTTCGTGAAAGGTGTGACGATACGAGATGGTGCGATTCTCATAGATCGTAAGAGTTTTTCGTGTTGATGATAGAAAGTAGAGCGAGAAACTCGGGGCGACCGACGGAACCCCGGCGCGCGCGCGCGTGTGAGCTTCGGCCTTGTTTGCGCTCCTCCTCCCCTTCGCTTCGCTCCTCACGCATCCCGCTCCCGCCGGCACGATGTCGATCCCCCAGCCCTCGCCGTCGCCGCTGCCTCAGATCCTCGACGCGCTCAACACGAGCTTCGCCAAGCTGCAGCAGTACGGCGACATCACGGCAAAGATCCCCGGCTCGGCCATCGCGTGGCGATACTTCAAGGCCTCGCACCAGGACGACCCGATCCGCACCCTCCTCGAACTCGCCCTCATCTTCTTCATCTTCAGGACGTATGCTCAGAGTCGCACAAAGGGCGAGGCGAGCGGCAAGAACTTTGTCAAGCTGTCCGAGAAGGTCCGTTGGCTGCCTTTGCTTTTCCCAGACCGAGGCCCGGTGGTTCTGTTTACTCGGCGGGCTCGCGCGCAACGGCTGCGATCAGAAGTGATGGAAAACTGGATGGACGTCTTTGGTGGGAGGGTTGTGCGGGTGGGACGCGTTTGGAACGGGAGGAAGCATCCGTGAAGGACGCGACAAGGTGAGGGCTGGTGCTAACCAACGTCGCTGCCCTCGTCGCGCCAACAGGAAATCGACGAGCTCGTCGCGGAATGGACCCCCGAACCTCTCGTAGCACCAGTCAAGCCCCTCTCGCTCCCTCCCGTCATCGTCGGTCCCACCGGCCCTCGCCCGCGTGTCGTCTTCCCCGCGCCTGGCCAGGACCCGCACGATCCTCGCAGCCCTCCCCTCCAGCTCGAGCCAAACGCCGGCAAGACCGTCCTCAACCTCGCGTCCGTCAACTTTTCGGGCCTGGTCGGCAACGAGAGGATCAGGGACAAGGCCGTCGACTGTTTGAGGAGGTACGGTGTTGGAAGTTGCGGTCCTCCCGGCTTCTACGGAACCTTCGGTGAGCCACCTTTGACGCGTTGAACGCGACAACGGAACAACACAGCTAACCGATGCACCACCAGACGTTCACATGGAGCTCGAGCGCGACATCGCCGCGTTCCTCTCCGTCCCCGCCGCCATCATCTACTCGCACGCCTTCTCTACCATCGCCTCGGTCATCCCTTCCTTCTCTAAGCGTGGAGACATCATCGTCGCCGACCGCGGCGTCAACTTTGCGATTCAGAAGGGCATCCAGATCAGTCGTTCTACCGTCCGCTGGTACGAACACGGCGATTACGAGGGGCTCGAGAGGGTCCTCGAGGGCATCAGGAAGGAGGACAAGAGGTACGGCAGAAAGCCGACCGCTAGCAGGAGGTTCATCATCACGGAGGGTATTTTTGAGAACGATGGAAGCATGGTCGACCTTCCCAAAGTTGTACGTGTTCTGCCTATCGTATTTGGATGGGATTGGGAGCTGAGGGGCCGCGTAACAGATGGAGCTCAAGCTCAAGTACAAGTTCCGTCTCATGCTCGACGAGACTTGGTCCTTCGGTACTGTTGGAAAGACTGGACGTGGTGTCACCGAGGTGTTTGACATCCCCGTGGGTCCTTGTTTTTTCCAGAGAGTCCTCTTTCGCGCTGACGTGGCGTGATTGGCAGACCGCGTCGATTGACATCATGACGGGATCCATGGCGAGCGCATTTGCTTCCGGTGGAGGATTCTGCGTCGGAAGTCCCGACGTCGTTAACCACCAGGTACGCTCTTCATATTTCGCTCCATTCTCTGACTGCTAATGTAGACCTATCTCAGCGCATCAACTCGCCTGCTTTCGTCTTCTCTGCCGCCCTCCCACCCCTCCTCGCCGTCGCGGCTTCCGAGTCGATTGCGCTCCTCTCTCTTCCTCCCACCTCCACCGACCCAGCGCACCCGCTCTCCAACCTCCCCGAGAACGTCCGCACCCTGCGCACCATCCTCGCCGGCGTCAACTCGATCGAGATCCCCTCGGCCGAGGCTTCGCCTCTCATTCACATCACAATCAAGCCGCCATCGTACAGCTCGGCCTTCAACATCGTGCGCAACTTCTCCCGCGAGGACCAGGAGAAGCAGTTGCTCGAGGTGGTGGACCTGTGCGCGGAGAATGGCGTGTTGATCACGACGACGAAGAGGAACTGGGCGCAGGAGATGGTCGAGAACAGGCCGAGCATCAGGATTTGTGTGACTTCGGCGTTGACGAAGAAGGAGATCGAGAAGGCTGGCCAGGTGCTCAAGTCGGCGTTGACCAAGGTGTTGGGCAAGGGCAAGAAGTAATGTTGTTATCGAGGCTTCGATTTTGTGAGCATTGCTGTTCTGCACCTTTCATAGCACGTTCCTGACCTCCTCTCTCTAGGTACACACCCACTTATGCAGTAGAACTTAATGCGCGAGCAATGATCACCTCGTTGACACCGTCTTTGGCGTCCTGGACGTCGGCGGCCGACCGCTCTCCTGGGCGGACCCGGCGGACCTCCACGGCCGGGCCTGAACTCCAATTTCAGCGTTCTCCTTTCTTGTCTTTCCTTCCTTGTCTCTTCTTGTCAAAACCTCTCCATGCGCTACGAAGTTCACAAAAGCCATCCACTTGACCTGTCGGGCGGCCGACGTGGACCTCCCAGCGCCAGGCCTCGCGGCGCACGGCCAACCTCGCCAGTCACGGAGGAGACGAGGAACGTGATCAAGCAGGAGCTGGAAGCCGACGTGGCTGCTGCTCTGACCTGGAGCGGTCAGCTTCCAGACGTCGATTTCGACGACGGAGGGGAATGCTTGCGCCAGCTATGGGTCCACGGCGACCAGGCCGCTGTGCGCCATGCTGCGAGGTTCTTGGCGACGGTAGGTGATGCTTTCCGGTCTGTTTGGAGGACTATGTGCTCATGCCCCTCACAAGGTCGAGCCTCGGTTGGATGGGATCGTGGAGGGCTTCCGTACGCATGTCCGGCGCGTCGAGAACCAGCTCGCCGAAATCAACAGGATCGAGCAAGCACTGGAGCACGGCACTTTGACCGCCGCGGGACGGCTGTTGGATCAAATCGAGCGTCTTACACCTAGTTTGAGGAGATTCTTGCCTTCGAAAAGGTGGGAAGGCACCCCGTACCCCGTCTTTGAGAAGGAACAAGCTATCCTTCAACGGTGTGGCCAGCGCGCACGGATGATCGTCAGTGGTTTCGTTGTCCAACGAAGTCGATGTCTGAAATCTTCCCATGTCCAGAAAAAGATCCTTCTTGCGGAACACAGTCATACTCTGTCCCCGGAAGCCGAGCAGTATTACGTGGAGCTTTGTGACTGCTTTACCGCGTTCGACGAGGTCGCGTCCCAACTCGAGGCCGCTGGAAGTCCTGCCAAGGCCCTCAGCCCGCCGCTACTTGCGTATTGGATGGACCTTAGTACGCTTGTCGGGAAGTTCGAATCGGAAGAAGCGGCCAGGCCGAAGGAAGAGAAAGTTGGGCGACCCGTGGTCAGGAACTTCAAGCTTGCGCCTCTTGACCCCCTTGAGGACCACGTGAGCTTGCACTTCACCGCTGGGTCAGAAAGCTGTATGTCTCATTGCTTTTCCTTCTTTTGTACAGCTCTATACGTTTTACATGGAGGCTCTGTCAAAAGAAGGCGTCGAGACCCCAGAGGCAATCACGCGCGTCGCAAACGTGGGTACAGCCCTCCCTGTTCCACCATCGACTAAAAATGCTCAACACATTTCTGAACTCAGTGGTACCTCGAAAGAAACGATGGCGCCGGAGCGGCGTTGCCTCTGCACCAGCATCCGGCTCCTGCCGTGGCATCGACGAGGCCTCGCTACCCACCCTACGCTTCTCCTCTGCAACTGTCCCCCAACGAATACTTTACATGCGACTCGCTGGGCACCTCGCGACACCTGGGTCGCCGCACGAGCCGGATCTACTTTGGCGGTGTACGATGACGTGGCTATTTGAGCTGGCGGAACTCAGCTGTGCACATGAAACTCATAGGAGTTAGGCAGGAGAGGATTCGAACTGGCCGATTTACTCGACCTTTTTCTGTGAGCTGGGCGTTGTCATAAGCTGCAACGCATAGCTAAGCTGTCAAAACGTCAATGGACTCCTTGCACCGCCTCTGTCGGCCCTGCTCCTAAAATCGGAGTTCCTTGGGGAGTTGCGTGCACAGTGTCGAGCAGCTCCTGGTTTCACTCTCACCTCTTTCCCTTGTACTACTCCCCTCCTTGTTCAGCCTTCGTCAAGCCATGTCGTACCAGGATCACTCGTCTGGCGGACAGCCCAGCGCCGACGAGAGCGTGCAGCAAGCGCAGGCAGTTTTGGAGGACGCACTCAGCTGGAGCACTTCACTCTCCCGAGAAACCACTGGATTCGGAGAGTATCTAGTGCGGCTGCTGAAGACTCGGACAATGAGGACGGATCAGCAGCGTGATATGCTCAAGTTTCTAGACGAGGTATGCATTTCCAGTTGGTCCCGCACCCTTGGATGGTATTGGATCTCCAATCGAGTGTTTCAGCAAAAAGCAGGTTTACTGAGTGCAATCATTTATGTGAAGGCGATTCCGCAAATCGAAACCGACATCAAGCGTCGATTGGGCCTTGGAATCGAAGCGCTCCAGGTCCTGATGAAGCGGTCGATGCCTGCGCCCATGGAGGAGTTGCTCAAAAGGGGACGACTGAAGCTAAAGTTCATCGAAGAGTCCATCAATCCGAAATCCCCTCGATGGTCCTCCCTCTCGCCGGCCCAGAAGCTTCACCACCTCGATCAGGCGCGAACGACGCTTTTGCGCTGTATGTCGCGGCACAACATGGTCGTGAGTCAATTTGTTGCCGGTACCACGGACAGAACGTCATAAGACTGAACTCCTCGTGTATTCGAAGGAGAGTTCCTTTGCCGACAAGAGTGAATCTCCTGGAAGACTCTCGGCCTATCATGCACGAGTGTGCGAGTACCTGATCGCTTTCGACACGCTCAAGCACGAGCTCGACACGCAGCCGTCAAGGACTCTTGAAGAGAAGGACCTCAACAACTGGAGAAGTCTTCAGGATTTCACGAGCGAGACGGAGAAGCCTGTCCCGGCCAATAGAACAGTCGACCGAGGGAGCATCAGCAGGTGGACACGAGGCCTCGAGGACGAAGAGCAAAGAGTGAGTTTCAATGATCTGGGGCCCCTCCAAGCCTGTGAGTTGAAGCTTAGCCGTCATTTCCACATTTTTGTTTCCAGCTCTATAACCTTTACCTCCGACTAACGAGCAAGGAGGAGACAAGCGCGAATAAGAAATACCACGTCACCAGGATCCCACCCGAGCTCGCTCGAATTCACAAGGTTTGTTTTTCTTTCAGGCTCTGAACATAGGTTCCTGACCACCTTGACCCTTCCGCAGGAAGTCCTTCGGCGTCAGCGATCCTCCAGCGCAGAGGGCAGCGACAAACGATTCTCCACGCCCAACCGATCGGGAACGTACTCTCTCGGCCACCCCGAGCACCTCAGCCGTCGAGCAGGACTCATCTATTTCGGCACTCGTCGCGAGTGATGGGGAACGTCGCTTTTCCGACTCTCAGGAAACACTGGGGGGCGAGGAAGACGGGAAACGAGTAGAATGCAGATGGGTACAATTAAGCGAGCTCGTAGAAGATGTGTGATGACGAAATGTAGCAAGAAGGAGAACATTCTTTGGAAGACGTGTAGAATGTGGGAGCAAGAGTGACAATGGACAATTCAGAAACAAGACAGAAAGGTGCAGGTGCGCAGGGGATGCGAGAACAGTGTCGATGGTCCGTGTAAGAAGTAAAATACGACTTTACTTGATCCTCGCCATCCTCTGGGTGGACCTGTGAATGTTGTTGTCGAGCGTGTCGACCTTGTCGCCAAGCTTGGAGAGCTTGGAGTTTTGCGCCTGGAGGGCGAATGTCAGCGCGAAAGGCTTCATCAGAGGGAGGGGAAAGGAGACAAACATCAACTTCCTGGCCAGCAGCAGTGGCAAGCATCTTGAGTCGACCGGCCAAGCCAGAGATTTGGTCGAGATTGTCGTCAATCTCGTCCTCGACCTCGTCGTCCGACGCCGTCGCCTCGAACTGGTACCTGTAGATGACGCCTCGCATGAGGAACCATCGCATGAAAGACAAACCGACAATGCACAACGCACCTAGCCCTCTCCGAACCCCTCGCCCTCGCCCTCTGCTTCGCGCCTGCGGCGTTCTCGGCGTCCCTATCCATCGCCTTGTACGTGTTCTCCATGCGCATCCGACTCTCGTACTGGTCCCTACGGACTTGCTCCCTCTCGTCCTTCTCTTGCTGGTGACGAGCGAGGAGTCGCTGCTCCTCCTTGTCGCGCTTCTTGGCCTTGTTCATCGTGACTGAGGGTGAGACGAGTCAGTCTGGCTGGGACCGAGATGGAAGCCGCGCGAAGCCCGACGCAAGGAAGGATGGACGCACAGTTGGGCCTGAAGATACTCCTGTTGAGGGCCTCGAGCTCCTTGGTCTCGTCGACGGCTCGCTCGTTGTGAGCCTTTGCAAGATCGAGGTGACGCTCCGTGTTGGCGATCCTGTCTGTTGACGCCCGAAAACAACAAAAAGGCGACGCCCGCGCAATGCCGTCAGCCCTCCGCGCACACCCTAAGCATCCAAAGAAAGGGAAGAAACGCACCAGACTGGTCGCCCAACCTGTCGAGAGTAGCCCTCGCGGTCTCCTCGGCCTCCCTCGCGATCCTGACGGCGTTCCTGGACGAGGCGAGCGTGTCCTGCTTGACGAACCTCATCTGCTGCTTGATCCCCTCGACCTCCTCGTCCTCCTCCTGGACCTGACCTCCCTCGCCGTACTGCGACCCCTCACGACTGTCGCCGTAGCTGCTTCCGCCCTGTCCGCCGCCGCCGTACGACTGGCCAGCACCAAAGCCGCCCCCGGGCTTCGGGGGAGGCGCGCCCGACAAGAGCTGGTCCCTCCTGCTCTGCTGGCCAGGCTGCTGCTGCTGGTCGCCGTACTTTGCCCCGTATCCTCCGCCGCCATACTGGCCCTGGCCCTGCGGGGTGCCGCCCCTGCCGAACGAGCCTTGCTGCTGCTGTTGCTGTGGCGCGCCGTACTGGCCCTGCTGGGGGCGGTCCCAGTGGCTCGACTGGGCGTATCCGGAGCCGCCCTGGGATGGAGGGACGTAGGAGGGAGCGGTGCGGTACGATGGGGCGGCCGAGTGGGTGGACGAAGCGCTCGAGGCGGGCCCGCGCGAGTACGAGGGCTGCTGCTGGCCGTACGAGGGCTGGGCGACCTCAGGAATGACTTCTGCCTTCTTTTTGCCGCTGAACAGTCCCATCACTAATTGGTGTTACTTTTCGCGGTGAGGGCGGGCAGGCGAGGTGACCGGGTGGAACTATAGAGAGGGGGCTTGTTGGGTCGGGGATCTGAGCGAGGCTGTCGCTGGAAACGGCGGTCGGACGGTGCGAGTTGTGCGGCGAGTGTGTCGAGATGTGCGCAATCTAGTCACTTTTGATGTAAAATCTGAATCGTGCGAGTTTTGAGGGTGAGGCCAGTGGCAGAGAGCTGGGGCCAGGATCGCCCTCCAGTCAGTCCCCGAAACGGTCTGGACCCCCCGGTGGTCGATGCACCGCCTGTCCTCCGCGGACCAGCGCGCGAGATTGTACAAGTTTCGATTCAGGAGCGCGCCCTGGGTCTGCCTCCTGCCCTGCCCTCGCCTCGACACTTTTCGCACGACTTTTGAATCTAGACATACCTCGACGACGATGCCCCTCACGCCCGACTCGTCGCTCGACCTCGCCTTTGACGCGTCGCTCATCCCAGCCGCGCTGCGTTCGTCGCTGCCCGCCGGCCTGCACCTGCGCCCACTCGCGTCGACCGACTACCACCGCGAGCACCTCGTCGTGCTCGCCAACCTGACCGAGGTGCCCGACATGGGCTACGACGCCTACGTGGCCCAGTTCAACGCGATCAAGGCGACGCCCAACACCTACTTCCCGATCGCGCTCGTCGACGAGAGCTCCGACAAGCTCGTCGCGGTCGGCACGGTCATGATGGAGCGCAAGATTGTCAGGAACTGTGGCCTGGCCGGGCACATCGAGGACATTGCCGTCGGCGCCGACCAGCAGGGCAAGGGGTTGGGCAAGCTCGTCATCAACGTCCTCACTCAGTTGAGTGAGAGCCTCGGCGCGTACAAGGTCCGTCGTCCCCCCGTCCTTTTGATGGATAATTGCAGCCAGCTAACACCCACAACTACAGACAATCCTCGACTGTGACCTCAAGAATGAAGGTGCGTTTTGTGCGCTTGTTGAGAGGGGCGTGAGCGCGGCCACTGATGTCCGTACGCTCCTGGATTTTTCCGCTCAGGCTTCTACGTAAAGTGCGGGTTAGTACGCTTCCCGACGATCCTACCGAAACACTGTATCCTGACTCTAGTACGCCAGCTACAAGAACAAAGGTGCTCAGATGGCCAAGTACAAGTAGACCGTTCACCCTTTCACCCCATAGAGAGCACCCCTTCGGTGCGTCTTCTTGGCCGCCCACGTTTCCTGCCAACCTCGGCTGACTCTCGTTTTTCTTTACAGCAACCCATATACCTCGTTTCCATAATTCACCAATTCAACAAGAATACCACCACCCGAATGACTGCTATCGCAATTTCTTTACATCTTTTCAGTTCTCACCTTCCCCTCTCGCACGAGGAAATCCTACATCTCGCACCTCTATTCCACTTCCTCCTCCAACCCCTGGAAATACCCACCACCACCACTACTTCTATGCACCTTCTCATCCCATCTCGTGCTCCTCCCCTTCCTCTCCTCCTGCCCTTCGCCCACGATCCCCAGCTCTCCCAACCTTCTCACGATTCTCTCGGCGCCGCCTCTCGTCCCACTCAGGTTACTCCCATCCGGTCCCAACTGACACATCGCATAAGCACCCATCACGAATGCCGGAAGCTCCGTGTCCCACTGCAAGTCCGGCGTGATGGCCGGGTACCCATCGAGGATCTCGATCGGGTGCGTCGCGAGGAGGGAGGACACGAACGGCAAAGTCGAGAACGACGCCGCTGAGCCAGTCGAGAGCACGAGGTAGTCGATTTCCAGCTCCAACCTCGTGGGCTCCCTAGGTGCGGGAAGCCGCTCATCCAAAGCCGCGTCCGGGACGAGTGTCTCCATCGCGACTTTCCACTGCCCATTCCCCTCGTCCCACTCGACGTCCGTGAGCTGCGTCCACGTCTTGATCTCGAGCGATCCCGCCTTCTCGAGCTTCTTGAGGAGAGCATAGTGCATTGGGTTGACGGTCCCTCCTCCTCGAGCGGCCTTGATGTTGCGAATCCTGGTAGCGAGGTCGGGTTCCTGCCAGAAGGCCATTTTCGAGAGGTTCGCGAATTTGGTCACCCAGTCGAGGGTGAAGTCGAAGTGCTGGACTGTTTTATTGGAGTTAATATAGGCTCAAACAGGCGTCATGGAAGAAAAAAGGCGACGGAACGCACCTTTGAGAGGGCCACGTGTGAGGAGGTAAACTTTGGAGACACCTTTGCGGATCGCGAGGTCGCTGATCTGAGCTGAAGTTAGTCTAGAAGGTTCAGGAGATTTCCATGAGAGTTAGCGGACCTGTCGCTAGCCTTTTAAAAGAAACAGCTCACCCTCCTCCAACAACAACCATCGACGTCTGCCGCCCTTCCGCAATCCTCCTCCCCAACTCTCCGCTCGGGAACTCGAACCCCTCCGTCGCGAACGCCGCCGAGTGACACCACCCTCTCCCTTCAAGCTGCCACTCGTCCCTTTCCCCCAAAGCCTCCTTCACCACCGGCGGGAAGTTCGGCGTGCTCGTCGCCCCAACCGCAAACACCACCGACTTGGCGCCGCACGTCGACGTCGTCCCATCAGGCGCGACGGACGTGATGGTGAATCCGTCTTCGAGGGACTGGCCTTCGATGTGGAGCGGGCCGTAGGTGACTGAGGTGACGGTCGCGTGCTCGACGAGGGACGAGAGGTGGTACCGCTCGACGAGTTCGGTCGAGATGAAGGAGTTGAAGAGGGGTGTTGAAGGGCGGAAGTAGTCCTCTCGGAGGCGTTCGTTGATCATCGCCGTGTCTTGTCCGACGATCTTGCGACCGCTGGGGAGATGGAGTACGTCGGTGACGTGGTCTTTTATCAGCACCGGAGTATCAGGATGAAGGCGTACCCCTTTTTCCTGGCATGCTTGCTCTTCTCCTTTCCAACTACTCCAGCAATCGGTACCAGCTCGTCCTCTTTCCCCATGCGCCTCGCGTACGCAACCAACGCATCCTCATCCGCCGGCGAGGGTTGGAAAAACATCGGCGAGCGGAGGTGACTGATCTCGAGACGCTTGAAGAATCTCTTCCATTTGCCCATCCACCCATCACTCACATTATCAAAGACTTTGATCGTGGTCCCACTTTCACCTTCGACGCCGTCGCTCGCCAACCCAGTCACGACCGACGTTGGCTCGACGAGCTTCCTCGCCGCCCAGTGCCCCTTGACGCTCCTTCGCCGACCCTCTGCTTTCTTCCCCGCTTCCTGCTTCCTCAGCCAGCTCAGTCTCGCATGCTCCAGATCGGTGTAGAGAGCCGCTGGACGATCTTCCGCCAGTCGCGCGGCCAGGGCTAGTCCGTGCGGACCTCCGCCCACGCAGACGACGGAGAAGAAGTTCGACGAGGCGATCGAGGACGTTGGCGGGGCTCGTGGGGACGTTGAGGGCTTGTCGGAAGGGGGATCTAGCTCTGGGATGCAGCATTCGCAGTCGGTCTGGGAGGAAGGGGTGGGACTCGAGGGAGGCGTGTCGTACAGGTCGAAGTCTGACGAGAGCGAGGACGACGACGGTGACGAAGAGAGTGGGATGTCGATGGGAGCTGAGGACATGGTTGTGTAAGGAAACTATTGTTGTATCGATAATGATTGTTTGTGAGAGAAGCAAGTACGAGGGCGTCGGGAGTTGACACCATCGAGCACGGCCGTGAGGGTAGCTGTCATGCGGGACGCGGCGAGGTCCTCAACTATAGGGTATAAATTGAGAAATGACACCAGCCGGTCGGAAGGCTTAGGAGCACATCATGAGAGAGAATGGTGGTAGTTCAAAGAAATTTCAGTAGTCAGGTAAAGTTCTACAGTTTTGAAGGCTTTATTTCGCTACAGTCTAAAAGTGACACGTGTTTCTACGGGCTGTTCGTCTAGCAGGTTCTATTGGCTACAAGCTATACATTGAGCGCTGCCCCTTGGGGATTGGGTGCACTAGTACTGCCAAAACTCCGACAACAATGCTAAAAAATGGTAGTCGTGGTCAGCAATGGTCGGAGGCCAGGAAACGGGCAGCTGCTTACCTCACAACGCCAACGATCCAGATGGTCTGGGCATAAGGGCAGAATCGAGCGATCACACTACAGGAAAAACTCTCTGTGAGAAAATGGTCTGGCAAGTATTGATGATTGAAACGTACCAAAAGACGATGCCGCCGAGGTTGCCTGCACCTCCTACGGCTCCTCCCATCATACCCCTGATGTGCGGGTTGGCATGCGGCAACAACGCATCTACAGGAGAAGTGTTAGACATGTACTGTATGAGTTAAGCGAGGAATGCGTACAGGTCGCGCCGTTTCCCATCTCGCTGAAGATGGCGATCCCAGCGGTTCCACCGATCAAGGTGGAGAGCGAGGAGGGGTTCAAAAGTCCGACGACGAGGCACATCACGCCCTCCAGAACGCAGAGGAGAGAGCACCAGTCTGAAAATCGTCATGGATTAGCTGAGCGCACGAGGTACTATTCCGAGAGGGCGGCGCACATTTCTTGACCCTGACACCTCGCTCAAGTCCGAGTCTTCTGTAGGCGATGTCGGCAAGGATGCCCCCGAGAGGGCGAGTGACAAAGTTGAGGAGTCCGAACCTGCAAGTGAGAGAGTGTGAACAACGCCTTCCACGTGTCTTCGTAGGAAGATCAGGCAACTCACATGGCCGCCCAACTCCCCGCAAGGGTATAGGACCAGTCTGGGAACTTCTCGCTGTAGACGGTCACCAAGATCGAGTTCATGACGAGACAGCCTCCGAAGGTGACGAAGTAGAACGCCGAAAGCATGGCGGTCTGGGGGCAGCACAGAGCGCTCAAGTTGTCGCGGAACGAGGGTGTTGTGTCGGCGTCACCACTGATGGACCTCGCAGGGGAAGACGTGGCCGTCTCCGCTTGAGATGACCTCCGCTCCGAGAAGTCGATCATGCCCGTCGAGCCCTTTCTCGCCTTCTCTGTGTAGTTGCCACCGGCCGAGGTGGCGACGTCGACCTGGGTTGTGCTGCTCGCGCGGGAGGGAGTGGGGTCCTGCTTCCACTTGCCGTTGGGGGTATCGTCGTTGAGGAGCAGGACTCCGAGACCCATGAAGACGAGGAGGAGGGCGGGAACAACGAAGGAGACTCGCCACGCGATAGCCTCGGTGAGACCTTGTTGCTTCCACAAGGAGTTGAAGACGGCTGGCATCTGTCGAGAGCATGGTTGGCGGGATGGAAGATTCAGTATCATAAAGTTGACTTACCACAAAGAAAGTGACTGTGGAAGGGTGAAGGGGCTTGAGTCAGCAAAAGTGGGTGGACCACGTCATCTAGTGTCTTGGCGTACCTCCCACTCCAGCATCTCCCCAACCCCCAGCGAAGGCTGACCATCAAAATTGTTCAGTTTTTGTTTATAGTCTAAAATGACAAAACAGCTCACCAGTGGCAGTGCCGACGACGTTGGTATCGTACCATTGTTGAGTCCACGCGGTGACGGCCACGAACACGGCTCCGCTGACGCCGATGAAGAAGCGAATGACAAAGAGCGATGCAGCTGTGATTGAGTGATAGAACTCAGCTTCGAGTTTACCTGGCATGACATGAGAAAGTTTTGCTCACCATGGGAGGCAGTGCCCGCCAGTCCAGTGGGAATCGCTGCAGCCCACATCAAGCCGACGAGAACCTTGCGCTGCAACAGAAGATGATGATCAGCGACTGGTGTTCAAGACTGATGTTGGGCCAGGCCCGAGGTGAAGATACGTACTGGTCCATACTTGTCGCAGAGAGGGCCAGTGACCAAGCGACACAGGAGGCCGGCGACGAGAGCGATGATGTTGCTGTTCTGAGTCTCGGCCTCGCTGAGGTTCATGTCGTCACGGATCGTGGCGTGTAGCAGTGGTGGCATCGCATACTGTGATGATAAAGTCAGGAAAAAATCCAATGTACTCAAGAGTGTGTCAGCTCACCCAGGCGAGGAACGATGTGAGGAATGAGAGCCACGCGAAGAAGAACACGCGGCCATGTCGATCGAAAGGGTTGAAGAGCGGGAGTTGGAGCGCTTTGCCAGAAGCGGGGTCGATTGACGGTGACTTGAAGCAGAAAAGAGACATTTGTAGGTGAAGTGAGGGGAGGAAGGAGAGCAGGCCACCCTCGAGCGAGCAACGCATCCCTAGTTTTGAAGCGGTGGTAGCGCGGGCGGGCTGTGCTTGTGATTGCGACTGGCGGTGAGCTTGACGAGGCGCCAAGAACGAGCGAGTCTCCGAAGCAGTGCCCACTCGACGGCCTAAATCGAAATCGTACGTGGTCACCAAAGTGACTGACCTGCAATGGGGGTCCGCACAGCCAAGGTCCAAGAGCTGCCGAGCATCGTTAGGAGGAGGGAGGGACGCCCAGCGCTTTGGTGGGCAGTCGGGGGCAGTACAGAGGCGAACTATGTGGCTAGTCCCATTCCCTGACTGGGCAAGCTAGCAAGTAACGTCTGGGGTAGTTGAAACTTGAGCCTGCGAGTGGTCGGAGTCGTCTGCGGCGATGGTGAAGTGGGCAAAGCGGCGAGGCTGGGCCAAGAAGCGAGGCAGGGCGCAGCGTCATTTTAGTGTCTCGCGGGTGTATCCGATACCTGGACAAGCGGTTTAGTACGCTCTGGGGCTCAGCAGGAACTGAAGTATTATCCACACAACTCACATTCGACCCACACCTCGCAACCTTGCTCGCCCAGGAGGGCATGGTGAGGTGACCGACGCAACGCGAAGGGAAGCAAGCTAAGATAACAGACGACATCTCCGATAAACCCTTACAACTCCGAACAGGTGAGGTCTCCGCAACCATAAAGTAAAATAAGTTCAATGTCCTGAAGTGGACGAGTCAGCGGGGATACGGCTGACTGCGACTGAATCTTGAGCTCACAGACCTCTGCCACGTCATCGCGCCTGCTGGTCCGCTCTTGGAGGGACAATCACGGGCATGCGATCTGCTCGCGGTGGAGCAGTGATCGCAGGACCAGCCGGCGTCTCTGGTACTGCTGCTGCTTCTGCAAGATCTTCCTCGTCGACAAAGCCGGGCGGAATGAGGCAAGGCGCGCTGCGATGCATATGAGCGTCCAGTTCTGATCACCGCGCGAAAGGGAACGCTTACTTTGTAGCCAACCAGCTCGCTCGATTGATCCAGCCTGGGGCACGTCGTCCCGTCAGTCGGTAGCAGAGCTCGTCGGTAAAGTGATTGCAGTTTCTGACGACCGAGAAATGGTCAGCACCTTTTCCGCGCCACTGGGAATACTCCTCAACCCTGAACGGTTGAACGTACTTTGTCAGAAGACGATACTTGGTCCCACCCCACGCCTCAGTGTCCTTCCTCATCGTCTCGATGATCCGGAACGCCATTCGCTCGTGCTTCGTCATCCACGCCGTCCCATCGCTGTCGCCTCCGTCGTCCTCGATCCAGCTCAGCTCGTCCGACTCGAGCTCGCCACCGGGGTCCTTGAACGGGTTCTCGTCTTCCGAAGCGAGTGTGAGTCGGCTTGACGAGCTAGCCTGGCCGTCCATCTGCTGGTACGGTCCTCCGCTCTTTGGCCTTTCCGCCGTGCGCCTCCTCTTGGGCCCAAACTCCCGCTCCCAGTCCTTGCCGAAGATCTCGCCAGCGTCCACCTGTAGTAGCCACCAAGTTTAACATCAATCTCGCGAAAATCTCGAGCGGTTCTCACCTCCATGTAGTATCTCAGTTGCGGTCCCATGCGCTCTTGAGCAGTCCGCGCCGGGATGCAAAAGATGCCGCTCGTGCCCTCTTGGTAGTGGCCGCCGAACGCCCATTCTCGTTCTGTAGACGGTTCATTTGGTTTGGATCGGATTCTGAGCGCGCACGAGCTGTGGTAGACTGCAGGACGCGCGGCTTGAGCTTCTCGACGATGCCGTCAACAAACAAAGGACGAGCTCGACGCACCTCCCGCGCCGATGAAGTTGAGTGAAGCGCCGAGTTTGCTAGGTGGAAGAAGGTCGTACACGATCAAAGTGAGGTGCATCTGGGGAGGTGGCGATGTGCCCAGGCCCGTCGTCGTCGTCGTCGTCGTCGTCGCGCGCGTTTGACGGAACGAGAAAGGCGCGCGCTTCCGAAGTTCGTCGCTTTCTCGCTCCGCCAACGCACTCTATTTCGTGCATCTTCGACCAACACCTTCAACTTAGTATCATTTGTACGACATGGAAGCACCATCGCTGCTCACGTCGCTCGTCTACCGGCCACCGCCGTCCGAACCGTTCCCGCTCCTCCACCGGCACCTCAAGCGTCTAAAGACGGCTCACGCCGCCTTCGCGACAGAACTGCCAACATCATGGTGCTCAAAAGTTTTATTCCCTGGTGATGAGACTATTATCGATGAGCTGGAGCGGTGCACGCGGGTGGGAGGGCTGGTGCAGGCGCAACGAGTGAGTTGACTCTTGTCCTTGAGTACGCGCGCCGACGGAGCTGACTGTGCTCGACGGGGATGTAGATACGTCTTCTGATTGAGCCAAACGGACTTCCATCTGCATCTTCTACACCACTAGAACCCAACCCTTCGTGTAAGCTCTCGTCACGCTTGACAGGTGATGATCCTCCTGACTCAACTACCTTCAGACCCCGTACGCGTCGTGCTCGACGTCCAACCAACCGACTACAGCTCTCCTCTGATGAGCCACAAAAGCACCAGCCGTCAAGTTTACGACGACGCCAGGCAGAGACTCGGTTCGTCCCGTTCCCTCCGCGTCGTCGAGTTCCAATCGCTCACTCGGCCAACACCACATCCCTTCCATCCAGGTGCAACCCTCCATGCATCTGAGGATCCTTTAGCACCGCCATTCGACGTGATCCTCTACACCGACCGCGGTTTCATTACCGAAACCAGCATCTCCAACCTCGCCTGCTGTCTCGACCCTTCGCAATCAGCCTCATTCGTCACGCCTTTGTCAACGACAGGTGGGGTAAAAGGTGTCCAGAGGACCGAACTACTAGAGATGGGGAAGATTGTAGAGGGAGATGTCTCCGTTGAGGACCTTAGAAAGGCGGCCAAAGTGCGTTTAGGCGTCGGTAGCGACACGTGGGTTTCCGAGAAGCTGATCCTTTCTCCATCAGGCGGGCACGCTGAAGATCATCTGCTTCAATGGAGTTAGAGGGGTATACGAGGCTGAGCTAGTAGATTTAAAATGAAAGCCAGAGTGGTTCCATCATTAGACGGAGGTGCCTCGAAGAAGTCCGACCACAGCTCTCAGACAGCACACAGACGCGACCAGATGACTGGGTTTCTAAATGAACAAAAATTACAAGAGACTACTGCTAGGAACCCATAAATACCCTAAACGATGACGACTACTACTGGATGCTTCTTCTACAGCTTGGCCACCTTGCCACCACAGCACGCTGCCGAAGTTCCGACGGCGGGCTCCCTCTCGGCGAGCGAGAAGGCGTTGACGGACCTCGAGTCGACTCCACCGGGAACGTCGAGCGAAGGGTTGGCACGGAAGAATCCGGCGGGCTTCATCGTGAAGGAGATGTGCTCGTAGGGCATCACTGGAAAAGGAAAGAACACGTGTAAGCGGGCTGCTGGCATCGAAAGCCGCAAAGGAAGCAAAGCTCACCTGGCCAGTCCTCAGGTCGAGGCAAGTGGGTGACACCAAACGAGAACCAAGTGACAACGTCGGTCTTGGCGATGTTGCGGGCGCCCTTCATCCATCCGTGCAGCGAGTCCTCAGGCGCGTACGGCGTCTGCGTGACAAACTTGCCAGCGGGGAAGAGCTGACCCTCGACGTAAGGCGTGACCCAGATGTTCTTGGTCGCGAAGGGAGCACGACGGGCGATGAGCGAGTCGGGCTTGGCGAGGAGGGGAGGGAAGTCCTTGCACATGACTTTGTAGCCGACGGGCGCGCCGGACGAGTAGTGCTTCTTGTCCTCGTTGACGAACGACCACATGCGACCGGTGGTGTTGTTGGCCATGCGAGCACCCTCGGAGGTGTTCTGAAGGACCTTTTTGGTCGAGTAGAACCCGTTGCCGGCCCACTGGAGAAGAACGAGGGCGGTCAGCTCGCTGCCACGTCGTGAAGGAAGGTAAAAACTAGACTCACGTTCTCGTCACTGCCGGTAGGAGCCTCGAGAGGAAGGATCTCGGTCTCGACGATCGAGTTGTTGATACCGTCAATCATGGGGTCGAGACGGAGGTTGAAGAGGTGCTGGTGGTGGTGAGCCTGGACGCGAGGGGCGACCTCGGTTCCGAAAGCGTCGCACTTCTCGCCTTCGGCGAGGGTGTAGATGTTGAGGATACCGGTGAGCTTGATCTCGAGCTCCATGGTGCCGTCGAGCCTGAAGTTCCACGCGAAGAGGTACTCGTAGTTGGCGACCGTGCAGATCATCTGGATGACTGGAGGGTGATGGAGAGTCAATAATCTATCGTAGAAAATCTGTCAGAGAAGACTTACCGAGCTTGCGAGAGCGGACACTGTGGGCCTTTCCTCCAGGGCGGAAGTCGGTGTGCTTCCCTGTTGGACGTGAAGAACTCTGGTCAGCCACGTGCGCCGAAAGGGAATCCCATTGAGATGCTACGTACAGAGAAGACCATCGTCCTCCTCGTGAATGCAGATGCACTTGGGAAGAGGAACGGGCTCGCCGGCGTGGTTGGACATCTGTCCATCGAGGTCTAGAGAGAGACAGCAAGTCAGCCACGTGTTGGCGCTCGAGTGCAAAAAGAGGCACAACTCACAGTGGATGCTGCCGAGGCAGTCACAGCCGAGGGAAAGGGAGTTGGCGAGCATACCCAAACCGTACTCTCCGACATCGAAGGCGAACTTCCTGGGGTGGGGCCACTCGGGAGCGGCGTAGGGGACGACCATCTCGGCGAACGAGGCACGGTACATGATGGGGCGGAGGCGGCCCTCGTCCTTGTCAAAGTACTGGATGGTGTTGAGGACAATACCCTCACGGTACTAAATGGTGACGTCGGTAAGCTGTCTGAGCGATCGTGCGAGAAATAACAAGAGGAGCGACGCACGTTGAAGCCGATGTGCATGTCCCAGTTCTGCCACTTGATGTGGTTGCCGTCCATCTGGAACGAGACGCCAAGGGGCTGCTCGACGTGAAGGGGCTTGAGATCGTCCCTGAGCTTGAACTCCTTGCCCTCCTCGTACGCCTTCTTGGCGATGAGCTCGGGGAGGTAGTCGTGCGACTCCATGGGAGGCGGGATTCGGTCACGGTTGGCGCGGTCGAGCGAGTCGTTGCCGACGGGGTGGGGAGCAGTGGAACCGGAGAGGGCGTTGGCCTGAGCCTTGTTGGTGCGGTGAGGGGCGAAGTCTGCAGAAAACAGTACAGAATTTAGCTCGGGTGCGTAAGGGGGGTAACGCGCCTAAATGAGGCGTGGACCCACCGATCTGGAGGACCTTGAGGGAGTTGGAGTCGACGACACAGTTGAAGTCGAGAGGGTGGGCGTAGAGGTGCTCGTCCTTGCCCTTTCGTGCGTAGAGGAACGCCTGCTGGAGCCTGAGGCCCTCGCCAAAGCGGTGCTCGTATCCGATCGACCATCCGTCGCCTAATCAAACCGGTAGCGCGTCAGCTTGGTGCCCACCTTTCCCCCCTACTTCCACCAATATAAAATACTAAAAACGTACACATAATCTCCTCAGGCTTGATGCCAACCTCGGCGCAGAGGCGGATGACCTCTGGGTCGCTGCGAACGGCCTCCTCACACTCGACGAGCTCCTCCAAAGTGATTCCGGGCTGGAGGCCCTTGTCGAGCTGCTCGAAGCTGTCGATGGTGGCGACTCCGTTCCTGAGCTCGGCGGTGAGGACGTAGACGTCGCCCGTGAGGGTGTCGATAAGCGAAGCCTCTGCTCGTCGGCGGGGGGCGATGCCGGAGCGCTTGGGGTTGGTGTCGGTGGGAGAGGTAGAGATGCCGAGGTAGGCGATGACCTCGAGCTTGGGGGCTGCAATAGTGGAGATTAGTATAAGCTCGCTTGAGCCAGAGCGGAAGGAACTGGGCGTACGTTCGACGAGGGTCACATAGGTCGACTTTACTGAGCGGAGACCACGCTGGAGCAGCTCCGTCCTGAACGCTGCCGAAGCGAGGGAGATCTCCTGGGCGGAAAGGGGGTCACAGGGGTGGTAGCGAGGCATTTTGGGGGGGAAGAAAGGGGTATGAAGGTATAAAGTAGAGGAAGAAGAGGAAGCAGAAGGCAGCTCCCGGCCCGTAAAAAGGGATGGGCGCGAAGATAGCGGCTAACGCGTAACCGCCTTTGGCGCGGCGGGGGCAGCGTCGCCTCCGTACCCGACCCGGGCGATAAAGCCGCGTTGATGGTGCCAAAACCGCGAACAGACGCCAGAGCGCGCGCCAGCGATGGGCCTCGACCTCGAATTTGATCATGGAGGCTCGCTGCTGGCAATTCGCGAGGCGACGTGGCGTTTGCACCTCTCTTTGGAGACATCGGTGAGCGGCTCCCGTATCGAGAGCACCGTGTTCACGACGATATCAAATGAAAGGAGACGCCCTTGAGAAGCAACACGATATAGATTACCATCACAGGACTGAACAAACAAGTAAAGCAACCTTCCACTTCACAGGAAACCGACGAAGATTTTCTCCCGGTCGAGCACTTCGCGCCAATCCTGAGAACGTGGCTAGTCAGTCGTCGAAGTTGGGATCGGTCAAAGAAAAACTTACCACGGCCCAACCATCGCGATCCACAAGAGCCCACAGCTTTTCAATACCGGCAAGGTTGTCCTAAACGAAAGTGAAAGAGACGTAAGCGACCGGACAGGCCGTGTCAAAGCAAGCCCTAAACGCACCTCATAACCCTTCTGAGGCCCACACTCCTTCAACCCTTGTCGACACTGCTCTCGATCCTCGGGCAAGAAAGCTACCGTCGCAGCCAAGAACCAAGGGCACGCTCTCACGGATCCGGCCCAGAGTCGGTCGTTCGAGTCGACGGGGGGACGAGGCCCATCGCGCGAGGCGAGGCGGAGGAATTGCTGGAGAGCGAGGCGGACGCTCTGGGCGAGGCAGCCGAGGTGGTTCACGGAGGAGTAGAGATACAGGAGACAGGCCTGAGTGCGGGAATCAGTGACTGGTGGTAACACGGCGCTTCGAAAAAGCACTCCTCACCTGACGCCAGAGCTCGTACGTGACGAGTCGCTCAAGGTACGAAACCGAGTCCTCAACTCCATTCGGAGCCAAAGGTCTCCAGCCTCGGATAGCCTGCTCGATTGCAGCCGACTTCTCCTGGACGACGGGGATGGGGAGCGTGGTCGCATCGACGGCGAGGTTGGACGTCGCGGCGAGGCAGAGGAGAAGGCCGACGGGGAGGCCAAGATGCGTGTCGAGGGCATCACTGGCGGTCCCAGCAAGAGAAGGTGACATCGATGTTGCGCCTGATCCGGGGAGGTTCGCGAAGTCGAAGACGGTCTTCCGTCGTCGGATGCAAACGGTCTGAAACGCCACGTGTCAGCGCGGCTGTGGGTTTTGCGGAGCAAGAGGGAAGCTTACGCGAAGCACGTCGGAGTATGCAAAGCAGCGGAGAGCCATATTTGATTCGTCGGAAAGATTCGACAGGTCGAGCGTCGGACGAACGCCGAGCGCCTCGTTCACGAAGAACTCCGATAGAAGAAGAACGGCGGTGGAAGCTGCCGCACCTGAAAGATCGAACTGAAGAGAAAAAGTCAGCATGAAGTTTTTGATGTGAGGCTCTTCTCTCACCTGATGCGATTGTAAGTCCACTAAGGGTTGCAAACCAGGTCAGCTCACTATCCATTGGAGAACGACGGAACCGACGTACGACACGCCACCAGCTTTCCTTCCAAAGGAATCGGCGTCTGAAGGTGAAGCACCGCTTGCTGGAAGAAGTGATCCGACTGTGCGAGCAGATGCGCCTGCGCCTCCGAGTTGGCATCTGGCTGAGTCCGCGCGCGATAGAGCAGTACCATCGCCATCGACGCTGCCGAGCCGAGCTGGGACGACGCAGCGACGTTGTTCATGCGCTTGACCATGATCTCCCTAACTGGTTTGGGAATGCTTCTGAAGAAACCATCGTTGAACGCCGCGTCTGCACCCACCGATGGAGCAAGAAATCAGCAAAGCGCCCCTCCCAGCGTCGCGTCGCGCCAAAGTCGGCCAAGAGAGAGCAACTCACACAGGGGCGCGATCTCAACAGTCTCGTCCCCAGCACCACCCACGTTGCCCAAATTCCCCAACTCGAGCATCGTCGCCGCACTCGCCCACGATTCCTGTTCCCTCGCCTCCTCTGCGAGGTCCTCCGGGCGGCGCTTCGGGCTCGGCAGACCCATCTGGGGGCCTCCAGGCAGGGGTTCGGCGAAAGCATCGAGAGACTCGAAGAAGGAGTTGAGGTCGGGCGTGATTTCGAGTTCTGGCTGTTGGAGTGGAAGGCTGAAGGGTTGCGCGGGGGTCGGCTGGGGGAACGCGGGCTGGTAGCTCGGCGGGGAGGCGAACGGTGTGAGGGAGGTGGAGGCGAAGGAGGACATGTCGGGCATGGAGAAGGCTGGAGTCTGAGCTTGCGGGCTCTGGCTCGAGGTCGGGCTCGCGCTGGACGTCGTACTCAGGGGCGCACCAGCCGCGCTACGCGGTTTCGAGGCGCCTTTGACCCGAGGCCCTCTTTTGCACTCGTCTGTACGACAAAGGTGTTAATATGTCGAAAGTAAAGCTGAGGAGGGAGACAAGCGCGCACGACTGCCGTTCCAACATCTCTGGCAGCTGCCATCCTCCCTGAACAGCTCGTCGCACTGGGGACGTACTGCGTCAGCACAGCCCTCTACGAATGTACACATACATTGAACCTTAACTGACCTTCTTTTTGCGCTCCCTACACGTCAAACACCCGCTCCGCGACCGCACAGATTCGGGAGGCATCGTTTGGCCGCCGAGGAGAAAGGCGAGGAGAGCAGGAGGAGCTGTGGCCGCGCCAATAGGTAGATTCAATGTTTGACCATCACACTTGCCTTTGGCCCGACAATGGAGGCTTACCGCCGCAGGAAGCGCGAGACGTGGGGGTCGCGATAACACTCCGTCGCCTCTGGGGCAGCAGCCGAGCGGTGGAAGGTGGAGCGAGTCGCCGGCCAGAGAAGAGGGCGAACGAGGGCCAGAGTTGGACAGATATGGGCCGTGACTGGCTGGATATAGTATGATAAGAAAGAAAAATAGTGTAAAGTTTGAGCAGTCGCTGCCCAATCGAACCGGGTCGCCCTTCGGCGTGAACGCTGGCCCAAACTCTCTCACGGCCCCCCGGCACGCCCAAAGCTTCGCCAGCGGGACGGGCGATAGGCGACCCGCGATTGAGCGCGCCTTGAATTTTGCTGTTCTCTGGCGGCCACTGTTCTCCCTTGAACCACACGTATCACTTCCCGATAAGTACGTGCAGTCTCCGTCGGCGCCATTACTCTCATGCTCACCTGCTCCGACTTTTAGTGTCCAAAGCGGTGCAGCGACGTTCGCTCTTCCAAGGTCGGTTCCGTCGCGAGCGCTCCCACAGCCCTCCTACTCACTTTCTCGCCTATGCAGCCTACCTCCAGAGCTTGGATGCCCGACCAGTCCTCACGAAATCCATCACCGCCGGCTCCCTCTTGTACGCCCTCCTCTCTGTCGCGCGCGCGCCCACACCACACTGACAGCGGCGTCCCCCCAGCGCGCTCTCTGAGCTCTTCTCGGGTCGCTTCACGGCCCCAAAGCCCACGAGCACCAAGAGCAAGGAGCAGAAGATTTCAGAAATCAAGTCTGAGCTCGTCGCTGCTCTCAAGCTCGGCCTCTACGGTGAGCATTTCCGCCCCCCGGCGCGGCTCGCTCTCGCGACGCGGCAAACACGATCGTTTGACGGCTGACACGTTGTCCCGCATTGATTCAAACAGGGTTCTTCATCTGCGGTCCCCTGGACCACCACCTGATGGAACTCGTGCAAAAGGCGTTCGTGGGCAGGACGTCGAAGCGGTGGCAAGCGTTGATGATCGCCGCGGTCAACTTTCTCATCCTCCCGATCCAACACGTTATCGGCCTCGCGACGCTCAGCGCCGTCAATGGCGTGACGAAGCCAAAGGAGATCGTTGGGGCTATCAAGGGAAGCTTGCTCAAGATCCTGCAGGTAAGCGTGGAGAATTTGGAAATTCTTGGGGAAGAGTCGTAGCCGCGCGAGACAGGCGCGCGGGAACTGGGAGCTGATCGAGACGGTGTTTTTCGTTGTTGACGGGTACAGATGGCCTGGGTGCTGTCCACCGTCGAAATGATTGTCGCTCAGAAGTACATTCCAGAGTCACTTTGTGCGTCCTTTCATTTGTTTTGGTGACAGAACCGAGGTACGGGGAAACGGGAAGCTGACTCGCAACGTGGCGTTGATGCAGGGACTCCCTTCTTCACCGCCATCGAGGTCGGACTGTTCGGCACGTTCATCAACATTAGGGAGAAGCTGCAGGCACAGAAGAAGGACAAGCTGGACCAGGCGAAGGCGGAGGCGGAGGCTAAGAGTGCGCAGACTGAGACGGAGGCTGAGGCTGAGGTAGAGGCCGAGTTTGAGAAGGTGGAGGAGGAGAAGGCGTCCGAGTAAAGAATTGAATGAGCGGGAATGGTCAGGGAAGAGGGACCCTCGACAATGGAGTCGAGTTTAGAGTATGTCACTGCATAAGTGTCAACGTTGCATAACCACTCTTGGCCTGTAAACACGTCTACAGCTTGGCCTTGAGGATCTTGGCGTGGTACTTGATGTGCTCGGGAGCAAACGTCGAGATGAAGTAGTAGGAGTGGTCGTAGTGCTCGTGCAGGTTGACCTGGACGTTCGACGACGCGAAGCCGGTTGACTTGACGGCCTCGATGAAGTTCTCGGGAAGAACTGCCAAACGTCTATCATTTAGCTTAATTCTATAGTTATGAGAAAAGTTTGAAGCTCACGCTGCTTCTGCTTGTAGAAGTTGTCTCCGGTTCCCTATCAAGCGAGCCACGTCGCATGACCACTCCAGCTGGACCCGCGAGGCTTAAACGAAACCGCACTTACAACGTCAACCAAGATCTTGACATCCTTCCCCTTTGCCTTCTTGATCAACTCGGTCGCATCATACTCCTTGCCCTCCTCAACGCCGCCCTTGAGGTACCCGCCGAACGCCTTCTCGCCCCACGGCGCGAGGGTGGGGTTCAAGATGGGCGCAAAGCCGGAAGCGGAGAGGTAAGGGGTCGGACCGTCGAGGGAGCGGAGGTAGAGGACGAGGGCGCCGTGTCCGCCCATCGAGTGGCCGAAGATGGAGGAGCGGGAGGTGTCGATGGGGAGGGACGAGAGGAGGGAGGGAAGCTCCTCGGTGACGAACGAGTACCTGCATTCGACGTCTCAGCTTTGTTGGCATCTGATGAGCAGACTGATACGATTTACATGTTGTAGTTTTTGGCATACTTGTCAGCGGTAGCGTTGACGTAAAAGCCCGCGCCGGTGCCAAAGTCCCAGTCCTTGTCCTCGTCCTCGACGCCAGCGCCACGAGGACTAGTGTCGGGGAAGACGAGGGCGATACCCTCAGCAGCGGCGTCCCTCAAGAAGCCGCCCTTCCATGGCCTGCGAAATGTCGTGCGTCGCGCGCGCACAACGTCGTCGAGCGTCAGCGAGGGCTATCGCGGCTAGAGCTGCACCGAGAAAGAGAGCAGCACGCACGCGGTGTCCTCGTTGCAGGTCAAGCCGGCGAGGTAGTACAAGACTCTAGAAGGTTATCTATTGTGTTAGTGAGAGATTTGCGAGCAGGAGGGCAGAGGAACGTACGGGACTTTGCCGTCCTTGGCCTCGGCGGGGAGGAAGACGTTGAACTGGGTGGGCAGGCCACCGAGCGCCTTGCTGTCGGCCTTGTACTTTGTGATCGTTCCGTTGAACGCCTGGTTCTGGGCGAGCTGCTCAATCGACATCGTTTGCTCGAGAAATTCGTGCGAGAAAGTTGGGCGGCGGAAAGGTCAGAGGTGGGGCTCGTCGCCTCTCCGGAGTCGCCTCGTTCGGCCCGCCGAAATCAAAGGGGGTCGCAAAGTGGAGGCAGTTCTTCTTTTGCAAGCGACACGTGTGCTTGTTGATGGTGGGCCCCTCCTTCCCTGAGCTCATCCAAGTATATGAGCTGTATCATTCTGCTGCCAGGAAGGAAGAATCTCACACAGTAGGAATTGATAACGTTTTCGCGACTCGGCGAGTCGTGGCCTGGCCAGGGGTGTGCACGGACCCCGCATCATTCAACTTGCTCGAGAGGAGCTCGCTGCCCCTCCCTCGCTTGCTCGCACAACTCTCACTACTTTTGGCTAATCGCAGGTATTCATCTATTTTGATGTTTGAGTTCACCTTCCTCGCCCCGCTCAAGCTCAACGTCGCCTCGTTCCTCTCGACCATCAACCCGACGCCGACGCTTGGCTCAGAAACAGAGGAAGCAACAACAGCAGAGCACGACGACATCCCGACCGGCTCAAAGCGACCTCGCACGAGCTCAACTTTTTCACCTACCTCTCCGTTCGACTTGAGTGGGAATAGTGAGCTCCGGTCGTCGACGAGCGAGGCCAAGAGGAGGAGGGTCAACGATGCGGGTTTGTTTGGTTCCGAGGGGCCGCGTGAGTCCACCACTGGGCCATGTAGGAGAATAAGGAAGGTTGGCTGGCAGCTAACAATTATTATCCTACTCGATTCAATGCAGAAAACTACGTCTCTGGCGACAATCACAACGCGTCGACAGCATCACACGACGCGACGGAGCCCCGACGGATTAGGAGCTCACCTCGCCGCCCCTCGCACCACCCTCCATCACGCAAGTCGGCCCTCGCCTCCTCCCACTCATCCTCTTCGCTCTACCCGAAAACCCCGCATCACGTCCACTTTGCGCCGCTTCCACCGCCGAGCCTCCCTCGACCACCAACGTCGACGACGACGCTCGCCAAACGCCCGCTGCCGTCAGAGCTTCCGGTCGAGGAGAATAAAGGTGCAGGAGACAGGGTCGAGAACGTCCTGTTTGGAGAGGTCGGCCGTGAAGTCTCGAGGGCCTGGGTCGCGGCCAAGGACGAGGAGAAGAGCAAGAAGATTGCGGAGCTCGAGAGGGAGGTCAAGCGATTGAAGACCGAAGTCAGTCTTACTTGATGCCGTTCACCAGAGAGAAACCAGCTGATTTGTTAGCTTCGTGACTATAGTTGGAACTAAAGAACCAAGAAACGGCGTCGCGTAAGCTGCCCTCGACGTCGCCACGCTCGCTTCGTTCGACAACCGCCGCTCCCGCGCCACCACCTCCGCCACCCCCACCTCCAATGGGCTTCAAAGCCAACTCAAACTGGAGAAGCGACCTCCCCAACCCTGTCCTTGTCGAGGCTCGGAACGGCTTGCGCGTGCGTGCTCTTGGTCCCGCCACGTCACCCTTTCGTTCTTGAGCCCATTGCTAACCAGCTTAAACAGTCAACTCCTCCGAAACCGAAACACCATAGAAGGGTCTCTTCGGTTGATGTCGACCATGGGGCCTTCCTCAACGAGCTTGCTTCGTTCAAACTCAGAAAGGCGCCGGCCGAGTCGGTTCGAGGAAAAGCGGCGTCAAAACCGACAAACGAGTTGCAGGACGTGCTCCGTAAGTCTCCAAATGAGCTCCGACCCTGTTGTCGTAGCTAAATCAGATATCACAGAGAAAGCCTTCCAAAAGAAGTTCGCGAAGTCCAATCTTCACGCGGACACGCCGTCGACGTCGGGTCGCCAGACCTCTCAGCCCACGCCTTCCGATTGGTCGCCGCCACGCCCGCCGGCTTGGAAGAGCTCGACTTACGAGCGCCCTCGAATCGACAACTTCAAGTTCCCCGCCGTGAGTGCGAAGCCGGCGGGAAGGGTCGCGACAGAGGAAGTAGTCTCCACGGAAACGGTGTTTGGCGAAGCCATCTCGACGGACCAGGCGACCTACTCCTCCGCTTCCACCTCCAGAGCTCGAGCTTCTGTACCACCGCCTGTGCCATCTTCCTTCTACTCTCAGCCCCAGCCCCAGAACCAACTCCCACCCGCTACTCGTCCTCCCCGTACCAGCTCCCTCCCGAACCACGCCGCATCCTCGACGATAGAGGCTCTTCCACCCTCCGAGCCCATCTCACCACAGCGATCCAGCAAACGGCTTGCCCTCCGACCACGAACGTCCCCCGCGCCGCCCAACATCTCGCTCGGAGCGTCGAGGCCGATCACGCCGGGACGGAAGAAGGCCGCTGAGAAGCGCAACTCGGTGGAGCAGGGTGCCATGCAGCGTGAAGCTGCTGGTGTGAGCTCTAAATTCAGAACTCATTCCAGGACGGCATCGGAGAAATCGGTGTTCGACGACGACACGGACGAGGACACCCCGTCAACCCGCGCGTCGACGTCTTCGAGTGCGGCGTACGTCCTCCCGCCTCCGCCCAAGAACCTTAACGCTCTTCGTCGGCATAGTCACTCGCGGAGTGGCTCTAGGACACTTCCAATTGCTGGTTCGGTACGATCAGGCTCGAGCGACGCGATCCGATTGAGCGAGGGTTCCTCGTCGGCGCGTTGACGGAAGGGTGCAAACGCGTGTGTGGTGGGATGAGTTGTCTTGTCTTATTGTGATTGTTTTCTTGTTCATTGTTTAACTATTTTCATACTACTTCGATCTGACCAGCTTCTGAGAGGTGAGGAGAGAAGAATCGTTGACTTGATGGGCTCTTGTGCTCGGTCTCGGATCCGCAGGAGGTGATGGGCAAATGCTAAAATGGTAGTACAACATCAAGACGGAAACCCAGAGACTCGTACTACTTCAAGTCAAAACCTTCGCTCTCCTCCATGGCCGTGACCAGCCGCTGCTCCATCATCTCCCTCGTGGGGTACCTCCAAAGACACAGCTGGTTGAAACACGTGTGTCTGTCGTTCAAAACCTTGTCTCAGCTCTTTGCCCCTCGTATCGCAAGGAAAGACTAGGTTCTCACGAAGTAGGATACCTCCCAATCTGGTTGCCGGGCATGCAAGTGATCTTGAGCGTTAAAGCGCTATGCCCCGTCGCCGGGATCCTATCGCTGCCCGTGATGAACGAGAGCAGCTTTCTCTGCCTCTCCGGGTCCCAAGACGACACCACGTCCCAAAACATCCTGTTACATCGATGTAAGGATCCATGCAACACTTTGAGAAAGGCAAGAGCGGACAACACGCACCTAATCGTCTGATCCTCCTCGCCATAGAACCCCTCATACACCGTGATCGCCTTGAGCTGCTCGACGTCGAGGTTCTCCCGACTGCCCCTGACGAGCAGTTCGACTTCCTCACCTTTCACGAGGGAGAAGGCGTTTCCGGAAGTGACTTCCGCGAACCCGTGCGCGAAAGCGTCGAATTGACGTTGGATGGAGGAGTT
Organism: Pseudohyphozyma bogoriensis; assembly: GCA_024364755.1. Taxonomy (NCBI): domain Eukaryota; kingdom Fungi; phylum Basidiomycota; class Microbotryomycetes; family Chrysozymaceae; genus Pseudohyphozyma; species Pseudohyphozyma bogoriensis. The sequence continues at coordinate 123,166 of JALBUQ010000001.1, forward strand.
CAGGAGGAAGTCGACGTAGGCCGTGACGAACTCTGAACGAAGGATCAACCAGTCAGTACGCCCACGACTGACCTATTCAAGAGTGAGAAACGAAGACGCACCTTTCCGATTCGCATTCGTGACCATCTTGTCCCTCCCACCCTCACACAACTCGACACTCTGAACCTCCCCGTACGCCTCCCACTCCCCAACCCAACTCCTACAAAACACTTCCTCGACGTCCCCCTCAAACTCTAACAACTGCTTCAGCCCTCTCACGAGTTCCGGATTGAACACCTCGAGGTCCTCCAACCCCACCTTCTCGTGCTTGAGTTTCTTGTAGACGGCGAGAGGGAGCGGAACGTCGAGGGTCACCGAGTTGTAGATTGCTAGACCGAGGACAGCGCCGATGAGGTAGTACTCGTCGAGAGAGTCGGTCGAAGCGGGGTTGAACCAGCAGAGCGAGGTCGTGTCGTCGAAGGTGAACATGCCGTACTGCAAGCAAGGCGGATGCTGTGGTTGGCTCGCGTCGACGGCGACGGAGGGAAGGGAAAATACGTACCTGGACGTCGAACAACCGAGAAGAGAGTGTGAGGAGCCACTCTTTCCGCACTCCACCCGCATCCACACCTTCCTCGCCTTCGAAGACGACCCTCAAGCTCTTCTTCAAGCTCGTCACTTGGTTCGACAGCTGTCCCCACATCACAAATCAACAAGAGCCGGGGCCCTTCTAAGAAAAGGGTAACCACGAACCTCTCTCAAAGAATCCTGGACGAGGTACGCCCTCCTGACTCTCAAAATCAAGTACGGCTGGACTAACGTGCGAGTAAACACCGTCGTCCGCAACGCGTCACGCGCTTGATTGCCCTGGTACGGTTCATCCTCCGTCAATTTTCGGCTCTCTTTCTCTGTCCGAAAGTAAAAGAAGCCTACCATCTCTCTCTGGTTCTCGTAACTCAGCAGGCCCATTTTTGTCCCGAGAGAGAGCAAGAACGGGTACTGGCAAAGCGTGAACGATCTGCACGACACGTAATCTCGGTCAGCGCCTTCCTCGGTATTTTCAGACAAGCTGGAAAAATACGAACTGCGAATGCGTTTCCCACTGCTCAAAAGCCTGAATCATCGTCGTGGGGTCTAAAGCATCGATGAGGGTTGCATAGAAAGCCTCCAGTGGGACGCGTGGCCGAATCTGGTTCGCCGCGACTGCGCTCATTCTTGCTTCAGTCTCATCTTCTCTTTAAAACAAGCAAGAGCAGCAGCTCACAGAGCAAAGCGCCGACCTTGGCACCTGCCTTGATGCCCCAGTCCGTAGCGTAGTGGCTCCCATCGTTGGCGGTGAGGGTGTGGTTGAGACGGAGGGAGATGAAGGCGATCACGAGGTCAATCTTGGTCGAGAGGAGGGGCTTGGAATAGGCTGGTTGAGAGAGGTGTCGTACGAAAGAGGATTGGAGGGGTGGTGGGAGATTCGCGATCCTACAAAACGGAAAGGTCCTCAGCTTCGGCCAAGGCGGAGGACAGGATGGAGCAACGCACAACCCAGTGATTCTTGAAATGAACCAATCTCTTACTACTCTATCCTGAGTGACTTTTGAGCTCATGAGCGGGCACTCCCACAGCCACACGATCCACGCGCCGTCAGAGTCATTCAAGTCCGCCCCGGGCCTCCTCAGCAACTTCTCCACCGATTCCCTTAGCAACTCTATCGCCGCCGGTCGGGATTTGATTGCGCCGTAGAGGGATGCGATGAGTTTGAGTGAGGGAAGGGCGGCCGAAGAGGGTTCGCGGAAGTTGGCGTCGAGTGCGCGAGTCGAGGAGAAGCAGGTCGTGATGAGGTCGTGCAGGAGTGATTCTGGGTCGAGCGCTTCGGGGTCGTCATCGGAGTGGGGTGGCGTAGGTGATGACAGGGATTCGAGGAGGGTGCGGACGGAGGAGGCCGGGAACGCTGCCTGGGGCAGTTGTGGAGGTGTAGCTGACGACGGGCGTACAAACAAAGTTGGACGAACGAAGTGAGTGCGCGCGCGCGAGTGAGAGGAAGTGGTGAGACGCACGACTGTCGACATGTTTGAGATCGTTCACGGTTTCGCATACTTTGCACCTGAAGCAGTTTCCTCTCGGGTATCTGACGGTCGTGGCGCAGAGGGAGCACACGCCTTCGACCAGTGGCGCTCCATTGAACGGCGGGCCCGCTGGCGGTCGCGCAGGGACGGGCGGCGGCTGAGGGGCGACGTGTCGATACTGTGAGATGATCGGAGGTGCTGATGCTCCCGAGAGGTAGATCGTTCCCCCGCCGGCTCTGCCGGACCACGCAAAGTGCGACTGGCTCGCAGGCGACAGGGCCGGGCTCGGGCGCGACGACACTGGCGGGAGGGGAGGGTACGCAGGCGGAGGCGAAGACGTCGGTGGTCCTGACGCTGACGTGGACGGTGCTGGTGCTGGTCCACCGTTCTGGCGTGGGTGCTGCTGCATCGTGGGCCCGCCCCGCTCCTGCCGACGTTGACGAAGCGACGGAAGGAACTTCGCTGCGAAGCCTAGGGTGTAACTGGTCAAGTCCGCGGACTTCTAATGCGGGGGGCCAGGGGCTCTTTTGTTGTGAGGCTTGCCTTTGTTCGCCTCAGGCTCAAAAGTCAGAGAAAAGGGACGAGGCAGCTTTCTTTCTCGCACCACAACTTGCTACAATTTTGTTCGACACGATGCAAACTGCATACACTTCTGGTGCGTGCTGCCGTCCATCTGTATAGCTCCCGAGTACTCGCTGACCGACGCGCCCTCCAGTCCTCACGCAACCGTGGGTGCCGACGCCGACGGACGGGCTCTCGAACGAGACGTTGACGTCCCAGGCAGAGACGGAGCACACCATCTCGACCCTGCTCGCCAGCCAGTCGCCCCTCGTCCCACCCACGCTCGACAAGAACGCGCACATCAACTACCTCATGGGCATGCTCCTCCGCCCGCTCGCACCAGGCTACACCGCTCTCGACGCCTCCCGCCCATGGCTCATCTACTGGTCTCTCCACTCCATTGCTCTCATCGGCGGCGAGCTCGACCCGGCTGGTAGGATGCGCGCCGTCGAGACCCTCATGAGCTGCCAGAACCCGGACGGCGGCTTCGGCGGCGGACCTGGCCAGCGAAGCCACTTGGCGCCTAGTTATGCTGCCATCATGGCCTTGGCTACTGCTGGTGAAGAAGAGGGCTTCAAGCGTATCAACAGGTGCGTGTTCACGGTTACATGAGCTCTGCGACTCGCGCTGATGCGTCGCGCGTGGCCTATTGGACACACAGGAAGGGAATGTACAAATTCCTCCTTTCTCTCAAACAGCCAGACGGATCATTCATCATGCACGATGGCGGCGAAGTCGACGTCCGGTGCGCCCCCTTCCTCCACCTCCCCCACCATCACCTTCTCCTAACGTAAACAATCCCACCAACAGAGGCTGCTACTGCGCCCTCACGATCGCGACGGTGCTCAACATCCTCACTCCCACCCTCGCTTCCACCACACCCTCATTCATCGCCTCGTGCCAGACGTACGAGGGCGGCCTCTCCGCCTCGTCCCACCCTTTCGACGCCGCCGATGCACTCAACCCTTGCCTCGGCGAGGCGCACGGCGGATACGCCTTCTGCGCCGTCGCTTCGTGGTCCCTCCTCCGTCCTTTCTCCGACCCTTCTTCTCCGGCTTTCGTTGCACCTTCCGCGTCAACGGTCAAGACAGCGAAGAAGGAGCTTGATTTGGATAGCTTGACGAGGTGGGCGACGGGGATGCAGGCGATGCCGATTGAGGGTGGTGGGTTTAGGGGACGGACCAACAAACTTGTTGATGGGTGCTATGGCTGGTGGGGAGGAGGAATCTTTGGAGTGTTGCGAGCGTTGTTGGAGGAGGAGAAGGGGAGGGACGTCGGAGAGTTGTTCGAGAAGTGTGCGTTTGTGCTCTCTCTATTCCCTTCTTTCTTCGGTATAGAAGCCGTCAACTCACACCTTTTTCGCTACTCTGTCACAGCGGCACTCCAGGAATATGTACTTCTCGTCGCCCAAAACCCTTCGGGCGGCCTTCGCGACAAGCCCGGCAAAGCGTCGGACGCCTACCACACCTGCTACAACCTCTCGGGCCTCGCCTCCACCCAACACCCCATGTACTTCTCCTCTCTATCACTCGAAACCCTCAAACTCGGGTTCAGGGATCCGTTCGGGAGCCGTGTGGTGGAAGAGGACGAGCCGGAGATGGTCCTGGATGAGGAGATTGCGGAGAGTCAGGAGGAGGCGAGCAGGAGGATGAAGGAGCTGTACGCGAGAGCTTTGGCGTGGGAAGAGAGAGGGACGTTGTTGATTGGCGGGGAGGATAACGAGTTGGTGAGTTTTGGTCTTTTTATGAGGACGTGGTCGCTTTACTGACCCTCGCCTGTGATTACAGATGCCGACGCATCCGGTGTTCAACCTCACCATCCCGCATGCCACGAAAATGCTGGAGTACTTCTACCTCCAGAAATAGATCGGGGACGGAGGGAGAGTGGGTTGTAAAGCATACTGCAGTACATTCTAGATATCAGCCGCAGCCACGTGTCTCGGTGTGAGGACAACGTGAGAACTGCCAGTGGCCCATGAAGTGCGTACACTGGCAAGATCTGCTGAACGTGCTGCTACTCGCACTTTCCAAGCGATTGGAGGGAAGCCCCGTGTTGACATCATGGTCAAAACAGAATGCCACGTGTGCCGTATCCGCACGCAGCAAAAGTGGAGTCTCTGACCCCGTCTCTGACACGGTCCTCCACGTGTTCCCCTTCCACCCAGCTGCGACTCCCCTGCCTTCCACCTCTTCCGAAGGCCGGAGTGGAGCCTCCCCTTGCCCAGGGGGAGCGCTGTGACGGGCTCGCGCCGTGGACCCTCCACTCGCCTGCGCGCTGTACTCGGTGACTCTGCCTCCGCCTCCACCGGCCCCGCAGGTACTTAAGTCCGCTCGCGACTTCTCCTTCTCCTTTTTTCAGTGTACCTCCAGACTTCAGCTGCTCTCTACTTCGCTTCTGTAAGCACCGTGTCCCTGTGACCTTTGATTGCCACGTCAGCGCTGCAACTGACTGGGACGACCTTCCTGACCTCCCACTCTCGTCCCTTTTGTCTTTCGACTTCATTATTAGCAGCAAACACCCAACAGCAGAATCATGTCGTCCAAGTCGATCGTCCTCATCACCGGCGGCAACACCGGACTCGGCTTCGAGATCGTCAAGGCGTTGTTCAAGTCCACCGCGGCTTCGTACGAGATCTACATGGGCTCCCGCTCGCTCTCGAAGGCGGAGGATGCGATCAAGGAGCTCGAGGCGGAGGTGCCGGACAGCTCCTCGACGGTCCAGGGCGTTCAGGTCGACATTGCGAGCGACGAGAGCATCGAGAAGTGCTTCAAGGAGATGGAGGACAAGGTCGGCAAGGTTGATGTCTTGGTGAGGCTTCCCCACTTGCTTGGTTCGGAAGAGGGGAGACGAAGTGGCTAATATTAGATCGGGTGGGGATAGATCAACAACGCTGGGATCTCTATCGACAACGAAATCGCTTCGGGCAAGAAGACGATGCGTCAGGCCTGGACTGAGATGTACGTCCTGCTCGTCGCATTGTCAATCTTTAGCTCTACATTAACTAGAAATTTTCTTCTACAGGTACGACGTCAACGTCACCGGTACTCAAGTCATGACCAACACCTTCGTGCCCCTCCTCCTCAAGTCGACCTCGCCTCGTCTCGTCTTCATCACTTCCGGGACCTCGTCGATCGAGGAAGCGTCCAAGGGACTTCCTTTTACTGCTACCAAGCCCCCTGCTGGATGGCCCAAGCCCAATGCGTGGTCGTACGTCCACCGCTCTCGGTCCCCCGTTGCCCGAGCTGACACGTGTGTGTTCTTCCAGGTTCTCCGGCTACCGTTCCTGCAAGGCCGGGATGAACATGATGTTTGTAGAGTGGGGTCGCATCCTCAAGGAAGACAAGGTCAAGATGTGGGCCATCTCGCCCGGGTTCCTCGCGACTGGTCTCGCTGGTGCAGGGAAGGAGAAGCTCCTCGCGATGGGGGCGAAGGAGCCGTACATCGGAGGCGAGTTTGTGAGGGATGTGGTGGAGGGGAAGAGGGATGAGGATGTAGGAAAGGCGATCAGGATTGATGATGTTCAGCCCTGGTAGTCGAGTGTTTTCTTAACTGAATTGAAGAACCACCTTGAATCCGAGAAGAGGTGGTATGGACTGGAGCGGTGAGACTCTCTTCAAAGTAATGGCTTCCGATTCGAGAGCATATAGAAATTCACATTTGTTTTCATCTTCTTCTTTCTTTAGATCTTGCCCTGCGCCCATCTCTTGCCCTTGACACCAAGCTCGACCGCCGCGTTGCCCCAATCGATACCGTGGTTGTGTCCCGCCGTCTCCTTGCCCACACCAGCCCTCTGAAGCGCTTGCTCCTCGGTCAAGCAGTTGAGGACGCCGTAGATGATGGGCACGCCCGTGTCGAGCTGGACGCGGGTGATGCCTTGCGTGACGGCTTCGGAGATGTACTCGAAGTGCGAGGTCGAGCCCTTGATGAGGACGCCGATGGGGATGACGGCGTCAAAGGTGCCTGTCAGGGCGGTTGAGGCCTCGGTGGTGGTGGGAGCGACGGGGGCGGCGAGGGTCTCGAGGAGGGAGGTCGCGGTCGCTCCCATCAAGTCGGACGCGGCGGCGGAGGCCTGGATCGTCGACGCAGCAATCATCCTGAGACGGAAAGTAATAGAGGTAGTTAGCTTCATATCTCCTGCGTCCTTTTGCTCGCCTCCCACCAGCTCCGCCCTGCATCTCGCCAAGCGACGCCATCTCTGTCGACTGAGAGCCACCCCACATTGTCGTGCTTCGTCCAGCTCAACGAACAACGACTCACCTCGAGCACGCCAACGGGAGCTCGTAGCTGCCTGGTACCGACTCGACGTGGATGTTCTCCCTCTTGACGCCCTGCGCGAGCATCGTCTCGACGGCTCCCTTGACGAGCGGGGTGATGACGGGCTCGTTCCAGCTGCATTCAACGACCGAGGGAGCGAGAAAAACCACGATTGGAATGGATAGAGTCGATTATGTCGTAAATGAGCGGTAGGAGTGGGAGGAACGAGCCTGGGTCAGCTTGTGTACTGAGCGATGACGGACGCTCAGACGACGCTTACCGAGCGTGGACGATGAGGATGCGGAGCTCGCTGCCGTCAAACTTCTCCGTCGGTGCTCCGACTCCCTTGACTGTAGCGTCTGGCGACATTTCTAGTTTTGATGTAAAGTGTGAAGGTGAGGTGAGGGGGCAAGGCGAGCGGCTCAGCTTCGCACCAGAGGCGCCGACGCTGCGCGCCTCTCGACCGCGGAGGCTGGAGGCCAGCGAGGGGAGGCTACTCGCCAAAGCAGGAAATGGCGAGGTTTCGACGGCTTGGGAGCAGTTCTGAAAATAGCCATCAGTCCGTCACTGGAAAGTAATCGATAGCCAGGACCACGTGTACGCAGCTGAAGAGTTCCGCATCTCCGCCTTGACTGTGCGTGGGCAGCCGTCGCGTCGTCTGCACACTTTTGCCTCCCTACATGACGGCAGGATGAGCACGGCAGCTGGACAGATTCCCTCTTTGAATGCATTGATATGGATATCCGTCAAGCCCCGTGAGTCGTACGCGCTTGGGGTCCAGCAAAACCTGCGTTCGACACTTGCGGTGCTGACAGCTTCCGCGTCTTAGTGTTTCGCATCTTGATCCCTGGTGGGATCGGCTTTTTGTTGACCAAAAAGAAGATCTTTCCGCCGACGGGACCCAGGATCGCCTCGATGCTCAGTGAGTCTTGCTCGAGCGGAATCAGAGGCGCACATGATGGTATGCTCACAACTTATCCGCGCACTAGTCATGAACTGCACATTGCCAGCACTATTATTCTCAAAGTCTGCGCTGTATTTCAATGTTTATGAGCACGATCTAACATGTTGCCCCCACCAGACTCGTACCTTCCTTCAACAGCTCCAACATCTCAGCGATGGGTCCGATCGTCTTTGTCGGCTTTTTCTACCAGCTCTACAGTCTTGTCTGCTCTTTCGTCATCAGAGCTACGACTCAAACTCCAAGAAAGTTCAGATATGGATTCATCGCGGCCTTTACCCTCTCGAACTGGGTACGTGGCTCGCCGTCCAGTCACGAACGAGACGATGGGATACTGACGTTGTCGACGTGGCGTGGGCACCAGGGAGACCTGCCTACGGCGGTCGTCCAAGCATTGACAGCTGAGGCTCCTTTTGGAGGGACGGCGGACCAGGACCTTGCGATCGCCTACGTTGCCAGTGCGTTCCTCTCCATGTACCCCGCCACTTCAAGCTCTGAGACTGATTCCACACGTTCTATGACCTCGTTATGGCTCACTCAGTCTTCATCATGGTCAACTACGTCTCCATGTTCCCCTTGCAGGGAATCTACCTCATCAAGATGGACTATGTGTCGCCCATCGACTCGCGCCTGGAACTTGAGATTGAGGAGCGAGGCGGCTGGCGCAAGTGGGTGAACCGTGTGCGGAGGGGCAAACCGATGAGGTGGGAGCTGGAGGAGGAGAGGAAGAAGATGGAAGAAGAGAAGGGAGCGAAGGCGGAAGGGAAGAAGAAGGAGCAGCCCGGGGAGGGGAACGATGCGGAGGCGGTGGTTCCGCAGGAGAACGATCACGGTGAGTTCTTCTTCGTCTATGTTCAGCACATCAAAATCTCAAGCTACTTAATTTATTGCAGCCATCCTTCGCGACGAGATTGATGAGATTCGGCATCCTCGTCAACGCCTCACACCAACCACGTCACGCACCTCTGCCCAATTCCCTGCTCCTTCGCCCACCCCATCAATCGTCCTCGACCCTTCCACCGACCCTCGAGCTCACGTCAGAGTGTGGCACTCCGTCAAGACCTTCCTCCTCTCCCTCGTCTCCCCGCCCACCGTCGCGCTCTTTTTCGGACTCGTCATCGCCCTCGTGCCCGTTTTGAAGAGCTTGTTCGTGCTGGATGCGAGTAGCTGGCATCCGACGGCTCCGGATGGTACTGCACCATTATCATTCCTCTACGTACGCTCATTCCTTAGGGACCTTCACATACACCTCACTCACCCTTCCCTCCGGCGCCGCTCAGGACACCGCCACGTTCGTCGGAAACGCATCCGTTCCACTAGGCCTTCTCGTCCTCGGCGCCTCGATGGCAAAGATGCAGATCCCACGGCCACTCTCCAAGCTACCGCTGTGGTCGCTCCTCTGGATGGCGGTCCTCAAGATGGCGGTCCTCTCCGTCGTCGGGTTCTTCTTCGTCCAGGGCTTGACGTACCACACGACCATGGTCAGCCCTGATAACAAGGTGCTGCGATTTGTTCTGATCTTCTTTACTTGTGTGTGAGTTCTCCTTCTTTCAGTCGTTGTTAGTCCAGTGTGGTTGGTTGTTCGACGAGCTGACGTGCTTGTGGCTCGACTCGCAGGCCTTCGTCTACATCCTTGATTGGTGCGTTACCGAACCGGCATCAGCAAAGAATCTCTTTCATTCTCTTTCTTGCAGCATGGTCTCAAATCTTTGGTCCAGAGTCTGGTGACAATAATGCGGATCTTCTTGTATGTTCAACTTGTGCTTACGCTACAATCGGACCTACCTGAGGGGCTCATTTCTCTCTCTCGCAACAGGCGGCATACTACCTCGCTCAAGTAAGTCTAATCTATCTCTACTAAAAGCTTGAGAAGATGTTACTAAGGCTGTTGCGTGACACAGTACCTTATATACGCGGTGTCGAGCTGTGTTCTCACGGCGTTCAGTCTAAATACTCTCTTCTGACGCGTAGAAGTTGGGGGTGGTGTACATAGAAAGAAAATTAGGAAGAACGATAGAAGAAGGTATGCGATGATACAGCTGCCATATTGTCATCATGTTACGCCGACTCGCCGGGCGAGAGGTACTTATAAAGTAGTGTGTTTCAAGGCCGGAAAGAAACCGAGGAGGGACCCCCCCGCTTTATGAAGGGAAACCGCGACGCAAACATTCGGTCCCGGGTAGGTTAGTGGCTCAGCCCAGCCCGTCGCGATGGTTTAATGAAGGGGACGGCAGCCCCGAAAGGAAGCACCGGCCCCGGAAAACTGGACGGGCAGGTCCAAGGATCGATCCTGAAGACCTTCCCCAGTTCGTGTTTTATAGACAGGACATTTGCATTGTTTTTTGCTCCTTTTTTGTCGACGCCGGTTGGCATCTGGAGCGTGCGCGTACGAGCGACGCGTGCGTGCTCTCGGAATCAGAGGGCTCGTAGGTGGGGCACGGAGGTGATTCTTGGGATGCAGCCTTGAGGAGGGAGGACGCTGATCCTGAAAGCGCATTCTTCTTTACACCACAGTTTGAGTCTATGATTGCTTCCCCCTCATCCAGCACACTGTCGAGGAACATTTGGGAGAGCTTCACCCCAAACCACACGACGGAGGGGCGAGGAAAAAGAACGACTCCGGAGGTGGATGTTGGTGGTGTTTGGGGTTAACTTTGGATATTGAGCTGCTCAGCAACCTCGCTGTGACTCAACAATGCAGATAACAGGTCGATGTATCACCTTTGTGAACCTCTGTTGGCGGCCTGACGGGCCGCCGCCGCTCCGATGCGTCGGAGGGCGGGCGAAGGATTTGAGGGGCGCACACTTTCGCTTTTGACCGCCGCCGCACCCCCTCTTTCACGGTGATTGGACCTCCACGACCGCCATCTTCTACACATTCCCCACACTCGACCTCTCTGACTTCCAGAGATCCCTCCATTCCCTCGCTTCGGTGTCAGCCAGCCTGGTGCTCCGCCGCCTCCTCCTACGCGCCATTGACTTCAGCACAGCCCGGCGCCGACCACCACATGCTGTACAGCAGAGATGTTTCTTCAAACTTCCTGCCCTGGTCCTCACAACGTCTGCTAAGTGTTCACGCTGAGCGTTCCCGCCTGATTCATGTCGCGAGCATCGGCCCGGCGGAGGTGATCGGGCGGCACGCACGCGGCGAGGGCATCCTCGGAACTTGCTCGTTTGGCGTCGAGATGCAGTTGGATCGCTCTCTACTTTGAGTCTGGCGTTAAATCAGCTGAGCAAGTCGATTGTTTCTCTGGCTTTGGCTCTGTTTCTGGTCAACACAGGGTTGCCGTGATCCGCTTCGGACCTTCGCACTTCCGCTCAGCGTCTTGGGCAACTTAGTGGGGCTACGTGGCCTTCTGTTCACTCGTACCACTGATCAGGCGGTGCCTTTCGGATGTAGTTAGACGCGCAGGTAAACGCTGACGTGGGTAGCCCCATCGTTGGCTTTCGGGGTCGGGTTTGGGCTGGACGACTTCGTCAACACTCGCTTCGCCTGGCCTGGCCTGGCCTGCTCCCGCTCCTCTACCTCGCTTCTCGCACCAATTCTCGCACAACTTACACCAAGAGCATAACCTAAATCTCTCTCTACCCACTTACACTAAGCACCATGTCAACCATCTCGTCAACCTCGTCCTCGTCCCCGCCGTCGCCGTCGCGCTCGTTCGCCCTCCTGCTCCTCGCGGCGAGCATCGCCCCCGTCGGCTCGACAACCAGCTCCACCACCACCACCTACGCCCTCGGCACCTCCTCAGCTAGTCCCTCGAGTGCCTCGGTCGGCCGCGTCGCGATGGTGAACGAGGGCGAGAAGGACGAGGAAGGCAAGTCGGAGGGCGAGTCAGAAGGCCAGGAACGCGAGGGAGAGGGCTGCCAGCGTTGCAGTAGCATGAGCAGGCTTACCCAAGTACGTTTTCTCCTCTAAACGCTTCTCGAGTGTGGTGCTGAGGCCCAATTTCTTGCTGGAGAACCTCCGGAAGCTCACGCTCGAGCACGAGATCGCGGCCACGAGGGAGGCGAAGCTGTTGATGCGTCTGCGCGCCCTCGAGGGAGAGAATGCGAAGCTTCGTTGGATTCGCCACGGTCCTTCAACTATCCCGAGTAGCATCAGCGATCCAGCGCTCCTTCACACGATTGAGTTTGACGCCATCGAGATCAACAGTTCCGCGTTGATTATCTTTGGTGCGTTCCTGCTTCTCCTTGACATTGATTGCCTCTCACGTGAAGGCCCCACTATCACTGTAGCCGCTCCAAAAAATCGCTCTCGAGTACTCTGCTTCGTACGAAGGCTCTGATATGGAAAAGTGGGCTTCTGGTGCGTTCTTTCTCTTCCTTGTTTCTCCTCACTCGCTTCCCGCTGACTTAGCTCTCTATTCTAGCGATTGGAATTTCGAGTGCTATCGTTTGCGAGTTTGACGCTCTCCTCGCCGCCGGAACTCCCGACGCGCCCCTCGTGCCACTCCGCGATTTCGACAATGCTCCTCTCTTCGTCGCCGCCAAAGCTGGCGCGCTCCCTCCCTCGCTTGTCCATGGGGTTCGTTCAGCCGTCGCCTACATTCGAATGGACTCGTCGCGCTCTCAGAAGGTCCTCCAGCTCGTCGATCGTCCCGGTCCTTTTTATGCCATCCCATCGTCGTGCGCCGTCGTTCATTTGGTCCCCAAGGAGAGTCGCAGGGCGTTGCTCAATTTCATGGGTGTGATGATGAAGAAGTTTTGAAGACTAGTAAGAGCGGAGGTGTTTCAGGGAGGGAGTGGGAGGCAAAGAGCTAAAGGGAAGAAAGGATGAGGTTTCGAAAGAATCAGCTGGGGTAGGGTACCGGGGCTCGATAGACCTATCGTTTTGCAACAACTATCATGTTCTTGGCGTTTAAAAGTGAGCTTGCTGGTGGGCATAGTGAAGCATCTGTGGGAGGAGTACAGCTTTATACCCTCACGTGGTCTCCTTCTTGATGCCTCACACTCGTTCGACGTAATTATAGAGCGAAAAGAGCGCGATGTGATTGAAAGCGGGTGAGAAGCGGGAGGAGACTCCTGCTTTTATAAAGGGAAAACGCAACGCAACATTTCAAGCTGGGTAGCATAAGAGGCTCTGCCCAACCCGTCGCGTTAGTTTGGTGAAGGGGAGCTCTGCCCCCGGAGAGCTGACGGTGAGGTCCAAGGATCGATCCGGAAGACCTTCCCCAGTCTTAGTTCAAAGAACAAGACATTTCCATTCTTTTTTGCCGACGAGCATCGGTATCTGGAGCACGCGCGCGCAGCTCGTGAGCGACGTGGCTCTCAGAACCAGACCGACTCAAACGTGTCGGACGGACGGAAACCTCCGACGCATTCGCGAGGAAAAAGGCATCAGAATTCACTACACTTCTCTGGATCTCGAATTCGAGCTGACGTTCTGACCACCTCGCTCCGACACGCCCTTGTCGTCCAATCCACATCCATCTCGCCCGACTAAGACGACGTTGACCTGTAGCAGCAAAGCAGCCTCGCAATTCAAAAAAAGTCCGACAACAACTACTGCTGCTCCTTCGCCCTCTGCTTCTTCTTGTCATCTCGCTTCCTGAAAAGACTGTGCCTGTTGGCCTTGGCCTCCTTCGCGAGAGTCTTGTTGGCACTCTTGTTGCGCTCGACGTACGCCATCGACTGAGCACTGAAAGCCGAAACGTGCGTTAGGTTTGATCTCCCGACAAAAGAGAAACACAAAATGAACCCGCTAAGAGCAGTCAGACTGCCAGAGATCCTCGTAGCCTTGCCCGCCCCATCTCGCCTCGCTGGTCCTCCCGTTCGACTCGTTAACGACGACGGAAGGTCGCCCTCGACGTCGCGGACGTCCGTGCCGATATCCGCCTCCGACTCGTTGGCCAACAGGACTGATTGGAGAAGCTCGATCTGCTCGTCTCGAGTGGCGTAAACGAGATCCTTCTGGGTCTCGAGGTCCTCGAGCTTCGTGATGACCTTAAAGGCGTAGCCTTGACTGGAGGGAATACGAAACGTCAACTCCAACTCCAAGAAGAAAGGGCAAAAACAACGAACTCGACGAGGAATCCTTGTCGCTTAGACGAGTAGTAGATCTCCTGAGTGCTGAGGAAGGAGAAATAGACGTCAGCGCGGTGCCTTCTCCCGAATGAACAACAACGAGCTTACTCCTGAGAGACGAGAGAGTAGAAGAAAGCATTGAAGCCCTCGTCGTTCCTTCGCTTAGCCCTAAGGATCCGACCCAACCTCTGAGCCTCCTGCCTACGACTTCCGAAATGACTACTGATCTGAATCAAGCAGGTCGCCTCGGGCAAGTCGATCGACGTGTCCCCGACTTTGGAGAGGAAGATGGTGTTGACAATGGGGTTGTGCTGGAAGTTCTGGAGGATACGCATGCGCTCAACCTGGGGTGTTCCTCCGTGGATGTAGAGCTTGCCCAGCTTCTTCGCGTAGGCCTACGTGCAGAAAGAGTCAGCGAGGGAAGCCAGTCGAAAAGAGGTCGAGAAGCACCTCGAGAGCGTAGACGTTATCCGAGAAGACGATGATCTTGTCACCTCGACCCTCGTGGTACCGAATGAGGAACTGGCAAGCCTGGAACTTGTTCGGGTTCATGCAGTAGAGCAGCATGCGCTTCCTCGACCGCTCGCGAAGGTACTCGCGATAGAACTCGGGCGTCATCGGACACCAGACCTCGGCGCACTGTTAAGCAATCAGTCAGTAAAAGGAACTCGAGAAGAAGGAAATAAAAACTCTTACCTGCACGTTGGCGATGTGACCGTTGGCCGCCAAGTCCATCCAGTTGGCCTCGTACAGCTTGGGACCGATGAGGAAGTTGAGGTCATCGATCTTGTCGTCCTCACGAACCAGCGTAGCTGTCAATGTCACCTGATGTTAGCTTTGAAAGCACACCGAGAAGGAAAATGGAGGCTCACCAGTCAAGCCAAGCTTCGAGTGAGCCTTGATGGTCGTCACGACTCGTCGGAACATGGCGGCGGGTACGACGTGGACCTCATCAAGGAGCACGAAACCCCACTCGCGAGACGTGAGAAAATCCATCATCTTCTGCGAGTCGTGAGATCGCTTCTGTCGGTTCGCGACCATCGAGTAAGTCGACACGACGATTCCAGCGTCTCCGATGAACTGTAGCCACGTGGCGCATAAGCACGCTGGACCTTTCGCAAAAAAGGCTTCTCGGAAGACAAGAGCTCACCTTTTCCTTCTGATCAGCCGTAAACACCGAGATAGCAGAGTCCTTGATGGTGCTCCACTGGAGGAACTGCTGCCTCCACTGCATGACGCTCACACTGCTCGTGCAGAGGACTATACATGACTTACGGATCGTGCAGGCCGCTGTGATCCCGACGAGCGTCTTGCCGGCTCCACAAGGCAATACAATGATTCCAGAACGAGCACGGCTGCATTGAAGCAAGTCAGTGCCCTGCGAGAGAGCAGAAGAAAGCGAGCAGCCTACCCGTTTCCGAACATCTTTCCCAGACTCTTCTCCTGGTAGGGACGAATCGTCGTTGTCGGCTTGAGGTCAATCTCGAGCGTCGGGTTGAGCTCGTCGTGCCGGAAATCATACTCCTCCATCATCGGATAGTCGAGGTCCAAGCAGCGACGCTTGACAGTCTCGATCTCGGACTCCTGAATCTCGAAAGCGTGCACCTCGTCGTCGTCTTCGATGTCGTCCTCTGTAAACAAGTATCGTCAGTATCGCACGTTGTGAGGAAAGCGGAGAGATGACGAACCCTTCTCCAGGCCAACGACAGCGGTAAACAAATCATCCTCCAGCGCCTTCTCCTTCTCCTTCCCCTTTCCCTTGTCCTTATCTCCCGCTTCACCATCTGCAACTCCAGCCCCAGCAGCCTTAGTACCAGGAATGACCAAACCAGCCCTCTTCGGCGCCTTGTCCTGCTCCAACCCGTACGTCGCCGCCTCCTTGCCCTGATCTGCCGCGCCCTCCTCGACGACGACCCTCGCCTTCGAGACAATCTCGTCGCGGAGAAGGATGCGCAACGTCTCGGGGTGTCCCGACTCGACGTAGTGCTTGTTCTTCTTCAAGACGAGCTTGACTTTGCCGTACGAGACGGTGCAGTCGCGAATGAACTCGCTGATCTCGTCCGGCACGGGAACCTTGGAGAGACGGTTGAGCACGTCGATGATGTCCTCCGTCTTGAGGCCGACCGAGACGGCGGCGTAGAGTGAATGAGGAGTGAGCTTGTATTCGTGGATATGGGAGGGGCGAGAGACGGGTTCAGCGATGGCGATGAGGAAGTCGGTCGCGCGTGGGGCGAGAGGGTGGAACGCCTCGAGGATGATGTTGCCGGAGGCTGGGGAGAGGTAGATGGGTCGGTTCGCGTGGTCTTCCTTGAGTGGGAGGTTGTAGAAGTCTCGGTCGGCGGCGAACACTCCTGACGCGATGTCGCCTGCCTCGGCCGCTCCACCTTTCGAGGTACTCGCTCTCGGCAGCTTGCCCGTCGGCACCGGCTCCGCCTTTCCCTTTGACGATGAAGCCTTGGGCTTGACTTTCTTGAACGCCTTTTTGACGGGCTGGAAGTCGTCGTCGGAAGCAGAGGCGTCGCCGCCGCCGAACTCGTTGGCGGAGAGCTGGGACGACTGGTACCCGTCGCCGAGGTCGCTGTCCGAGTCGTAGTTGGACGACGCGGAGGCTGCCCGTGATCTCTTTGGTGTAGGAGCCTCAGAGCCTGATCCTGTTGATCAACGGCGGCAGCAAGGACAGGTCAGCCTCTGCGCCACTAGCACTGACGATGGAGTCATGGACGCGCGCGATCCTGCACATCCTCCTCTAAAATGCCACGAATACCCCACCAGTATAGGAACAATACTTCAACAATTAGCCTCCAAGCCTGATCTACTGTAGCCAAACCCCCGTTCGCGCGACCGACCACCGAGCGACGTCCTTGCCTGTCGCACCCCTCCAAAACGATCGCACGAAACGCGGAAAAGACGTGCAAACTCACCTCTTCTGGACGAGCGTTTTGACGACATGCTCCTGCTGTTTTCGAGCGTAGAACCTGGCGACGTCGTGCGAGACGACAGACGTGGATGAGGACAAGCGTCAGCGACGACTGGGGCTCGAGATCGAGCGCCTCAGCTCGCATTCCGCGGACTTCAAAGCGTGTGAACACGACCAAAGGGCACCTGCCACAGTTTTACTCTTTTATTTAGCCAGAAGTTCTCCTATTGACGCGAGCCAGGCATGGGCCTGAGCCACGTGTCAGTTTTGCGTACCTCGGACAAGTTGGTGCGACGCGCGCGCGACTGCCTTTGACCTCCGCTCAGCACCTTCGGACGGTCGCACGATGGCGCACTCGCACTCGCACGACGGCCACAGTGGGCACTCACACGACAGCCCAGCAGGCCACTCGCATTCGCACGCCTCGCCCGAGTCGATCGAGGTTGACGACGGTGCCTCGTCGCCCGAGTCGACGACGGAATCGGCGCACCAGGCTACCGTCGTCGCGACGTTCGACCTGTACCTCCAGCAAGCCATATCGGCCAACCAGCGCCGTCGGAGAGACTTCTACGGCCTCTCGCTCGAGCACCAGAGCTTGCTCGAGGGGTACACCGACTTGCTCGCGGCTGTGGACGACAAACTCCAGTTGAACGCGGACCTTGTGAGGGAAATGGTCGAGGCGGATGTGTTCCCCATGCAGCCAGATGCTGCTCTCTCGGCTCCAGCACCGAAAGAGTCTGACCACGAGGTGCGTTCCTGCTTTGCTCGGCTGTGGTCGCGTGCGCGTGAGGGCTCGGCCGGGGAGCTGATCGCGGTTGCGTACAGCGACTACGAAGCACGTTGAGGCAGTGCGCAAGGGACTGGAGTGAAGCTGGAAAGGAGGAGCGGGATTCCTGCTACGAGCCTATCCTGGAGGCGTTGCGGACCGCGTTCAACGACCTGCCTCGGACTCATCGGTGCGTCGCCATGCGTGTGAGCTTGGGCGTGAGCTGACCGTTGGAGAGTTGTTGACAGTGGAAACTGCAAGGTCTTGGTGCCAGGGGCTGGACTGGGAAGGCTTGCGTGGGAGATTGTCAGGGAAGGGTTCTCGTGCCAAGGTTCGTCCTGTCTGTCTCGCTGACGTGGTGTCCATGCTGACACGTAGAGCGACAGCGAACGAGTTCTCATTATTCATGGTGAGACCCATTGAAAGTCTTTTATCGCGCTAGGATGCTGACATTTCGTCTTGCAGCTCATCGCCTCAGCGTACATTCTCAACCAGTCTGTTTCCCCCCGTTCCGTCTTCATCGCCGCAAATTCTGACGGCTCTCCCTCTTCAGAACGACCTCAATAAACCAACACGAATTCTACCCTTACCTCCACTCTTTTTCTAACCGTCGCTCAAAAGAGGACCTCCTCACTCCCGTCTACATCCCCGACGTCCTGCCTGCCACCATCGCAGAGAGCGGCGGAGATTTCTCGTTCGCGGCCGGCGACTTCCTCGAGGTCTACCGGAATGACGAAGGTGCGTCAGCCCATTTGTTTTGGATCACGGAACCACATTGACCGAATTTACTTTCGTTCGGAGTACAGGCACCTGGGACTCCGTTGTGACGTGCTTCTTCATCGACACGGCGAGAAACATTGTCGACTATCTGAAGCTCATTCACTCCGTGTTGAAAGTCGGAGGCGTCTGGATCAACTGTGGTGAGTGGAAACAAGTTGAGGTCAGCCTTTGACTTTGCTGAGCTGACGTTGTCTTGTAGGACCGACATTGTGGCACTTTGAGAACAGTTCGGACGGGTCGAGCTCGATCGAGTTGCCTCTGGAAGACGTCAAGACGTTGGCGAGGAAGATTGGGTTTGTGATAACGGTGAGGGAATATGCTCACAGCTCTAGATCATCTGCTTATGATGGTTTTTATGCAGGAGGAGAAGGAGATCAGGACGCCCTACACGACGAACCCGTTGTCGATGTTGCGGCACGAATATACCGCATCGTTTTGGATAGCTAGAAAGGTCGAAGCTTGAAACTCTAGAGGCAAAGAAATCCAACGATTAAATAAGAGCGAACAACTAAGTTTATTATATCAACACGACGAAGAGGTATCAACAGAGGTTGGGGTGAACAAAAAAGAAAAACTACACGTGTCCGACTAAGCCTATCTCCTCCCGCGTTTCTTCGGCCTCTCCTCCTGCATCGGTTCTTCTCCCTCCTCCTCTCTCACCACCGATAGTCGCCTCGACCTACCCACCCCATCCCCAGCTGGCTTCCACTGCACCTCCCTCGCCTTGCCCTTCCCCTTAACCCTCCGCCGCCTCTCCACCTCATCCTCCTTCGTCGGCGACCCCGGACTCTGCACATTCACATTCACGCGACTCAAGTCCCTCTCCTTCAACCAAAACGGTTTCGCCGCCTTCCTCCTCTCAGCCTCCCTCCACTCCTCCTCGTCCTCCTCATCTTCGTGTTCCTCAGCGTCGCTGCCCTGCTCGGCTTTCCAGTCGTAGTAGTCTAGTGGTTCTGAGATTGAACGCCGGATTGTAGCGAAGAGGAGCTGTGGACGCAGTTGTTCGCGAGAGAGGGAGGGAGTGGGGAGGCGGAAGGGGGAGGAGCTGGTAGGGTCGGATGAGGAGGGTGAGAGGTTCTCTTCGTTGGCGGGGTTGTAGCGGTGCTGCTCGAGTTGGTAAAGCTCCGCAATGGGATCGTAGTCGTCGTAGTTGCCCATGTCGGACGGCTCGACAAGCCCTGCCTCGAGCGCGCTGAAGTCGTCGTACTCAGGCTCGTTGTCTCGCTGCTGCACCACCGGATCGGACAGATCGAGCGGGTCGCTCTCGAGCGCTTCTTCTTCGGCTTGCTTCTCCCGTTCGCGCACAGCATGCAGGTAGCACTCTTGCACCCAATGGGCTGTTATAACGCGTCCGGTCAGCTCCATCTTGCCTCTCACGCCACCCGCGTCGCGCTGCCGAAAACAACAACACCATGTAAACAAGAAGAACGCACCCGTGTGGATCCTGCCCTGCACGTCAGCCCACTCTCCCTCAAGCATGTTTCCCACAATCTCATCACATCCAGCTTCTTTGAACTGGCTCCGCATGCCGTCCCACACGGAAAGGAGGTGGTCGTAGTCGTCCTCGGTGCCAGCGTGCGACACGATCAGTTTCGACACCTTGGGGTCGAGCGACGCGTCCTCTGGAGAAGTCGGCGCCGTGACGTCCGTTGATGGCTCTCCTGATCCCTCCACTGTGGACTTGGCGGCAGCATCCTCAGACGAGAGCGCGAGTGTCGAGGAAGTCGATGGCGATGCTCTCGCGCGTTGCTGTGTCGACGACGGCGGCGGCGGGCGGGTGAGAGGGATACGAGGGGCGAGGATGGAGGTGGCTAGGAGGAACCCTGCTGCAAACGAGAGGCGGTGCGACAGGCTCTGAGCCTCCGAGTTGTCCATCGTGCGCGACGGCGGCGTGGTGTTTTCGAGAGACGCGACCGTCGAGAGAGGGGCGGGCAGGTGGTGGACGGACGCGTCGAAGGTGGGCTCGCGGTGGTGGTGGACGTGTTTTCTCTAGATATTCAAGTATCGTCGTCGCCAGAATCGTGTGAAAATTGAGGTGAACCGAGGACGACGCTTGCCGGGCACGCGTGTTGTCTTCGAGGTCCCGAAACACGGCCCGAGATGCGCTTGGGCTGCAGCCAGGTTCAGGCCGCCGGCTCGCTTCCCTCCTTTTCCTTACATTTCTCGCTTCAGTCGGACTATTCGAAAGGCAGACCTAGCTCGGACGATGCTACGATCACGGCTGGGTCAAGCAGCGTCGAAAGCGGCTCCGACCTCGCCCTCTCGCCGTCAATCAACTTCGCGTCCAGCCGGCGACGCAGGATGGCGAGCAGGCGACCCCGTCCGGTTCGCAGGGTTCTCGACGACGGCTCGGAAGGAGCACAAGCTCAGCAAGGATGCTTCCGTCGGCACTGGGTTCACGTTTGGCAAGGACCCGATCCGCTTCGCCCCTGGCGCCCCTGAGAACGGAGGGGCTGCTTCTCGCGGCGTCGAGACGCTCGGAGGAACGGGAGGGAAGGGCAAAGGGAAGGAGAAGGAGAGCGGTGCGAAGGTAGCTACAGATGGCAGGCTGAGGTGCGCTTTAATCACCTTCCACACCTCTGCCGAAACCTCCTGAAGCGAGCTCACCGGACCCCTTTTCGTCGACACAGCACGACCCTCCGATACCTCCCCCTCGACCCCAACTCTCCACCATCGTCCACGCGAGGCTCACTAGGCACTTCCGCTACCCGGCCCTCCCCAACTTCCTCCATCGCTACCGCTCCATGGCCGACGCAACACCGCTGGGACCCGCCGTCGCCTTCTCCGTCCATCTCGAGCTCTCGCAGCGGCAGCACCATGCGCTTCTCCCCTTCCGCCAGCTACTGCCATGTCCCAAGAATATCTGGATACAACGCTTCGGAGGTGGGACTCGACGCGAGGATGGAGGATAGCTTCGAGCTCGACGCAAGCGTAGAGGTTGGTAGCGTGGGCGCGGTCGACGAGTTTGGGTTCGGGAGGGTCGAAATGGGCGTCCAGGCGGGTAGTCCACAACTTAAGAAGTTACGGGATGCGAGTGAAGAGAATGGCGCTGTCTCGCGGTCTCAAGACGCGATGTGAGTGCTTCTTGTCTCCCGTTTGGGTTCCGACATTTGCGCTGACGTGTTATCTTCACCTCCTTTAGGCGCGACCTCCTCGACGGCATCGACTTTTCCGAAGACATCGACATGCTCTCCGACAACGAAGACTTCCACAGTGCAAAGGAGACCCCAGCCAAACCTCGTTCGCCGCACATGACTCTCCGTTCGCCAGCTTCCCGGAACCGCCTACATACCCATTTACCGCCCTCGCCGCTTTCCTCAGCTCTCGAGGCCGACCTATTCTCCCCTACTTCCGCACTACAACCCTTCGCATCGACTTCGCAAGCTCCTGTCTTACCGAGGGTATCTCCCGTTCGACCGTCGGCGTTCTTCGCCCAGCTTCCGAAGCGACCGCTCATCGAAAAGCGAGCGTTCTCCACGTCGGCACCTCAGCGGGAGTTCATCTCGCTCGATGATATCAAGGACGTTTGGCATGAGGTTGAAGAGAAGAAAGAAAAATCAGTGGAGGGAAGGGAAAAGGTCAAGGTCAAGGAGACGGTCAATGGGAAGGAGAAGGAGAATATGAGGACGACGACGACGAGGATCAGCACTCAGCCCGCGCTTGCAACGGCAGGCGGAAGACGGCGGGTAGGGAAGCCGATGAGCGAGAAAGATAGGGAGAAGGCGGAGGAGGATGCCAAGCTCAAGAGAAATTATCCTTCTTTCGACTACAACAAATGGCCGGGGAAGCCGGTCGTCAAGTATTGCGGCACGGTCGAAGCTGTCGAGGCGTGTTTGATGGGAATGACCGATGGGTGCGTGGTTCAGTGTCCCTCACTTGGTTTCAAATTTAGCTGACGAGCGTGGACTTCAGTCCATTCGGATTCGACTTGGAATGGAATCCGTTCGAGAGGAAGAAAGGCGAGCAGTCGAAGCAGGGCAAGACCGCATTGGTGCAAGTTTGCGATCAGAAGACGATCATGTTGGCGCATGTTTCGATGATGACTGGTACCTGGCTTCTCACCTTTTTCTGGAGAGTCTTTTTAATCGTCTTCTCACAGCGTTCCCACCGAAACTAAGAGCGTTCATCGAGGATCCGACCAAGATCAAGCTGGGGATGAACATCAAAGGTTCGCAGACCCTGAACTGGACTTGTGCACCACCATTTAACTCACCTTCGTCCAATTTCAGGTGACGTCGACAAGCTCCGACGCGACTTTGGACATTGCGCAGCTGGCTACCTCGAGCTCGACCACGCCGCTCGCGCCGTTGACCCTGACCGATGGAAACACATGCACCATTTGATGGGCCTGCAGCGCATCGTCGCAGCGTACCTTGACCGCTATCTTCCGAAGGATCCGAACGTCCGGCAGTCACGATGGAACGGCTTTTTGTCGACAGAGCAGAAGACTTGTGAGTTGCGACGTGAGTGTCGTTGATGCAAGTTGCTGACGTGTTCTCTACCCAGATGCGGCGAACGACGTCTACTCGTCGCTTCAAGTCTTCATGTTCCTGTGGGAAAACAGTCCGCCGGGCGTGGATCTTTACTCTCTCACCAGACCACGTCCCGCCCCTCCCCTGTCTTCCGCCAGCGCTTCCAACGCCTACGTCCACCCTTTCCCTTCCACCGAACCCGATACCCCTCTCGTCTCTACACCTAGCACTTCCCAGCCAAAAGCGTCGCCAGAGGGCAAGAAGAGACCGGCTCCACGCCAGCTCGAAGCCTACGGGCTGTGGATCGAGGGAAGGACTTTCGCCGAAGTCGCGGAGGAGATGAGCAAGCTTCGCGGCATCAAGGACACGAGTGTGGCGAGCTATATCGTTCATGTTGTTGCTTCTGGTGATTATCCGTTCGATGAGGAGAGGTTGGTGCGCGACTTGAGGGACGCGAACGCGCTGAACTATTTGCTGAGGAACACTCATCAGGAGTTTCTGGGAGATATTCTGAGTAGACTGCCGTAGTTTAGATTGAAATGTTGCTCCACCTCTCACCGCTCCATCGAACAACAAGGAAAGAAGTCGCACGAATGAGCACGAAGTTTTAGTTAAGTATGGAGGGGCGGTGCTATTACGCGCAATAGGCGCCTTGTATTCGGAACACAACTGCCTAAATACACCCGCCTAATCCCTCCTTGCGCACCCACTCGTCCCTCATCCCACCGCGCCCACAACAGACAGATGCAGGCAGAAGTAGAAGCAGAATCAGCAGCGGCACCAGAGCCAACAGCATCGACGTCGACGGCCTCGCCGTCCCGCCGGTCGCGGGCTCCTCGAACGTCCGCTGGCGGCGCGACCGCCTCGTCCAACTCGACAGAGTGCCCCATCTGCTCCGGCTCCGCGACCAAGAGGAAGAGGTCGGCAGAGAAGTGGATTCAATGTGAAAGGTGAGTGGAGTGACTCGCTGTCTGCTGGAGGCAAGGTCGGGAGCCTGGAGAGGAGGACGAGAAGCATGCGGAAGGCTCGTTTCTTTTCGTGATGGTCGCCGCTGAAGAGAACGTAGAATGTGCAACTTGTGGACTGTTTGAGGGTATGAAGGGGCTGGGATGCATCGGAGCTGTGGGAGGATCTGCGCCTTCGCGGGTGTTTGTTGATCGGAGCACTTCCCGGCAACCCAATCCTCACTCAATCACAGCGGAAACAACCGGAAAGCTGACACATAACTTCGTTTTCTTCATTTTGCAGTTGTGACAACTGGCAGTAAGTCTGACGGCGGCGGATCAGGATCGCGGCTCGTATCGGCGGAGCTAACTTCTGCATTTAGCCACTGGGCATGTGTCGCCCCTCATCCATCAGATAGTGAGCATCTCTGGTCCTTTGTTCTCTATACCAGCTGCTGACATGAATCTGAAGATGTGGAACTCATCGCCAAGTGGTATTGCAAGCCCTGCATCGACGCGTCCCAGGAGACGGCCAACCCGCTGTGCGCCACATTGTTTATCTGTCTTCCCTCGTTCTGGCAATTGACCAATACGTTCTTTTTCCCAGCGCGATCGAGTCTCGTCCGCCTCCACGAAAATCCTCTCGTGCAGTCAAACAGCTCGACTACGCGAACCTCAACTCGCACCTCCCCGCCGACGTCGACCGCTGGACTCGAGTGCTAGAGTCAAAGAAAGTCACCGAGGGGAAGTTCAAATCGGTCAAAGCGGATAGCTTAACTCAGGAGTGGCTGTGGTCAGACGAAGCGATGAGGGAGCCGTTCTTCATTGAGAAGCCGGAGGGGTTGGGGATGAAAATGCCGCCAAACGACATGTCCATCCAAGCCATCGCTCAGGAAGTCGGTGAGTGATCCAGTTCGGGGTTTTCCTCAGTGGACAGGAAACTGACGCACTGTGAACAGGCCCGAACACGCCACTAGACGTCATTGGTAAGACGTTGATTGCTGGCGAACGAACATGGCCACGTATTGACCTTTTTTTCACGTTTTAGACGTCGCCTCTCAATCTGCGCTTTCGCATTGGACGCTACAGCAGTGGGCAACCTACTACGACGACCCACGGCGCGACAAAGTCCGGAACGTCATCTCGCTCGAGATCTCCGAGTCTCCCTTCTCGCCGAAAGTCGAGGCGCCAGCGATTGTGCGGACAATGGACTGGGTCGACAACATCTGGCCGAAGCACCTCAAGAAACCCGGACAGTATCCTCGAGTGCAGAAGTACTGCCTCATGAGTGTGAAGCGGTGCTGGACGGTGCGTTTTTCACTTTTCGTATCTCGTTCAGGCGTGACCATTCCAGCTGACTTCTGCTCTTCACCAGGATTGGCACATCGACTTTGCTGGATCCTCAGTATACTGTCTGCTCTTTTCCGCTGGTCTATAGAAGTCTTCATTCGTTAACTTTTGTTGACGCAGATCACGTCCTTCGTGGTGGGAAGGTGTTCTACTTCATTAGGCCGACGCCCGAGAACCTGCAGGCGTACGAAACGTGGAGCGGAAATACAGAAATGCAGGAGACTGTCTGGCTGGGAGATATGGTGGACGAGGTCTTCAAGGTGCGAAGAACTTCTCCCGAAGGTGCAAGCAAGCGCTGACGGGCCCTTCTTCAGATCGAGCTGAAAGCTGGCAACACGATGATCATTCCAACTGGATGGATCCACTGCGTCGTGCGTTTGCTCTTCCTCGTTCTTGAGGAGGATTGCTGATGTTGTCACTTAGTACACTCCCTCCGACTCGCTCGTGTTCGGTGGGAACTTCGTCCACTCCCTCGATATGGCTATCCAGCTCCGGATCTACCAGATCGAGATCAACACGAAAGTGCCGAGGAAGTTTCGCTTCCCTCACTTCGTCAAGCTGTTGTGGTATGTTGCGGAGCACTACAGCAAGATCCTCCGGACCCACCCTCCCTCGATCCCTCTGCCCGCCGAGCTGAATCAAAGGGTTCTCGATGGCCTCAAGGTGCTTTCGGCATTCCTCATCGAGCAGACGACTCGGTTCGCGAAGGACGCGAAGGTGTCTGCCGAGCGGAAGCGGATCGCGAAGGAGAACGTCCCGTCGGAGGTCAAGGATCCCGTCGGCCTCTCTCGCGAGATGAGGAAATTGGTGCTGAAGGCGATGGGCGAGGAGCCAGACGAGCAGTGCTTCAGTCCCAAAACCCTCGATCCCGACATCCACGACGCCCCCGCCGAGCCTCGCCTCTCGCCAGCGGTGTCAAGGGCTTCGTCGTCGACACCAGCGAAGCCGACGCCGGCAAAGCGCAAGACCGAAACTCCCCAAGCTGGACCGGCGACCTCGAAGGTCAAGACGAAGCATACGGTTACCCCCAGCTCCTCGAAGAAGCCCGCACGACGAGACCCCGGCGAGATCATCTCGGAAGTGAAGGAGACGGTGCCAAACGTCACCCATCGCCAGGAGCTTCGCGTCGATCCGAAGCAGGAGGAGCTTGGCCCGCGCCCAGCTGACGTGGAGGAGAAGCAATCAACGGACAGCATCGTGCGACGCGTAGTCGAGGAGGATGGAACGGTGGTGATGGAGACGCGCACAATCATCACCAAGTTCGAACGAGTTCGGTGGCCGGCGGGTCAGCAGCATCAGCAGCAACAGCAGGCTCCGCCGCCTCCGCCCGCCGTTCAATCCGACGTCAAACCTTATCGACCGGTCTTCCCAGCAGGGTACGGCCAGCACAGCTCGAGTCCCGTCGCAGCTCGCCCGGCAGAGACGTACCCCTCAGTCCTCCTGCCCCCGGGAAACCACCACGCTCCTCCCCACCGCTCTCCTCCCCTTCACCCGGCATCTCACCATCCTCAGCCTCCCCCTCCTCAGTCACACCACCCTCAAGTTCACCACCCCCAAGCTCACCACCCTCAGTACCTCCACTCGCCCTCCCAACATCCTCAATCCTACTCGCCTCATCCCAACTCGCACCCTAGCTCGCCCGTCATCTCCCCCGCCCACTCGCCCGCTCCATCGGGGCACTACCAGTCTCCTCCGATGAACGGCCCTCCCCAGATGAACGGCTCCTACAACAACTCTTACACGGCTTATTCCCCTACGCTGCCGACGTACCCCGCTCCTCCACCTCAGAACTACGCGCAAGGCTACCACCATCAAGGACCCGTTCGTGAGCGCAAGTACGACTCTTACGTTCCGCATCAAACCAATGGAGGTCACGGAGAAGTCTACTCTGGTCATGGCTACGTCCAGAACCCACCTCCAGGCTACCCAAATGGCCACGTCGTGGACGGACATGGACCCCCGCAGATGGGAGGTCACGGAGGTCACGCTCCGATGTATCGATAGAAGTCCAGGAGGAGAAGACAGGTTCTTGATTAATGTAGCTGTGATATTACTGTGAAAATTCTACCCGTATCGTACGAACACTAGTACTCCTCGAAAATGAATCCTCGACTTGATGATGAAGCAACTCCCGCTCCCGATGGACCACTCGGTCCCCACTGTCTCGGCGGCGGTCCCATCCCTAAAGGCCTCGCAGCACTCGACCTCTTCGGTCTCGACGGAGGATGATACTCCGTAAACGGTACAGGATCGGCACGACGAGATTGCGGCGGGTGAGCTCGGGGGAGGAGAGAGTGGGGGATGCTCAAGCGTCGAGAGGGGCCGTCGGCCGTCGAGGGAGCGGAAGACTCGGCGTAAACTGAAGAACGTCTTCCTGGGCCTGGAGAGCCAATCTGGTGCGGTGGGAGGATGTCGATCTTGTTTCCCGCGAGCATGAGGGGCATCTCCATCGTCGGTGAGGCGGGTCGTGGTGGAGGAAGCGATTGACGAGGACGAGGTTGAGCTGGACGAGCCGTCGGAAGCGACTGACGGGGACGAGGTCGAACGGACTGGCGATCTCGCACACCTTGCTCGAGACGCTGCGAAGGAGGAACGAACGACATCGGCGGCATCTGGCGAGTCGACATTGGCGGCGCGACGTGGGCGCTTTCAAGTCGCTGAAACTCGCGCATGCTCGGCACCGCCTCCTCGTCGTCGTGCGAGCGCTCCCGAGACATCCTCGACTTGATCGACGCCCACCACCCAGCGCGCTCCTCTGCTTTCCTAGCCTCCCTCCGACGCTGCTCCGATGCTTCCGACCTTGGCGGATGAAGGCTCCTGCTCGCGCCGTCGAGGAGCGGAGTCTCGATTTCCCTCGAAGCGCGGCTGTAAGGATTTGGTGAAGGGTCAAAGATTGGCGAAGGTCGCGTCATGGAATTTGGTGTGCGTTTGTCGTTGGCGGGCTGGTAGGTATCTCGAGCTCGCAAGAGGTTCTCTTCGATGGAGCCCTCCCCCTCCTCCTCGTCGACCCCGACACCTATCGTCGCTCGAACACGTCGCTGACCGAAAACCTCCTGCATCGCCGCTGACCGATCGACCTGGACCTTGGATCGACCCCTGACGACGTACTTAGTCTCTTCACCGAGCTCTCGAGCGACATCGCTCATCTTGATGCATTTCCAGAGGGCGGGAAGCATCCGAGTCTGGCGGAGGATTGGGGTGCCGTCCTTCCTCAGAGTCTGATAGGGCTGACCGTCCTTCGTAGTAGGCAGCTTGGCGAGTTTTTTGTCGAACACTGCCTGCCTTGCTTTGTCGTGCTCCAACTTCCTCCAGTCGGCGAAGGATTCGGGGATCGTGGGATGAGACTTCTCCGATCCGTCGTCGGGTGGTGGGAGGGGAGGGGCGAGAGCTCGGTAGGGGAGGTACGTGAAAGCCTGTGAGACGTTCAATATCAGCTATTGACCTAGATGTGCTCAAGTAATACCAGCGAACTCGCCTTGATGTGAACAAACCCAAAAATCATCATCTCCAGGCAAGAAGCGAGCGCGCTCAGGCCGATCACGATGGCCTCCGCCGACCAGTACTCGTGGTCCTTGATGACGCCAACAGTCTCGAGGAAGCTGAAGAATGTCTCCTCTGCAAAAGAAAACGATGTCAGTGTGAGTAACGAATACGCATTACTCCAATGAAACATTGCCGCACGCCAGAAGGTCAGGAAAACAACGGTCTGCACATCACGTCCAAGTCAACACAAGGTACATTCAAAAGCGCTTTAGTAAGTCAGAGAGACAGACTGACCTTGACGGAAAGGAACTTCAAGACGGGAGCGTAAGGGGCGAGTTCCTTCTGAAGCGGCATGTACAATTGAAGCACGCAGTACATGGCGATCGAGACCGAGATGGACACGACTCCGGACGTCCAGATGTGTAAAAACTTTGGCGACCATGATGCCAAGCAATAATAGCCCGTCGCTTGTCCCACCACGGCGGCCTGACGTTTGACACGTTGCTCGTCAGGTTCGTAGAGTGATAGACTTGAAAAGTGGGCTACGTACGAGAGTGGAAACGGGTCGGAGGATCACGTACTGCCCGATTCCTATTCTCATCCACCAGAGAAACGCCTGTAAGGACAAACAAGAGATCAACACGGTGTCCTTTCGAAACGAAGCAACACGTGTAGCTCACCTCTCCTTCCCCAGGTCCTCCATTCTTGAGCCTCCATTTGACGAAACCAAACGGGAACATCCAGTGGCTGAGATGGAGGTCTCTGAAGACTTCTTGACGGGCTTCAAGGCGCTCGGCGTTGGTCGCGTAAGGCTGAGGGCAAGGATTGGCGGGTGTCGGTGGAGACGACCTGGGAGAAAACCCGCATGGTCAGCTCTGCTCGGAAATGAAGACACAAACTCAGAGATAGTTGCTCACAGGTAGGAAAGGAGAAGTTGGAAGAAGCTGGAGATGACCAAAGCCTCGTAGCAATCGCGCAGGAGCTGAAAGTACAACGCCTCGGTGTAGAAGTAGTACGAGAGGAACGACGTGGTCGCGTAGATCGGTACCATGAGGAGGATCCTCACGATGTGCCTCTGTTGAGTCGGGGAGTAGCTGTTCGAGTTGCCAAGAAGGGCAGGACAGGGCGTGAGCGCGGGCATTCTGATGGGAGCACGGTCGTCATCTGGATGGAAGCAGGAAGCGAGGGACTGACAAGAAGCGGAGGTGCTTGGTGATGAGCCATACGGAAGTGACGATGGCGATGACACTGAAGATGCCAGCCATGATCCATCCGACATCGTGCGCTGCAAGTTGAGCAAAAAGTCTGCATCAGCTGCCCTCGCTCGTCTGCCTCGGAGGGCACCTCCTGTCTGCCCTGGCTGCTTCGCTCCGTCGAGGGAAAGGACGGAGGAGAACGCACCTTTGAAGTTGATGTTTCCGTCACTGAAGAATGGAACTGGGTCCTTGGGCAGGACCTTGTCGGCGGGGCAGCTGGTCGAGGTGTAGTTCTCGCTCATGGTGCTCCTGCCGCCACTGGGATTCGCGAGAGCTCAAAGGAAGGGAGGACGGAGGTGCTCGCAGACGCTGGGGTGTGATACGGCGGCAAAAGTGGTGCTTGATAGTGTAGGGTTATCCTGTACAGAGTAGTCTCAGCGACGACACTTCCTCGACGAACGGCAGTTGGTCGTACTCAGGAGGTGAGGAGTTGGAGCTGGAGGGTCGTTGAAGGGTCGTTACAAAGGTCGTCAAAGGGTCGTGCTGGTCGTAAGAGTTGTCGTAAGTTGTCGTTAGAATGTTCGGTGGCCTCCTTCCCTGCTCCCCTGGCCCGTCGTTGGTGCTGGCGCGGTGCGACCAGAGGCCAAGCTGAGCGCGAGCTCCGCGTCCCGAAGTCGCCGCCGCGCGCGTCGGTCGAAGGCGCCCCCTCACTGCTTTTCCTCTGACCATCAACTTTTATCTACACCTCGAAACTTCCATTATCAATGGCTCTCGCAAAAGCACCGACCGTGTTCGTGTCTGGAGGGTCTCGAGGGATCGGCCTAGCGTGCGCCGTCCGGCTCGCTCGCGCTGGAGCCAATGTCACCATCGCCGCAAAGACGTGAGTGGCTCTGTTCTGCTTTCGACAACAATCAGAAGGCTTAGGACGTGCCATGATTGGGACCATGTCGAGCTGACGCCCTCCCTTGCGCCCTCCGGCAACACCGGCTCCCAACGTCGCCGTCACTTTCGGCCCGCACCAGCGCGACTGCTCATCCCAAACTTCCCGGCACGATCTACACAGCTGCCGAAGAGGTCGAGAAGGCTGGAGGCAAAGCACTCCCCCTGGTCGTCGACATCCGAGATGCTGAACAGATCCACAATGTGCGTCCTTCCCTTCATCCAGCTCACGTGATCTCTGATGGTCTCTGCTGCTCCGTCCCAGGCGATGGAGGAGACGGCATCAAAGTTTGGAGGCGTCGACATTGTCATCAACAATGCTTCAGCGATCAACTTGGCGAAATCGACAGAGACGAGCGTCAAGTCGTATGACTTGATGAACTCGATTAACGCTCGAGGGACTTACCTCGTCTCGGCGGCGCGTGCCTTTCTCACCGTGACAGCAACGGAAGCTGACGCTTGTCTCATGAATTTGAATCACTTCAGGCCGCCGTACCACACCTTCTACGCTCCGCCGAACGCGGCCGCAACCCACACATCCTCACCTTTGCTCCACCCCTCGAAGGCAACCTCAACCCCAAAACCTTCGGCCAAGCGACGGCCTACTCGATGGCCAAGTTTGGCATGTCGCTCGCCACCCTTGGTCTCGCAGGAGAGCTGAAGGGTAAAGTTGGAGTCAATGGTGCGCCTTTTCTCCCTTCTGAGCTCAGTCTGAAGAAGCGGTGGTGATGCGAGGGACCCCTTCACAGCGCTTTGGCCCTTGACGTATATCTCGACCGAGGCGATTCGGTTGATCCTCAGTGAGGAAGGAAGAGAGTTTGCTCGAGACCCGAGCATCATGGCCGACGCCGCGTTTGGGATGCTCAACCTCCCTTCAACTTCGTACACGTGCGTCGAGCCTCCCTCCTTCTTGACGGTGCAAGAACTGACAAGTCTCACGCCCAGCGGCAACTTCGAGATTGACGAGATCTTCCTTCGCAAACAACTTGGGTTCGTGGCTGTGATCATATTGGCAAAAGCTTGAAGACGCTGACCGCCAGCGGCAGGTACACGTCGAAGAAGCTTGCCGAGTACAGCAACTGCAAGTTCTCGGAACTTCATGAAGACTTGTTCATACCCCAGGTAGCTATACTCATGTTAATTGAAAGGTCCTCTCTGCTAACATTTTCCCGATAGAACGTCTGGGACGAGATCAACCGACTGAGGAGTGCGGACCCTGAAGTAGACTGAAAGGAGCGACGAAAGAGAGATGCTATTTGCAGTGTCTGTACGGTGTATCTGGACTCGGGGAGAGTGTATGCACAAAGGTTCAATAAAACGAGTGTATGAGACCGCTTTCTCTAAAACAGTCCATTGGCGAGGACCAACCCTCCCGCGACTCCCAGGCCCCACCCACCAGCGGCGAGCTGTCCAGCTCCAGCAGTCTTGGCAGCCGAAGCAGCGCTGGCCGTCACAGACGCGCCTGTCGATGCTGCGGAAGCACTGGAGGTAGTGACTGCTGCAACGGCAGCTCCAGTACTGGTAGCGACGGCGCCCGAGGCAGTCGAGATACCGCTGAGAGGGACAGAGATCGACGTCGAGGCGGCTGTCGCGGAGACGAGGGAGATGGTGCGCGTGCCGGCGGCCCATTGCGCGTAGTTGGGGTACACGTAGGAGTTGTTTTGCTCGACGTCTAGAGGAGTAGAGATGAGCAAAGGATTATGGAGAAGAAAAGGGGGGGCCACAAACAAGGCTGTGTGTTGTTCATGCAGACGGCAACCTGTGAGACGCGATGCGGTGAGTTGGCGCCGTGTTGTGCTTAGACAGAGGTCATAAAAGCTTACGGGCATGACTCCTCCAGTGAAAGTGCTACGAATACTTGGGAGGTACTTCTCGCTCAAGCTCATGGTCTCGTTGTTGAGCTCGTGCGTCAGGACGATGGTCCCCTCGTTGGCAAACGTCCCGTTCGCGCCCTGAGCGATAAACGTCTGGTAGTTGGCCTCGACGGCAGGGATGCCGACGACGGCGTAGTCCCAATCATCGGTGTCGTCCAACCACACAACAGTGCGCAGATCCAGCTTCTCGGCACTAAGCATGGATGAGCGTCAGTGGGCAGCAGTCATTCGTGATGAGATGGAAAGTACATGTAGCGGATACGGTCGTCCACGTCTCCGTAGGGAGGACGCCAGCATCGAACTGTGATGCCAAGGACTTGCTGGAGAGCCTTCTTGGAGTAGTAGAGCTCTGCAAAGGCCTAGTCTAGAGCGTCAGCTTCGCCACGTGTAAGCTCCGACGAGATCGACAAACCTCTTCATTGGTCATCGAGGTCATGTAAGGATGGGACCAAGTGTGAGCGCAGCTATTGATGGATAAGAATCAGCAAAAGGGGAAAAGTGGAGTGAGGGAAAAAGCAAACATTTCGTGCCCTAGAATGCAGAGCCACGTCAGTCGATCCGAACGAGGAAAAGGCAACACGAAAGCACACACCATCGTCAAGACCACGCTGAGCTTCCAATGGCCAGTCGAGAACGTTGGATCCAATGTAGAACAGAGTGGCCTTCTGCTCAATGGACGAGAGGTAGTCGTAGTACTGTAGATGAGAGGAACGGGGGGTCAGTGACGCTGTCTACGACGAGACGGGGCGGTCGTCCCGAAATGGAACAGAACCGGAATTTACGGCGTCTGCAAATAGAAAGAGGGTGCTTAGAGCTGGAATGTGAGGGATATAGATGAAGCGAGCTTACTGTGCGAGCAGTTCGGTCCTGCACGAGAAGAGCGAGCTACGTGTCAGACGCTAGGATTTGCAAACGCGTTCAGGGGAGCTCACCATCATCAAGAGTGAAGCCTGAATATCCAAAAGTTAGCCCGAGTTTTTAATGAATGGAAGAAGCTCCTCGTACCCCAGGTGTTAGGCTCAGGACAGCGCGTGATGTCGTCCTGAAGTCCAGCCAACTTGGGGGTAGTGCACTTGTCCCAACTCCACCAGCAGTAGGGCTGAAGTTAAAAAGAAAGTTAATGGAGTTCTTCACAGGAGTGTTCTGGCATTTGTCACTCACGTCGGTCGAGTTCTGCGTTCACCAAACTCGTGATTAGAAATGATCCATGCGCCGCAGAACACGAAGCACGGGACTCACATAGTTGACGCCGCTGAGCAAAGTAAACTTCAGCATCAGCTGCATAAACGACATCTGATGTTTATAGACGACTCACGAGAAGTTGCCAGCTCGTGTCCCTCGCGGCGCAATGTCTGGAATTCCCGCCTCCATCGCGGTGTAAATCGCCTTGTCGGAATCGAGAATTCCCCTGTGGCCGAAAGAAATGTCAGCCGCAGATTCCTTCGAAAAATTAAAGCAGGGGGCTTACGACTGTGACAGGTTGGCGGTCACCCAAATGGCAGGATACGTGTCGATCTAAAAGCGGAGATTCACGCCAGGTTAGCACGAGTCGCGTTTCCGCAGGGCTCGGTCAACAACAGACGCACGACATCAGTCACAGGCGCGTAGCCGTACACTGTTCAAGTTCGAGTAAAAAGACAAGCAGCGAATGGTTAGCACTCGTTGCCATGGATCGCGCTCAGACGAGAGCACGGGTAGTTCCATCTCCAGCCGCGCAGAAGTGCGCGAGGAGAGAACGCACCTTCGCATTCGGAGTTGGGGTCTGTGATGGTCGCTTCCTCCGCCTCAGTGGTTCGGGACTGGCGACGTTCAAAATGGTGGCCACAGCCAGATACTCCAGAAATCAGGAGGAGGGGGAGCGTGAGCGCCCAAGGAGCAAACACCATCGCTGTTGATCACGAAAGGAGCGAAGTGCGGCGTGCGGGCGGTCGGCGTGTGGCGATGAGCGAACGCGTAGGGTGGCGGTGAAAGGTCGGAGGGCGAGACAACGGTCGCTGCTGGCGATGGTGTGTCGAGCTGTAAAGGTAAAGAAGGAGATGTGATGGGAGGAAAGAGAAAACCGTTTGGAATCCCAGGGCTGCAGCAGCAGGTCAGCCCCAAAGTGCTCGAAATAGCTTCGGCAGCGCGGCCGGCACGCACCCCTCAAACGAAAATACTTGCGCCGGTCCTTCTACCCTCAACCAACATAAGGGACATCGGACTTGCACAACAAACCAGAAATAATGAGGGACCATCTGGTCGTTCTTGAACTCAAGCACGTGAGCTCTCAAACACAACAATGCGAAGCTCCCGCAGTCCCCAAAGGTCGCGTCCATCCAAAATTAGACCCCGTCCTCTCGCGCTCTTATATGGCTCGTATGCCGCTTTCAGAGTGTCCTTTACTTACCGATCCTTCATACAACCACCATCTATTCCATACAGAAACATTTGTAGCCTAAAGTTCTACCACGGCGTCGCGTCTTTAGACATACAAGTGGGGCGAATCGTCTCGTCGCCCCCACGTCCCCTTCCGAATCCGCCTAGAGGCCAGAATGGCAGCGCACAAATCTCCTGTAAGGGATAAAGTTAAGGGGAAAGCGAGCAGAGAAAGAAGAGCACTCACGTTCCACTCGCACACCCTGTCGCACCTCAGCCACACTCCCCATCCTAACCAGTCCATCAACCCAACGATATCTTTCTCCCATGTTCTCAAAATAACCTTCGAGTTGTTCTCCATCTCCATCGTAGGCTTCTCGTCCTCCGTCAGCGGTAGCCCCAGCAGTAACGATTCCCCGAACACGTTGACGAGAGTGCCGCACAACCTCTCCATGACTCCCTCGATGCTCACAATGACGAGCTCCTCCCCTCTCGTCTTCTTTCCCTCAACACCAGCACCTTTTTCACCCAAAGAGTTGATGAAACTCCTCGAGCAGCGAGGAAGCGTCGGAGCGAGCCACGCGGTCTCCGTCGACGAAAAGTTCGACATGTCGAGGAACGGCATGAGCAGCGCGTACGTCAACTGGCGCACCGACGTTGCCCTCGCCGTCGCGTTCCCAGTGACAGTCGAGTTGGCTTCGACGAGCCACCTCAGCTCGCCCAACCTCCCCGAAAAGCGCTCGACGATGGTGTCCGCGACGCCTCGAAGGTCGCTCGTGCTCTCATCGTCGTTCGTCCACCCGCGCTGGTTCTTCGCCTCGAGCGCGTCCTTGACCCTCCTCCTCACGACCTCAGCATCTTTACTAGAGATTCCTAGGAGCCGCTGTTTATCCCTCTTGGTGAGGGTATCGTCCTTCTCCCGCTTCGCCATCAAGCTCGTGAGCGAGGGGTCGTAAAACGTCACGAAGCTCCGGGCGTCGATCTTGACCCGGCTTTCGCCAGCAGAATCGCAGTGCCATGTAGCCTGTAACAGCAATCGTGAGTTCAAAACTCTGACAAACAAAAGAACAATGGCACTCACGCTCCTCTTCCACTCCCACGTCGCCGTTGAAGCGAACGGCGAGACGGGGAAACGTGGCCCTCCAGGCCCGCGACCACGACCTGGCCAGCTCCCGTTTCCCCGCGGTCCTCCAGGCGGACCGCGTGGGAAGTCTGGTCCATCTGGACGCTTGGGAGGAGGGGAGGCGTCGAAGCTTCGTTCGGCGAGGAGGGAGATGGCGCGGTCTGGGGAGTCTGGAGGAGCAGGGAATCCGAAGCCGTCGGGGTTGAATGGGTCGGTCACGTTGAGGTGAGAGATGAGGCTGTAAGAATTAAGGGTCAGTAGAAGGAATAGAGATCACTAAAATATGCTCCTTACTCCAATCCTTTATCAAAGTCGCACCAAATCACTTCGAACCCAGCGTTCATCCTGACGACGCCATCGAACCCCCACTCTCCACCGAGCTCACACAACCCCCTCACCCTCTCATACTCCTGTCCTGCCCACCTCCCAAACGGACCACCGCTTCCATCACTCCCCGTGACATTCCCATACATCAATACGGATTGACTGTCGAGCCACCCCGTCTCCCCCAGCGCCGCCGACTGGCCGTCGAGCACGAGGACCCGGAGCGGCCTAGCAGCAGCGTACGTGAGGAGGAAGGTCGTCCCACCCCGACCAGCCATGATGCCGTACGACATTTCCGAGTCGAACGCGAGCCATTCCTGTTTCGGAGGCGGGTGCGCGTCTTTGCGCGCGTGGTAGAGGAGAGTGTGTTGAGGGATCGTGCCGAGGGTGACAGAGTGGCCGTTGGGGAAGAGGGTGTTGGGCGTTTGTCGCATGATGCCTTGGAAGGACGCAAAGATGAGGTTCGCGACGGAGGAAGTGTTGAGCTTGGCGTGTGGTTGCTCCGCCGACGTCGGACGGTGGCGGTCGAACGGGACCTGAACTGCACTGGCCGAGCCCAGCAGGAGCAGGAATGGGAGCAGAGGGATCATCATGGCGAGTGTGAGCAGAGTCTCACAACTCGCACGACCAGGACCGAGCAGAGGCGAAGCAGGGCTGATAAGCTGCGCGCAGTATCGTCAAACCCTGAGCTCGGATCACACAGGAAAGTAGACAGGTTTCATATAGTGAACCTTGCCTCTAGACGGGCATTGAATTTCGATGGTGAGAGGGCAAGGAACGTGACCGAACAAATGGAGCCGCGCGTCCAAGTCAAACAAAAAGTGCCAC
Source organism: Pseudohyphozyma bogoriensis (assembly GCA_024364755.1). Lineage (NCBI taxonomy): Eukaryota > Fungi > Basidiomycota > Microbotryomycetes > Chrysozymaceae > Pseudohyphozyma > Pseudohyphozyma bogoriensis. The sequence continues at coordinate 160,356 of JALBUQ010000001.1, forward strand.
GTGTTTGGAAACTTGGGCTGTCAGTACGGCCGTGCGTCATGGCCATCTTCGCCTCCGGTCCTGCGCTCCTCCTGCTCGTCCCGCGCGCCCTCCCATTTTCGCACGACCGCCAGCCACAAATATGAGCACGATCCAGCAGAGAAGATCACCAGCACCGGCGTCGTCAGCAGCAGCAGGGATGGCAGGCGCCGAGCCGGTGGGCGTGCCGTCCACACCTCGCACGCGCGGGCGCAACCTGCTCCAGTCGTCGCCGCTGCTCGTCCCGTTCCTGGCGGTGCTCGTGAGCACGTCGCTCGTCGGGACGTTCGTCTCGCACAACTGGTCCCTCTCGCGCAACGTGCACCTCAGCCAGACCCTCCGCTCGCGCCTGCCCGCCGCCGCGCTCGACAACGTGCCCGCCCCGATCCCGTACTTTGGCGACAAGCGCAACGTGTTCAACCAGGTCTTTGTCAAGCTCGGATGGGCCTGGACAACCCTCGCATTCTTCCTGTACCTCGTCGCCGCGTTCGCGTTCCCGCCGTCGCTCTACCCAAACTCGATCGTCATCCACACGAACCGCGTGTCCCCGTGCCTCGCCAACCTCCGTCGCTACCTCCTCGCCACCACGTTCTGGTGGTTCCTCACCCAGGGCACCTGGTTCTTTGGTGCGGGCCCGTCCATCGCCGCCCGCGTCCTCGTCCTCAGCGGCGCCGTCTGCATCCCACGTGACGCGCTTGAGGGCGGCGGCGACCAGGAGCTCGTCTGTCGCGGCGGGCCAGGCGAGTACTGGAAGGGCGGTCACGATGTATCGGGACACACGTTCATGATGGTCCTCGCCTCCCTCCTCCTCTTCCAGACCATCACGCCGACACTCGTCTCCTTCCCCCTCGTACAACGCATCATCGCCATCCTTCGACCCTCCACCCCCAGCACGTCTCTCGAGGACGAGGAGAAGCCGCTGGTACCGACCACACCAGTGCTGCTTGCGACGTACGCCAACTTGGCGTTGATCGGTCTGTGGTGGTGGATGCTCCTCATGACGAGCGTCTACTTCCACACCCCGCTCGAGAAGATCTCGGGCCTCCTCTTTGGACTCGGCGGATGGCTGTTCACGAATCTGTAGTGGTGGCAAGTGGGAGGCTGTGAAGCGACCTAGGTGCGTTTCCTCTTTCCCGAATTTGCGCTGTAAGCAAGCAGAGAGCGAGCGGGCGCTGACCAAACTGCCTCGCTTCAGATTATAACATTAACGTAGTCCGGTGCCAAGAAATACGAAACTGATTGACAGCCCGATAGCTCCGTGACTCTCACTCGTGGCAAGAGAAATTCGGATGTTCTAGGGTGAAAGCCTCGGAACGAGACGCTACACGTCGTGTGAATCCATGGCCAGCATCTTCGTTCTTCGCGTGCCCGACTCGAGTTCAGTTTCCGAACAAATTGATACCAAATACAACGAAAGTTACGACCCGATAAACCTTTCCCAGCATTTCCAGATAAGCACCACCACGTCACCTCCTCTTGCTTGGCTCAGCCAATCAGCTCACTGACGCTCATCTTGCCCTGCTGCCTGACCGCACCACCCATCGATACCCTCGCCCCTCCCGTCGACACCCGGGAAGCACCGGCCCCACCTACACTCCTCGGGAGCCCGCTCTTCCTCAGCGCGGCGTCTGGTACTGGCATCTTCATCGACACTCGTCCTGCCCTTCTCGACCCGCCAAGGCTCGCCGACGGAGCGAACGTGGTCGTCGGCTCTTCCACTTCTCCCTCCTCCTCTTCCTCTTCTGCGATCCCGAAAAGGTCTTCGTCGACTGGTGAAGGCGCAAGCGAGATCCTGAAACCATTCGTGGCGCCAGCCGACGACTTGAGTCCCGCCCGACCAGGAAGGTGTAGTGGTGGAGGGGGCATCTCGTTTTCGGCCTCTTCGACGGGAGGTGGTGAGGGAGTGTACACGTCGTCGAGGTTTGGTCGGATGGAGCGGATACGGGTGGAGGAGGAGGAAGCGGAGACGGAGCGGTAGGCTTCCAGTTCGGCGCGGAGGGAGTCGTTCTCCCGTTGGGCCATGGCGAGCTTCGAGGTCGTCGCCAGGTGGTTGCGCTGCGATCCGGCAAGACTGAGGAGAAGAAGATTAATGGCTGCTGTTTGAGGCAGATGGGGGAAGGACGCACTCTGATCGCAGGGCAGCCACGTGTCGAATCTTCTGACTCGCGTTCGTGTGGCTCAAGAGATCGACGTTGAGCTCGGTGATGGCTTTCGCGTCATTCTCGGCCAAAGCGTTTAGTCTCGAGAGCTCGTCGACCTGTAGACACGGAAGCAGACGTCAGTCACTGCTTGCACATGAGCGGGACCTAAGACGGAACACTCACGCGAAGAACGAGCTCGTTGTGGCGCTCTGCCACCGACTGGAGGTGCTCGAGCTCAGCAGTAACACTAGAAAAGAACGATTAGCATTATTCTTTGAAAAGGAGAGCGCACATCCCAGCTCACATGTCCAACTCTTCCTTCAACCCTTCCTTGGCGGCCCTTGACTGCTCCAACAGCACCGCTACCCTCCTCTTCTCGGTCCGCTCCTTCTCGACCTCCTTCTCCTTCTCCTCCAAGGTCCTCTTGACTTCTTCGACCTCACCCCTCGCGCGATCTTTCTCCCCACGCTCGACCTCCACGGCCTCCTGGCTTCTCTCGAGCTCGTCTCGCACGTCGCTGATCTCGTCCTTGAGTGAGTCGACATCCTTCTGGGCGACTTCGAGCTCTTCCTCGAGCCGTGGGATCTCTTCGTTGACGGCGAGGTCTAGCTCTCCCTCGGCGACCTCTGTAAACCTGGAGTCAGCCTCGTCCTCCGAACACCACTACGAACGCGACTCACCGAGGTCTTTCTCCGCCACGGCCCTGGCCCTCCGCTCATCCTCCAGAACCTCGGCTCCAACCTCATCAAAAGCAACCCTCAGTTCCTCCTCGACCCTCCCTCGCTCAACCTCGAACTCTACATCCTCCTTCAACCACGTCACCTCCCTCTGATCACTCCTCGCCCGCTGCCTCCACTCCTTCTCGCTTCTCTTCTCCTCCCTTTCCCATCGCAGCTCTTCCCATACCCAGGACAGCTCCTCCTCCTTCTCAGCCAACTCTCGACGCAAGAGGGTGAGCTCCTCCTCTGTGACTTTCGCGAGGTCGCCGAGGGCAGCGACGACGGCTTCCCTATCCCCGACTTGTCGCTCGAGCCTCATGTTCCTCCTCTTGGCCGTGAACAGCTCTTCCTTCAACCCTTCTACCTCTTTCCCCCTTTCCGTCCCTTCGCTCCGAATCACCTCCCTCGCGGCACCCAATTCTGCTGCCAGTCCATCGACCTTCCGCGCCTCCCTCCTAGCCGCACTCAGCTGTCCCTCCGTCTCATCCAGCTCCTTCTCCAATCTCTCAATCTCGGTCTCCTTCCTCTTGGCCGACTCGGAGTGGTTGCGCGTGAGTTCGTCGAGCTTCTTCTGGAGTGTCGGGAGGAGCGCCTGGTGTTTATCGAGTTGGGCTTTGTGCGAAGCCTCCTTGTTCGTTAGCGAGCCTGCGTCCGAGCGCATCAGCTTCACTCCACAACACGAGCAGACTAATGATAGGAATAGATGCACGAAGCTCAGCTCTCAAGCTTGTGACCTCATTCTTCGCCTCCCCTTTCTCCTTGACCGCCTCCAGCCTTGCTGATTCCGTCTTCGCAAGCTTGGCCTGGACCCTAGCGAGCTCCTTCTCGTGCGAAGCCTGTAATCTAGCCTTCAGGTCCTCCATCTAATCGCCCCCAAAAATAAATCAGCATCCCGTGAAAGAGCAGAGCGTCGGGACCCTTGCAAACAAACGCACCTGCTGCCTCGCTCTCTCGGGGTTCATCCCTCCACCATGAGGCTGCAGCACCGAGCTCCTCGATTTCTTCCCCATCGCTACATTCTCCTTCAGAGCTCCACCGTCGCCCGTGTAGGCGTCCTCTGTTGTCCGAACCGGTCGCGCGAGGGTCAGTGCATGGCTTCACTCAACAACAGGAAGGGATGGCGCACCGTGGAGTTCGTTGAACCTGTCGGCTTTCTCCGCGAGTGGACCTTTTCGCCAGGGTCGTTCTGGGGAGGACATGGCAGGGTTGTATGCGCCTGGCCCGGGAACGTCGTCCAGCTTCCTCTCTGCGAGCGACGCGCGCGAGGGAAGGAGGTGAGCGGCAGCCAGCGGAAGGGATGGGAAGGAGGCAGCGTACGAGGGAAGCGTGGTGGTGCTTTGGAGAATTGCATCAAATTCCGAGTCTACGTGACTGGACGAGGTAACGTCGTTTGCGTCTCTGGAGTGTGTGTAGGGACGAAGCAACGAGAGGAGCCCAAACTTCGGAGGAGGGGAGGGGCAACGAGTCACGTGATCCAGCGTCAACGCACGGTTTCCAAAGACGTCTATAGTTTTCGTCACATTGCAACTTGATGATGGGTAGTTTACGGGAGCACAATGTACTTTTGAAGGTGATCGGGGATGTGCTGCACCAACTCTTTGGACTCGAGCCACTTTCTGCTAAACAGCCTCGACTGGTACCTGTTCTCATCCACTCGATCAGCCTCCTGCTCAACCTCAAATCCGTGAGCAAACAAGCGCACCTGTAAGCACCATCGCAGAGAATAGTGACGACTCTGCTGCCCTTTCCGAGCTTCTCCGCCAACTCCTTGGCCGCGACAACGTTGAGCGCCGACGACGCGCCAACGTAGATGCCGTCGGCGTCGAGAAGGTGGTAGATCATCGCAATCGTTTTGGAATCAGGGATGTGGAGCGCGCCATCGAGGAGCTCGACGTCGGGCTGGAGGTTGTCCGTCACACGACCCTGTCCGATTCCTTCAGGGCCCACGTCACCACGTCAGCTTCGTTTCTTCTCTCCTGCCCGTCGACAAGCAGAACCAGCTACGCACCCTCAGTGATACTACTTCCACCCCTCTCAATGACACCCCTGTTGACAAAGCCCTCCAGAACACTGCCAGGAGGGTCCGCGAGCCAGCACTGGATCTTGCCGTCCGAGAGGTCCTTCAAGCTCCTCGTCACTCCGGCGAGCGTTCCTCCCGTGCCGGTCGAGCAGATGAATGCCTGGAGACCTCCAGGGAGGGCAGCGGTCTGGGAGTAGATCTCGGGGCCGGTGGTGGTGATGTGGCAGGCGCGGTTGCCGGCGGCGTTGCTGTTCAGACTGTGGATTAGCTTGGGCGGCTCGAGATGCGTAGGGAAGCTGGACGGACTCGAACTGGTTCACCCTGCAAAGAGATATCAGTAAGACTTCTGAACTGTGCTGATATGTATACACTCACCAGGCAGCGTTCTCCAGTCGCTCAGCGTGTCGCTTGGCCTCTGTACGCCGACTCAACCGTCAGCAAAACGATCCGACTCAGCGTCCGCAAGAACCATATAAACCAACGGTGGTTGTAGTTCTCAGGGTTCTCGAAAGCAACAACTGCGCAAATAAAGTCAGCTTCGGCCCTCCAAAACTGCACCATGACGGACACGGAGCACTCACCAGGGACGGGGTAGACCTCAGCGCCGAGCATCTTCAGGAGGTCGATCTTTTCCTGACTCTGGGTGTTGGGCATGTAGATGACACACTTGTATCCCCTCGCTCGACAGACGTGAGCGAGTCCGATACCAGTGTTGCCGGCCGTACCCTCGACGATAGTTCCTCCCGGCTTGATCTTGCCTGCGTTATCGCGAGAAGGGCATGTCAGCTTTCATGCTTGGATGAGAGTTTCACTTGTTTCTGCTTCGCAGTTTCGAGCTGGTCTGTACTGCTTTAGCATCCACCTCCGGGTGCAGTACAGCTGCTCCCGTCTTTTTTGCTGATGGCGTGATTTCGCCTTCGTTTAGCAGCCGCAAAACAAACAACGCATCGCGCACGCTTCCAATCCCCAAAACTTTCCATATACCAGAGAGAAGAAAGAGATAGACGCACCAGTCTTCTCGGCCCACTCGATCAATCCAAGGGCGGCACGGTCCTTGACACTTCCGCCCGGGTTCATGAACTCGGCCTTGCCGAGGATCTCACATCCAGTCGCATCGGAGAGCGAGTTGATACGGATCTACCGCACATCAAATCACTGGAATCAGCACCGATCGCGAATAGAGAGACGAGCGAGGGCGCGCTCACGAGGGGAGTGTTTCCGATCGCTCCGACGAAGCCCTGGACGGGGAGCGAGTGAGGGTGAGGGAGGAACGCCGGGGCGGACGAGAGGACGCGAGACGAGCTCGAGAATGCTGCTCGAGCCACTCGGGACGCCAACATGATGAACGTCGATCGTGCGAGGTGTAGGTCGAAAGGCAAGCCTCGCGCTTCGTGCGCTTCTCCAGCATCTCCGAAGCGTCGGCGCCTAGACCGAGAGTCCCGAAAGGTCGCTTACGTGTCGCCCTTCTATATCCTGTATCCTTAAAACAGAACAGAAAGCGATGAAGGCCATTTATGGGAATTCTAAGTGCTGTATGAGAGGCATGAAAGCTGGAAGGAACGACACGTGTCCTTGAACTCGGCGCGCTGTCGACTGTGGACAAGTCGCGACGCGCCGCTGGGTTGCTGTTCGCGTCCTCCCTTTCGTTCGCCCACCGCCGACCTCCCGCTCGCTCGCACAAGTTGCATCAAAGTTTCAGAGGACAAGGCAACTTCGTGCACGATGGCGGCGGCACTCAAACCGTGGCTGAGGACCCGCGCCTGCCTCAACTACCAGGCCAACTACGGCGCAAACATTGGGCAGCTCATCTCGCTTCAGAAGAACTGTGGCCCCCTCCAGCTCGTCAAGGTCTGTCTCTCCGCCTCCTCGTCATGTCGATGCCACCATTTCCTGCCCAGTGAGGGTGTCCAGAGCGGGGCGAGCTGACCGCGTTCTCGCGCGTCCAAACACGCAGATCCTCGCCAGCGGCGTCAACAGGAGCGACTGGTGGCTCGAGATGGCAGATGGAGACTCTCGAGTGATCGTTTGCATCAAAAGCGAGACGATCCACGAGTACAACGCGTGCGTCGACCTCGCATTCCCCTGCCTTGTTTGCGTGCTCCGTGCGTTGCTCACCCCCCCTGTCCTCTCTATCAGCAAACGACCTCCAACCTCATCCTTCGACAAACAGCTCTACCAGATCTTCTCCATCCAGTCTTACGTCTGGCAATACAAATCCCCGCGCGACTCGTCCTCCTCCGACCTCCTCCCAAAACAACTCTGCCTCGAGGTCCTCACCTTCGACTCCTTCGCCGACGGGCCACGCTCAAAACTCGACAAGCCGTTCTTGTGCGACTGTAGAGACTCCGCTGTGAGGGACTGGTTCGCGGACGTGGAGGACAAGTACGGCGATGGGAGGGACAAGAACTCGTGGAGCAGGGGAGGAGGAGCGAGTGCGCAGAAGAGGGCGAGTAGTGAAAGGGGAGAGAGGGAGAACTCGCGAGGGAAGAGCGAGGAGAAGCCTTCGTCTCGAAGGCAGAGCGATGACGGAGGTGGCAACGGGAAGGGCAAAGAGCGGGAGAGAGACGACGACGACCGACGTCCATATACGTCGAACGCTGGGCTGAACGGACCAACAGAGCTCGCAACGGAGAAGGTGGTGAAAGTAGTATGGGTGAGCTCTCTTTCTGCTTCCATTTTCTCCACCAGGAATCGCTGTGTTGAGTGAAATCTGGTGACGCACGTGTACAGTCCATCGACTCGAGGACGAGCGACAAGGGAGGTCTTTCGAACGGAGACGTCAAGCAGTCGTCACAAATGATCAAAAATCGTCGCCAACTGAGTTCGTCACATTTCTTCTCCCCTCTCTTCCTTTTTTCTGAGGGTCCCCTGACGATGCTATGAACAGAATTCGTCTGCACTGAGGAGGACGAGGATCCTTTCCTGAGAGAAGAAAGCGATGGCGAGGACGAGTCAGAGGACGAAGACGTCGCGATCAAGGCGGAGGACGAGTCGGCGTATCATTCGCAGGAGGAGAGGGAGGAAAGCGACGACGAGGCACGTCGCTTGGCGTTCGAGGCCGAGGAGGAGCACCAGAGGCGAGCACAGTCGAAGGAGGTATCCTCAGCAGCGCAGGTCACGAAGGTTGCTTGGGTATCTTCACCAGCGCACGTCACGAAGGTTGCTTGGGGATCCTCACCAGCGCAGGTCACGAAGGTTGCTTGGGGTCGCCAGGCTCTCGACGACGACGACAGCTGGGGCAACGAGGGCGAGGCTGTCGACGCAGCACACGTCGGATCCGATTCCCCCACGCCCTCCCGCATCAAGTCCGATCCAGACGACTCTCTACCCCTCTCTCTCAGCTTCCCCATTCCAGGCGGTCGACATGCTCCCCAGATGGACGACGAGTCGTTCGTTTCGGCCGCGGCTGGAGCGAACACGACCGTCACGTCGGAAGAGTCGGTCTCGCAGGATACGTTGCCGGAGCTCTCGCAATGGGCTGGTGAGCCGCAGGCAAGGCAGATGCCGAGGGACGCGAATGATGCGAGAAGTGGAGGTGAGAAGGCGAGCGACGCGTTTGCCAATGGAGTGATGGCGAGGGAGAGGCGCGCGGTCGAGGTGCCGAGGTTCGGGATGTCGAGTGACGTGGAGGAAGACGGAGATGAAGCAGATATGGAGGAGAGTGGGAGCAGCGCTGAGAGGTGGGTAATGGCCCCCACGCAGATCCATGTGGAGAGTCAGGAAGGTGTGTCGATGGAGGCTGCCGGGACAGCGGAGGAGGAAGAGAAGGAGGAAGAAGGGTCGGAGGACGACGAGGACATTATCCTACGGGTCGACGTATCGCGAACTCAGGCTGGGTTCGAAGGCCCTCGTATCTCATCGTCGCGCGAGTCGTGCGTTCCCTTCCACTCGAGCCTCCACCCAGGAACTCAACGCTGACGTGGCATCCCCACAGGTCCTCATCAATCACCACCGACTCGCCTCACACCGTTCTTCGAACCGGTGCTTCTACGGCTCCGACCACAACCGAAAGTCAACCCCGAGCGGAAAAGGAAGAGGACGCTCTCGTTCCTCTCGCCGACGCCGACGACTCCGAGGCCCCCTCGTCGCCGCTCAAGGAGTCGCACTCGCAGCGAGCACGCTCTCAGTCAAGGTCCCAATCGAAGTCTCAGTCTCAGTCGGACTCCCAGGGAAAGGGGAAGGAGAACGTCGCAAGGACCATCTCGTCCTCAACCGTTGACGACGAGGCGGAAGCTTCAGAAGGAGCCACGTCGCAGCCCAAGGCTGGCGCTGGGCTGGCCTCTACTACTTGGGATGACTTCCTCAACGGGAATTGCTCGCAAGTCGAGGACATCGATATCGGCGACCTCCTTTACGACGAGACTTTCGCCCCTCTCCCTCAACCTCAACCTCCGGTGACTTCGTATCCCCCCGTTGTCCTCCGTCGCGACGAGACGCTCGTCGCTCCCGTCCCTCCACCTCAAGCTCCTACAACTTCAAATGGCCCCGCCGCCATCGTCGCCCCCGCCGTCATCCTCCCAACCCCCCTGATCTCTATCGAAGCCCCATCTCAGCCTCTCTTCACAGATGAGGAGGAGCAGAAGTCGACGCTGACTGTCGAAGTCGAGTTCCCAGCTGCCAAGCAAGCCCCAGTCCAACGGATCACCACTCCCTCCATTACCACTCCCTCCATTACCACTCCCTCCGTCCCCACTCCCTCCGTCCCCACTCCCTCCGTCCCCACTTACTCCGTCACCACCCCCTCCGTCACCGCTCCCTCCGATGTGTCTTTCCTTCTTCCATCCGACGTCTCTCGTGCCCTCGTTCCCGACAAAGTCACAATTGAGCACCTCTCATCGCCTTCGAGGAAGGAGGAGACCTCAAGACCTACGTTGAAGAGGTCGATTGAGGACGACGCTCCGTCGAAACCGCGCGTCAAGCACCCGAGGATCGTCTTCCCGTCGTTCGAGAATTTCGCGCACGAGTGCCGGCGTGCTGCGATGGAGAAGAGAGATTTCGACGCCAGAAACGTCAAGTAGGCGTTTCGGCGCAATGCTTGGGGTGATTTGCGTTCGTTCGCTTAGTTTCTGTCGTATACCTGTTTTCCTGCACCCGCTTGTTGTCATTCACTTGTTTCCTCCTCGGTGCTGCACTTCTAAATATGAGGTATTAATAGCAAAAAACGGAGAAACCCTACATCGCCCTACACAACCTCAACGAAAAGCGAAGACACTCCTTCCTCATCTCTATCCAACACGCCCTTCAGAGTCCCTCGGCCTCCCTGTTCAACACGACCAAACAACTCTCGAGAATGTCGACACACTTCTCGATCTCCTTCTCCGTCACGATCAAGCTCGGCACGAAGCGGATCGTCGCCTTGCCACAGCTGAGGATGAGGAGACCCCTCTCCCTCGCGAGCTTGAGGATCCTCGACGCGTAATCGTCCCTCGCGAACGGGATACCGAGGATCAGTCCCCTACCACGGGGAGGACCAGAGATGAGGCGAGGGAAGAGGGAGGGGAGGGCCTCGAGACGGGCTTTGAGGGACTCGGAGCGGGCGACGACGGTGGGGAGGAAGGAGGGCTCGACGATGCGGGAGACCACGTGATGACCGACACGGGTTTGGAGGGGGGCGCCGCCGAAGGTGGTGCCGTGGTCGCCAATCTTGATGAGGGAGGCGACGCGGTCCTTCATCAGGATGGCGCCTATTGGGATACCCTGGAGGTTGAAAGTGGTCGCGAATCAGCCACGCGAACGAGAGGGAGTGGCGCGGAAATGGAGACGAACGTTGGCGAGAGGCTTTGCCATAGTGACAATGTCGGGGTGGCAGTCGACTGGAAGGGATCCATGAGCCCAGAAGGCGCCAGTTCGTCCAAGTCCACACTGGTTGAACGCGAGTCGTGAGTCAACTCGCTCATAAGCGACACGGAGTGGAGCTGAGGACCGACCTGAATCTCGTCGAAGATGAGCAGAGCTCCGACCTCGTCGCACCTCTTGCGAAGAGCACGGAGGAAGTCCTCGCTGGCCTCCAAGATACCTCCCTCACCCTGTTCGTGATACAAATCGAACGAAGTCAGCACAGCCGCCCCGCCTTCTCCGCGCTTGACTCGGGCCGCCAAAGATGAAGGTAGCACGCACCTGAATGGGCTCGACAATGACACCACAAGTCTTTTCCGTGATGGCGGTCTGGAGTCCCTCGATGTCGTTGAGCGTTGCGGGGACAAAGTCGGGGACGAGAGGCGCGAATGGCGCCTGGTACTTGGACTGCCAGGTCGCGGAGAGCGCGCCCATGGAGCGGCCGTGGAAGCCGTCCCTGAACGAGACAATCTCCGTCTTTGTCGAGTTCATGTCGGGGGTCTTGGACGGAGTGGAAGGGTTCTCGGGCGAGAAGAGCTTGCCCCACTTGCGGGCAAACTTGAGCGCGCCCTCGTTGGCCTCTGTGCCCGAGTTTGAGAAGAAGACCTTGAGCCCGGACGACGGGACGGCGGACGACGACGATGCTGCTGCCTGCTCTGGCTCGGGCGTGGCTCCTGCTGGGCGGTGGGCGGCGGAGGGGAAGCCCATGCCGCCGAGGTCCTTGGTCGAGTCGACGAGGAGGAGCGCGAGCTCGCCGGCCCACTCGTTGTGCCAGAGGTTCGAGTTGTGCACGAGGAGCGTGCTCTGGTCGGCGACGATCTTGGCGACCTCGTCGTCGGCGTGCCCGAGCGCGTTGACGGCGATCCCGCCGGAGAAGTCGAGGTACTCGCGGCCCTGGGTGTCGAACACGGAGCAGCGCTTGCCGTGCGAGAGGATGAACGGCGGGCGGGCGTACGTCGCGAGCGTGACCGAGGCGTACCGCGCGAGCCTGTCGCTCACGGCCTGGGGCGGGGCGTCGTCGAGGTGCGTCGGCTTGAGGTAGTCCGTGTTCGCCTTGGGCACGGTCGAGAGCGCGACGGCCGACGACGAGAAGCAGCGGGCGGCGGGCAGGCGTTTGAGCGCGGTCCTGGCCAACATGGTCATCCTGACTCTAGAGGCGATGGCGAGAATCTATAGATTCAAAAGTATACGACGAAAAGTGATGCAAGAAGCAGAGACGCGGCGCGAACGGCGACGAAATTTGACTCGGAACTTTGACGGCTCGAAGCTGGCCGGCGCCCGACGCACCAAGTTGTGGCCAAAGCTCAGCAGTGACCTGGCCGTGCGTCGTCGATCGATCGTTGAGTCACTATGTGCAGCATTCTAGTCATTTGTTTTTGAAGTGGGGGCAGATATCTCTGAACATAGTCCACTCTACTCTCCTGCCAACATTCGAATGCCGCTGACCGACGAAAACACGGCAGAGACACGTGGCTCTCCTGACCACGCAATCAAAGAGAAATGGCCATACAACAAACGGATTACATCATTAGATTAGTACTTTATACGATCGGTCTTCAGAGGGAGACACCGATAAAGTGAGCAAAGAGTCGGAGCTTTGCGTCGTGATCCATCCCCGCTCCTTCGTCCGCGAGTCGGTATATCTCAAGCATCTCATCGACAAGAGCCGCTGTAAAGAACTGTGTCAGACAAAGTGCACGTGTCATGCGAAGAGAAAACTCACGATCAGCATTCTTCAAATCCCACTTCGTCGCCGGGAAATCTGGCGGAGGCGCCAGAGCTTCAAACACAGGCTCATCGAACAAGGGCGGGTGGTTCAGAGGCTGGCCCGGTCCAGGGGGAGGTGGGATCGTTGGGATGTGGAGCCTAGGCTGAGGTGGCGTGAGGGGGAAGAGGTCGCTCGTGTCGTCGTGGGCTTGAGCGTTGAGCGGGCGACGCAGACTCCAGTCGGCTCTGTAGGTCTGGCTGTCAGCAAAGAAGTTCGTGCGCCAGGCTAGGTAGGGAGAGAAAATTGGGCTCACAGTTCCTGATCCGTAATCTCAGAGTTGTGGCACTCGATCCTACTGCAGCGCATAGCCCACAGGATCGTGTGATTGAAATCGAGCTGGCCTTGGGGGATTCCACTGTCGGGAGCGTTGACGGCGGCGACAGTCTTCGAGTTGGAGGCGCCCATGTTTGACTTGTCGATGCGATTTTGGTGTGAAGAAGGAGGGGAGTTGAGGAGGAGGAGGAGGAAGAGAAAGAAGCAGGAGCGGAAACGAGAGCGTTTTTATCATGGTCGCCGCTGGCTCTCGGAGTGGACTTCGCAGCACCGCCTTCCATGTTTCTCATTCTCCTCGTTCTCGTTCTCCCGTTCGCCCCTATGTGTCCCTGTCAAAGTCTTCCTCAGCAAGTGTATGCATCAGATGTTCCCTTCCTTTCTCTGAGAGCATTGCAGATTTCCCAGCAAGCTTCCGTTAAGCCACGTCATCCCAATGACGGACGTCGGATGAAGGAGGCAACGCTGGAATGCACCAGAAACAATAGCCGAACAAATGAATATAACATCAAAAGGCGATACCAATCAAGTGAGCGAAGAGCCTGAGCTTGGCGACATGACCCAGTCCCTCGCCTTTGGTCGCAAGTCTGTAAGCCTGAAACCACTCGCCGATATCATTCGCTACAGACAAGCGTGTCAGAAGGGGAAAAAAACCAGTGGATTGAGTGAAGCTATACCTACCACCGGCATTAATCAGATCCCGCCTTGGAGCAGGAATGGTTGTCAGAGGGTCGAAATCCTTCCCAGTCGAACACGGGCGGGTCGAACGTCGCCGTACTTTCAGCAACGAAACTACAGCACGGTTTAGAAGAGTGCTGGATCATTCACACCTCTATTTCTTAGGCTTGTCGTTGGGCGATTGGATGTCTCAGCAATAAAGATCTTAGAGGAGGTTGTGGTTGCCGTCCACTCGCCAGTTGATCTCGAGGGATCACATCGTTGATGACAACGCTTCGTTGTTGCTAGCAGCAGTCCCAGAGTTGACGGCCCCCATGATTTCTGTCGTCCACGAATACGGTAAGAAGAGGAGGAGAGCTGTAACAGAAACGGGGAGCGTCGGTTGGATGCGTTTGAGCGTGATCCTGGTTCGCGGAGCCGGACCGTAACGAGGTTCTTCTTTCTCTCACCCTTCAATCAAGTCTCATGTTCTTGATGACCTTTCCCATGGATTGCCCCGAGCGTGACCTCGATTGGTCGTCAAACTTCCTCCATCCTGCCATGCCACGCAATGGCGTGGCACGAGCTCACGACAAAAACCGTGTATGGACATGGAAAAGCAACCCAGCGTTGCAAGAATCTGTCTGTCTGTATCAACAAATGGTTTCGGGTACCAATCTATATATTTGCATCTTCACTTAGAAGATGGTGTCTGCAGCAAAGAAAGGGAACACCACGTCAGCACTCGTGCCCCAATCTCTCCAAACCAGAACGCCAGACACTCACAGCCGCCATCAACGACGACATCGGAGCCTGTCATGAACGTCGTCTTGTCCGAACTCATAACAACAAGCATGTCGGCGATCTCCTTGGGGTTCGCGAACCTCGCCATCGGGGTCCTCTCCATCCAGGTGTTGAGCCATCCGCTCGCGCCGTGCGCGCCGACCGACATCTCGGTGCCGATGTAGCCGGGGGAAAGGATGTTGACACGGACACCCGAGGTCGCCCACTCTCCAGCGAGGGACTTGCCGAGGTGGGTGAGGGCGGCCTTGGCGGCGTTGTAGGAGCACTGGTTTTGAGGGGTGTTGGAGCTGAAGATGCAACGGCAATGGTGGGAAAAGAGAATGACTTCCGTCAGTGTCGATAATTCAACTGAGGGGAAGAAACCGAAGAGACTGACATGATGGCAGAGATGGACGAGACGAAGAGGATGATCTTGTCCTTCTTGCCCTCCTTGGTAGTAGGGGCACCGCTAGGGAACCACGACTTGTAGGCTATAAATCATACGCGGGTAAGCACCAGATGAAGCATGCTAAAGTTCGGAAAAGAAGACGACGCACCGGCTCGAGAGAGGTAGTAAGGGGAGAAGGTGTTGACGCGGAAAACGTCCTCGAATTGCTCTGATTCGCGCAAATTATCAGTTTTCTGAGCCTAAATCTGAAAGAAAGCAGCCGTTTCAAGCACTCACTGTCGGTCATGGTCTACAAAGATGCGCAAAAAGTCCGTCAGCGACTGTACCGGGCAACGTGTCCCAGCGCCTCGAAGAACCGACTCACAGCAGCGTCCTCGTGGATACAGATACCGGCGTTGGCGATGACGACGTCAATCTCGCCCATCTCCTTCGAGATGAGGGCGACGGCGGCATCGATCTCGGACGACGACTCGGCGGCCATCTTGTACGAGCCGACCTTGACGCCGAACTCCTTGGAGAGGTCGGCCGCGAGCTTGTCGGCAGGGGTGGCGTTGTCTGTGTTATGTCAATCGTTAGCTGAGCTGCTGTTTTCAGTATGGAAAAGAACAAAACACGCACAAGTAAGGGCGAGGTTGGCACCAGCTGCGTGGGGAATCGGAGAAAGCGCGGCGGAGATGTCAGTTGAAATCCTAATCGCTCGCTCTCTAGTGTTGCACGATAATCTCAAAAGCCTCCTAACCCTTCCACCAGTCAAGCCACACCCTTTTTCTTCGCATAAAGCACCGAAACATTGAGCCGAGCCGGTCCGACGCGCCGGCGACGACGACGACCCGCGCGGGTGGGAATGGGGCGACAGTGAGGAGAGGGACTCACCCTCAGCGAGGCCACGAGCAATGTCGACGCCGAGACCACGTCCACCACCGGTGACGAGGACGAGCTTGCCAGAGAGGTCGATAACGGAGGGCACTGGAGGAATTGGGGGGACGTGGACGATCAGGCCGAGTTCAGACGCGGACGGCGACGACACTAGAGAACAGAGTACGCACTAGTTGATGGAAGTTGTGGGAGGAACGGAGAAAAGTATGTGTAGAAAGTAGTGAGAGTTTTGAGCAGGGGAGCCGGGGTGTGGTGTGGGAGGAAGGAAAGGAGCGCGTCGCGGACCGTTCGTTGGCCGAAACCCTCGACGAGCCTGCACGCCGCCGCGTCAGTGACGTCGGCGGCCGACTTGGCCTGATCCGCGGACTACACCACTGATCCGCGGACTATTTTCGCTGGACACTGTGTTGCTCGCCTTCCGCTCTGGTCTGCTTCCGCAAACCTCTCTATACTTTCGCAAGATGAGCTTCGTCCAGCGAGTTCTGCCACCATTCATGGCTATCGCCGTCGGCGTCACTTCGGGCTACTACATCTTCAACCCTCTCCTCGAGTCCTACGGCCAGTAAGCCTCCCGTCGTCCCCACTCGTCCTAGCTCAGAACTGCGTTGATTTGACCGCTCTGCAGATCCACAAAAGGAACATACAGGGTCGAGGACGACGACCACTCGGCACCAGCTCCGCCGCTCCCGTTCACTAACCTCCAGCCCGGCAAGAAACCTGACGGCACAGAGCTCGACGGCAGCGACGGCGGCAAACTCGTTTGAATCGGATCTCGGTTGAGTAATGACTCGGTGTACTTTTACGGGCTGTGGGTTTGAAGGGTTGTGAGTCGGGTGCTATCTATGACCGGAGGCGGATGGGCGGCAGAAGCTGACACCTCGCCTGTAGAACCGACTGTAGATCGTTTCCAAGAGCTGGGCCGATCATTGAACGAAATATCAGTCATCAGTCACCACCTACCAGCACCATTACCTCGCTCCTCACGACCTTTGCATCTGCTTGTCCGCTCTGCTCCGAACTTTCAACCTTAGCTTGTAGCTGCTTCCGACGCGGGCTCAGGGCGAACACAGATCTCGCAAAAAGGGCGCAACGGGTCGAGTTTGACTCTTGTGCGTGATGATGTGGTTGAAGAAGCGGATGTGCATGCGTGGGTCACATTCACCGCGATCGCGTTCGCACTCTCCAACTTCGCAGGTCTCTCTCGCGCGCTCACTCTGCTTTTGGAAGGCACGAATCCAAGCTGTTCAGTTACAACGCATATTTCTCCAACCCCTTGGCTCAAGCTGAACGACAATCCCGCGTCTACTCCTTGAGGATGCTGACTGTTTGTTCCGACCGAACCGAGCCGACGATCAGCCTCCGACTCTGCTGCTTCTGCCAAAAACCACGGGACAATAGGCGTACCGATAGGGAGAGCAGGGAGAGTGCACACGGCGTTGCATCCACAAGCTGGAGGACCGACGGGGCAGACGCGGCAGATCTGGGAGCGCGAGGGGACGGAGAAAGAACGACACCACGTCAGCTTCCTTCATCGCTTTCCCTTGCGAAACGGCCCCGCCATCAGGGAGGACGGTGGCGAGAAAGGAAAGAAGTGAGGAAAGGGTGAGATTTACCGTAGGGCAGACTTTGGGGTCAGCCTCGGGGATGGGAGCGGCGAGCGCGAGAGGGAGGAGGACGAGGAGCGCGGCGGGGAGAGTGAACTTCATTGTTGGAGTTTTGGAGGGACGGAGGGTGGAGAGGGGACGGAGTGAATCTGATGGTGGAGCGTGTGGGTAGTGGAACAAGAGAAAGAGGATGAGGCCCCAGAAGCATCAAGTTATGGACGTTCGTTCTGGACGATCGAGCACCCTCGTTCCTGCGGTGCCCGCTCCACTCGTCGTGTACGCTCCCGTCCCCACCCAAAGGCTTTTGTTCTCGCCTATTTATACACCTGAAACTCTTCTCTTTCATTATAGACCCCGTGTGCCCCGCATCCACGGGCGACAGTGGTGTGGGAACGACGCGTCGCGTCCATATGGGAGAAGAAAGGGAGCAGGCAGCCGGACGTTTTTTGTTTGTCTCGCTCGAACGCGAACGTGAGGGTGCGAGAGGATCTGTCTGCTGGCTCTGAGCCCTCGATGTAGTCTTGATCCGATCAACGAATCGCAATTTGAGGCGGTTGGTTTTCGACTCGACGCGAGGGAGGAGATGTTTTCCAACCGGCGGGAAACTACCACGTTGCGTCGTACCCGGGCTTCGCGCTTTTGTGAGGGCTTCTTGGGCGCAGTCAATTATTTCAAGATGAAAAGCGCCACTGTTCTTTCCATCCAGGAAAAAGTTTGTGGATCGGCGGCTGCCGCGCTCTCTGTCGTTTCCGAGAGACGTTCACGTTTTGGGATCACTTTTGAAAGGCGTTAAAAGCTCAAAAAAACATGCTTGGTGTGGCTAAAGGACGCCAGATGGACTTTTTCTAAGCAATAGATCCGAGCCCAGAAGAGTTCAGCACGATAAGACGGGATACTGGGATCGCTTGAAAGCATGGCGCGCGTTGCACTCACGACCACCCCTTCTCGACCTCCCTCGCCATACTAGCCAGGAAGTCTTCGTCGTCCGACGAGCTGGTATCCTCATCCTCTTTCTCCTTCTCCGCCTCTTCCCCCAACTCCTCCGCCGGGAACGACACCTTGAGCTTCGACTTGCGGTCCCTCGCCGACTTTTTCCTCTTTTGCAGCGGGCTCCCAATCTCTTTTCCTTTCCCCACATCCTCACCCTCCGAGTCTGTCGAGATCCTCGCTCGTTTCCGCGGCGCGCCTCTTGACGACCCGTTCGACGCATCCGATTCTGCTCCGTCCGTTTCGCTAGCGTCGCCGCCTCCGCCCTCATCATCGTCATCCGTTTCGTTTAGAAAGTCGTCCACCTCGTTGGCCGCTGCTGCCCAGTCCAAGTCCGCCATCGGGAAACCAACATCGTCGTCGAGATCTACCTGAGAGGAGGAAGGGGAGGGAGGGTCGGAAGGAGGGGCGGCAGCAGCAGAAGTGGAAGCGACAGGAGGAGGGGATTGTGGGGGTGGTGTCGTCGACGAGGGATCGTGGATCAGGTAGCCGGATTCCGGTTGTCGGGCCCAGAGCGCTATCGAGTCGAGCAGCCATTTCGTCCACACCACTTGGATCCGAGCCGTCCGCCGAGCCATGTGAACTTTGGCAGTCCCATCCTGGAGCGACACCCGCGTCAGTTGACTAGGCTCCAGTTTATCCCAAACGGGGAACTCACTTGGTTAGCCACAACGTGCGTCGTGCGATCCGAGATGTCCTTTCCGCACTTTGCTCCGAACGACGTGGCTGCCTTCCAATGCTCGGAGTCCTCTGGTCTAGCTCCGAGGGCGACAACTCCAGAGAACACAAGGTCAACGCCTTTGAGAACTTGGCGCTTCATATGCGGGATGATGCTCTGTTCGAAGAGGGTATGATCAGCAAGAGCGAGCTTCATCACATGAGGGGAGCTGGACGAACCTTGACGTCGGCTGTCGTTTTACGATCCACATCCGCAAAGAACTTGTCCCTGACGCTCTTAAGAATCTATTGAATCATAACTCCCTCAGTTGACGTTACTTCCAATAGAAGAAGGAAAGGGCCACGTACATCGTACACGCGTACCAGCTCGACATCATCGTTCTTCAGCACCGCCTCTCCCACTTCCTCCATCTCCTCTTCCATCTTGCTCAACGGTCGGTCCTCGATCTGATCATGGATCGTCACAGCCGTTGAGGCCTCTGCCTCATCCAGCGACGCGATGGCTCCTGGACACGTGGATGATTATCAGTTGCGCATACGGAGAGGAATGAACAGTTTCATGACGTACCTTCAGGGTCGACGTCAATGTCAGCTGTTTTCACTTTCTCGGAGTCGGCCTCCTTCGAGGATGGCCCAGACGCTCCAGTTAGCTCCTTCTTCTTCGGCAAGAAAGCAGCGTTGATGTCTCCGATGCCGACGAAGAACTCATCTGTATTGAAGGAAGGACCGTTCAGCGATTGATTAATACAAACGAAATCAAATAGCAACGTACATGGAACGACTTTGACAAGGTTCGGACTTCCGTCCCACACGTCGGCACGATCGTCGATGATCACGACCATGTTGGTGTCGCAAGGGAAGAGTCGTTGCAAGGACTTGCGAGTCAAGCCTGAGAGAAAGAATCTGATCAGAGCTTGATCACTTTTGAGACTGAAAAGAAAGCCTACTGCCACTCTCATCGCGACTGAGAATCCTCCCTCCAAACAGGCCTCCTCCCGGGTCGATAACCTTGCACACTTCAATCGCGTACGCCCTAGTACCCATCGTGTAGACGTGCATCTCGTAGATTTTCGCAACGTCTTCGAGGAACTTTTTCAAGCCAGGCCTGATTGCCATGCATACCGAACATCAGTATTTCCGCCCTTGCACGCAATGTCAACGTGGCATCTCTAAAGGTAGGAAAACGCACCGCATCTTGAGATAATAGTAGCAACCGTCATCCTCTCCAGCCCCTTCAGCTTCTCCCAGTCTGAACTTCTCTGTCCCCTCCAATGCCGGGTAGTTTGGGTTCTTGGGGTCCTCCAACCACTCGCCGACGGTTGGGTCGACGGTCGCGTGCACGATAGTTTGGTCGAGGTCGACGATAAGGGAGAGCTTGCGGGATGAAAGGAGGCGTTGGGTCGTTTGTGTCTCGAGTCGGTGAGCTTCCTGTGGTTTCGGAAGCGAACAAAGGGATGGCGTGAGTGAGTCGCACGGAGGGGAGGAGGAGACAGGGCGAGAAAGGGACGAACGGAGAGCGAGACCGTCAATCCCCCAGAATCGTGGACCATACTGATCTCGGCTCGGCTGGTGTCAGAGAATCCCGTGTAGTCGACGCTGAATTCAGAGATCGAGCGCCGATATGAGCTTCACGTGAGCTCGATGGAGGGCGTTGAAGGACGAAGACGCACGCAGTCAGATCCTTGCCGCACAACGCGCACAAACCGTGGAGTTGGACAGCGTGGGTGCATGGTTCCAGGATGGTTAAGATCGGGTCGCTGGAGTAGGAGGTAACGAGAGTTGAAGTCAGTGTGTGGACGGTGGAGCAAGGCAGCGTGACGGGGGGGATCGTTGATCAAGGCGCGCGTCGAATTGAATCACACAAACGAAGGCGAAGGTAGTGGCAATATGTTCGAGTTGAGATGATGTAGAAACACGAGCCGAAAGCCTCCGAAACCGTCGGTCGAGCGAGTCGTACTCACTCTGGGGTCCTGACAACATCGCCCTCCCTCACGGCCCAGCTCTTGACCTGGCCACCAACGGGGCTCTCATAGACTCTGATCTGCTTCTCCCGATGCCCATCTTCGCCTGTGGCAAAGTACGAGTACGAGAAGAGCTGCTGGGTCTTCCTGACCGTCGAGGTGGGGGTCGCGAACAGACGGTTCACGGTGAGCGGGTACGGCAAGGCGCGAGGCAGGTAGATCGGCGTCGGTGGCTGCTCTTCCATGGCTAATATGCTCTGCTCAGCGTGAGCCAGGTGATGCTGGGTGCGACTGGGTGCGAGGACGAAGGCGCGAGTGGTGGGGGAACGGAGGGGCTGTGTGTTGAGTGTCGCCGAGCGTGGATCGAGGCGACGTGATGGTCCCTTCTGCTTTGCTTAGACTCGAATTGATATGATTTGTTTGAGGTAAGAAATAGTGCGAGACGTCAAGTCGTGCGAGTTGTTGACGGTTCGAAAGCAAGGTCACGCTTCGCCCGTCCCTCGCAGCTTGGCCTTCGACGTCTCGCACCAGAAATCACCATGTCGTCGCCTCCGCCAAAGAGGCAGCGCCTCTCGCCATCAGCAGCTGAGCCAGAGCAAGCACCTGCATCTTCACCTGTACCATCCACTCAGACCGCTGCATCTGCTCGCTTCGACTTCGCGGCGCAGACGGGCCTGTTCAAGTCCGTCGCGACGTCGCTGGGCGTGCGCGCATCCACCGAAGAGGAAGTCGGCATCACCCGCTTCGTAGACCCAGACTTGCCTGCATTCACTGGCATCATCAAGCACAGGTGCGCCTCCACCTTTCTCCCCGTTGCTGTCGATCCCGGCTGAGAATTTTTGTTGACTTACGTTTGCTGCCTTGCGGTGCTCAGGTTCACCGATTTCCTCGTCTACGAAGTCGACCTCGACTCAAATGTCATTAGGCTTACGTCCATCGACGCTCCCAAGTCGAACCAGGCCTCTGCGTCTGGAGCTTCGGCTCCCGCTCCTGCTCCAGAGCCAGCCAAGCCAGAGGACATGTGGACCGACGCTGTCGCCGAGGCAATCAAGGAGCTGCTGGGAGAGGACAGGGTCGAAGAGTTTGGGACGTTTGTGAAAGCTGGACCTCCTCCTCCGTTGAAGCGAGGCGAGAAGAAGGAGGATCGCGAGCAGAGGGTCTTCCTGACCGGGGTGAGTTCTCCCTGTTTTGAATGGTCTCGGTGGAAAGGATCGCTAATTCTTTTTTACTCTAGCCTGTGGATGACAAGGACAAGCGAGGAAACATGCACAAGAAGCTCCGCGAGTTGTTCGGAGGCCGCATCGTCAGCGAGACGAAAGAGATCGCGACCACAGTGGCGCCCATCGACGACGCTCCTGCTCCCGCCCCAGCTTCCGAAGATCCCACCACCTCGACCGAGACTCCCGTCGAAGCGGAGGCAACTGCAAAAGAAGCCGAGAAGCCCACGTCGACCCACCAGATCATCTCCATCAACTGGTCGACCAACACCAACCTCTCGCGCCGCGATCGCGCACCACGGCCCGACCACTCGGCGCTCCCGCCTTACATCCACTTCACCCTCCTCAAGACCAACATCGAGTCGCACGCTGCGCTCCAGTCTCTTTCGAGGGCTTTGGGCTGCCAGGGTCGAGACATCGGAACGGCCGGAACGAAGGACAAGCGCGCGGTGACGGTGCAGCGGGTCAGCATCAGGAGGGGTGGAAAGACGGTTGAGGAGGTCTACAGGGCTAGCAGAGGTGGTGGCGGTGGAAGAGGACGAGGTAGGGGAAGGGGCAGGGGTCGTGGTGGAAGCAGTGGTGGAGGACTTGATCGCGGTTGTCGGATTGGCGATTTCGCGTACGCGGAGAAGGGGCTCGAGTTGGGCATGCTCAAGGGCAACAAGTTTGTCATCACTCTCCGGTATGTCACAAATGGCATTTTCACATCTTTTCGTGACCGGGAGAGCGATTGAGTTCCACCTCTTCACACAGTGACGTGGTCAGCACCGAACCCTCCACGATTCCGCTCGCGATTGAGGCCCTCCGCTCAAAAGGTTTCCTCAACTACTACGGCATGCAGCGTTTCGGCACTGCTCCGATTCCAACGCACATCGTCGGACTTGCGCTCCTCCGTAGTGATTGGAAGCTCGCCGTCGAGCTCCTTCTCTGCGAGAGAGACGGAGAGGGCGATGACGTCGTGGCTGCGAGGAAGCTGTACTGGAGTGGTAACGTTAAGGACGCGGCTTGGGATATGCCGAGGAGGTCAGTTGCGGAAAAGGCGGTTTTGGAGGCGTTGAACAAGCAGCCTGGTGATTGGTTGGGCGCGTTGTCGAGGGTGCGTTGAGTTTTGGATCCGTTTCACAGTCAACGACATGCTCATAATTTGATTCACAGATTCCGAAGAACTTGAGGATGATGTATGGTGTGTGATTTCGGGCTCACCGCCGTCAAGTGATCTTCAATAATGACACGTGTCTGGATCTCCACAGTGCACGCCTACCAGTCCTACGTCTTCAACCGCGTCGTTTCGGAGCGAGTCCAACTTCACGGCGCAGACAAGCCAGTCGTTGGAGACCTTGTCTTCATCGACTCGGGGGCAGACGAGGCTGAGGCTGAGGAAGAGGCCGTTGAGGAGACCGTCGTTGAGAGTTTGGACCCAGACTTGGAGAATGGTTTGTCATCTTTCTAGTAAACATCAGCGGGTTCAGCTAAGCGTCAACGTCCAATAGACGACCCCAGCCCTTCGGCTCCCGTAATGGGCACGGCTGCCGGCTCTGGCCTTCCACCTTCTCGCGTTGCCAAGGCCAGGCTCCTCACGGCGGAGGACATCACCGAAGGCAAATACACCATCTTCGACGTCGTCCTCCCTCTCGCTGGATATGCGGTCATTTACCCCGAGGGAGAGCTGGGCGAATCGTACAAGAGGATGATGAGGGAGGATGGGTTGGACCCTGACGCCTTGTTCAGGAAGCAGAAGTGAGTGTTCTCGCGAGGTCGTTGTGTTGGCGCATAGCACTGATGAAGGAAACACACATTCAGGGAATACTCTCTTGTTTGTTTTACTCCTCGCATTCGACCTCACGGGCCTGTGCTGATTTCTGGTTTCAACAGGGTGGAACGTACCGCAAGCTTCTTCACTTGCCGACGTCCGTGGACTACAAGCTCCTTCTCTCCACCTCACCAACCCAAGACCTCGCACGAACCGACGAGGACGTGCTCCTCTCCCGCGAACTTCCCCCAATCGAGACCTACGACCCCACGGCCGGCACTCCCATCCCAGAAGGCCACTCGCTCGCCGTCCAGGTCGAGCTGACGCTCGGAGCTGGAACGTTCGCAACGATGGCTCTGAGGGAGCTCATGAAGACGAAAACTTCGTCATACGAGCAGAAGGCGCTTACGATGGAGATGGAGGAGCGTTTGAAGGCGAGCGCTGGAGGCGAGGCTACGGTTGCTGAGCCAACGACGACGGCAGCGGAACAGGTCGAGGAGAAGATGGAGGACGTCGTTGGTGCTTAAAGTGACTCAGCTGAAGCAATTCCATTCACCGCGTTCCTCTACTGCTTGGCAGCCTGTCCGGCCCTGTCGAATTTGTCGAGTCTCGGAGAGAGGTGGAGGTCTGGGGTGGAGGGAACGGCATGGGCTGAGTCACGCTTCGGACAGCATCTCCACTGCGTTTTTGTTTCTTGGTTCTCCGGGACGTCGGGAGCGCAGAGGATCTACAGTTGCCTTGGCACCCCCTCAACTAAAATTAGGGCTCACGGACCGTCCCCGGGTTGCTGCTGCTGCCTCTGCCCTAGTGCGGGAACTGGTAGCCACGTCACGTCGGCCTTAGCTGGTCGCGCGCTTTTCGGAGTTCTCTGCCAATCTCCGAAGTCCGAGCCTGATCTCCTCGCCGATGCTGCTGGATCCATGATAGTTGGCAGGCTGCCTCTTTTCTTCTGCAAAAGTCTTCCTCTGTACATCTTCATTTCCTGCTTTTCTCGCTCCGACCGACTTTGACCGTTCATCACCTTCAACGTCACTTGCCCCCACCCCCCGGCTGCTGACCATCAAAAGGGTGCTGAGGGTGCATCCGCTGGGGTGCATGTTGGGAACCTTGATCGGTGGAGATGGGGAACCATCAACCAAGGCCGGGTTTCTACAGATGCGGTGGAGCAGAGCATCGCGACGGAATCCCTGGTTTCGTTTGCGCCGGTGCCGCTTCATCTTCGAAGCTCTGGTTGCGCTCTGAATGTGAAGGGATGAGAAACATGAGAGGAAAGCTGATGGGATAGTCTGTCCAGGCAGTGTTTCTCCCTCGCTCGGATGTTGGCCAGCGACAAGAGCCACGTGTCTTTCCAACCGCCCGTTTTCGCTCTCCTGAGGCGCAGGTATTGTCTTTGGCGGCACAGAAGACTGACCATTTTATTGGCTTTCAACCCATATGCTTCAAAGGGAGGTGGTAGATCTACTTTTGTCAAAATCATTCCTGCTCTGCTGATAAGCGAGTTCAAAGCTGGTCCAAGTCCGTCGTCAGTTGAGACGCCCGATGAGCCAACCAACAGTTCTTGTCTCTTGGAAGCACGGACGGTTCACAACGTTCTGAGCCGTGTTAGGTCTCTGAAAAAGGAGGCTCCTTCAGAGTGAAACAGATACGTGTTCAAAGTGACCCGTGAGCTTGGACCTTGTCTCAGCGCGTGGCCACAACAATCTGAACACTAGTCAGTCTGTATTTGCAAGGAGCAGTAGATGAAGATACATTCAAGTAATATATGAGGTCAAATTACCGTGGGAAGAAGCAGCAGCAAAGCGATAAAGCCAAGGAGCAAGCGGGAGGCCGCTGCGCCAGGAAAGCAGAGGAAGAAGGTCGGCGAGGGGACGGAAGCTGAGCACGCTCGCCCCGCCTGGTTCTGCACACATCGACCCATCGACATCG
Source organism: Pseudohyphozyma bogoriensis (assembly GCA_024364755.1). NCBI lineage: Eukaryota > Fungi > Basidiomycota > Microbotryomycetes > Chrysozymaceae > Pseudohyphozyma > Pseudohyphozyma bogoriensis. The sequence goes on from JALBUQ010000001.1 coordinate 185,975, forward strand.
ACCACGACATTGAGCTAGAAACGAAACATCTAGAAATTCGCTACAAGTCCCCGCATCTCCCACCCCGCCGCCACTGTCTCCGCCGCCGGGCTGCTGAGGAATCCCTCCCACCGACCCCCTCGCCTCCGCCGTTCTCCTCGGCCAGCGAGCACCAGCCGTGGTAATTGCCAGCAGCGATGGCTTTCGATCTAGAGAGGGAGGATCCAGAGTGGGACGAGTCGATCCGTGCGGCCGCGCTCGAGTCGACAGGAAGCCGCACCATCCGCCCGCTGCCCAAGCGCCAGCGCCTCTACGACGACGCCCACGACGCCGGATCAGAGGGATACCAGAGCAGGCGAGGGTCCGTGGGCAGTGCTACTGGACGGTCAGACGGCGGCCAGGGCGAGGACGAGGGCGTGGAGGAGCAGGGCGAACCCCGCTTCGGCCCTGCGAGGCACGAGCCAGCACTCGAGTACCGTCCCACCCGCCAGGCGTACCAAGGAGGCGAGGCGACACACCATCCGCCACACTCTCGCCCGCCGTCCAAGGCGGATCTGCCGGACGGCGACGAGTCCAAGACCTCGCACGAGACGTCGACCTACTCCTCCGAATCGCCACCGACCTCCCCAGCGACCGACCCCGACACGTTTCTCGAAATCAAGGAGCAGCAGCCTCGAGGTCCAGACTACTTCCCCGTCTTTGGAGACGCTGGCGACGAGATCTCCCACTCGCTCGCGTCGGCGTCGTCCTTCTCCTCCGCGGGCCTCTTCGGCGGCCTGGGGTTGGCCGCTCACCATCCGTCGCTCGCGGCACCACCGGAGAGGAGGCATGGCGATGGAGAAGACGAGGAAGACGATGATTACGTCTCGAGGGAGAGGTCGGACGGCGCGCACTCGTTGGCCGTTGCCATCCCGTCCAACGACCCTTTCGGCGGCAACAACAAGAAGAAGCGCAAGATCCCAGGCGTCACCCATAGCTCTGGCGGGGACGACGACGATAGAGGGTTCGATGCTGAGGATGTTGCTGATTCAGCTGCGGCGGACAAGAGCAAGGCTGGTGGGACGCGGAGCGACCTCGGAAGGGAGCTGGGCATCAAGAAAGGTACAGGTCGTTCCGACGATGCCTTCTTTGGCCGTTCACGCAGACTGATCGTTCGCATTTTTCGACCATCCAGCTGCTGACACTCCGACGACCGCCAAAGCTGCACTCGCCAAGTTACGAACCCGTCCTCCTCACGTCTCGCTCTCCTCCACCGCCTCGTCGAACCGTCGTCGGACTCGTCGCTTTGATCGCACTCTCTCCGTCAACCAGTCCCCGCTTCCTCTCGAATCCCACACCACTTTTGTCCCTCCCGCCTTCCAGTCCCTCGGTCCGCCACCACTCCCGCCAGGCAGCGGTCTGAAGGGGAGCAAAGCCCTCAAGGCAGCCAAGAAGCTGGAGAAGGAACGTGAGCGCGAGAAGGAGCGTATGAAGGCGGCCTTGGGTGGAGCGACGATCGTTCTTCCAAATTTTTGGGATCCGTTTGGTCGGGAGGCGGCGGCGGCGAGACTTGCTCGACGTCGAGAAGCAGCCGAGGCCAAGTTGGAGGATCCGACGTCTCATGACGGCGACGCCGGAGTCGCAAGCCGCGTGGCATTCAAGCCGACAGTTCCGACTTTGGCCATGTTCGACTTCGAAACTACGACGCCTTCGTTGGTTTCGATGAGGTGGAAGGCGCTCCAGGATCAGATCGAACGATTCAAGCTCGCCAAAGAGAGGGCTGCTAAGGCGCGCGAGGAGGAGAAGAAGCGTCGACTCGAGAAGGAGAAGGAGCTCGAGGCCGAGGCCGCTGAAGCGCGAGCAGTGGATGCTGACAAGAAGTCGACACCGGCTCCGTCGACGGGCAACTCGAAGCGGTCGTCTGCGCCCGTTGCTCTCCACCCCAGCGTCGAACCAGTCTCCGACACCAACACCAACCCTCCTCTCGCGTCGCCCGACTCGCCCAACGTCCCTACGCCTCGCAAGCCGCCACCAAAGAAGGGGAAGAAGAAGCGCTCGGCACACGCCAACGCCAAGAACGTTCATCACCGCGACAACTACATTCCATCGCGCATGCCTGCGTCCAGCTCGCACGGCAACGACGCGGCTTCGGGAGACCAGCTGACGTCGTGGCCGGCCTCGCAGGAGGCGATTGAGGCCGCGGGGAAGAGTCAGAGCTCAATCTTTCAGTTCAGTCAGGACGAATGGCTGTGTGCGTTCTGCGAGTACGAGCTGTTCTTTGGAGAAGAGTCGATGCTGGCCAAGGTGGTCAAGAAAAGGAAGAACGTTCTCAAGGTTCGTTACCTCTGAGCTTGCACTAGTGTCCGTGGACTCGCTAACGTTCGACTTTGATCGTGTAGGTGCGTAAGAGAGCTCAAGAGCGAGCAGCGAAGGCCGCCAATGGAAGTCAACCCGCGCCTGCTCCATCCTCGTCCGCCCCACCTCCTCCCTCGACCCCAGCAGATTAATACGGCTTTCATCGACATCCGTTACTTCTTGGAACTTTCGATCATCTTTCACCCACCCTCGTTTTTCGTCTGCCGTTTTACCACCCCTTTCTTGCATTTGCCTTGGACCCATCCTCCATCCCCCTTTTCGCTGCATTTTTCCTCTTCGTACTCCCGCAGATACCTTGTGAATTGGAACACCACTACCCCCGCATGTCTTCTGTCTGCTTTGCTGCTCCAGCGCGGGAAAGGTGGGTTCGAACCCTCGCGAGCGTGGAGGCCACGTCACGATGTTGCTCCCCTTCGGAATGCGAGACAGGAGGACACTGCTTTGCTGCTGAATTCCATGCGTTTGAGAAATCGTGCTTCTGAAACCAGAGTCAAAACTCTGTAGACCACGCAATCTTTGCCATTCTTCTCAGCGTGCGCCCGGTGTAAGGTCGACGCGAGACCGACGGTGGGTGCCGCTGGAGCGGAAGCCCGTCGCAAGAGCTCAAGCTCAAGTTTCGTCTGGCTGGCTCTGGTTCGCCTCCTGCCTCACACTTTGCACGATTCGAGACGAAGCATCGCCCTCAGTCGACCACGATGGCTTCGAAGCTGCTGCCCAAGCTGAGCAGGCGACAATATATCTCCATCTTCAAAGGCGAGTCCTCCGTCCTCCTCCTGTCCAGAGTTGCGGTGCTCGGTCCAAGTCTATGTTTGGCCCCGCGCACCTCGTTTGGGGATGCTCGCGACGGAGTGAGGATGGGTGTAGTAGGCTACAGTCGGAATGGATTAGACTGGTGGCCATCATCAGGTGCGGACGACGCGCTGGTCAGAGCTATGGACCAAGCACTGTGGGGCTGGAGGATCGCACCACACCGCTCGTCTTGCACAACTTGGAGCGAGGATAGAGGATCAATTGCTGACAGAATAGATTCGTTTGCTCAGGTGTCTTTGCGTACACCCTCACCTTCATCCTCATCTTCCTCCGCCGCTTCAACGACCTCAACAAGTACCCAGTCGTCCTCACCTCCGTACGCCCTTTCGTTGTACCTACCTCTTCTCACCCTTGGCTGACACAAACACCACCAAGGCCATCCTCGTCTCAATTGCAGGAAAGCCCGGTGTTTCGGTCGGGGCATGCTTGGATGGAGGCGTACTGGGAATGGCCGGCGTTGGTTTTGGAGCCGTGTTTTTCGTTATTTTGGCGAAGCTTGGACACTCCCAAGTCGCACAAGGCTTTGTGTTCTTCGTGATGTTATACTTCCGTCAGTCTCCTCCATCCCATCCTTGATCCATGGCACGTGAAGGGGGAGCGGGGCACCGTTGGCTGACATTGTTGTTATTTTTGGGCGCTTTCTAGTCGCGTTGATCAAGGCCCAATCGCTGCGGTACTTTGCCTTCAGTCTGTTGGCGATCATCATGGCTTTCTCTGTTTGTGTTCAACGGATTCACGCTTTGCTCCAATGCTGACTCGCGTCTTCACAGGGCATGTACGCCATCCTGCGTTTGCGCCACCACATCGGAGCCCCGCTGACTGTTGCGCCTTTCACACAGCTACACCTCCATCCTCTTGGGCGGAAAGTTCAGTCCAGAGTACCTCGAAGCATACCTCGAAGCTTGTGAGTCGTTCCTCGAGACTCCGGTCCAGCGCCATTCTGACGTGGCCTCTCCAGACTGCTGGGGCTTCGCAATTGTGTTGGGCACGAACGTCCTCATCTTGCCCATCACGTCCGAGAGGGAGCTTCGAGAGTTGATCGTCACTTCCCTCGAGCACATCTCCACTCTCTCGCACCTCATCGCCAAAGTCCGAAGTCTCCTCCCGTCCTGAGATCGGGAGCGGCGCTGACACTCTTCTTCAGACCTACCAACTCGAGATTACCGACGAGGAGCGTGAGGTGCGAGATCAGCTCAACCAGAGTATCCGGCAGGATATGGCATTCCTTGGTGAGTACCTGGACGGAAGACGTTGCTGTGGAGGCGCTCACCTGACAATTTGGACACGTTCTCAGGCCAGAAGATGTCGGAAACCGGACTCGAGATCAACTACACCAAGTGGTCGATGGCGGACTACGCCAGAATCGTTGGCAACATCCGTCAGATGCAGTCAGGCTTGATCACCTCGCACTCGTCGCTGATCGCGATAGAGAAGTTCGACCCCGCCACGATGAGGCTCATCAAGACGGAACTCCTCGAGAGCGGAACTTCGAAAGCGTTTGCCAGGCTCCGTCGTGGTGCGTGATCAAGAAAAAAGGTTGTCAAACAAGCTTTAGCATGCTAACCCGTCATCGTCCAGGTTTCGACCTATCGATTGCCGACATTGTCAAAGAGCTCGCAGTCGGCAAGCAGGTCTACCACTCGCCCGCGCCAGGTTCGAGGAGCTGGGAGGATTTCCTCGACATGGAGGAGGACAAAGATGAAGAAGCGGTCGAACCAAAGCAGTCGCCCAGGCCTACGCGCCCTCGAGGTCTCACCCGTGACCACGTCAGCCAGATCGAAGTCGAGAACCGTCTCGACGCCGTTTCGAAGAGGCTGAGGGACGAGGTCGCCAACGCGGGAGCTACGCCCGTCGGCAGTCGTCGTGGAAGTATCAGCGAAGAGAAGCCGGCTTCGGACCATGAGGGGACGACCGCCGCACCGACTCTTGCTCCCAGCACGGCCGGTGGTGGGGCCAAGCTGTCTGCCCATCCTTCTGGCACTCCGGCTGCCTTGCTCGATCGCGTCGCCTTCCTTCGCAACTGTGTACGTTTGCTTCTGCTTTAAACTCAGAAGTGAAAAAATATTAACGTGGAGCTTCATCTGTCTAGTGGTCGTCGTTTAAGGAGCAGCAGAACTCCGCGATTGCAAAGATGCTAGCTTCGTTCCCCATCGACGACGACCTTCACATCCACGCCCCTGGACCTTCCATCCACGAGCTGTGAGTCCCTACTCTGGTATGCTTTATCTAAAAAACTAATGCACTTTCCACCAGCTACTCTGAAGTCCGACCGACTGGGATCAAGTCGTGGGCAAGTTCGTACCGCCCTTCGCAGACTCTGCCAGTCAAGCGCGGCGAAACCGCCGAGAAGCCAGCGCCGGAACCTTCCGGATCCAGTGCGACTTCAGCTGAAGGCGCTGAAGCAGACCAGACTTCGTCGCAGCTGTGCGGACGAATGGTCATGAGGTACGTTCCTGCGAGCTTTCAGCTCCCCATCAACACCCGCCCAGGGACTGAGCTTTGCCATGAAACAGGGTCTACTCCTTCATCTTCGGAATGGGACAACTGATGGACAACCTCACGAACCTGCACGAGCACGTCGTCCCTCGCGACGAGGCCCAGCACCGCAAGAAGGGGATCCACGTGCACTTTTTCGAGCGTATCCCGAAAGCCCCAAAGGACCCCAAGGGGACGATGTCGCTTGCTGAGGCGCTTGCGACGCTCGAGGGGAGGGAGTACGTCAAGCCGAAGGTTTCGATCTGGGAAAGAATCTCGCAGCTCGAGCATCTTCTCGTGGGTCGATCCTACTCTCGGCTGAGGCGGTTCAGAAGCTGACAATTTTCCCGGCGTAGCGCACCAACACGAGCATCTACGCTTTCAAGACTGCGTGTGCTGTTTCCGTCTACACTGTTTTCAGTGAGCTCTGCTTCTCTTCTTTGGTTCAACGCAGCACTGACTCGCGCGTTTTCGTAGTCCTCGCGCCCTCTCTCAAGACTTTCTTCGGTAAGACCCTACTTTCTACTCCCTTTGAGTCAATACTGAAAGACACCTCTCATTGAATAGTGGACTGTGAGCTATACTTCGCCTTCTTCTCCCCAGCTACACGTCTCCTTCTTCCTACGCAACGCGTTCTAATCCACAATTTCGTCAATGAACAGATGGCCTGACGGGAGGGTTGATCACTATCGTAGTCGCTATGGCTCCCACTCTCGGCCAAACGCTCATGACCTTCGTTCTGCAAATCTGCGGCACGGGATTCGGAAGCTTGTTCGGGATGGTTTTGCTTTATATCTTCAGGCAAGTCACGCTACTACTTCAACCCTTACGGTTGGGCATGGACTTATTGTGCATCGTCAGGCATGTCGGAGGATACTATTTTAACCCCTACGGGATCGTCTGCCTTGTCGCCCTTTGTAAGTTTGAACCCTGGCTTCAGGTGAAGCAGGGTTCGCTTAACGCCTCACTTTCACAGACGCTGTGCCTCTCTGTTACGTGATATACACGATGCCCATGTTCTTCGCCGGCGCTCTCCTTGCCATGAGTGAGTACGAGCCCCTCATCCCTTGCAGTACACCGCTGACGTGTCCCCCACGCCCGCCCGCAGACGGAACTGGATCCCTCATTGTCACGGAGTGGGTTTACCGCGAGAGTGAGCTAAGTTTAATGAACTTAGTTTCACTCTTGAATGCTAACATGTCATCAAAGTCCCCGGCCAGATTCGTCCGACCTTCGACAACCCTGGTTTCCGTGCTGCTAAGGCGTTGGTCGCCATGTCGTTGGCGCTTGGCATCGCTGGTATCTTCCAGATCTTCAGTGGGTCTCACGCCAGATTCATACTGTGCTGGACACCTGTTCTGATCAATTAATCCGGCAGTTCTCCGAAGTCCTGCCCGTCAGACGCTGAGGCAGAACCTCGCAAAGGTCACCCGCAACCTCGTACGTCAACACACCCCTCGTCAACAAGTCGCCATTGTCGACTGACCAGGTTGGAACTTGTCCAATACAGGGATCTTACGCTCTGCTTCTCTCCTCCATGACGGAGGCTTTGGCGCCCACCGTGGCTGGACAGCGCCCTTTCCCTCCAGACCCTGCCGCACTCGCCGTCGTCCGCAACGACCTCATCGCCAGGGAAGGCCAGATCCAGATGGACATCTTGGCCTTGATGCCTCTACTCAAGTATATTTCCTCCTCTCCGTTCCATTAAGGCCTAAAGCTGACTCTATACTTGCAGGTTCGGAGCAGCGGAGCCCGAGTTTGGTCGCCCTTTCCAGGCTGGCACCATCGCGCGCGTTATCAGGACCCACCAGCTCATCCTTGACCGACTTCGAGAGGCTCGCACTGCGCTCTCTACGGACGGCTTTAGTCCAGAGATCCGCGAGACATTCACGGAACGCCTTAGTGGCTACCGGTATGTTTCTCCACGGCAGCGAAACTCTCCGCATCCTGACATCTTCTCCTTTAGTCTCCAAGCCAAACGCTTCACTCGAGCTCTCATGTACATTTGCGTACGTCTGGATCTCCTTTGCAGTAGTGGCTTCAGCGAGCTGACGTGGCTAGAACAGGCCACCTCGATCGCCACCAAGCTTCCTCTCCCCAGCGAGCTGCCGTCTATGGCCAGCACCACCATCTCTATCCAGCATGATGCTATGGGTGCGTTGCGTAGCTCTTCCAACGTTTCACATTCCTATGCTGACTTTTGCGTGCTTAGTGCTGAGCCACAGGCTCACGCAGACCGCCGACGGCATGGCGATTCTTCAGTCTCACGGGTTCCTCCAGTATTGGTTCTACAGCAAGTTTCCACTTTTAACTGATGCCTACTTCCAGGCTGACGATCGTTTGCCTGCAGTGGTGTCGATGTCGTCGGTCGCCTACCAGTTGGAATCGCTCGCTGCTGACCTTGGGATCCTCTTCGGTGATGTAAGTCGCAATTTTGCTTCTCACTCGAATCGCTTTCCTTCTCACGTGCCAACCTGCAGCTCAACGATATGCCTCTCAAGTACTAAGGAACCTTCGAGCCAGAGTACACCGCTTGAAGGGACGTGTTCCAATTATTAGGTTGTTAATTACAGACAGTTTCACTCTTGCGAAAGCTAGCTGTCCGATGAGAGCTGCTTTTGTCTATCGTGACATGAAGGAAGAAAGGTCGGAGGTGCCCCGTCCGGAGGGAGCGATGAAAGGCTGGTTGTCGTCCCACAACGCCGCGTGGGACTGAGAGGACTTGCCAGGCATCACTACGTTGGAGTCTGGGTTTGCCACGACTCCACCATCGCCACCAGGCACGGTGGCCGTGAACGAGTCCCGTTGTTGGGAGTACATGGAAGCCGTGTTGGACGAAGGGACGCCCGACGTTCGCACGTCGGACGCGTACGTGGGTCGCGGGTCGACGGCGTAGAGCGAGGTCGTGCCTTGGCCCGAAAACGCTCCAGGGGAAGGCGCCGCACCATGGTCCATGCGCCCTCGCGAGTTGCTACCGTACGTCGGTGGGTAGGTGAGTCCGGCGCTCTCCTGCGCCGGCGACTGCTGATACGTGGCGTACGAGGAGGGTTCTGTCTCGCCGTAGCCATACATCGGTTCCTCCGGGTGGACCTGAGCGCCGAGGGTGCCGTACGAGCTTCGTCGGGCAGCGTCGTCCGACATGGTGGACATGTGCTTCTCGCGGGGGAGGTTGTCGATCCGCTCGTTCTCGGCGCGGTTGCGGCGACGGATGAAAAACCAGGCGGCGAGTAAGGCGAGAGCGAGGGCGGTGATGCCTCCGACGACACCTCCAGCGATTGCTCCGGCACTGGAGCTCTTTTTTGAGGAAGTGGAAGTCGAGGAAGCGGCAGAGGTTGAGGAAGTTTGGGAGGACGCGCCAGTCGTGGAGCTTCGAACTTCGGTCGCTGGGAAACGAACGGTGGTATCAGCATCGCTGGAGGCCGTACGCTATTTTCACTACTGACCGGTATACTCAGTGATGTTTGTGGGGATGATGATTTGCCATGTCTCGGAGATCAAGTAGGGGTAGAAGCTGCCAGGATCGTCAGCATCCTCCGCCGCAAACGACTTGGGCACAGAAAGCTCACCCCAAACGCGAATCAACGCTGATCTGGCTTAGCACAATCTTGTGACTCGCATACTATGAAAGAGCGGGAGCAGGTGTCAGTTCAGTCATCCTCTTTTCACACCTCAGGCTCTCTCCAATCATCGAACATCCCGCCACGTGTCTAACACCCTCTCGCACGTCCGTTCTGTCGGTCACCAACAAGACGGTTGCTTACCTCGAGACTCTCGCTCGACCACTGCACCGTAGATGCCGTCGTACTGGTCCCCGCTTGGTAGAGGTCCACAGTGGTGGCGTTGCCGTCGATCGAGAGGCTGAACTTTCCTCGATCATACTTCTTCCCCGCCACGTACTACGAGCATACCCATATCAGAACAGGGCGAGGTCAGAAAGTCGGAGTAAGGCACAAGTGATGAGAAAAGCGGATTGCAAGCGTGTCAGCGCGGAGCTGTCGGCCATTCGGACCGCCACGGGGAACGGACAGACTCACCTCGAGGCCAACGCCGACGAAGCTGAACGAGAGTTGAGCGTTACTCGCATTGGAGTAAGTTTCGTAGATCGAGTTCTCCACCGAGTGTGACCAAGTCCCAGTGAGAGTGATGCTCGTGTCGTTGGAGTACATCGTAGTCGATTGCGTCGCGCTCGCGAGGGCGCATCGCGGACCGACGACGAGGAGCGATAGAGCCGCCGTGAGGAACGAAAGCTGCACCATACTTTGCGTGGGAGGAGACGCTGTTGGCGGAGGGATGGGGGAGAATGGAAGGAGGAAAAGGACAGGGGGAGGAAGGTCGAGAAAACCTATTCCGCGAGGGCTCCGCTCTTTCCTTGACCTCCTGAGCTACGCAGGGCGCGGGCTGTGCGGACGGGCCCTGAAGACCTGGAAGGCAGGGATAGTTTTCAAGGGTCGACAAAAACGCCCAATTCTCCCTTTCACCAGGAACCGACACTTTCATAGGTGGAAAATGAGACAAATATGTCCATTCAATCACCACTGCTTCTCCTTCTCGACCAAAGCATCCAGCGTCTCCAACAGGATCGCCTTCCACTTGACAAACTCCTTCAATCCCAACACCTCCTTGGCCGGGGTGGTGTCGAGAGTCGCAATCGTCTTTCGGGGTGCCTTAGTTTCCGGAAGCTTAGGGAGGCGAGAAGCAAGCTCTGGCCTCTCCTGAGCGATGTACTCGACGGCCTGCCAACAAATCCATCAGCCCTGCGAAGCGACCGGCTCAGAGGTAGAGAGAAGCACAGACTCACATCCTCCCAAGTGAAAGCACCGCCACACAAGATGTAGCGACCCTGGGCGGCCGGGACTTCGAGAGCAAGCCGGTGAGCTTTCGCGACGTCCGTGACGGCGCAGAAGAGGGGCAGACGGTTGTCGGGGACTGGGCGATCGGCGGGACCATCGATGAGGGCGTAGATGGCGGCCGAGGAGGTGTTGATGTCCTCCCTCTTGTCCATCGCTTGGATAGGAGGGCCGTCTGTTGATGGGGAGTTGTTTAGTGAGGGGGCAACGTGTCGTTCCGGAAGGGAAGACGTACAGATCATGGGAGGGTTCACTGTGAGAAAGCGGAAAGCGTTAGGTTAAACGTTGTGCCATCAAGCTGAAAGGGGAGCACTTGGCGGACGCACTCGTGATGACCTCGAGGCCCTCCTTCTCTCCGTACTCGAGAGCAGCCTTCTCGGCAAGCTTCTTTGATGCGCTGTTAGTAGACACTTGTGAGTATGCTTGGATTTGTGTATAAGGGTTCCTGTCCGGCTTACGAGTAGACGAAAGCTCCGATGCGTCCAGGCTCGCACGCCTGCTCAAGAGTTGTGGGGTTCCAATCCTCGCCTATTATAACGCAATCAGCAAAGGAAGACATGGCATGAAAACGGAAGAAATACCAGTGTAGGTGTAGTCGCGCCACTGCAGAGATGGAAACTTTTCGTCAGCAATCGTTTTTTACGGCCCACGCGTTAGACATTCTTACAGGTCCACCTGAACTCGCGAGCAACGACATCAGCTACCAGTCCTCCCCAAGCTGAGAAAGCAAAACTCACCCTTGGTGAAATCGGTGACGGCGGCAAAGGAGGACGTGACGACGACGCGCTTGATGCCAGCAGCCTGCGACAACAACGAGCCACGTCAGCGCCGGGTGGTCCGCCGAACGCGGATGGGCTGGAGGACTGTACCTTGGCGGCCTTGAGGACGGAGAGGGTGCCGTCGACGGCGGGGGAGATGAAGTCCTTCATTGGGTCAGTGACCGAAAGGGAGTCTGCCCATAGTTGCGTCAGCCTAAAATGCAGCCAATGCAGCCATTGTGGGGACCAGAGGGGCGAGCTTACAAGGCGAGGCCGTGTGAGCGACAGCATCGACGCCCTCGAGCGCGGACGACAATCCTTCACCCGTGACGATGTCCTTGACTTCGACCAGCTCGAGCTTGGAGCCTTTGGGGTAGCGGTCGAGGATGTGTTGCGACTTGGCGGGCGAGCGGACGGTGCCGCGTACGGCCCAGCCGGCCTCGAGAAAGTCCTTGATCACGTAACCGGCGAGGAAGCCACTTGCTCCTGTAGTAGTGCAAAGTGTGGGCGTGGGTCAGCGACCAAATGCGACGAGAAGAGCGAGACGAGCACGACGTGCTGCCGGCCAGCGCTCGGCCGACGATGCGACCAGGGGTGGGCTGAGGCCTGGGACGACGGAGGCTCACCAGTCACAAGCACAGTCTTGGTCATGATTGGTGCAGAATAGGTTGCGGAAGAAAGGTGCAGAAAAGTCGTGCAAAGTTGAAGGACAAGGGCCACGAGATGCCGAAACACCGACGGCTTGTCCATCGCCCCCAGACCGGGCTTACCTCACAACTCCGCGGCTTTCGTCCTCAGATCCTGACATTTTCTTAAAGCGACAAATTGCTCGTCTAAAATGTGTTGTATACAGTCCAGGCAGATTTTAGCTGACTACAAGAGTCAACGTGGAGCTCCGGAGTCCGGTGTGGATCTGAGGGCTAGACCTTGCGCGGTTCCGGCAGAGTCCAGGGACTTTGGCTCGAAAGTCGCCTTGGACTTTTGCCACCACCCCGCTCAAGTTTTACATCAAGAAATGTCGTCGGCAGTTCAGGTCACTCGTGAGGTCAAGGTCGGAGTGTTGGGTGCTACGGGCACCGTCGGCCAGAGGTGAGCTCGTCCACCCTCTGCTTCGCTTCGCCGCTCGCGATTGATTGACTCAGACGATGCGCTCGTTCGCGTGGCGGTACGCACGCCCAGGTTCCTCGTGCTCCTCTCGACGCACCCGTACTTCAGGATCCACGCCCTCGGCGCCTCGTCCCGCTCCGCCGGCCTCAAGTACTCGGCCGCCGTGCGCTGGAAGCAGCCGACGCCCATCCCCAGCGTCGTCGCGGATGTCGTCGTGCGCGAGTGCAAGGCCGACCAGTTCGAGGGCTGCGACATCGTCTTCTCTGGTCTCGACAGTGATGTCGCTGGCGACATTGGTGCGTTCCGTGTTCCCGTTGCACGCGTGCGAGCTGGGGCGCCCGCGCATTTTATTTTGCTAACCGTGGCTCGCACAAACAACACAGAAAAGGCGTTCCGTGCTGCCGAGCTGTGCGTGTTCAGCAACGCGTCAAACTACCGCCGTGACCCCATCGTCCCCCTCTGTGTTCCCCTCGTGAACCCGGACCACCTCTCCGTGCTGCCGTACCAGCGCTCCGTCCAGTCCCCGCCCACCAAGCGCGGCTGCATCGTCACCAACGCCAACTGCTCCACCACCGGCATCACCGTCCCCCTCAAGGCCCTCGAGGTCGCCTTCGGGCCCCTCGACGCCGTCATCGTCACCACGCTCCAGGCCATCTCCGGCGCGGGCTACCCTGGCGTCTCGTCCCTCGACATCCTCGACAACGTCGTCCCCCTCATCGGCGGCGAGGAGGAGAAGATCGAGTGGGAGCTGTCAAAGATCCTCGGCGGGTCCGACGACAAGGGGTTCGACTTGCACGCCGCCTCGCCCATGCGCATCTCGGCCGCTTGCAACCGCGTGCCCGTCCTCGACGGCCACACCGAGTGCGTCTCGCTCAGCTTCGTCAACCGCCCGCCACCGTCGCCCGAGGCCGTCATCGAGGCGATGAGGAACTACAGGTGTGAGGCGCAGGAGTTGGGATGCCCGTCCGCGCCGGCGCAGGCCGTGTACGTGCACGACGAGCCCGACCGCCCTCAGCCTCGGTTGGACAGGCACTTCCAGAACGGCTCGGGAGTCAACGTCGGGAGGGTGAGGAAGTGTGGCGTGTTGGACATCAAGTTTGTTGTGCTGTCCAACAACGTGTCGATCGGAGCGGCGACGTCGAGTATCATCAACGTGCGTTTGCCTTCAATCCTTTGTCAGTTTGTGCTCCGGACTAATTCTTGCTTCTTTTCAGGCCGAGTACGCTGTGGCGAAGAACCTCATCTAATATAGCTCAACCTCCCTCCAAAAGTAGCCTATAGATGGAATGCATACTGGTTCCAGGGCAGCGTCAGTGTATCGAGACCGGGCCACGTCAGATTCCATGTCCGTTCGCGAGTCTTCGTATGAAGAAGCAAAACCTAGCAACGGGAGCTTATCTGAATTGTTGGCCCGATGCATTGATGCTTTGCAAACTACTCGTCGAAGAAAGACAATGAATGGCCACGAAGTCCATGGATTTGGGGCGGCCCCGATTTTTTCCCCAGTGGAGGGCGCCTGCCGGCTTCGTCGTCCGCTGCTTCCGTTCCGCTTCTCCTCCCTTCCCTCAGACACGACACGATGAACTTTTCGACGAGTCTGCGAACATTAACACGGGCAGTCGTGCCCTCGACGCGCCTCTTCTCGACGTCGGCAGCGCGCCCCGTCGCCTCGACTTCTTCGCTCCAGTCCCGGCCGTCCGAGGCTGAGGAGGACAGCAGCCCTGTGAGCAAAGTGCTCAATTTGATGGCGCAGGCAGGGGCAGAAGCTCCAGAGGAGACCACCAAAGGTCTGTCACTTCTGCTTTTCCCGTAGAGCGCGCCCTTCCACTGACTTGCGGGTGCTGGTGTGCGTGCTCCTCCGACGTCCCCAGACCCAGCGTCCCTGATGCGCAACCTCGACGGCCTGCGAGTCATCTCGCCCGGTCACCTCACCCCGAAATACCTCCTCAACCCGCGTCTGCCCCGACCAGACTACACGCTCGCGCACCCACTCGGTCCGCCCGTGTCGGCGGCGACGAAGCACGACCCGTTCGCGCGCCTCGAGATCTCGCCGTTGGACAGCCCGATGAACCCGTTCCTGAGGAGCGAGTTTGTGACGAGTATGGGCAAGATCAAGGGGCGGGGCAAGACGGGGTTGCAGAGGGGGAACCAGAGGAAGATGGGCAAGGCGGTCAGGAGGGCGAGGGTGAGTCTTTGGGTTCGGGAAATTGGCGGGGTGGTGTTTGGGTGAAGAGCGAGGAATGGCTGCTGACTTGATTGTGGATTGATCAGGCGATGGGCGTGATCCCTGCGGTTGGACAGAGCGTGCCAGGAGGCCGCGTCGATTACTGAAGGAAGGCAGGACAATACGCATTGGAATTGATGTGCCCCCCCATTCTCTAATGAACCACCCTTGTGGAGATTAAACTATGGCTCGAACAGTCAGGTTGCATTTGGAGGAATGGTATCGCACCTCAGGAGCTCGAGGCGGACGTCGTGGTGCGCCCACGTGTCCTGACGCGAGCCTGAGATTCCAGAGCTTTCTGCACCTGAGCTGTGTTGTCTACGGGAACAGAGCACATTTTGCCACGACTATTTTGGCCAAAGAAAATGGATCGAATAGATAAAAAGTCCGCGGAAATCTGTGGGCGCACTACGTCCTCCTTACCTCCCCTCTAACCTCTCGCGCTGCCTCTACCCTCCAAAAAACCGCACGGTCCGGCCCCAAACAAACAACAACGCCGCCCGTCGCCGTCAACGCTCAGCATCCACCACCGGAGCACGCCGTCGCCCATCGCCTGTGGCCCACCCAACGGTACGACGAGCCCGCCACCTTCTCGCCGCCGTTGGCTGGTTGTCGTTCGAGCGAGGACGACGCGCATCTCGTGAGGACGCGAGCAGCCAAGTAAACAACGCCGCCGCCGTCGCGATCCTTCCTCCCGCCCATTCCTGTCCCTTCCTCGTCCGTTCCTGCATCGTGAATCTTCACAGTAAGCTTCGACCTTCCATCCAGTGGGTTGGCCCCAAGTTGGGAGGTCTCGGCCTCTCGTCGTCGCCGTCGTGCTCCGCCTGCTCGACCTCCACCCCCGACTCGCCAGCCTTGCTCCTCGATTCACTCGTGCCAACCCTCTCAAGCACAACTCGAGTGGCGGTAGCTGTGGAGAGGGCTGACTCGTTGTCTCACGCGCTTGCCACCAGTCTTCAACCCTAGTTGCATTCAGCGATGAACTACGACAACTCGCCCTCTCGCGGTCGAGGAAGACCTCGAGGTACGTCCACAACTCGCATCAAAGGTAGTGAAGTATCTCAGCCAACTGATCTGGCATTCACAGGCTCGAAGAACAAGGCAGGCACGAAAGCCGGCGTCCTGCACGGCCATCTCTCAGACACCTCCCTCCTCAACTCGTTCCTCGGCACAGATCTCGGCTACTCGGGCAGCGACATCTACACCGACCCAGAGATCGTTCCAGCCGCACCTGCTCCAGAGGACAAAAAGTCGAGGGGGCGGCCAAAGGGCACAAAGGTGAGCACGCCGTGGCGCCGTCTCTTGTTTTGTTTGGCGGGGGTCGTCGAGCTGACGCGCGGGCTGTAGAACAAGCCAGGCCACAAGGCTGGTCGCCCGAGAAAGTCTGATGCGAACGATAGTGCTGCTGGGTACGCTGCGAGGCTCGCGATTTAATGGCGTCCCTAAAGAGCTGACCACCCGTGGCCATCCAGATCGGCGGCGGCGGCGGCCAAGCGACCTCGTGTCGACAACACCCCGACGCTCGACGAGCACCCTCTCGCCGGTCTGGGCGAGCACCAGTCCCCCTTTCAGCTGCATCAAAACATCTCAACTCAGCCTATTGCATCAACTTCCCATCACTCGGCCTACCAGCTGCCGGAACAGCTCCACCTGCAACAACAACAACAGCAGCACCAAAACAACCTGCAACAGGCGCAGGTCCACCACAGCATGCTCCAGCACCACCACGGCCGAGACTCTCACGCCCTAGCTGGAGACATCCCCGTCGACCCCTCGCTCATGACGAACCGGCAGAACTCGATCCCTCCTCCTCCGCAACCTCTCCCTCCAGTCTCGCGTGACGACCTCGACACGTCGCGCTACGTTCAATCCTCCATCCCTTCCACATCAAACGCCTTCCTCGTTGGTTCGCCCATCCAAGGTCCCTCCGACGCTTTATCCTACTTCACCCGCGACCACTCAACCATCTCCCAGCCGACACTCCAGTCCCCTCAGATCACGATCCAGCAGCCCAAGCCCAACGAGACAGCCCCGATCTCGCCAAGCAGGGCTCACCCCGTCGCCTCGACGTCCAAGCCTGCTCCTCCGCCAGGCATCACGAAGCCTCGTCCGAAACCGAAGCGCAAGTCGGACGCACCCGAGCCCATCTCGTCGTCGTCGGGCCTCTCGAACGTCAACAAGGAAGTTGGACTCGGCGGCGTCGTGCGGCACCTCTTGCCCAAGGACTTGCACAACAGCCTCCCCAACGTCTCTGGCCCTTTCCAGCTGCTCGAGGTGAACGGCAAGAAGAAGCTCGAAGGTCCGATCAACGCCGCGACGCTCGAAGACATCCCCGGCCCCGTCTACGTGTACATCGCCAACTACCAACCTCCGCCGAACGCCGACCTGCCTCCTTCGCAGTACCCCGTCGCTTTGCCGATCCCTTCTGGCAGCCGAATGCCGACACCGTCAAGGGAAGGCCTGGGAACGCAGAGCGGATTGGCACCGTGGAAGATTACGAACCCGCTGACGGCGGAGGGGAAGGCGAGGACTCGGGGACCGAGAAAGTGCGGTCACTGCGGGAAGTTTGAGTGTCGTGGGAGGGGAGGTCGGTCATGGTGCCCGCTGTACAAGCGCGAGCGTGGGATCAAGGACAGCGAAGAGCCAGAGAAGCGGCCGCACGAGCACGACCAGCTCCTCGAGCAGGACGACGAGCAGGACGAGCTCGACGTCAACGTCGGTGATCTCGGCGCATCAGCTTCAACATCGTACTCGATGCTCGCCAACTTCCGAGGCGACCAGCCCGTCGCTGGACCGTCGTCGTCCTCCCACCCGCTCGCTTCGGTCGGCGCGTCGAGCGACCAGGTCCCCGCTGACGTGCTCGCGGAAATCATCAAAGGGTTTGCTCAGCACTCGCAGAACCAGCATGGGGATGGAGCCGACGATCGCAACATCTACGCTGGGTTCGACAACGTCGCGTACGGCTCTGGTGGGGCTTCGTCGAGTGGTGGGACGGGGTTGGGCGCCTTCGCGGTCGGGTCGGGGCTCTACGATCCGGAACTTCAGCAACAGCAGCAGCATGGCCAGGCGGATGAGGTGGCAAAGAAGCGGGCGCCGAGGCACTGCGCGCTCTGTGGGAGGCAGGTGAGTCGTCGCTTCGTTGACGTGTGCTTTGTTCGTCACGTGACTGACCTTTTTTTCCCCAAGGACTGTGCGGGCAAGACGCAGAGGGCGAGGTGTAAAGAGTATAAAGCGGATAGCATCGTGATGCCGCCTCACCTACGGGGTTAGAATGTTTGAGGAAGTGGGAACCAGTGTGTAGGATTTCGTGTTTTTGGCTGTTAGGTTTATTGGTGTAGTAGATTCGTGCTCGATTGATTTTGTCGATGAAAACCAAGGCCTTGAACTTGTTGACTCGGAAACCCAGAATAAGACCTAGCGTTCTACGATCGCAGAGGAAGAACAGCGCTACCATTATTTCTAAATGCCCTTACCCCCGCGAGTCCATCAATCCAACTTCTTGTGCTGAGACCCCACGTCTTCATCATCTCCGCCCAATAAGTCCCACTCGTCCGTCTCCTTGACGTCCTCAAACACCTTCTTGACGCTGTCCTCCACGCCCTCGACCCTCCCCTCAGCATGCTGCTTCGCCTTGCCCGAAGACGTCACCCTTCTAAGATGGTGGTTCTCTCCTCCTCCGCCTTCTTCCACCGTCAAATCGAGCGAGACGGATGACCGATCCGAATCGGAAGAGCTGCGGCCTAGTGAATGCAATGGCGCTTGGAAGTCTCCTTCATAGTCGTGGAACGCGGTCGCACTCTCGTTCCTCTGCACAAACGAGATGTCAGTGTCCTTGCGTGTTACAAACAGGAAGGAGGCAAACGAACCGTTCCCAGTACTCTAGCGATGTTGCGAGCCCTCGGCGAACCCAGCAGAGTATCGTCCTCCTCCCCATGCGAGTCCTCCGGAACCGTCGGCAGCGGCTTCGGGCCTGCGCTGTGTCCGCCATGGCCGTGACCATGGCCGTGGCCTCCCTCGCCAGACGTGAACTGCTCGTACTTGAGGTAGTTGTATAGTGCGATACCTGATGAAAGTTTGAGATGAGTGCCGAACTTTCACAGTGGCTGGCGTGAATGGACGCACCGAAGAGGGTGACGACGAGACCGGACACGTTGATCGGCGTGAGCTGGTCGTGGAAGATGAACATCGAGAGGAAGATGACGGCGACCTCCTTGAAGATTCCAGCGACGGACCTGAGCGACGAAAAGAAATGAATGGCTGCATTTGCGAAACGGAGAATGCGTGAAGAAGGGGGGCGACCACGTACAAAGTGACGACGGATGTCCGCTGAATGAGGCTGCGTTCGTCAGGACTAAGTCAGCACGAGTATCAAAGAACTAGATGACAGAAAAGGAGTTCGCTCACCCAAACTCGGTCACGTTCATCGAGAACGCAAGGACACCTGGCAGGAAGATGGCGCCCGCCGTCTTGAGCGTCCGCCAGAACGACCCAAAGAATTCCGGGTGGCTGAAGACATTGCCCCACCCATCGACGATCATACTCGTCGTCGCTAGCGTCACTCCCATGATAGGTGCGAGCCAGAACAGCGTCGCGATGGGGTTCCCCATGCCCATCGACTCCTTGTCGAGCAGGATCTGGGTGAGCGACCAGCGCAAACCGCCGAGAGCTGAAGCGCTAAGAACTTCGACCATCCCCGCGAGATCGAACTGAGTCTCGGTGGAGACCATGAGGATGACTCCGCCGGTGATGATGACGATGATGCCGGCAAGCTTCCACGACGGTCGTTCGAGACGGAACGCGAAGGCGAAGAGGAGGACGAAGGCGAGGGAGGAAGATTTGCACATCGCTGTGAGTTGAAGTTATGTAGAATTGTATCAGAATCGAATACGCCGCTGCAGGAAGAAATGGAAGACTGACTGTAGAAGGAGAGGGTGATGGATCGGAGGGAGAGGTTGGAAAGGCCGATGTCGAGACCGGTAGCGACGCCGCATGGGACGACCTTGGATCTATAAGAGAAACATTCCTGTCAGTAATGAAAATCGTAAGGGCCTGAATAAGAGTGCGCACCCATAATCATTCAGCTTTGGCTTCGTACTAGGCTTGAGGCCGGGGAAGATGAGGAGCGTGATGGTCGCGAACATCCACTGAATGAACATGTGGCACGATGTGACGAAAAGTGGATAGGGGAAGTTGTAGTGATCTTTTGAAAACATCCATTTGTCTGTATTAAAGAAGGTCAGCCGCGGAACATCAAGTGGGGGGAGGAAAGCGCGACGCGCTATAGACTGATATCAGTGTCGAGAACGTGTACCTGTTGAACGCGTTTTTGTGTACACAAGTTGGCTAGCAGCTCATTCTAACCATCAAAGAAGAACTCACCAGGCAGCGATGAATAGCACGTTGACGGCGGCTCGTCTCCACCACTCCCTCCGCCTCGTCCTCGAGTCGACCGAGCTGACACTCGCGCTTCGCCGTCGCTGTACCGGCAAGCCCGTCTCGACATCGCTACCGCTAAAATCGCCGTGTGATCCTCGATAGCTGTAGTCCATCTCGATGCTGTGTGACTCCCTGTGCGCGCCCCCGCGATTCCATGGCGCGCCTTCGTCGTCGCTCGAGCTGACCATCTTGCCCTTGCCTTTGTCGCGCGGGTTTGAGGGGAAGCCGAGCTCTTCTTCGAGCTGGTGGAGTTCTGCGGCCATGGTGGTGTCGTTGTACTCGGTGCCGACGGGGAGGTACGAGGCATCCTCCTGGACGAGTCGTGCGGCCATGATGGCGCTGAGGACGGTTGAGCGAGTCGAAGCTGAGGACGACGGGAACGATGCTGCTCGGTGCTGCTCGTGATGATGGGCGTGGGTTGACCCTGGAGATATGTGACAATTGAGATGTGTGCCGAAATGTGCAGAAGAGAGAGAAAGAAGCGCTGCTCGCTCTGGGCCAAGGGAGGCGCGACTTGGGCAGGCACGTTGCGGTCGCAGCTCTCAGCTTCCGGCCATTCTGTCGGCACCGGCGAGAGGGGCACACGATGGCAACAATATCGCAATTCATCGGCCATTCAGCTCAGTCACCAGCCCAGGTAACTCCCAGCCATCCTCCTGCTGCTCTCGCTTTGAACTGACACGCCGCCGCCGCCAGGTACTCACGCACCCCCGCATCGACCCCGACGGTCCGTTCCCACCTTCTGTCGCTTCAGTCTTCGACCAGCTTGGCTAAACTAGTTATTGTCTCTGGTAGAATACCCTGCCTTCGCTGCATCGGCCAGCGCCCTCAAAAAGGACGTTCGCGTCGCATACGACGACGCGCTCAAGCAGGTTCAGGATTCGGAGCGCGCCAACGACCATTTCTGTGCGTGTGTTGCGTTGTCTCGGATGGATAACACTGGCTGAGGGTGCTCTTCTTCAGTCTTGGACAGAGCGAGGGAGTATGTAGAGCTGAACGAGCAAGTCGAGGTCCGTTCGTCTCGTCGCGCGCCTCCGCTCTCAATCTGACATTGTCGGGTTTACTGTCGTACAGACCAGCACAGCACTCTTGACCGACCTCTCTGCGTTCCTTTCAACATTCCAACGCGACCTCTCCGCCGTGTCCGGCCATATCTCCGAGCTCCAAGGCCGAAGCAAGACGATTGAAGGCCGACTAGCAGCGCGCAAGGTCCGCATCCTGTTCTCCTAACTTCTTTTCCTCATAAAACTCATCTCACAGAGTGCTGCTCCTCACATCTAGGCCGTCGAATCATCCCTCCAACCCCTCCTCTCATCCATCATCCTCCCACCGCCACTGCTCCAAACCCTCCTCACGACACCCGTCTCGAATGACTGGATCGAACCCATCACTGCTCTTTCCTCCCTGCTCTCGTCAATACGATCGGGACCACGAGTAGCGTCTCGCAAGTCGCTCGACGACGCGGCTGAAGCCATCCGGATTCACGTGAGCCTCCTCTCCTCGCGCAGGACGTTGTTGTTCGAGGTACCTCGGGGCTGACCTTCTTTCTGGTATTGCACAGTGCGCGAGCAGCATCCTCACGCACCTCTTGAACCTCCTCAAACCATTCACCATCGCTCTCCCCTCCCTCACGACTCTACAATCCTCGACGCTCATCCCCCAGAAACCGCTCTTCGACTTCCTCCGCTCGCACGCGCCGCTGCAGGCTCACGAGTTCCAGAAGGCGTATTCGAGCACCGTGAGATGGTATTACGAGACTGGATTTAGGAGATATGTGAGATCGTTGGAGAAGATCAGGGTCAGGAGCAAGGTCGTGACGGAGTTGATTGGGAATGCAAAGGAGGTCCCGGCGTTGTGTAAGCTCTTCCATCAGTGAGGTGGTTGCTGTCGGACCGAGCTAATAAAACATTTGATTTAACTTGGTGGGACAGCTCTGCTCAAGAAACCGGATCACCATCTGCTGCCGCAACAACAGAGCAACACGCCGTTGGATTACGCCCAGGTCGAGGGTCCCGGCGTAGTCATGGGCTTCATGAGCTCCGATTCGTCATTCGTCTGTCGTTTCTCCTTCTGCCAAGTATTTCGATACAGTTGACTGAGATTCTGCCTTCAGAAACCATCATGCGAAGCACTTTTCCGATCCATCTCCGTCGTCCTCCTCGATAACGCGACGTCCGAATACTCTTTCCTCTCAGCTTTCTTTGGCGAGCACTCGGCACTACCATCCCTCGGGTCAGGAATGGGAGGGTCCATGATGTCGTTGACGTCACCTGATGGTGGACTTGGGGACAACGAGAGCGAGTCGGGGAGGACGAGCGTCGGAGGGAGGAGCTTGAAGGACGAGCGAAGTGAGAAGCTACGAAAGACGATTCTAGACGGACTGTGGAAGGGAGTCATGGATCCAGCGTTGGAGTACTGCCAAGTGAGTCTCTTCTCCGTTTTCAGGTGGTAGCCTCTCCGACGAACGCTGACGTGTCACCCTTTCCAGAACTTTGTCACCGCGCTCCTCGACCCCGCATCCCTCCCATCGCCCATCACCCTCCTCACAATGATCATCCTCACCGAGCGCATCATCGTTACCGCGTCGACACAATGCCCCTCCCTCGAAACCCACCTCGTCTCGCTTCGTCTCCTCCTCTGGCCAGCATTCTCGAAAGCGATGACCGCCAATGTCGAGTCGGTGCAGAAGATCAACGCACCTGGAGGCGTATTCGGCAAAGGTGTGAAGGATTCGCAGGTCAAGGGCGTGAGCGTGCGATATGTGGACATGTTCAATGAGATGGTGAGGATTTGGGATGGACGGGAGGAGGGAGAGGAGATGGTGTTCTCGAGGTTCGTTCACAAGCTCAGGTGGGAGTGAGAACTCGGATCGAGAAGGACTGACATGAACTTCTTGGATAGTGCGCTGAGACTGAGGCAGGAGATCGACAAGTTGCTCGTCTTCCAGGCTCAGAAGATCGCGGACCCGGCGAAGCAAAAGGCGTTCCTGCACACTCACTACGAGGAGATCATGTCGGCTTTGAGTGTGAGTGGATGTTTTTTCTCTTGTGAGATGAACATCTTACTGAAATTATGATGCAGGCGGGTCTGTCGACGAACTTGAGGTCGCAGAAGGAGGTCTCGCATTACCGGGAGCTGATTAGGAAGCTGGGGTAGAGAATGCAACGCGGACGAAGTTTGCATAGGAAATTCCCTACCCCGAGAGGTTGTATTCAAACCCAAAGACGGTTGATATCTACTTTGCGATAGAAAAACAATGGGACCTCCTCACGTGAGGCCAAGCGCGCAGCGAGCAGGTGCCTTCTGAGGCACTGGCCACCGCTCCTCTCCTTTGTCGCATCATCGGATCTCGCCCGGCAACCCGTGCCAAATGGCACCATACGCCAGCACGTACCCTCGACGGAGCGAGGAGGGGACTGGTCCGGTCCGGGTTACGCTGGGCACAGGCTTGAACGGGACGACGAGTGAAGCGCTGATTGAGGTGGAGCTGCTGGACGAGCCGGAGAGGGAGGTCGTCCAGGTCGTCAGGGAGCTCAGAGAGAGTCATGAGTTTGATGCTATGGTGAGCTTCGGCTGCTTTTTGGAGGTGAAAGGAAGAACTGAGCTGACAGGGAGCGGGTGCGCTCAGGCTGTCGACTTGCCGTGGGAGGTGTGGGGAGGCGTGCCGAGCGGTACCTTGGTTGTTTTGGGTGAGCAGAGCTTCCTGACATGCTGTTCGTAGTAACAAGCTGACCAGCAGCTCAAAAGACACGAACGTGCTCCTTCAGTACCTCCCCTTGCTCAGGGCGCTGGCAACTCTCCTGCAAGTCCCTGGAGCTCCTGGCGGCTCTGAACTTGGGCTAATAGCAACATGATCATATAGACTGGACTACTCGGGAGCTTTGGAGAGGCCGACCTTATGCGTTCCGCACGTCGTCTTGGCCGAGTTGGACGGCCTCAAGAGCTCGTCGCGACTCACCGACTCTGCCCTCGTTCCAAGCGCCAACCCTCAGGACCAGCCACTCCCTCGAAGGAGCTCGCAATCGACAGTCGGATCCTTATCGCGCGCTGCGACGAACTGGATGCTCAGCGTCCTCCCGACGGACGGCTCAAGCGGCGTCGTTCGGGGCCAGCGCGAGTCCGAGACCCTACTGGAGCGCGTGAACGGCCGAACGGTGGCCGAGTCCAACGACATGAAGGTTTTGGATATGGCCTTGTACTTCAAGTCGACAGCCGAGGCTGGCACTCGGGTCGTGCTGCTCTCGGACGATAGGAACCTCTGCGTCAAGGCGCGCGTGGAGCAAGTCGACACCGTGTCGCTCAACGACCGACTCACGCCTCGAGCTCTCCTCCAACTCCTCGACCCAATTTTTGCGTCATCTTGCGAGCCTGCTCCATCGAGCTCCGCTGCGCCGAGTCCGTCAGAACTTCCACTGCCGCCGAGAACACCGCCACGTCAACATTCTTCGCCGTCCCTCGCACCACGACCCCGTCTCCCGCCCCCCGACCGCCCTTCTCCGAAACCGATTCCGCTGTCGAAAGAGCCAGAGTCGATGGAGATGGACATCGACCGACCTCTTCCGCCTCTCAACTCGATCCCAGCACCTCTTCTCCGCGAGCCAGTCCGAACCCCAGGCGACGTCTTCGCCAACCTCGCCGACATGGTCGCCCACTTCTTATCGCTCCCGCTTTACCGCCACATTACCTCGGTCTTACAAGAGACGTCCCCTGCTTCTCGATCTCGGTGGCAACAGGAGTTGGGGGACTGGAGATACTGGGAGGCGAAGGACGCCGTGCAAGTCGTCAAGCGGTGGTGGGAGGAAGGCGGCGTCAAGGACGTCTGCGCTCTCGGCCTGTCAAATACTTCACCACATCCCCCAGCTCAACAATCTCCGCATTCGCAACCACCATTACCCACTTCAGCTCCAGCTTATCCCTCTTCGCGAGCGACATCAACCTCGCGCTGGGCGAGCACTCCTTCTGCCCCTGATCGACCGCCTCCGCCTCCACCTCCGCTAGTCAGACCACCGTCCGCTCCACGCCACGTTCCGCCAGAGAAACGATTGTCTGAGTTTTATTCGCAGCTGCGTAAGCCTCGTCACGAGTGTTTTTTGTTCGCTGCTTTGACTAACGAATCGGCACGTGTTCCTTCAGCAAACCTCATCAACTCTTTCAGCGCCACGATCGAATCAGCTATGAAGTGGTCACCGTCGCGATTTGAGGTTGTTTTGGAGCTCGTCTCGTTGTTGCTGTCAGCTGTTCTTGGTGGGATCAATGGCGGGTCTGTCGAGAAGGAAGTGCGAGGGTTTGTTTTGGCGTGCGCTGAAGATCTGAGGAAGGTCGGCGTAGTAGTGGATACCTCTCAGTTCTAGACCCAAACCCATTTTCCAAAGAATCCAAGTTGTAGCATAGTTTCAAGCCACGATCGGCACCCTCTTACTCTTCGGCACCGGTCTTCCCTTCTCCCCTCCAGCCCTCCTCACGCCCATCCCATGCCTCGGCGTCCAATCTCCCATCGACTGATCCGCATAAAAGTCCATCGGGTAGTCCTCCTTCCCATCCTCCTCAACTCCTTGCATGACCGCGGGTGCTCCCATCCCACTCCACGCTTTGGCGCCTTGCACGCCCAACGCGACGCTCGCCTCGTACGGCGACAGGAGAGGCTTCTCGAAAGCGTAGCCCCAGTCAATGGAAAGTCGAGGGCAAGAGGTTTGAACAAAGGTTGAGACGCCGGTGAAGAGGGAGAGTTTGGCGGGAGAAATTTCGGAGATGAGGATTGGGATGAAGGGGGTCATCGAGCGTGATGTGGTTGAGACAGCGGTGGAGGACGAGGGTGTCAGGTGCTTGGTGACGGACTGAGAAAAAGACCATTGAGCACAAGAAGTCCCACAAACGGGGATGAGAAGGTTCTTACCCGCAGGACGCGCAGGTTTCCCTGTCGGCCCAGTGTCCCCAGCAGCACCGCCCACACCTCGTTCTTCGCCCTCGAGCTGGCCGACAAGCTCTGCTTCGCCTCGTGCACAGCTGCACCTCTGATCCTCCTCATCTCCTCGTGCTCGTAAAGCTCCCTCGTCAACCGCTTCGTGTATGGGTCGTAGCGGAACGCCGGAACTCCGGGGTTGGCGATCATGATCGACTCGAGGTGGAACCGTCCGTCTCCGACGTATCTGTTTACGAGTCGTCAGTAGTGGAGCCTCTCGAAGTTGAGCAAAAGCTCGCTCACAGTAGTGCTTCGGTATCGGCAGGAAGTCGTGGAGCGGTGCACCCAAGAATCTCTCCAGGACTCAAAGGCTTGACCTGCGGCACCACCACGTCGAACTTCGGTCTTTCCTCCTTTTCCTCCTCCACCACCACCGGCTGCTCACTTGGTGCCGCTTCGATCGCTAGACGCTCTGGTGCCGCCTGGGCAATCGGGCCAGCCTCGAGGTCGGCCTTCAAGCCTTGCACCGCCGCGACGAACTGGATCGTTCCGACGAGAGCAAGTTTGGTCGGCTTTGCCAAGTCTCGTTCCGCCTTTGCTGGTGTGGGCTCCTCAACGGCGATTTCGAGCTCTGGTCCTTTTCCTTTCGAGGACTCGATGGCGGGGAGGGAGGGTGATGGGATGCAGGAGGGGAAGTTGAGTCGCACAGAGTCGGCGAGATGGGCGCGGTCGACGGAGATCTCGACAAAGACGTAGAGAGTTTTGATGGTCGTAGTGTCGACAGGAACTGTTTGACAGAAGTATCAGCGGTCTTGCCTTGCACTGAGCACCTCGACAAGCTCGCACTCACCCAAGCAACTGTGCCCGTAATGCACCATCATGTCGCAGCCCAACGCCCTCGCCGTGTAGTCGTCGATACAGCAGGCGCCATAAGTCACATCACCCATGATGACACACTCAGCCCCACTGAACCGCTCGATGATGTCGACGATCGCACACCCATACATCAACAACCC
This sequence comes from Pseudohyphozyma bogoriensis, assembly GCA_024364755.1. Classification (NCBI taxonomy): domain Eukaryota; kingdom Fungi; phylum Basidiomycota; class Microbotryomycetes; family Chrysozymaceae; genus Pseudohyphozyma; species Pseudohyphozyma bogoriensis. Next base: position 212,881 of record JALBUQ010000001.1, read on the forward strand.
CTCGGGCATCTGCAGCGCCACCCGCGTCGCGCCATTCTTCTTGATCTGCGCGATCGTCTTTGGGATCTCGAAATTGTAGCTCGCTGGGAGGAGGTGCGAGATGGCGGCGAGCAGGAGCGGGTCCGTTGGCTGGGCGGCCACGAGCGGCGCTGAAGTGGACGACGAAGGACGAGGCGACGCGGCGGACGAGCGGCCTACGAAGCGCTTGCGAGCGGGTTTGGCTGGGGCTGGTGTCGCATCTGGTACAGTTTGTGCTGGTGCCGGGTCGGACATGGCGAGCATTGATGCACGAACACAGGGAGCGCGGCGCCGCCGAACTCGGAACGAACTTTTCTGGGACTCCGCGGACTTGTACCTTGCGACACAAAGCAGGTCATTCCGGAGATTGAGTCTTGTTGAAGAGGAACCACATTTAACTCGACTCGCATAGTAACTGAGAAGAGCAGTTTGAGCGCAACAGGGCAGCTCCTCGCGTCAAAGTACTCTTCCCTCCCCACAGACACCTCTTTCTCTCGGTGACTCCTCTACGGACCTTTAAATACTTGTTCATCTTGATGACACCTATTATGTAAAATTTACAGGCTAGCCTCAGCCATCGCCTTTGCCGCCTGGGCGCAAAGAGCCGCTGATGAGAGACAAGGAATCACGCAGTCAGCACCACGTATCCGGAGACAGAATGAGGGTTTAGAGTCTAACTCACCTCCAATACCACTCCCATCCTTAGCCAACCCGATCTGAACCCTCTTCTCAGCCTCCTCCCCGATCAACTCCCTCAACGCGACCCTAACCCTCTCCTCGAACCTCGGGTAGAACTCAACCAAACTACCATCCAAGCCAAACTTGACCGTCTCGCCCGACTTGTCGTGACCCGTCTGTATCACCGTAGCGGCAATCGCGACAGCCGACAGCCTTGCGCCCCTCGTGCCAACAATCTCGGAGACACGCGCGACGGCGAGGCAGTCGGCGTCGGTCACGTAGTCGGGGTTGATGTTGAGCGAGTCGATGACGACCTTGCGAAGGGCGCGGAGGGGGTCGGAGGAGGTTTCAGAGTTGGGAATGGAGGGGGCTTCCAGTGCCGACATGACTGTAATACAGAGAAGGTGAGTTATATGAGCGGAGCTGACGACAGGAAGACGACAAACTGGCAGTGTCGAGACCGTAGTGCGCGTTGAGGGATTTAGAGGAGAAGCCCTTGAAGAGGACCTGCTTGTCGACCAAGTGAAGAACGACGTTGCGAGTGACTTCGCCGAGGTCTGGAAGGAAGGCGCCACGTCAGCATCATCGTCGTCAAACTACGATCGACACAAGACGTACACATTCCCGAAATCATCTGTTTATCAAGGAGTCAGCATTTCTCTTGTGGCTTGTTGCTAAAGAAATGGTCTCACCTTCTCAAATGCCTGCTTCCGTGGGTTGATAGAGATGCGGTCGACGCGGCTGTCGAAGACGGTGAATGGCATGACCGTGCGCTGCAAGGAAGAGATAGTCAGCCTCTTATGGCCCAGAACAGGTTTCCAACAAATACACACCTCGTTGTCGAAAGCTCCCCCTGAGCAAAGAGATCTGCGTCAGCTGACGATTCCCCGCACTGCCTCTCCAAGACCAGGACCACACCACACGAGCAAGACTCACACTCAGTGTTGACGACCATGTGCTCCAACCCCTTTGCCTTCGACTCCTCCTCAATCTTCGACCCCTTCAACTTGGTGATGTTGTCGAGCTTCTCGACGTACGCGCCGTTGGTGCCGGTACCAAAGATGCCACCGCAGAGCGCCGAGCCCTGCTCGTACGCCATGGCCATGAGGGTGCCGCAAGTGTCGTTGACGAGTGCCGAGCACTTGACGTGGATATGCTTGCGGTTGAGGGCGGACTGGAGGAGCTGGACAACGTCCTTGCCGATCGCGTTGGAGCACTCGAAGCCCTGTCAACAATTGTGCGCGTCAGCCCCCACATCTCCTTCGGAAAGTCTCTCGCCGACGTCTGAGCAAACGCAAACGACGCACCTTGGTCCAGTTGATGAGAGTTCCAGCAGCAATACCAGTCTGAGCGACAGGGAAGGAGAAAGTGAAGCCCAGGAGGAGCTCCTGGCCCTCCTCGATGGTGGTGCCAATCTGGGTGAGGAACTGGTCGACGGAGGTCGCGATGTAGTCAAACAGGTCCTTGACGTCGCCCATCTTGAGCGCGGTCGAGACCTTGTACTTTTGCTGCTTCATCTTCCATTTCGAGTCGCCCAGGAGGGTGACCTCGCAGACTCGGAGGTTGGTGCCGCCCAGGTCGAGGGCCAAGAAAGTGCCCGACTCTGTGCCGGTGGGGATTGCCTGGATGTAGGTCGGGATCATGGGCCTGTAAAAACATAGTTACAGCAAATGAGCCTCTGTAACTGAGCTTCAGAAGGAGGAGATGCGGGACTTACATGAAGGTGTCGCGCGTCTCCTCCGTCGGGAGCTCGGCGAGGCCCTTCTTGTACTCCCACAAGAAGCGCTCGAGGACGTCCTTGATGGGGACATCGAAGTCGGTCTCGAGGATGTCGAGCTCCTTCTTGAGCTTTGGTGGGAACTCGGCGAGGTTCGAGAGCGGGAGGAGGTGCGAGGGCGACATGATGGTGTTGCTGGGGGAGATTCGGTGTTCGGGACGTTAGCTCTCGTTTCTCGGTGCACGCTTGAGCTGGACAGTGACAACTATGATACATCGTCTCAGGATGCTCCCTTCTCGCTTGATGCCTCGTGATCAGGTGACAAAGCGTCGCTGCTGCCTCGTCTGTGCCTCTTCGTGCCCGAGAGAAAGCGAGCGTCGCTCGAGCGTTTCCTGTTCCCGTCGCCCTCGACCTCTGGACACGTTGATGGCAGATGCTCACCTAGTTGAACTTTGAATGTAGTTCAAAGTGGACGAGCGAAATGGGACGGTTCAGATGGAGGGGCAGAGGCGAAGGATGACGTCGCAACTGGTGATAAACAGGTGGGGCGCAGAGGGAGGCGAGCACGGCGGAGCGGGCGGAGGGGGTAGGCGAAGGATGCAAAGTGATGAGAGTTTTTGATGAGAGTTGTGTTGACCCAAAGTCGTGCAAGTCACGACTTGTCCGAGAGCGAGTGGTCGGAGCCAAGGCTGGTCGCGTTCGCCGAACTCGAGATCGATGGCAGGCGGGCGGGCCAACGCCTCGCGCGACTGGGGCGACGTGGCTTTCCCTTACCCCGCATTGTGCTCCACCCGTTCGACTTTTGCATCATTATTGCTTTCTTCCGACGATGCCCCAAATCCTCACAGCAACCCTCAAGTCTGCGTTCCCGGCTGCACCTGCGACAAGTCTTCCTCCGCACGAGTCGCTCGCCCCGCTCCTGCACCTCCTCGACGCCGACTCGGCCGCGAAAATCGCAAAGTTCCGCCTGCTCGAGGATGCTCAGCGTTCGTCCCTGACCTTGTGCCGATCCTGTGTGGCTCCTACGTTCTTGCTAAGCTGTCTGCCGCGCTGTAGGATGCTGCTTGGGCCGGCTCATGACGCGCTACTTGCTCTCGTCAAAGCTCAACCTCCCCTGGTCCTCTCACAAGTTCGCTCAAACCCCAGCTGGACGACCTTATGCGGTACCTACCTCTCCTACCGACACCACGGTCGAGACTAGATTGACTCACGAGCGCGCGCGTCCACAGATCCACCGGGACCTCCCACTGACTTTCGACTTCAACCTCTCGCACGACTCGGCGTACGTGGTCCTCGCCTACTCCAAAACTCACAAAGTCGGCGTCGATGTCATGCGTGTCAAGATCCCTTGGGAGGGCGAGACGGTCAACGACTTTGTCGATTCCCTCGAAGACCAGGTCCGACCATCTTCCCTTCCTTGCTTCTTTTTTGCCTGGTGAACCGACTCAAACCGCTCCCTTCTCAGCTGTCACTTCTGGAACGACGCTGGCTGAAGACTGCAGCTTCTCCAGAAGTCAAACTTCGACGAGTGTTCGCGTTGTGGACGCTCAAAGAAGCCTACACCAAAGCGCTCGGCCTCGGGATGGGCTTCGATTTTGCGAAAATCTCGTTCCGCTTCCCTCACCCCGACAGTTGGGACGGACTGGAAGCTACGAACGATGGCGTTTCTTTGTCAGGGTGGAAGTTTGGTGTATTGAGCTTGCACGAGGCAGGCGAGGAGCACCTCGTCGGGTGGGCTGTGCAGACGGATCAATACGAAAGCGTTAACATCGCCCCAGTCGAGATGGACGACATCTTGAAAGACGCCGAGACTTCTCTGCAGTCGATGAAATAACGACATTGTCGTGGTAAAAGGAAATCGTTTCATATTGATCCTAATCTTCCAGAGAATGGACAGTACACAAAATTTAAGAGGGGGGGGGAAGGAGGGCGGTCATCAACGGGGGGAAAGAAACACGTCGTTAGGAGAGTCAACCGTAAACAAACCTCCTTCTCTTTCGTTCACCTAAAACAACTTTTTGAGCGCCCTCCTCAACTTCCCCGCCTTCCTCACCTTCGCCAACCCGTCATCACTCTCCGTCATCAAACTCGTCGTGCTCGCACTCCTCATGCTCGACATCGACGGCGTCGGAGTAGGAGGCCTGTTGGTCGAGCGCGAGAAGAACGACATGAGCGACTGGCGGCGCGACCTCTTCCCCGTGTCGTCGGTCGCTTGGGACTGGTACGTGGCCCGCGACATCGAGCGCTCCTGCTCGTACTCCTCCATCGGGATCACGTTGGTCGTAAAGGGAGGTGCCATGGCGTCCGCTTCCGCACGACTCATCGCACTCGTCGTACGAACTCGCCTCTCTACGCCTGGAGTCGCTCGCACGAACTGCTGGAAGAGCCCGTTGGAAGATGGGGTGGGCGTGGGCGTCTTGCTCGGCTTGCGCTTGAGCTTGTTGGGCGTCGAGATGGTGATCGTCGGTTCGTCGACATCGCCGTCGTCTTCGTCGTTGTCGGAAATCTCCTCGGGAACCCCTTTGAGAGTATGGGTCAGAACTGGCGAGAGGTGGAAGGAGGACGACGGCCTACAGGTAGGCAGCTGGCGACCAGGCTCGACGAGGCGAGGAGCCGGTGGAGGACTGAGAGCTCGTTCGGAGCAAGGCGTCTCAGACCTCGAACAGTCAGACTCGGAGCCTTCGTCCGCACTCTCCGTCAAGAGGATTGAGGGGACGTTGCGGATAGCCTGCGCAGAGGAACACGTCAGCGCATGGCTTGGTGGAAAGAGCAACCTCTGACACGTACCGTTGGAATGCGTCGATGTCCAGGTTTGAATTCATCCACAGCAGACGAGGTGAAGGAAGACACCGTGCTCACTGAAGACGTTTCGTGAGTTATCGTTCGCGACTTGATGCAAGGAACCGACGCACTGCTGCTGTCGGCGACCCTCACGAGCTCTGAATCGGCGGGCGACGAGGATGTAGACGAGGTGGGGAAAGAGGTCAACGTCGGCGAGGCGGAGGCCGATCCGTCCACGAAAGAAGGCGTCAACGATGGGCGGATCTTGAACGACGGTCGCTCGGCGTTCGTCGACGCAGCGGGGCTCGCACGAGACACGCTCCCAGATCGGATCGCTCGAGGACCGACAGGTCCGGCGTTGAACAGTTCAGTCGAAAGCGACTTCTTCGACCTCTCCCTTGCGAGCTCTTCAGCGACTGATAGTACAAACCGTGAGGATGGGAAAGACTGAGCGCAAGATCGAAAGACGAACCCTGCTGGCGGAACTCCTGAACTTCAGAGGGAGAAAGGATCGCCTCCGTAGGTCCTTCGTCGACGGCAGCCATGACGGCAGTGGAAACAGACTTCCTTGGCCTAGGAATCTCAGACGACTTTCTCGCATCGATGATGTCCTGGATGTGACGACTGAAGGACTCGAGCTTCGCACTATGTGTATGACACGTCAGCAATGCTCGTGGCAGGTAGGTCGGCAAAGGAAACGCACCGCTCGCCATTCATGTCAAGGGAAGGCTCCTCGTGTCTCATGGTGATTGGCATCGTCATGTCACCTAATATCCTCGTCAGCCTCAACCCCTCACAGAATCTCCTCGGGAGGCAGACTCACCACGGTCCTTCACATCGGCCGACGGCTTGTCAATCATGGTGAACGAGAAGCCAGCTGACGTGGAGGCGCGACGACGGTTCCCAACTGAGGAAAATGGGCTGTTCATGCCGCGGAACGAGAGGGTTGAGGGCGCGCGTCGGAGAGAAAGCTTGCGGATCTCTGCCAAGAATGGAAAAGGATTAGCAGCCGACGGTAACTTCAGAGAGAGAAGGCCTCCTTACTCTGCCCAAGAGATGGTCGAGGGCGAGCAAAAGCCGCAAACTGTCCACTGGTAATGTCCTCAAACTGATTCGGGACGCCTACCATTGGAGAAGCGTTAGTGTAGTACCACCACGTGGAGAGAGAATCAACGACCGACCATCAGCTGGAGCGTTCTCAACGGGCGAGACCTTGTTGAAGAACTTGGATCTCAGAGGCGTAGAGGGGTTGGAAGAGAATGAGATCTCCCCCGGTGTAGCAGGGCGCGACCAAGAGCCAAACACTAGGAGGCCGCGTCAATGCTTGTTTCGGAATGACCTGGCGCGAGAGACGCTGCACTTACGTCGCGGCGACGTCGGAGACTTTTCGACCTTCTTCTCCGCAGTCGAGAGCACTTCAACCCTATCCTCAAGCTTGACCACCTCCCTGACGGGCGTGACGACGATCTCCCTCGCCGGCGACTTCTGAGGGCGAACGGGCCCCTGCTCGAGGATGATGGCGGCCTTCTCAGCAGCAGTCAGAGTCGGTACCGTAATGCGAGTCGGTGGTGCGGCCTTCCTTGGAGTTGGACGTTGGAGTGCGATCGGGCTCGAAATGTCGACCTTGCGGACGGGGATCTTGGACGGCGTAGCGTGGACTTTGGGGTGGACCGCTGGCGGAGGCGAAGTGGGGATTGCTGCTGGGGATGGGGAGGATGGAAGTGGTGGAGGAGGAGGCTTCGAAGGCGACTTGACAGACACGAAGCTGTTTCTCTCGGTGAGGACGCGAGTTGGTGTAGGCTTCGACGTAGTTCCTGCACAAGCGATGTCTGTTAGCCCTGAACGCAACCTCGTGGAGTCGAGGAGGCTCACGAGGGCGGACAGGCGAAGGCGAGGTAGTCGCCGCGTCGTCAAAGACCTTGAATTGCTTTTTCCTCTCATCCGTCTTGACGAGCTTGCTCGGAGTATGGATCGAGTTGGTGTTGGCGTTGCGGTGCGCCTTGTGAGCGCTGGACCTGGGCGTCGTGGGCACCGAGCCGGAGCGCGGCGGCGTGGCGGTGAAGCGTGAAGACGAGTCGAAGGAGCTCGACGTCGCTACAACACCACGACCTTCAGTTCAAGGTCAGAAAAGAGGCCAAACCAAGCACTCACAAGCCTTGTTCCTCATCAGAGGTAGAGGAGGGTCGAAGAACCTGTGCTTCAACGCCTTGCCGCAAGACTGGATTCGCAAGCTGACGTTGGGCTCGACCATGTGGTGGACGAGCGATTCGAGCTCTGCAGATGGACCCCTTTAGCTACGTCTCATAGCCGAATAGCTTTAACTCCATACCTTGAGAGATCTTGTACTCCCCGAAGAAGTTGCCGGAAGTCGTACGGTGGTCTGGAAAGCCACGCCACGTCAGCCAGTCGCAATGGAAAAGAAAAATTGCAGCGACGCACAGTAGACCTCGAGCGCATCCCTCGTCAGGAACTCCTCAGCGTCGTTCTTCTCGAAAGGGGTCCTCCCTACGACAATCTCGTACATCTGCACCATCAAAGTCGGTCAGCTCTTGCTAACCCCCCACATCCTCGAACAACAGCCCTCACCGTGACTCCCAACGCCCAGATATCACTTAGTCGCTCGTCATGGAGGATGCCTCTTGCTCTCTCGGGGGAAAGGTACTCCGGCGTGCCCCAAGACAACGACGAAAGGAACTGGTCCGTCGACGAAAGCGTATACTGTTGCGCGAAGCCGAAGTCGACGAGGACGGGGCTGTCGGAGGACGACAGGAGGATGTTGGCGGGCTTGATGTCGTTATGCGAGCAGCCTATTGTAAACTTTCAAGTCAGTTTCGAAAAAGCAGAATCGAAGAGAACGATGGTGCGCACCTTCACGGTGAAGAAATGCGACGGCATCAACGAGCTGGCGGAAGTAGTCCTTGGCCTTGACCTCGGGCAGCTCGACGGGCATGAGGCGAGGGTGGTGGTCCATTGAGATGAGGGCATACGAGGCGGTGATGATGAAGCTGTGGAACGTGATGACGTTGGGGTGGGAGTCGGGTCTCAACGCGCGAATGCATCTGATGGGGATCAATAAAGCCTCGGATCAGCTCCTCTCCGTCAGCAAGGGACGTGATGGAAGCTACGCACTTGAACTCGGTCCACAGTGACCGGACTCGGGCGGACGAAGTTGGATTCTTGGAGCGGTGGACGAGCTTGACAGCGATCTTCGCCTCGGGATCAGCAGAGGCTTTCGGTCGACACTTCCAAACGGATCCCTGGAGTTCGCAATGGTGGACCGCCAAGTCAGCAGAATGCCTTGAGATCGCGAGAATTCAGACATGAGCATACCCAGTTGCCATAGCCAATTTCTTCGACGAACTGTAGTGTGCAAAGGAAACACAACGTCAGCGTCGCCTTCCGCGGACGGACACGCGATGTCCCCCAGCCACCAACTCCGCCGGCCGGCACAAAGGGAACCCAGGAAAGTGGCACGAAGAATGGGGGACAGACCTGGTATTTCTCAGCAAGAGCGATGTCGGTGAGGGAAAAGATGTCGTTGGACTTTACGCTCGACGCGCTCGACGTGGTGCCGTCCCTCTTCCTCCGGGCGGGCGAGTCCTCGGCCCTCCTCCTCGCCGGGCTGTCGCGAGTCCGGGACGGCGACGGTCTCCCCGACGGCGACTTTCGTGTGCTCGATGGCGAGGCAGGCGAGGGTGGTGGAGCGGGGCGAGGAGGAGGAGGAGGGGAGGCGGCGACTGAGGGGATAGGAGCGACGTGATGGTGCGCGTTGTTGGCAAAGTTTGTCGCGAGGATGGGCACGATCGCCTGGGCGGTCGCCATCGTTTTTGGTGGTGATTCGTGGGCAGAGACACTCGTAAGAGGAAGGAGGTGAAGGACCGGTAAGAATCGACGTGATGGTCTCGGTTTCGTTAAAGGACTCGGGGGCGACGGAGGCCGGTGGGAAGGGCGAGGGCGTGGACGACAGGTACAAAAGAACAGCGAGAAAGCGAGACACGACTAGAAATAATAAGAGAAAAACTGGTGGAAGGGTGCACTCTGGGCGAGGAAAAGTAGTGGAAGGTGTGAGGGAGGGAGGGAGGGAGGGCAAGGGAGCAGAGGCAGGCCAGGGGCGACCCTCGCAATTCCCGCTTGGACCCTTCGCCTGTGGAATCAACACCCCCTGTTCACGCCGCCCAGAAGCCTCCCAATCACGTTCTATTTCTTTGTTTGTTTTGTGTGAAGGAGCGGTGTGAAGGTAGCGGAATAGTAGAAAGTATGCCCGCAGGTTGAACGACGCGTCCCAGCCTGGCCGCTGACGCTGGACGAGCTGCACAGCCACACACACGTATCACCTCCCCTTGCGAGCACCCAGTCAAGTCGATCCCCTTTCCTTTGATTCGAGCAAGCGGCAAAGTCTGAATAAAAGTTGGACGTGGAGCAAAGGAAAGAGACTCGCCGGCGAACCCTCGCAAATCCTCCTCGAACCAGAGCCACCCTCCCCCACCGCATTCATCCACCATTCGTCACGTCGGATCCCGCGCACAGGCAGCTGGCTAGGATGGCAGCTACACCATTTAGTTTTAAACCAGTTACGTCGCGTGATAAGCTGTGACCGCGATTTTTCTCATCATGGGAAGAGATATCAGTCGCGCGCAAACGCACAGCGGGAATCCCGACGAGCACGTGAGTTCAGCTGGAGCTCTCACTCCCACCATCCACCGTCAAAGTATTGCGAAATAAGGGCAAGTCCACTCATCCACTCTCACTAAACGATCCTCCTCAAACCGGCTCTTGGTCCCAAATATGAAGCAGCGGCCGAGTGACGTGGCTTGGCAATCTCTCCAATAAGATGGACCGAGAGGCAGGGAGGGACGAAGTAGTATGACAACATGCGGGTCCGATGGTTTTCCCTCTGATTTGTGACTGTGTATCACAGAATTAAGTTAGTTTCAGGCTAGAAGCGCCGTCTGAGAGAACGGCGTACCACATCCCCAGACTCTAGCCTTCTCCATTTCCCTCAACCTCCCAAAATATGGTCTCAACCTCAGGCCTTTAACCCACCCTCCTCACTTTTCTCACCCTGCTCACCCTTCACCCACCCCTCACCAGTCCACAATCTCAACCTCCACAACGCCAACTGAATCGGCACCGTGTCGACCGCGCCGTCCGACTCATCATCCCCATAAATCACGAAACCCTCCTCCGACCCCACTTTGCCTACGTCCACTTTCAAACCCTTCATATCATTCACCCCCAATCCCATTCTCGCTCCCAACTCCTCCCGTTTCTTCCTCCTTGCGAACAATTCCAAACACTCATCCAGCGCCCTTCTCAACTCCTCGACCAAGGCACCTCCTTTCTCCGGCTCTCCTCCCTCCGCTCCCTTCCGTGGCGGCACCAGCACACCCTCAAAGTATGTACCCAGGTCATACATCAACACCGTCCCCTCCGAGACCTCTGAGAACAGCCGTCCCTCCTCGCGCTTCGACGTCGGCGTCGAGCTCGACGAAAGCTTGACGACCGCAACGACCTTCCTCGCGTCCTTTTCCCAACCTCTATTCTCCCATTCTCCCTTTTCAAGTGGACGAAAGGGACAGTCGTAGGGTTTCGGGCGGGCTTTCGCTCGTTCGGCGAGGAGGGTGGCTTCCTGGACGATGCGGCGAGCGAGTTGCGACTTGATGACGGAGGTCGAGTAGGACGGCATCACGGCGGAGGCGTTCAGTCGTTTGTATGACCCTATTCGTTCCAATGGAGGAGTTTCAGCTGCTGCCCATCCCTCGCACAAACAATCCCAAGACGCACCTTTCTTCTGCAGCATGTCCACCGCTTCCTCCCTGCACATCACGTACATCGCCTTGCCCGACTTGCGCTCCGTCCATCTCGAGTGTAGCAGTTCCGGCGTGAGGAGGATGACGCTGTTGTGTTTCGAGGCCGTTTTGGCGAGCTTGAATGGGACGAGGAACGCGCGGGGGAGGACGCGGTTCGTGAGGAAGCAGGTGCGTTGCGGGGATTTGAGGACATCAACTGCGAGGAAGCGATTGTGTCAGCTTTCAAGTTATGTATAACAAATAGAGGAGAAATGGACGCAACGGTAGAGATTCGAGGATGAAGGAGCGCGAGGTCGGACTGGACGAGGTTTGAGCGGCGGAGGGTCAACGAACGGACTTTTGGCGCGCAACTGAGATGCCAGTCGTGTGGCTGGTCTCATCGTGGGACTCTGACTGTCACCACTGGGCTGCTTCGTTCAGCGACAGAGGACGAAGGAAGCAAAGCGACGGCGACGACGACGAGGACGAGGTCCGAGGAGAAGCTCGAAGTTGCCCAAGTCGCGATCCAGGTCGCGCGATGGCACCTTGGCTTCCTTTCGACCCATATCTCGCACGATTGACATCAACAAGGTTGAGCTACGTCTGAAACAATGTGCATCGTATTCCTGGGCAGCGCACCGGGCTACACGGCGTACGTGCCGCGTCCATCCCTCTGTACCGACCCTCGGCGGCTCACGCGTCGTTCGGTTCATGCAGGATCATAGCGGCAAACCGTGACGAGTTCCTCGCTCGAGGCACGACCCCAGCACGATGGCACTCGTTCCAACTACCTTCACTCGCCTCCCACGCCGACCCGACCTCCGCGACCCCCACAAGCTCGGCTTACTCGCTCGTCCCGACAACCGAGTACCGCGTCCTCTCTGGCCTCGACACGACCGCCGGAGGCACCCAGATGGGCATCTCACTCCCACCATCCGACTCTGCTGCTGAGGGAGGAGGAGGTCAACGAAAACGAATGCGGTTCACGGCGTTGACGAACTATACCGAAGTCATCAGTGGCGCTGGGAGGCCATCGCGCGGCAAGCTCACAAAGGACTGGTTGGAGGGTTGGGGAAAAGGGTCGTTGAAAGCGTACCTCGAGCAACTCGAGAGCACGAAAGCCGAGTACGCGGGCTTCAACCTCCTCGTTGCCGAGCTCAGCGACGACGCGGGCTTCACAGTCGGGTACACGACGAACCGGGATGAGCTTGGTGGGAGGGTGCTACCGAAAGATGCTGTACTGGGAGTTTCGAACGATACGTTAGTGAGGGAGGAGGAGGAGCTGTTGAGCGAGAGAAAGAGGTGGCCGAAAGTCGTTAGTGGGGGTGAAGCGTTCAAGAAAGTGCTGGAGGATACGCGTGGGGAGGAAGATATCGTGGAGGGGTTGTTGGACGTTTTGAGGTGTGTTCATCAACATTCCATGCACTCATGATCGCTTGAAACTGACGTTTCCACCCTCGAACACGTGTTTCTATGCAGCACCTCCGTCGCCGCCCCGATCACAGAACGCATTCACCTCCGCTATACCGTACTCGTCAAACCTATCGCTCTCAACCCTAAAGCCCTCCTCCCACCGACAGTCCCATCACTCGACGGAGTCACCTCTTCGCCTACTCCCACCCCCTCGCAAGCTCCTCCACCAGCACCACCAAGCTCAGCATCGACACCAGCACCTCTCGAGAAAGAAGGTACCGAAGGTCGACATTGGTACTCCACGAGGAAGCAGACGATCATCTTCATCTCCGAGCCGAAGGACGATGGAACGATCAATGTCGTCTTGGTCGAGCGAGATGCGTACGGGCTGAACGAAGGGGGCGTGCCAGAGTGGAGTGGACAGACACGTCGATTTGAGTTTGAGGTGTAAAAAGTAGCATGTTGTGCTGTATCATGACTGGTGCCATCTCTCTCCAAGGCTGCACCCCGAAGTTTACCAGCCGAGCAACTTGAAAGAGCTGAACCATCGCATAAAGCTCAGGAAGAGCGTGCTGCGGCGACTCGACGGAGAGCGACCCCTGCCTTTATGAACGCAATTCGCGCTCCCAAACCTTCAGTGAGTAGGTTAGCGGTACGGTGACGGCCCAACCCGACAACGAAAGCCTGATGACGGGGCGCACGGCCTCCCCAGAAGGCTAGACGGGCAGGTCCAGGGATCGATCCCGAAGACCTTCCTCATACAGACACACACTGTCGACATGAGTTTTTTTTTGTTTTTTTGGTACTGCGTATTGACGGGTTGGAGCTTGGGGCGTACTGTACGCGTAGTACGTGAGAGCGACGTGGCTCCGAGAACCAGAACGACTTGAAGGTGCTCGACAGACGGAAACCTCGGGATGTAGCTTTGAGCAAGGATGGTGCCAGCAATGACATAGCATGCTGACACTTGAACCTCAAACTGACGTTTCTGTCCACTCCACGCGTGCTGCATAGAAACACGTGGTTGAGCATTCAAGGTCAGCCAGCATGAAAGGATCAGAAGCGCAGAGATGCAGCTCACCAGCAGGGAATGCACAGTGAAATCTTCTTGTTGTCGTTCTCCAACACTTTTTCAGACGTCTCGTCCTCACCAACTATGACTTTTAAGCACCGCCATCTTTCACCCAACTTGTCCTCCTCCTCTCTCACCAGCGTAGCAGTCGAAACTCTCGACACAGTGTTTATTGGTGGAGGTGCCGTGCCCAGCTCATTCCGGTTTGTCGGGCATCCGACCTTGAAGGCCTGATTTCTCAAAGGATTGAAAAGTGAAATTCCTGGAACGAATGCGAGAGGCCCGAAGCGAGTAAAAATCCGACGAGCTGAGTGCGTAACAGGACATCGGTGTGGCGAGACCTCCACCTTTAAGATTACAAAACGCGACGCAACATTTCAAGTCTGGGTAGCATAAGAGGCTCTGCCCAACCCGTCGCGTTAGTTTGGTGAAGGCCAGGAAACAGGACGATTTACCTCGGTGTGAGTTTTCTCTGCTTGCTTTGATGACAAGGCTAGCTGCTCATCCATCGCGCTGGCACAGAACATCCACCCCGAGATTACGACCGAGGAGATCTGCAACACTACCAGGGGCGGCATCCTCCAGCAGATTTGCTACATCCCTGACAAGCACATCGTGCGTCTTTTTCGTCCAAGACGTCGAGCTACGAAAACTGATTTTCGTGGCGACAGTGCTTCGTGACGTTCATCGACGGGCAGTGCGCTCTCGCCTTTTACCAGACAGCGACGCACCGGGGCCTCTCCCTCCAAAACCGTCGTTTCAAGATCGGGAGGGAAAAGAGCTCGGGTCCGACGCCGCCGGGGATCGCGATGGTTTGTTCAGTCGGGAGGCCCGCGCAACGTCTACGTACGCATCTTTTCCCTATCAATCCCACCCTATCACCCCTCTTTTGGCACCTTATATTGAACTCAAATCTTTCTCAGGCTGGCAACATCGAAGATTTAGTCGACTTCGGCGAGGAGAGGCTTAAGAAGGACTTTGGGGAGCACCGAGACGTCGAGCTCGTCAACGTTAGTCTCATCTTTCACGCTTTCTATTTGTTGCATTCCACATAAAGCTGACCTATTTTCTTATTCCCTTCCCAGCAAGAACGCGTCGTTCGTCAACTTTACCAACATCGCCGACGCCGTTCGTCCTCTCCTTTCCCCCCCTGACTACCTGCCTCTTCGTGCTGACGCCCTTTTTTCTTTGCCTTCCGCAGATCAAGGCCATCTAAAGGACAAAGCAGCACGTCGACTACATCGGATCCAGGGTCTCCTACGACAAGAAACGCCGCGGAGGATCACCAACGGCAGCTTCCTTAGAAACGCTCGCTGCAACGGAGCTCACGACGGTTCAATGCTGAACCGTCCTACTACTCAAAACTAATGTTTGCAAAGACCAAATAGAGCGAGGGTACGGAAAGCAAGGAGACTGATGTAGGAATGGAAAAGCGAGAGGGAAAAGGATGTTTGTGATGGAAAGAAGTGTCTATTGGTAGTGGGAAGCGAGGGAAAAGGGGCATCAACAAAGAAGGAAAATAGTGTACAGAATGTGATCAAATGAAAATACTGATGACGACGATCAAAGACCTTGATTGAAGCGCTGCAGTGGATTATGAGCAATGCTTTCTAGATAACGAAAGAGAGAAGCCACGTACTCGGGAGTCTACTTCTTCACACCTCCCCTCATCTTACCCTTGCGACTCTTCTCCGGCTCCTTCCCTTGCCCGTTCTTCTTCTGGGCACTCCTCTCCTTTCCCTTGCCCTTAATCGCCCTCCTCGACAGGCGCCTCTCTGCCCTCGCCAACTCATCGTTCGACTCCTCCTCACTTTCAAAATCGAGTTCTTCCTCGTCGTCGACGGCGAATCCAACCAGATCCTGGTGCTCGTCGGCCTCCTCTTGGTCGTCCAAGTCCGCCAATCCGTCCAAATTCTCCTCGTCGGCGTCCTCCCTGCCGTCTCCGTCCCCATCCGACTCCAACGCTCCGCTGTATCGCGGGACACCCTCCAGGCCCGCGAGCCTCCTCCTCTTCGCCACGAGCTCCGCCAAACGACCTGTTGGCGCACGCTTCTCTGGGTTCTCCCTTGCCCTGCGATCCTCCTCCTCGTTCTTGCCATCATCAACTCCAACCGCAACATCCTCCTCACCCTCCGCTTCACCTCCCCCGTACTCTCCCGCGTCGGTCTCGTCGCCAAACGTCTGAGCGTTGATCGTATCAGATTCATTGTCGTTGTTTTCAGCGGATGAGCCTGAGTCGGACGAGTTGGTGTCGGACGAGTCGGCATCGGACGAGTTGGCGTCGGAGGAAGTGAGGTGGGAAGACGCGGGGGCGAGTGGATTGACGTTAGTGGGCTGCACGTCTGGCTTTTTCCTCCCCTGCGAGACCATTGTGGCTGTCAGCTTTGCTATTCCTTAGTCTTCAACAATCAGAGGACGCTTCACACGCACCTTGCCCCTCTCCTGAATACCCTTTGGGCCTGCCACAGTCTCAGAAGCTTGTTTCGTGCCGGCCGATACAGCCTTCTTGGACACCTGTCATAATCAGAGGCATTCAGAATAGGATAGAGGAGCAGGTAAATGTGAAACTACTAGCCTTGATCGTGGACTTTCCCTGGACAACAACCGCAAAGTCAGGACCGAGCGGCTGGACCACGTGTACACCAGCCTTACCTTCGTCGAAGCTCTCGGCCCATCGTCTCCCACGCCCTAGCAAAACAAATCAATTAGGAATCTTTCCTGTATTGCTTGGAAGAAAGAACCCACCCCCTCGATCACCTTGCGGATCTTGGCCACGTTCTCGCGGTTGACCTTCGAGAGGTCCTGGAAGACCTTCGTAGGATCGAACCCTCCCTAACCAAGCAAAGCGTCAGCACAAAGTTATTTCTATCACAGAAAGGACTCACCGTCTCCAACTTCGCCACTGCGAACTCCTGGAAGGCGTTCAACCACGCGTAGATTGCCCCGGCGCTACGAGTGTGACCTTTCGGCGAAACCCGAGGTTCGTGTGAAGCGAGCGCGACAGCCAATGCTCCACCGTTCCAGGTTCCAGGACGTTCTTGGAGGTAACTGTTTGAACAACAGAATGAGACATCATCACAAGAGGCTTGTCGAAGGTTGTTGCTGAAGCTCAACTTACCGAATGATGAACTCGGCCTCCGCAGAGAGGAAGCGGACGTGCTGGGCCCCAAGGTCGTTGAAGCGGTAGTCCCGGTCGAACTGGGCTTTTTTTAGTTCTGGAAAGAACTTTCTCATCGTAACCGGGAACCCAATCTCGCGCACGTAGCGCTCCCCTACGTTTCAAAGATTGCCGATCAGTGCTCCCAGTTTGAGGTCTGGTGGAAGATCAAACGTACAAACCAAGACCCAGATCCTCTTCCATTCCGTGACCTTGGACTGCCCCTTTCCAACCACCTCGATGTGACCGAGCGCCGCCAAGTCGATGGCCGACAAGTTCAAGTTCTGGGTAGGCACCACGTGTCAGTCACACTCTTGCGTATAGCTGACATGCGGGGGATGACTTACCTTCACAACCGAATGAAAAGCCTTCAAGAAGAGAGGGTTCTTCCAGTTGACCCCGCTCGCGTATTTCGTCGATGGGCGCTTCTTGAACATGTCCTCCAGCGAAGTGGAGACGAGGAGGTTACTTTTCACGAGATCGAATACGACGAGGCTTCTGAGGTGGAGGTCTGAATCGTAGTGCTGTAAGCTTTGGAGCTCAATGAATATAAAAGGAAACGTACTGAGGAGGGCAAGGATCAACACGCAATCCCTGTCCTCGAGGTTGCGGGCCCTTGGAGCTGACGTGACGGTGGTACTGAAGTACTCGAAAGAGACGTGGAGACGCTGTAGGCACTAAAGTCAGCTATCAGCTGACTACAAGAGCTTGAAATTGTGACCCACGTTGCACAACAGACTGAGCAGCGATTGGAAGTAAGTCGTCTCCTCCTCCTTGAAGCGATCGCTCTCGGCTGCCGCTCTATGGAGTCAGCGGAGATGTCATGCTCACTACAATCCAAGCACAAAGCACTCACTGTACCCCGACGTAAGGAACCTACCCACTCAAGTAGTGAGAAATCAGCTGGACCCCTCTCCACCCGTTCAAACATCACTCACGTCTTCATCCTCGAAACAAACTCAGGGTCGGCAGGGATGTCGAAGGTTTCGGTGCGGGTCGTAGCGTTCCTCCACGACGCCCAGACCTCGTTGGCGAAGAGCTTGGGAGATGACTCGGTGGTCTCGACCAGACTGCTGTACCCTGCCAGACCAAGTTGCGTCAGCCCCTCGTTCACATGTAGCACTGGCCCCAGCCTGACGTACCAGTCCAGTCACAGATGGCTCCCTGCAGCCCATCCGCCCCAGCCTGTGCAAAAGCATACACCAACATATCTCTACTAACAATCTCCTTCCCCGACCAGACTCTACCATCCCGATCCACCGTGTTGTTGGGGTACCTCCCCATCTCCCGCATGAGATCCGTAGCACTCCTCGCGACCTTGTCTCCCTCGCTCACGACGAGTGGGCTGGTAATGGTCATGCTGTAGCAGAAGGAAACACCCAATCAGCTCCCACTTGGACCCTACATCTTCCATCATGCCCTCTGTTCTGCAACCGTTCGCGCGACAGAAGCAAAGCATCTCAGGACGCGTGGTCCCCACCTGTCCTCCCCCGTCCTTGCCGTTGCTGCTCCCGCTTCCACACCAGAAGAAAGGAACGAGACGCACTCTGATAAAGGATACTAACAGTCTCAAAGCTGGCTGGTTGGCGGGGCAGCGACGAGGGACGACCGAGACGCGAGTGCTGAGCGAAAGATGTCCGACGAGTCTGAGTACGCGGCTCGAGTTGTAGGATGGACGAGGGAGGAGCGGGAAGAGCGAGAGGGGATGGGTCCAGTAGGTGTAAAGTATGTGTCGTAATATAGAAGATTACTGTATCGTGCAAGAACCAAGGAGAAAGACGTGGCTGACCCTGCACGCCAAAGTTTTCCCAGCGCCAGGGGTCCGATCCTGGCGAACTCCGAGGCCACCTGGCTTTCGTTCCGACCACTCGCTCTTGTCCGCACTAGAGTTGCACTCTATCTTCTTTTCCATACTATAGTTGCTTTCTTTCATTCGCTCATACGGTGCGTGCCTGTCGTGACGACAAGCAGAGCACACGCTCACTCGCGTTTCCTCTGTTTGTGGGCGTGCATTGGTTGTACCCAGGCGGTGGAAGCTTCACACTGGCTCGTTCGTCTGTTCACAAAGCACGCTATTCTTCATATACATCCCAATTGCTGCACTGACCTCCACTGGCCAAGCAGCAATGTCCCCGTCGCCCGTGTCGGCCGCCCCCGTCGACGGCGCTTCGTCAGGGAGCTCTCGTGCCGTGGTGCGTACAAGTTTGGACAGGAACGGCTACACTGGAGACTGACTCAAGAGACCGTGCACCAGGAAACATCAGAAAGTGTCGACTATACATTCACTTGTGGGACCAACGATTCATTCGGTGAGCTGCCCCTCCCAAGGCCCACGTCACGGGACGCGAGGCGCCCTCTTTTTGCGTCGCGTCCTCCGATGACCCCGCCCCAGCACTCAACTGACTTTGTGAATACACCAAACAGACGGCATCAAGTGGGAGACCCTCAAGAGCAGTCAAGGCTCTGATGATGAGGATGCCGAAGGGTTGTTGGAGGAAGAGATGGACTCGAGCCCCGAAGACGAAGTTCAAGGAGCACACGTGGTCGAGTCGGCGGTGCAGGCGTGGATTTCCGACACCATCTGGCCAAAGGTGGATGCGTGCGGACCCTCTTTGCTCATGGTAAGTGGCTCACACACATGGCCTGTAGACAACATCTGCTCACTTGTTGCCATCCTTCCAGAACTTCCTGTTCGTCCTCATCCAGCAGTTTGAGCGCCTCTGGCTCCTACGCATGCCCGAGTTTCTCTCGTGAGCTCAAACCAGTATATTTTCCAAGGGTATCTTGATCTTAATTTCTTCCTGCTCCTCAAGGTCCGACTCTCAAGGACACCCCTCCCTCGTTGATGGCGTCGCTTCCCGATCCTGCCCGCCCTGCTTCCTCGCGCGTCGCTCCTTCGACTTCTCTCCGACGCCTCCGAAATCAAAGCTTCCCATGAGCGTCAAGCTTCCTCAGCAACCACTACTTGTGGATATTGAGCCTGTCCCAAGAACGGCCGTTGAGATGTCCTACGGCGGTTTAGTCCTGTTGTGGATCATCGTTTGGGTAGCACCGCATTTGTTTGCGGGGGTTACGAGGCAAGTACTTCCTCTCTTCTTTCCTGAAGAGAAGAGTTCATTGATCTTCTCTTTGGCTGCAGGTTGGCTACCGAACCAGTGGACAACTTCCAGCTCAAGTGGGATGACGTGGCGACGTCTCACTTGATGCGAAAGTCCCGCTCGTCGGGCATCTATGTTCTCTCGCCGGTGAGCTAATCCAGCCATTCTATCATGGCTTTTCCTGACATCTTGGGTCCAGGACAAGGACGCGACCTACGTTGGTTACACCGTCGATTTCGGACAGCGCACCTCGGGTCACGGCCGTGAGCCTGTCAACAAGTTGGTGGCTTTTTGGCGTTCCAGTAAGCCACCGTATCTTATATCTTGGATCTCAGCTGATGTATTGTATATCTCAGTCGTTCCCTGGATCCGTTGGTTTGCTCGCGTGGCTATCGATCTCGGGAGTACCACGCCAATCCCGGTCATGTACTTTGTCGAACACCTCCTCATTATCCTCATGGATGCGACGGGACCTTCGAACCTTAACGTGAACAAGCTGGATACGGTCAGCTGGCGGGGAAAGGTCACCAAGTCCCAGATTTACGACCTCTGGCAGTGGGCCCTCAGCTACGTCCGAGCCGATGACGGATCTTTGGCAAGTCCACGTGTCTCATTCTCGGCGGTGTTTTAGTTTCTAACCACCTGATGTTTGTAGACGGGAAGAAGGATTCCGACGTTCAACGGCGACCCAACGTTCTATGAGGAGGTGCGATCGGAACTGGACATCGTCCCCGAACTCGCGCCAAGGACTATCGCGGGCATCCTCCACGGGCGAGGATGGAGGTGGTTCACCGCCTCGCTCGAGCAGTTCCCCGAAGACGGTCGCGGGAGAGGGGGAACGGACATGGGCTTGATGGCGCGAGAGGAGTACAAGTTGCTCCCAGTGGTGCAGACGACGAAGGCCCTGGGGAAAGAGGGAACCTCCGCGGTTGGCCGAGCCCGAGAAAGGAAGCGAAAGCGAACGAGTCCGAAGGTGGAGACCAACAAGAGCGCCTGGGGGCAGAAGGGTGGCGGAGGCGGCGGAGGCGGCGACTCCGAGATGCCGGACTATGCGGAAATGTTTCGCAAGAAGTGATCGGAGCCTTTTGAGGGAAGGAGAAGGAGTAGATTGATTTACAGAGAATAAAAAACATCCAGTTAGGAGCTACACATCACACAAGCATCTTTGTTCTCCAATGAACAAATGAGCTTCGCCTCCTCAAGCTCCCTAGCCTCGCGACGCTTGACGGCCTCCTCGTACGTGATCTCGCCGTCGTTCTCGGCGTTCGCGGCGGCGTTGGCGAGCGAAGTCGACGACGCCGAAGCAGCGAGGGGTGCAGCCGAGACGGGGGTAGGGGTGACGATAGAGGCACGCTTGGGCGCAGGAGCGGGCGCGGCGGCGGGGGTGCTGACGGCGACACGTGCGAGGCTGTTGGTGACGTCGCGGATGCCGAGAGGAGCGGCGGGGGCGGGCGTGATGGCCTTGCCAGCCTTCGAGTCAGCCTTGGCCTTGGCTGTGAGTAGGAAAGAGGGAGAAGAGGTCGCGAGTCAGCGAGGCGAGCTTTGGAAAGACCAACGAGCGGAAGCACGCACCGATGGTGGCCTGGTCGACGGTGACCTTGACGGCACCCTGAGCGGCTCGAGTACGAAGGTAGTACATGCCGGTCTTCAAACCCTTCTTCCATCCGTACTGCGAAACAAAGGGCCACGTCAGCGCGGCGCAATGGGGCGGAGCGGAAGACGGCACGCACGAAGTGCATGGACGTAAGCTGAGCCATGGTGGGAGACGAGAGGTGGATGTTGAGCGACTGAGACTGGTCGATGAAGGCTCCACGGTCGGCGGCGAGGTCGATGATGGTCTTCTGCGAGATCTCCCAAACGGTCTTGTAGATCGCCTTGAGCTCAGCGGGGATGGCCGAGACTACCCAAAGAGATATAATTAGCGATGATTTGCTAGAACATCAATAGAGAAGGACGTACTGTTCTGGACGGAACCAGAGTGGGCGATGATGGTGTCCTTCATGGCGTCGTCCCAAAGACCACGGTCGACGAGATCCTGAGAAATGGTTCAACAATGAGCATCACAGCGCGGAAGAACTTTGTAGGAGAGAAAAGTTACCCTGAGGAGCCAAGGGTTGACGATCTGGAACTCTCCAGCGAGCACACGACGGGTGTAGATGTTGCTAAGAGACAGTGACACGTCAGCGCATGCTTGCGACGGCGAAAGGCAGGAAGAAGAAAACGAACGAGGTGTAAGGCTCGAAGCACTCGTTGAAGCCCAAGATCTGGGAGGTGGAGGCGGTAGGCATGGGAGCGCAGAGGAGCGAGTTCCTCAAGCCGTGGATCGCGACCTTCTCCTTGAGCGTGGCCCAGTCCCAAAGCTCGGAGGGGGTGACGCCCCAGAGGTCGTACTGGAGGTCTCCCTTCGAGGCGGGGCAACCACCGTTCTTCTTGTACGAAGGGTACCATCCAGGCTCTCCAGGGTGAGCGAGGGCGTACTCCTCAGCCATCTCGCACGAGGCCTCGACGGCGGCGTGGTAGATCGTCTCGAAGATCTGGAGGTTGAGCTGCTTGGCTCCGGCCGAGTCGAAGGGAAGGCGGAGGGCCATGAAGGCGTCGGCGAGACCCTGGACTCCGAGACCGATGGGGCGGTGACGGAAGTTGGAGTTCTCGGCCTCCTTGACGGGGTAGTAGTTCTTGTCGATGATGCGGTTGAGGTTGTACGAAACGACCTGGGAGAGAAATGTTAGCAAACTTGCCGATGAACGCTGATGAGCTAAGCACTGACCTTGGTGACATCGTGGAGCTTCTGGAAGTTGTAGACGCCGTTCTCGATGAAGGTGGGGAGAGCAATGGAAGCAAGGTTGCAGACAGCGCTATTGACCCAAGTCAGCAATGATCACTAAGAGGCTCAATGGTGAAGAACGTACCACTCATCGGGAGCAGAGTACTCGATGATCTCAGTGCAAAGGTTGGACGACTTGATCGTGCCAAGGTTGCTCTGGTTGGACTTCTCTGCTCGAGGGACGAAGCGTCAGTCGCCTCGATCTCTTCAAAGAACCAAAGGAAGGCAACAAACTGTTGGCGGCATCCTTGTAAAGCATGAAGGGGTTTCCAGTCTCGACCTGGGCCTCGAGGATGGCGTACCACAACTTCTGGGCGGGAATGACCTTCTTGGCCCTGCCCTCCTTCTCGTACTGCTCGAAGAGAGTCTTGAACTCGTCGCCGTAGACCTCGGAGAGTCCGGGAGCCTCGGCAGGGCAGAAAAGGGGCCAGTCGGCACCAGCCTCGACACGCTCCATGAAGAGGTCGGAGATCCCTACGCACGTGGCAAAGAGAGTCAGCGCGTGGTGGTAGAAAGCCGAGTAGAAAAGGACAAACAGAGAGCGAAGAAGAGATCACGAGCACGGACTTCCTCCTTTCCGTGGTTCTTGCGGAGGTCGAGGAACTCGAAGATGTCGGCGTGCCAGGGCTCGAGGTAGATGGCGAAAGCTCCGGGACGCTTGTTTCCTCCCTGGTCGACCTGTTGGCAGCAAAGAGTCAGCATGTCGACTTGGAAGTGATGCAGAGAGACAGCGTACGTAGCGAGCCGTGTTGTTGAAGACACGAAGCATAGGAATGATTCCGTTCGAGTATCCGTTGGTGCCGGCGATGTAACTGCCCGTCGCACGGATGTTGTGGATGCTCAATCCGATACCACCGGCGGTCTTGGAGATAAGAGCGCAGGTCTTGAGGGTGTCGTAGATACCCTCGATCGAGTCGTCCTTCATCGTGACGAGGAAGCACGACGACATCTGAGGGTGAGGAGTACCGGCGTTGAAGAGCGTCGGCGAAGCGTGGGTGAAATAGCGCTCGGACATGAGGTTGTAGGTCTCGATGACACGGTCAATGTCGTTGCCGTGGATGCCGACAGCGACACGCATAATCATGTGCTGGGGACGCTCGGCGACTAAGGGATAGCAGTCGCGTTAGTCGACGCGTCGCTCTGGTGGCTGACGGTGGCAGCACTCACCCTTGCCGTTGATACGGAGGAGGTACGACCTCTCGAGGGTCTTGAAACCGAAGTAGTTCTGGAATCGCCGAAGAAGTTCGGAGATTGAGATTGGTCAGCAAACGACGCGTTGAGGCGCGGCGACGGCGACGCGACTCACGTAGGAGAAGTCGCGGTTGTAGATGACGGCCGAGTTGAGCCTGTCCTTGTTGGCCATGACAATCTCGTAGACATCCTTGGCGATCATGCTCGAAGGCCTGCCGTTCTTGGGGTTGACTACGCGTCGCGAAACACGAAAACAAAAGAACCCGCGTGCTCATGTCAGCGCCTCCTCCCGCGATCGAAACCACATCGCGACGAGTCACGCACCATAGGTGTAGAGGTCCTCGATGACAGCAGAGAAGGTTTTCCTGAAGGAGAGGAAGACGCGTTAGTTGATAAACGAACGCCGAAGGGCGCGCAGGGCGCGACGCGTACTTGGTCTCCTTGTGCAAGTTGGAGATGGCGATACGGGCAGCGAGGATGGCGTAGTCGGGGTGCTTGGTGGTCATGTCTGTCATCGTTGTGTTAGTGACAGTTGTGGGCTGATAGAAGGGGCAGCACGCACAAGCAGCGGTCTCGGCGGCGAGGTTGTCGAGCTCGACGGTGGTCACACCCTGGTAGACACCATTGATCACGCGCTTGGTAATCTGTCACGCTCGCGCCTCCGGTCAGCTCCTGTACTTCAGCAGCAGCAACACACAATACTGACCTCGATGGGCTCGAGGTGGTTGGTGTCCAAGCCGTAGCAGAGCTTTTGGATTCGGGCAGTGCTGTGTCAGCAACGCGGGTCAGCTTTCTCTGATGGTCCTTCGCGTCGGCGAAACAGGCAGGAGAGGGTACAAACATCTTGTCAAAGGCGACGAGCTCCCTTCGGCCATCTGTGGGAGGGGAGCAAAGGGGCACGAACGAGACGCGAGGTGAGTAAGCTGATCCGAGACGCGTTTTTTCGGCGACGAGCGCGCTACGAAAGGAAGCGTACCTCGCTGTTGGACGTGAATGATGGTCAGCTCGGTGGCGTATGCAGTAGAGAGAAAGGCGGACGAACCTTGAAGACGTAGGCCATGGTTGGAGATTCGGCAAGGGGGTTTGACGACGCGACGCGCTGAGGAAGGGGTTGGTGGCTGAGCGAGGACGACGGCGATGGAAGTGGGAGCAACTGGAGGTGCTCGAGAGTCTTTGCCAAAGACTGGGAGGAGGAGGAAGGGGCAGGAAAAAGTAGTGAGAGAAGTGAGGAGGGGCGGAGGTGATGGGAGGAAAGAGAGAAAGGGAGCGCGCGTGAGGCCCGGCCTGAAATCCTCACGCGTCGGGGCGCGGAGGGCTGCGTTTCGAGACGCGTCTGAATCCAGGCCCCGGGTCACGCATTAATTTGTTCCTTCCACACGCCCACTCGGCCGCACAAACAAAACAACACACAATGGTGGGCACCCCTGACTGAGCCGCTGATAAATCGACCAGTCTCTGGACTGCTACAAGCGTGAATTGTGGGCAACTTATGCGCGTGACGGACGTGGTGAATCCGGAGGGCTTGTGAGGGCCACATTGTGAATAAGCATGAAATATTGCGTGTCTTTCCATTGATAACAGTCTCCTTTACTGAGCGTTGTCTACTCCACTTCAGTCCCGAGAGGGCGCCCGGAAGATGCATTCCTCACCATCCGACTCAGGGCTTCCTACAGATCTCGCACAGATCAAGTGTGTCCAGCAGAATCCGAAGCTAGAACGGATCATTTGCGGTACGAATGTCTGGCCGAAGTCCAACATGACGGACGGTTGCATACACCCAACTCGGACCACGTCACCCCTGACCGACGTTGCTCTACCTCCCGTCTCCTCGCCTTCGTCCCAAACTCCACCCCATCCGCCGATCCAAGCGAATCTCCAGCACATACTCTACAACAGCAGTTATCCCTCAGACACCTACGCCAAAGTCCCGCGAGCCAAGTCGGATCGAGTCGGAGTCGGCGTCGGCGAGGGATTGGCGGAGGTTGTGGGCGACTTGTAAGCACGTGACTCGGCTTGGCCTTCTTCCTTTCGAGGATGAAGCCGTACTGTCCGGTTCCAAGCCGGCAAGGCCGTCCTACAAGCCCAACGCGCGCGCATTGCGTCGGAACCACAACCCGAAGGATTCGTAGTGGCGTCCGCGTCCGCTCTTATCCCTCCGCTACCTCCTCTTCCTCGACCTCATACTCGACGCGGCACCTCTCCGAGCAAGTGTCGCAATTGATGACCTCGACGCCGTCCTCGAGCTGAGTCCGGGAGATGAAGTACGTCCCCGAGCAGCGGCACGGGTGCGAGTACATTTCTGGCTCCTCGTCGTCGTCGCCGCTGTGCGGGGTGAAGAGGGAGAGGTCGAGGGAAAGAGCATAAGAAGGTGATGCTTTAGGTGGTTGGAATTCTGCGAAAACATCACCAGCTCAGCTCCACCAGCAAAGCCAAGCAGCGGAAGGAGAAATGTTCTCACGTCGCTCGAGCTTGAGCTTCTCGTCGTAGCTCCTTCTGCTCTCCTCGTTGCCCAGCACCTCCCAAGCTTCATTCAGAGCCTGCACGCTCGGTTTCTCGCCTCGGCTGTCCAGCTTGTCGAGGGCAGCATTCGCGGTCGCTCGGTCGGGATGGTGGACGAGGATGAGCGAGCGGAAGGCGGCACGGATCTGGAGCGAGGTCGCCGAGGGCAGGAGCCCCAGAGTAGCGTAGTGTGTCGATATGGTGGTTGTGTAAAAGTAATGCAAGAAGTGTGAGGTATCGTTACGATTTGCGAGGTGCCGGTTCAAGCGCAAAGGGCAGCAAGCGAAGCTCGAGCCAGAGGTCGCCCCTTGCCTTCGGACCCTCAGCGACACCATTGCCGGCAACAGGGCTCGAGCCGGCCTTTCTTCGCCATTTATCCACAATCTCGCTGTATCAAGACTGAAGCAGTATCTATACCCCTCCGCCGCCCTATTTCTCGTATCTCTCGCACCTCTAGTCGCTCGTCACCTCCACCAGTCCGTCGCCACGTCCACTCTCCTCCGCGCGGCAGCTCGCTCACGCTTCCTTCACCCACGCCTGCAGTGGGACAGGGTGAATCTCAGCCACAAAGTGGCAGAACAGGTGTCGCCTTCCACGTCCTCCGCGTCGCCGAGCTCGTCAGTCCATTCCCCGCCGTGCTTAAACCCTCGCGCCAGCTTGAGAGCTAACACTCGTCCCAACAACAGTCACCGGCAGCAGAAGCGGGCATCGATCCGTTCTTTGACTTTATCTGCGGTGTGAATGGACACCAGCTGGTGCGTTTCGCGGATCAGGAAGGGGGGAAGCGACAGGAGCTAACGCGGCTGCCGTGCCCAAACAGGGCGACGACATTGACGCGTTCACAAAAGTATTAGAGGACAGCGAGGACAGAGCAATCGTCCTGCAGGTCTGGAGTACGAAACGGAAAGAGCTACGAGGTGCGTCTCTCCCCCAAACGCGTCGGCAACCTCCGCTGCTCATACCCGCCCCTGAACGTGACCAGACGTGGAGGTCGTGCCTTCGAGAGATTGGTCCGCATCAGGCTTGCCGTCTAGCTCAGGTGCTCAACCTTCTCTACTGGGACTGTCACTGCGGATCTGCCACCCTTCGCACGCTCTGGAGCAGGTACGTAACCCCCCATTTCGCGCCAGTCGGGAGTTGCTTGACCAACCTTCGATTGATGACAACATCAGGTCTGGCACGTCTTGGAAATCTTGGAGGGCTCGCCGGCGCAGAGTGCAGGTCAGTCTGCTTTGGACCGAAAGCTGGAAGGTTTGAATGTTAGGGAGCGGAGAGCTGATCTTGGCCGCGATTGGCGACACGCGTAAACAGGGTTGGTGCCGTTCGGAGATTGGATCGTGGGCTACGCAGGAGGGGTGCTTCGAGGCGAGGGAGACTTTTACGATGTGGTAGAAGCAGTGAGTTCTGCTTCTGCCTTTACTAATCGTGACTTGACCTGACGAGACGTTGCAGCACGTCGACAAACCTCTGCGGCTGTTCGTCTACAACGCGGACTACGACGTCACGCGGGAAGCCATCCTCGTGCCGAATAGATCTTGGGGTGGCGAGGGCCTTCTCGGATGCGGCGTCGGCTATGGCTTGCTCCACCGCATCCCGAAGCCGCAGGACCGCAAGATCCGCGTTGAGGAATCGGACGAGGACGTCGCGGGGTCGTCGGTCGTCGACAGCCCGCTGCGAGGCAAGGTGTTGCGGAAGGCGTCGGATGGGTACGAGGAGGCAGGGTACGAGCAGAACGGAGGAGAGTTCGAGGCGTCGGAGGGCGTTCAGGTCGTGCCGCAAGGTGGGTACGAGGACGACGGGTTCGTGGTCCCGGCGAACCACCAGGAGTGGGGGGCGGTGAAGCCAATGTCGGTCGACCCGGCAGCGGCAGCGAGGGAGAGTGGAGGGCGGGAGTATGGGGCTCCGATACAGTGGGAGCAGAGGAGACAGAGCAAGTTTGGCGACGACGTTATCGAAGAGGAGGAGGAGGGCATGGTGTAAGGGCGAATGGGTCAGCGCAGACGCGGAGGAGGTAAATTGTATCATTCTATTTTCGTTCTTGTGAGGAACTACGGGAGGAAGTTGTGGACTTCTTTCATGTGATAGCGTGCCAGTGTCTCGAAGCATGTCTTTGAACGGGCATTGGAAGACTATTGTCGACGCTTTCAGTCAAACTCGCAACGTGGTCGGGAGCTTGGGCCGCCACAAAACCCAAATCTTGGCGCCATCCCCTCGGCTCTGTTCCTCCACCTTCGCGCTACCGTGTCCCGACCATTTTCGCTCTGTATTCCTCGCGTCGCCCGCCCCAAAAAGTAGTGCGAGAAACGGAAGGGCTCGACCAGCGATCATGACTCGCTTTGAGCCTCCACCGTGGCTGCAGCTCAACCGTCGACGAATCGCTCCCGCGCCGCTGTTCGTCATCCTCTTCGTGTTGTCGTACCTGCTCTCGCCCTCGCCCTCCGCGTCGTCGCTCTACGCTCCTCGAACTTCCGTCAAACACACGCCACCACCCCAGCCGCTCGAGACTGCGCCGATCCAGTACTCGATCATCGTGCCGACGTACAAGGAGCGCGCCAACATTCGCCCGCTCGTCGAAGCCATCTTCGAGCAGCTCGCGGAGGACGACGAGTACATGAAGGACCGCACAGAGGTCATCATTGTCGACGACAACTCGCAAGACGGTACGGCCGGAGAGGTGGACAAACTGGCTGGGCAGGGGTACGAGGTGTCGCTCCTCGAGAGGAAGGGGGAGCGTGGCCTCAGCGGCGCCGTGCTTAGAGGGTTCGAGGTCGCACGAGGCGACCGCATGCTCGTCATGGACGCAGATCTTCAGGTGAGTTTCCTATCTGACGGGCTGGCTGGAGCGTGGTAGCTGACTGGCAGCCGAAACAGCACCCGCCGTCAGCTGTACGCTCGCTATTCACGGCGTTGACGGATCGTAGACCGTTCGCCATCGGGACGAGGTACGGCAAGGGGGTGGAAATGTCGGCTGGGTGGCCGATGCACCGCAGAATCATCTCGTGGGGAGCAAGGATGTTGTCTCGTCCTCTCACGAGCGCGAGCGACCCAATGACTGGGTTCTTTGCCATCCGAAGGGAAACTGTATGTGCCTTGTTCGGTCCTCACTGATTCTCTCACTAAATATCTGATGACACACCCTCACTCCACTCATGCAGTTCCTTCGGTCAAAACCGGTCTCGTTGTCGGGCTTCAAGATCGCCCTCGAGCTCCTCCTCAAAGCGCCCGACGCCTCACCTCCCGTCGAAGTCCCCTACTCGTTCGGCTTGCGCAAAGTCGGCTCCTCCAAGCTCGGAATGGGCGTCATGATCAAATACGTCTGGCAGCTCCTCCAGCTCTACCGATGGAAGCTCAGCTTCTTCTTCCACGTGCTCGTCGCGGGAGGCCTCGTCGCCCTCGTCAAAATCAACGAAAAGTTCGGTCTCGTGATGAAGCGAAAGGGGTTGGTGGGGTTGGGCAACTCAAGAGAGGGAGGAGGGTGGTCAGTCCCGTTCCTGAGAGCAGACAAGGGAAAGCGTCGTGCGCTGGAGTGAAGAGGTGCGTGCCCGCTATTTACTGTGATCTCGATGACGGCGGCTGACGCTCATTTGCAAACAGCTTGCATACCACATAGAGTAGATACACTTTTACCCATTTCTGTCATCCAACATTTCTTTTTGCAGTGCCCAAAACAAAGCCCGTTTAGCCCCTCTCGAGAACGCCACGTATCAATCGGAAGGAGCGACGCATCTGAACATCAATAACCCTTTGCATAACGATAATGGAGGAGTGGGTACACAAAACACAGCGGTGACAGATCTTCTCTCTCCCTCACAACGCACGAGATCGCCCAACCTCAACGTCCGACGACTCCTCCCTCTCCACGACGGCAACCGTCTCCCTCTCAACCCTCACGCCAGCGACGCTCGTGCTCCTCATGTCCCGACGCCTTCGATACCTCTCTTCTTTGCTTTCCTCGATCCCCAGCTCGGACTCATCGTTCCCGATCCCCCTCAGAGCGACGCGGACCGACAGCGGCAACTCCGCGCCAGGCGTGAGCATCGACACGATGGGCGCGGTCGAAGGCGAGTGGTTGCGACGGAAGGGAGACTCGGAGCGCTTGACTGTGCGAAGGGGAGTTGAGTAGGGTCTGATTGGTTTCGGAGAGCTGGGGAGGGGCGACATGGCGTAGGCGGGGAGGTAGACTGCAGGGTTGGTCGTGGACGTGTCGGCCGAGTTGGACGTGGAGTGCAGGTGAAGAACGATCCTCGCAGCCTGGAGAGTCACGAGCACGTTGATGTTGAAGTCAGCTTAGATATAGTTGTAAATTTGACATGAGGGCGTGCCATGAGACTGGTCAATCCCGTCGCGAAAGGCTGGCCGAATGGCTGCAGCATCTCATCACTCTGGCTGAACAGCGCGATGTTGAGCACGTTGACGGCCAAAATCACGACAAAATAGAACCTGAGAAGCAAAATTCAGATAGTGATTATTTCGGGTTCTTCCGGTGAAGGACTGACCCAGCGTCGGAAAGAAACATCGTCACGACACGGCCTCGACGACCACTCCCCGTGTCTTGACGGATTTGGATCTTCGAGAGGTAGCGTATCAGCTTGAGAACAAACAGAGCTTGACGAGAATCACCTGCCGTTCGGTAGATTGTGAGGAGAATCACAGTCGTGTTGAACGCGAGAGGGACGGCCCAGCTGTGAGGAAGCATTCTTTCAGCGGAGTTTCGATTCAAAGGCAAGAACACGGGCCTACAATGCGACCAGGTATCCCTGCTTGCCCAAACTCCCTGTGTAGACGCAGCCTCGGAGTGGGCGAGGAAAAGCGATCACTACTTGTCAAGGATGTGATCAGCTGTTAGCTCGCAATGCTGGATAAAAACACTCACTGAGGAAACGGGAGGTAGCGAAGGCCATCACACCGATCTGGCAAACCATAAAGACGCAGAGGCTGCACGAGCCGGGAGTTCTAGTGCTGTGGCTGTGAGAACCCCATCAAAACGGTGTACTCACATCGCGAGGATGCGCATCGACTTGGCGTAGAACGCCCAGGTGCGGACTGTAGAGCCGCGTCAGTACTTCTAAACGGTTCTCGACGAGCGCCGTTCAGACTCACTGGTCAGGATAGTGCTGCATGCAGTGACGGTGACGATAGTTCCTCCGGGCATGACCCTTCCGTAGGAACTGCATGCCTCTGCTCACATCCAATTCAGCACCGCCTCGCGTTCCCTCCCCGCCCTTTCGCGCCGAGTAGAAAACTAGACGCACTCTGATCAACTCCGCCACAAAGAAGACGACAGTGATTGCCATCAGAATGAGGGTCCAGTAGCGACTGTATGAGTGGGTACGGGCGAGTCAGCCTTCCCGATCCTCAGGGGAGGTCACGACGCGCGAGGGGACAGGAGGCGGACTTTACGAGGTAGGCGACTTTGAGGGGCGTCCAGCGTGCCTGTGAGCAAGGGTCAAGCCCATTAAATCCTCATAAATAGTGACAAGATTTGAAGGTGAGCGTACACTCGAGATGAAGCGGTACTCGAGCGGCAGGAGCGCGAGCCAGTCCCAGGCGCAAAGACTGGCGACGGCGACGACGCACAGGTGCGCGTTCGCAATCACGTCGCGGATCGACTCGGACACAGGCCACGCTGGAGCTTCAGTCATCCTGAGCCAGTTGCGACGAGCTCGAGCTGAGGCTGAGGCTGAGGTCGAGGGAGCCGACGAAGGAAGCGACGGCTCGTGGATCGCTGGCTAGCAGGGATAGAGAGTGCGAGAGAGTGTCTGTAGAAGGAAAAATAATAGTGTAAGAAATGTGGCGAGAAGGAACGAAGTCAAGGGAGGAGCGAGGGGAGGCTCACGAGGCCAGGCTGCTCCCGGCGCGACTCAGGCCCCGCGGAGGGCGAGCGTCGCACGACGTCCGCCCGACGTCCACGAACGCGGCAGAGTCCACGCTACAGTTGGACCTCGAACAGGCAGAAAAGTCTCCGTTCTGCTTGCTCATCAGTTCGGTGCACGACCGCTCTTGTTCGCCCACAACACTCTGGCGTCGCACGTGTCGGTCTCGCACTTCCGCGAGCATGTCTGGTGGGTTATTGCGAGGGGAATTCCGCTGGGTTGATTGCCCTGATACACTCTAGTCTTGAGCAGGTCAGATGTGTTATTTACAGGATGGTATCTTTTACTGAGTGTACTAGCAGAACACGTCTCAAAACAGTTGGATCTGATCGCAAACAGGGTCAGCATCGTTCTCCTCAGCTGTCACCAACACCTTCAAGTCAAAAAATCCACTCACATACGACGAGGGAACCAGCCCCACCCGTCCGTTCAGCTTCGCTTCCGCCCAGCCATCTCCGGCATCCATCCCCGTCGGCGTCAGCGTCAACCTATCTCCCTCCTTCAAGCTCAACTCGTCCGATCCCGCCGCGTCGTAGTCGTACAGTGCCACAACTAAGTCAAGGTACAGATTAAGTCTTCATGAAGATGAGGGGGAGCGAAAAGTTTGACCAGAGACGAACCTTCTTGTCCGTCCTCGTCAGCCTCTTCCACAGCAGCAGCGCCTCCAGTTTCTCCCATCGCACCCCCGAGCTGGACGTAGCTCGCTGGGATGAGCCCAACTCTACTATCCGAAGTCCTAACTTTGATCCAGCCGCTTTCGTCCTCTGGCGCCACGATCGAGACGACGTCGCCCTCTGTGTGGTAGACGATCCACGTGTCAGCTCTGCACCGCCTCTTTCCGGATGAGGGGGAGATGGCGGCTCACCGGAGACAGTAAGCTCAAACGCTGTTGCCGCATCATAGCTGTAGAGGAGCGTTGCTGTCTCTTCATGCGTCGGCTGCGCGGCCTCTGTCGGTGGCGGTGGCATCGTCTTCCGTGGTGGACCGGTGCCAAGTGTTGGCGACGCTACTGCGAAAGGGAAATAGGTCAACGACAAGATATAAAGCAGAAAGAAAGAAAAATCAGACGCACCAGTACTCGAAGGAGGCGTGGTACGACTGATTGAAGCCGTCTTCGAGGTAGAACTCATCCTCCTACTCTTGTTGCGCTGCAACCCCGACGACGTCCCGCAACCCGCCGGAACTTTCAGCTCGCACTTGGCGTGCACAGCACACCCGCACGCCTTGCACTGCCTGCCCTTGCCCCAGATCGACGACTCGCAGACGACGCACGTCGCTGGCGTGACGAAGCTCGAGTTTTTGAAGTCGTGGAGTTTCAGCGTCGGTGCGCCCTCATCTAGAAGTGGATAAGGTTAAGCTGTGATGATGAGACAAACCAGTCAGAAGGGCTCACCTCCAAGAGTCGCGTTGATGAGCTCGACCTGCGCTCGCAACTCCGTCGCGTTGATCTCGCTCAAGGTCGTGTCTCTCGTCGAGTCGAACAGGTTCTGCAAATCAGGCCAGTCAGAGAAAGGCTCAATAAATGAAATCATCAAGCTCACCTCAATGACCGCAGCGGCATCACCGAGACCCCTATCCTTCTCATACGCCTGCACAAGGTTCCGAAGGCCCGAAATCTCCCTCTTCTTGCTTTCAATCATGGGCGTCATCTCCGCCAGCTTTGACATGGACTTGAGCTTGACGTTGGTGAGATAGACTTCACCCGCCTCCGTCACCGACATGTCTGCCTACGTATTGCAAAGCGCCACGTCAGGGCCGTCCGTCCCAGTCCAGTTCTCATCCGAATCCACTCACCGTGTCGTTCCAAATCGGCGACGGCTCAAACTCTGTATCCCTCGGTACCTCCCAAGATGCCAACTTGCCCGCCGAATGCGCCTCGACGAAGCTCGCTTGATCCGCATCGACATCAACCGCCCTGACCGCCGTCTCGATGATTCCGACATTGTCTCCCAGTCGTCCCAAACTGTGCCGCATGACCTGAGTGAGCTTATCGAGGATGAATACGAGCTGGGTGATGGACGAGGCTTCGAGAAGTTGGAAGTCGTCGTGTAAAGCGGGCAGGTCGGTGTTGTAAAGGCGACCTTTCGCGACGTTGGCGACGTCGAGGTGGAGGAGATAGGCGTTTTTCGAGACGCTGAAAGAAGCAAAAGTATAATTGAGTTCACTTTGGAGATTTAAAGCCGAGGAAGAAGCAGGACACGCACAGCATGTCGTCCATGGCCATCTCGTACGCACGCGTCGCTTTCTCGGTCCCTCTTTCGTCCTTGGCCTGCGCCTTCTTTTGCCGGGCGGATTCCAGCGAATCACAAGCCTCGAAGTATTTCTGAGAAGCAATCAAAGTGACGAGGTTGAAGATAAATCAGCTCAATGGAGCGACAAACACGAGAGCGCGAGGGATCACGCACCTGCTTCGCCTTGTCCCGCTCGTGTTCGGCCCTGTCCCTCTCGCTCAACAGCTTCCCATTGAAAGCGACATGCTTCTTCCTGATCGTGTCGAGCTTTGCCCCGCTCGAGCTCATCGCATTCACCACACCAGCGTTCAACGCCTCGGCGAACGCGAGGTGCTCCCTTGCGTCGAGATCCGCGCTCTCGATCAGCTTCATGAGCCCTTCCTCGAGAGTGTTGGAAGCTTTGCTGGATCCGACGCGGTCGGCACTGTCCTTGATGGCTTGGGAGCGTGCCTTGCTCGCGGCTTCGGAGAGCTTCTTCGCGTACTCGCGCTCGAGTCTGTCTCTAGTGGTTAGGAAATCGAGTTTCGAGCATTGATTGAGGGACATTCATCTCAGGCTCACCCTACACGAATGTTTACAAAAGCAGAGAGAGTCGGGAAGAGCTGGAGGATGTTGTCGCAGCGTTGGCCGACGATGTGCGCCGAGTCGGGGAGACTGGGGCCAGGTGCGTCATGAAGTGAGCCGGGGGGGAGGGTACAGCTGGACTCAGGGAAGCTCACCTCGCACCGTAACTGACACTCATACTCGAGAGATGAGAATTGATGCAAGTTGTGGAGGAAGAAAGAGCGAGCGAGACTTGCCGCCCAAGGTTAGCGCTCAGTCGTCGCAGCGGCGCCGGTTCCGAAGCCCAAGTTGCTCGCCGCCCTTTGCGTTCTCGCCATCGCCTCGACGCAGAGACTGTGCACAACTTGCATCACTTTTTGATCCTCGACACAGCCGCTGTCTGGCGAGGACCCCTCAGAGCTCATCACCTTCACGTCCTCCCACTTGTTTCCCCGTCTCGCCCCTTGTTGACGACCGTCCTCCTCACGCGCTCGACCTCTTATCCACGACTCGCTACGACCAGAACCTCGACGACAATTCTTCAGAGTGTATATACCTTCACGAACCCAAACTCAGTGAGTCTGTGCTTTTGTTGTCCCGTCTGTGGTCTTTTGCGCGCGTGGGGCTGTTGGCAGGAAGCTCAGAGCCGTTGGCCGGACGCGTCAATAACACCGGGTTGTTGATCACGAGGGAGCGAGTCGAAAGTCGTGTATTGTTTATCCAAACAAGAGAGACTTCTTTTGAGTCAAGATTCGACATGGGAACGGACGCGTGCTCAGGAGACTCGGACAGTGGATCGAGGTACACCAAGGCGAGGGGTCGACTAATGCGTCGTGCTTTCCTCCTGTGCAGGATCCCACTCGACGCCCAATGGGTATCTAAACCCCTCCTGGACCCTCACGCGCCAATCCACGCTCCCATGTCGGATCGATCGTCCTCCCCGCCCCTTCCGCCGCCGCCTCGACGCCCATCTCATCACAGGACCTTGTCCACTTCCGCCTCCTCTTCCTCCTCCTCCGCCGCCACTTCTCCGACGAGACCCGTCCCATTCGCAGCTGGACGACCCCTCCAGCGACGTTCGACCAACGGGAGTGGAGCCGAGGACGGCGGACCGACCAACACCGTCGCGACGAGGAGCTCCCTCTCGCGCAATAGGTCCACCACCGGCTCAGGTTCAGGAGGGAGCTCTGGCTCTGGCTCGCCGACTTTGAACCGCACGATTTCGCTGAGACAGCAGCCGTCGTCAGCCTCGATCCGTCGTTCCGCCTCGCCTCGCCAAGCATCCACTCCGACTTCCGCTGCCGATCAACAAACCATCTCGCGGAGGCAGTCGTCCGGACTGCTCGCCAAGTCCCCTCCACTGCCGATCAAGTCTCCAGCGAGGTATTCGATGCAGGTCGCGACGGGGAGCATTGCGAATGTCGGGTTAAGGCTGTCGCCAACCCTCGGCAGCTCGAGCAACGGAACGGGATTGGGCATAGGAGGATTCAGCAGGGGGTTGGGTCAGCTCCCATCGCCGCCGACGACGAACAGTGATGGGATGAGTAACGGGAGTGGGCTCACGAGGAGCTCGGGAGGGAGCAGAAGGGAGCCAAGCGTCGAGGAGGAGGACGACTGGCCGACCGAGACGAGACAGCGCGACAGCCTCATCACCACTCCGACGAAGCAGCAGAACTACCAAGTGCCGCTGATCGAGAGGTCTTCCCCGACCGTCGCTGGAAGTCCGAGGTCGAATCGAAGCTCGCCAGAAAAGCGGTACTCGAGCACGACAGCGTCGTCTGGGAGCGGGTTGGAGGGGCTGAGACGAGCGAACACGTCGAGCGTAAGGAGAAGTACCAGCGCGATCAAACTTGGCGTTCCCGATCTTAAAACTTCCGGAAACGCAACGGCTTCGTCTTCGTCTTCCCGACTGAACACTTCCGTTTCACCCTCCCCGTCTCACGACTCCGCCCTAACCGTCCAACCTCATCAATCACCCGATCCGAACTCTAGCACCAGCGAAAGCGATGCACCGACTCTGAAGATGGGCGACGACGATGATCGCAGTTCGAGCGGAAAAGGAAAAGAACGGAGGAGGGAGACGTCGGGAGGGTCGAGCCTGATTGAGGGTGACGTGGAGGAGATGAAGAGGGCCAGACGGGTGAGGCGAGCGACGGAGACAAAAGAGAGAAACCAGAGGGTAAGTTTCGACCCACCATCATATTTTGGGGTTCCTCCTGCTCACCTTTTGGCCATAGATCCTCGACTCTATCAACAACATCACGACCGCTTCCCCTCCCAACTCCCAGCCCTCCTCCATCGACGGCGATTCTCCACGAAAACGGCCTCAATCAATACGAACACTCTCAAACCTCTCTGCATCTTCACCAGCCGGCTCCCTCGAACCCTCCAGCGCAGGCGACACCTCCTTCGACGAAGCCATTCGACCTCCTCGTCTGCGTCCTCTTTCTGCAAGAGGCTCGATTGACGAGTTTGGTTCGTCAACTGGTGGAAGGAAGAGTCTCACGCTGGTCGCCAAAACGCCAGAGCGAGACCGTGACCGCGAACGGGAGAGGAGGGTCAGGACGCTGGGCTACTCAGAAGGATCGGCGTCGAATCGTCCTAGGGCGTCTATCTCGCTCGAGGCCGCGTCGATGAGGCGAAGGGCGGAGGAGGGGAGATCGTACTCCTCCATGTCGACTTATGCGTCGATGGAAGGAGCCGAGCAGCCAGCGTGGCTTGATAGGGAGTACGACAGGACGCGGCCCATGACGTCCGTTGGCGACGTTCGGGACCGCGATGCCGAGATTGCGAAGAGCTTGAGAAAGCTAGGAGGGAGAAACGAGCTGCCAACCATCTCTTCTGGGAGGGAGAGGCGTCACTCGGTCGCGAACCCCGCCGAAAGCAAGGAGAGCAGGGGGTCATCAGGTCGCCAGCGGCCGGCAATCCCAGTCGAGTTTGTCCAGCAGCGATCGGACAGTCCTCCAAACTCGTCGTACGACGACTTTTCCCGCTCGAACCCTGAGCCCATGTCGGCCACTCGAGCGCGAAGGCTGCAGAGCCAGTCTGAGGCTAGTGGCTCTCGACTCGTCGACCAGGGTCGTCCAGCATCGGCCGCTGGGCTTCCTTCTCGGTCGGAGAGGAATGGAACTTGGGATCGAGTAAAGAGGGGAAGTACGGGGAGTGGGTCGATCGGGAGCGGTTCGGGCATCCTGCCGTACAAGATTGATCGAGGTGGAGAGACGAGCTCCGAATCGCGGCAGAAGGAAAAGGAGGACAACGACCGGCGGAAGTCGGCATCGAGGATGAGGGCCTTGAGCATCCTGTCGTCAAGGGAGTCTGATTCGTCGAAGGGCGACAAGGATGATGGTACGTTGCACGCTTCTTCGAATCTTTTGAGTCGAGTGCGCTGACGTGTCTTTTATGAACACAGTCTTCCAGAATGGCTTGCGCAAGCTCGACTCTGCGAAACGCGAGTCATTCACCCCTCCTGCCTCGGCAACCTCTCAAGAACGTCGCTACAGCGCCATCGCAGCAGAGCTGGCGGAGCGAAAGGAGCGTTTGAAGTCGATGGATGTCGGGTCAGAGGCATGGCTGAGCGAAGGTAAGCTCGCCGTTCGTCTGCCTGGTGGAGGCTTCCGCTTGCTCACAGTCCTTCCTTTTCCAGTTCAAGAGATTCGCAACAAGGGCGTGCGCTCGAGAGCCTCCGGTAGCAGCGGCGACACCAGATCTTTGCGCGACGTCCCCATCGCCCCACCAGGATCGCTCGAGCGCGACCGCACCCTTCGAGCCATCAACGCCGTTCTCGCTGGCCAAGGGCTCGTTGCGAATGAGCTCGACGAATCGCCCGCCGCTCAACCCTCCACTGGCATTCTCTCTCGTCGCCGCAAGTCGTCCGTGACTTCGCCCATCATTTCCGCCGCACTTGCACGAACGAACTCGGGAGGAAGCTCAATCTTCAACAGCGGTGGTCGGGAATCAAGCCTTTCCGTCCGCTTCAACAGCCCTTCGCTCAACAGCCCTTCCCTCTCCGATCACCACCGTATCCTCCACCAGGCTTTCGACACGTTCGAAGCTCACTTCACCCCCTCGGACGGCCTCCAGAATCTCGCGCCCGAGTCCGTAGATCTCGTCAAGCGAATGTCGTCGATGGTTCAAGCAACGACCAAGCTGAACTCGGGACTGCGTGCGCTGGCCACGGCGACGGTGGAGGCTCAGATCGAAGCAGGCCTCGACGAAGCGACTCGCTCCTCCTCTTCGACCGCCGGCTTCAATCAATTCGAGAAGACTGTCAACTCTCTCCTTCGAGCAAGCGACGACCAGGTCCGGAGTCTCACCGAGGGTTTGATCGCATTCACGCGAGTCGACCGCGAAAAGGAGAAGCTTCGTCGGGACAACATCGAGATCAGCAGCCGTCCCGTCAGCCGAGCGTCGGTCCGCACCACACCGCAAATGTCGTCGCCGAAACGGGCCGCCACTTCTTCACCATTCGAGGGCGCGACTGTCTTTCACTCGTCGAGCCGCCCGACGCCGTCCTCCATCCGTCAGCAACGCCTGCGGGATCCTCTCGAGGAGCCAGATCTTCCTCCGACTCGACGCATGACGCAGTCGTTCTCCGCAGGAAGCCCACGACTGCCTTACGGTGGCATGGACTCGCCCACGCCTTCTGGCAGACGCGACGTCCCTGCCGTTAAGTCGCCTCTGAGCACCCACGAATCACTACGGGCCCGCGCTCCCAGCAGAGCCGCGACACTCGGCCTTCCTCCTCCCTCGGAAGAAGGCTCTTCTTCCCGTCGTGGCAAGACTTCTGTGGGTGTTCTTGTCCTCTTGTTTGGAGTCTGACATTCAGGACTGACCTGTTGATTTGCAGTCCACCTCCAACACCAGCACCGTGCGGCCGACCACGCCAGCTGCTATTCGCTTCCCTCGATCCCCATCCACGTCGGTTGATCAGACGAACGCCACCACCGCAACTAGTCCCACGCGCTCCTCCGACGTCTCCACCTTCCCTCGTTCTCACGGTGCGCGAACCTACTCTGAGGCTCAAGGACTCGACGCTCTTGGGATTTGCTACGAGGAGGACCGCGATGACGACTGGAGGCAGGAGAGCTCCAGCTCTCGTGCCCTCACCGATGAGATGTCCGACACCGCAAGCCTTACGACTCCCGAAGGAGGTCGTCGAGCCCGCCAGCGCCTCTCCACTGGTTCCATCTTCCGCACCGGACTCACGAGTTTCAAGATCCGTCGAGGCAGCGATGGTCCGCTGGAGAACCCACCAGCTCTACCAACCGATCAGACGTCAACCAGTACGGGGAGCAATTCGCCGGAGGAGAAGCGGGAGAAGCGAAGAAAGGATGTCGAGGCGATTTTGCGTAGGGCGACGGCTCGGTCGTCGTTGGGTTGAGCGGAGGGATCTCGCTGGCTCGGGCCGCCCTTTACAGGTCTACACGATTGTCTTGTAGACGTGTGTAACACCAGCGCTTGATTTTCTGACAGGTTTGAGGAAGGGTCGAAAGGTTTCGCAAATCGTATTGCAGAGAAGAGAGGGGAAGGAGGTTGGGTGCTAAACGCGCCAGTTTTGACGGGAACATCTAACGCCTACGCAAGATTATCGCCAGTTTCGGTTCGCCAGCCAGTTTCCACCACTCCCCTGTGGCTTCTTCCTAGCTGGTCGAGTTCCACGTTCTCGGGATAAGGGCCCGCCATCTTGTCTTCAAAGTCGTGGTCGGGGACTCGATCAATGACAACCGTGCGTCTGCTCACGCGATGAGCATTAGCAAGAGAGGCGATCAAAAAGTAAAAGAGAAGACGGACTCCATGGTGACCTCAATCGGAGCATGGGAATGGCTAGAGTGTTCGAACGACTTGAACGCTCCGTTCGCATAGCCATGGCCGCTTCGGGTGCTGGTGATCTGCGCCGCGTGTTTCGTGCGAGAGTTGAGAGATACCAGGAGGGAGTTGACTGTTGAAAATGATCAGCTTCTTGAATGTCCTTGCCCGTAAAATATGGGCCTACAGTAGAGCTTGACCAAACACTTTCTTGAAATGCTTTAGCAAAGGGCTCGAGAGGCGACGTGGCATTCGCTTACGAGTTGAGGAATAACTGTGGAAGAAACGCGACGTTAGCTAGAGCCCATTAGCCCATCTTTATAGCAAAAGCGTACCATGATAAGAACTAGAGAGCGCTCCGAACAAAATAGCGTCAAGGGTCGCCGCAACCATGGTCCTACGAGGACACTGTCAGCGGCGCTAAAAGAGAGTGAAACAGCGAGACTTGCAAGGCATTGGTCTCGATCGTGTTCTTGAGGATGGAGTCCAGGACAGTGTTGGTTTTGGCCTGCTCGAAGTCGCTTCGGGCCTGTCGCAGATTGACGACCAAGGAAGTGGTGATGATGACATCGGCCACAGCTGCACAGGTCAGCCAGATGGCTACGCCGTAGGTCCATTCCTGCGCAAATATTTAGTAAAGCCCTTTAATGAGAGGGACGAGCCTCACTTGGAAACGAGCAACTATTAGGAAAGTGCGGTCAGCTTCGGCGCGGGCGCGCACAGCTGCAGAACTCGTGACGAGCTCACATTCAGAGTTGAGGAGGAAGATTTTCGCAGTAGCGCCGACAGAAAAGCCTGAGAAGAAGAGTTAGATCAATATGAAGAAGCTCGTTAGGCGGCGTTGAGCCTACCCAACTGCACCGCACTGAATGCCATGATGAGTGTTGGCAAAAGGAAATGGCGGTGGGCAACTCGATAGACTTTGAAAGCATCTGAAAGGCATAGTGGTCACGAGAGCCGCTCACAAAGCTATTATCAAGCCAACTAGTCTTACAGAAAAGCTGAACCCAGGACGTCACGATGCCTGTGATGGCCTGCAGGCGTCCAAGCGTAAGCTCATGTTCAAGGCACGTGGCTGTTGGGGCGCTCTCACCGGCTCGATCGTGAAAGACCATGGAGATTTCGCTAGGAACGCAATATCTCCATAGTGTGTGACGCACCAAACTAAGTGAATAACGATGAGCTGAAAGCGCGCTTGGAAAGAATGAAGACGACGAACGATAGATGGTGCTGCAATTCGTTGCACGTCAGCTTCAGAACTTCACAGCTCAGAAACTGTGAACTTACTGGCACGAAATTGCAGAATGAAAGAGGTCAATGATGATGAGAGCTACGACGCTCCACCAATGGACAGCTTTTTCGTCTCTGATCATCACCCACCACGTCAGCGCTCGTGGCTTCGAGCGAGAGGAGAACAACGTACTTGCGAGAGAATGTTGTGAGGTAGGTGAAGGCTTGGGTGCAGGTGATTCCAAGCAAAAGTGCTGCTTGTGGGCATCAGCGTTGGTAGTAAGGGGGTGCACGGGAGAGGACCACCGACTCGACAGGAAGGTACCGACGACCTGGCTCAAAGGAAAGGTTCGTTAGCGGAGGCCGCAGAAGGTGGCATGGGGGCTCACAAAGGCCCCAATCGATCCATCAAAGGAGAAGGACATGTTTTCTGCTCGGTGTGAGGTAAGAAGGGAGAGTAGAAGAGCGAGAAGGAAGGAGGCCACTCACAAAGAGGAGGGCGAGGGCGAGGTCACTGGAGCTGGCTTTCGGACGATCATCACCTCCTCAAAAGTGCCTCGCTTGAGCTGGGACCATACTCAAAGGTCATCCTTCTTCGCTCGCCATGCGACCCAGGTCTCTGACAACCAGAATACTTGTGCGGTCACGACGCTTTTCGACGCAGTGAATGCGGGGAAGAGATGTTCGCCAGTGAGACACTCTGCTCAATCTAAGCCCGATGTGCGGGAAAGTTCGCTCACGTTTGAAATATCCGGTGACATTGTTCGGCGAGGTCCTAACGCGCCCCTCGGAGAGCAGCCTGAGAAGAACAACACGTGGCGGAGCGGATCGCCACGCCGATCATTAGGAGAAGCTCGCAGCGACAAGACCTTGGGAGTCAAACTTCTATGAATTACATTCTAAAAGACGTGTTCGCCTTCTTTGTATGCTGTGTCTCATTCAAGGCTTCCCGAATTCTTCTTTGTCAATCTGGGCCTGCATCGCCCGCACTCGACGGCGAACTCCAAAGACTGCCGCGACCTTCGTGACAACCACCCAGGCGGCAAGGATGGGCAAATCATAGTAGAGCCTGTTACATGCTCCCCGGCCGTAGATCTGTGTGGGCTGAATCAGTGGGAGCCCGACAAAGGGAAATAGTGACCACCTACGGTGATTTGGGTCGTCCAGCCGGCGTGAGAAGGGAAGGCATCTGTGAAAAGAGTGGGTCAGGAGAGAGCTAGGATGAAGAAGGCGAACAAGCTCACAGTGGATGCGGAAAAACTTGGCCTGTCCTTCGAGAGGGTAGGCACTTCCAGCAACTGTTGACGAGGACGAACGTCAGTTTCAGCAGGATGGTGGAAGGAGACCAAGAGCACGACGTACCAGAAAGAATGATGACGATTGTAGTGAGGGGAGCAACGAGCGGCATAGGGGCGAAGGAGATGATGGCGTCGAGCAAGTTGAAGTAGATGATTTCCGAGACCCAAGAAACGGCGAACAACGCGAACACGTTCTTGGCCGGAAGCGTGTAGTTCTCCTTGAACGTGAGTGACCATCCGATGACGGAAATTCCTGCAGGCAACAGTTTAGGCTCGAGCTCAACGAAGAGGCACGAGTGGGGCTTACCGGCGATGAGGGTCCACACCGTCTCCACGCAGAAGCGAAGGAGGAGGTTCTGGTG
This sequence comes from Pseudohyphozyma bogoriensis, assembly GCA_024364755.1. NCBI lineage: Eukaryota > Fungi > Basidiomycota > Microbotryomycetes > Chrysozymaceae > Pseudohyphozyma > Pseudohyphozyma bogoriensis. Next base: position 256,463 of record JALBUQ010000001.1, read on the forward strand.
TAGGCTGTTGTTGCGGTACACTCCCTTGCGCTCGAAGATCATGTTCATGGGAAGAATAAAGAAGAAGACGAATAGGATCGGAAGAACGAAGCCGACAGTGTTGAGAACCCTGCATCGAGGAGACACGTCAGCTTGCCATCGCGTCGATGAGAAAGTCGTGGCGCACGCTTTGTCTCCCTGAGGGAACGGTGCCAGGTTGAGATAGGAAGCGGAGAGAGGTGCGGCGAGGACTTTGGCTTGGGAAGTGCCGAGGGTCTGAGTTCCGTTGAGCCTGGTGAGGAAGGGCACGATGGTTTGCGAGGCGAACACGTCGGACGCCATGACCTCGAGGGCGGCGAAGGTAGATTTGATGGAGCTGGCCCAGACCTACATCACTTGTTAGCTCGATGTTTGTAGGGGGAAGGTGGGGAGAACGAAAGCTCACTGTAGCGTAGCGGACTTCGAGGCCTGTGGAACAAAGTTGACACGTCAGCTGACTTGCATAGAGGGAGTAGAAGGCAAAAGACTAACCGGTGTAGGTATAAGCACTTGAAGGCACATATGAAGAGGCAGCATCCTCGGATGCGAGTGCGGCGTTGAATAGCGAGCTGGCGTTGGCGGCACTCCACATGGCTCCCCACGCTTTGCCCTCCCACACCATGTGGGTCACCTCTTCGGGGGTCGTCGAGTTGGCTGGAAGAGTGATAAAGTTGGGGTACGTCTTGAGCCCGTTGATTTGGCCCACGGCGCCGAGTAGGGCAGCACCTGTGTCGAGAGCGAAGTGTCAGCAACGTGGCTGTGTCAGATTGCGCCACGAGAAACCCTCGTACCGACTGCTCCACCGTCAAAATCGACGACGTAGACTGAAATCACGTCTAAAGGTCAGCTTCGTCCTTTATCAAGCCAATAGAACTCCTACCGTTGAGCTGGTGGACTTTGGAGCTTGTGTGCCACTGAGAGAAGGGAACCGTCAGCAACCACCGGAGATGGACTGCGTCAAAGTGACATCGCCTACGAATGACCCAAACAGCCAGCATGCCGTACACCAGAACACGACTGTGAACATCGCCCCCATACCGAGCAGCGCCTTGACACCCTCGCCCGTCCCCTTCCCAAAGACGCCGCCGGCCGATGCGCGCCGCGACTGGCCCTTCTCGTCACTCAGCGTGTTGGAAATGGATGTGTTTGTCGAAGACATGATATTATTTGTCGAATGTGGAACAGAAGGAAAAGAGAGGCGAGGGGGCGCCGAGCAGGAAAAAGTGGCCATAGCAGCTTCGGTAAGCGTTGTGGCAGCCTCCGAGTCCCGAGCGGAGCTTTCAGGAGCGGGCTGAACAAGCCATTGCAATAAATAAGCACCAAACTTTTTCTCTGAGCTAAGCGAGCTCCGTAAACACCTCCGATTGGCCGATCATTCGTCGCGCCGGCGTCGCGGGTCCGTCTGGGTGTGGTTGAGAGCCGAGCCCCGTCCGACGCCCGCGTTTCGGACGGAGGGTCAATCGCCGACGCGTAACGCCGATAGGTCTTCGGCTTGGCAGAGGTGTTGGCAGCGAGCTCACAGAGGAGACAGTTGTTGGCTGGTTGAGGTGGAGGCAGTGAATGGAGGAGGAGTGGAAGAAGTCTGGGGTGAAGAAAACTGTAGGGACGACGATGCGCGGCGGCGGGATGCAGAAAGGGGGACCACGTCAGCATGTGCCGGGGCTCCTCACCCTGACGAAGGCACCACCAGCAGCATTCAAAGGGTGGAGCAATAGAGACTCAGTGCACACAAAAGCTTGAAGCGTTCTCAATCAGCTCAAAGTGACTCCAGCGACCTCGTTATGGTGTGCGGTGAACTGTCACCGGTGTCAGGCTGTCAGCTGTGGACTTGTTCAATGAGTGTAGAGTGAAGGATAAGAAAAGATACCACCAAGATTGATCAAAAGAAGACGGCCAGGTAGCTTTCTTCGTCATGGTCTCATGCCGAATATGTCGACGGCAAGTTCTGAGGGGCGATGGTCGACGACGGATGAAAGAGGTGGCATCTGGACAGTGATGGACGTGTCAAAAAGGCAAGAGACTAGGACCATGCTTAAAATCAGCTTAAAGACAGAAGCAGAGGTGGTCAGGATTTGGAAGATGGCGAAAGGGATGATGCGCACAAATGGCGGTGGACAGCGTGTCGAAGCGCTGCGCTGTCCTATATTCGAGGGACCCTAAGGGGTAGGGTCGAGGAATTAAATCTTAAGCCTTCTCTGTATCAATCCGTTGATGCAGACTAAAGCCGCCCGACGGACGGACAAAGAAGCTGCCGGACGGACGCGCGTCTGGACCAGGGGGAAGCTGGTTTCCGCGAGTTCAGATCTCTGACGATGGAACATCCTTGCACAATCTCGGCGCCCAAGCAAATGAATAAATAGTTCAGCTGAAACTAGCACTACCTCTATTTCTTGCTCTAGCTCTCCTCAAATTTCTAGTAGATGGAGGGTTGCGCTCCGAGGACCTACGTCGTTGTCCGGCTCACCGACGCAAACCCATCCAAAACCCCTCGCACACACTTCCCGAGATTTTCAAGGTTATATCCTCTGCAACGATACAAGAGTGAGGTTAGCCAGCACGCTCGGAAGAGCCATGGGTGGAAAGGGAATCGCGGATAAAGCGGAGACACGCACCCTTCCATCACGAAGCACGTAGGGATTTTCAGTCCACCAATCACCTCACCCATCTGAGGATACGCATCAAGAGTGAGAGTAAAGTCGGTGATGGGGTCTCCACCGAAAGTGTCCACTCCAAGCCTACGGAAAAATTGGGGGTGAGACGAATTACGTGTCGGCGGCAAGAAGAGAAGGCTCACGAAACGACGAGGTACTCGGCTCCCCATTCCGAGATCTTTGAGGCCGCTTCTATTAGTGTTGAGACGTACGTCGTGTCGTCCGTCCCTAAGGGAAGGGGGAAGTTGAGGTTCGTGCCCACACCGGCGCCGGCTCCCTTTTCGTTCGCGGAGCCAGTGAAATCTGCACTCGTCCGAGAGACGTCAGTGTCAGTGAAGATAATGGTCTGGAGTTTGAGCACAAACAAGGGTAGTCTGGATGACCGTGGAGCGAGACGTAGAGCACTGAGGGGTCCGAGTAGAAGACTTTTGAGGTACCTGCAGAGGTGACACGTCAGTGAGGAGCTGAGAGCAACATTTACGACCAAGTGGCCAGTAGACAACTGTGCGCATGAGATTTGGGATCTTCGAATTTATGGGAGAACAAGCGACTCACCATTCCCGTGATGGTAGTCGATATCGAGACACGCGACCTTTGTCTCCGAACCTCTGAGGAGCGACTGCAGATGCTTGATAGCGATAGCAGCGTTGGAGAGGTAGCAGTAGCCACCACAGAGGTTGGGCGTCGAGTGGTGACCCGGTGGGCGACACAGCGCGAAGATGGAGGGCGAGTCGGAGGCGACGAGCTGCTTGACGGCTTCGAGTGAGAGTCGGGCGGAGGCCACGGCGGCTATCCAAGTTCCTGTGAAATCGAATCAATATAGAGAAATGAGTTGTTAGCTGTTCTGCAATGATACTCATAGAGAACATAAGGTCTCACCCGCAGTGATCGGACACGACAGGTCGAACGAGTAGCGGCCTGTACGTGGTCCAGAGCCGAAATCCGACCATCAGCGCTGTTCCTCGGCAATGTTAGCTAGACTTTAAAGTTGAAACGCCTACCAGCTTTCTCAATGGAGATCGCTCCGGGACTCGCTGCAACATCCGGCTCGAGCAAGAGGTCCGGACGGAGGAACGTATCCGGCAGCACGACCTCCTGCACCACTTGGCTCGTATCAGCTCCTTCATTCTCACAGTGCCCACAGCCAAGCAATATCAATTCACCTGAGTGCCACCTTCTTCGACATACTCCCTGTAAATGTCCCTCAGGTAGCTGAGATAGCCCTGTCCATGGACCTCCGCGATCGCGTCCAGCACCCAAGGTTCCACGACCTCTCCCGCACTCCAGTCGTAGCTGTTCTCCTCATAAACACTATCTGTCGCTCCAGGCGGGAACAGCGAGCGGAGGATGATGTGGTACCGGTCTGGAGACTCAAAGTAGTCGACTAGCTGGCCGCCTAGGATCTCCTTTGGGGGAGCGTGGAGGAGCGATAGAGGTGTGTGGAGGACTCTTATCGTTGACATTTTGGGTTGGGGAGGGAATAGAGAGAAGCGAGTAGATCGTGCGAGGAGCGATACCTCCGACGCTGTCGCCGCCTGGAGATGATTGACTGCGCCCAGGCGAGTCGCGTCGCGATCAACTCCGTGGAGCCATCAATTCGCACCATACTCGATTTGTCGGATTTGAGAGTGAAGACTTTGGCTGTTGCTCTAATATGACTTGCTCACCACAGCAGCTTGGGGGCATACATCGGTCCTGGAGATACATCAGGCAGTGACGTGGCTTCGAACTCAGCTCCCTTCGACCGCGACACAAAGATGACGACAATGCGAACATTGCGATTATAAAAATTACCATACTGTTCTATCACACTCTGTTGCTCGCATCATACTTCCTCCCTCCCGCCACCTCAGCCTCATCCTCAGTACTCACGCGCGCTTGCCTCCTCTGCGCCGTCCCACTCAAGATCCCTTCGCCCTCGCCGCCACTCATGAGCTCCACGTCGGAACCTTCGGCTGGTGGGAGGTCGGATTTGATGATGGGCGAGAAGGGGAGGTGGCATTTGGGCGAGCCGAGAGACGGGTAGTCTGTGAAGACGAGTGTGGTGCGTTAGTTCGTCTCCGGCGCACGAGGGAGGAAAGAGGGACGAACAAAGGTGATAAGTGAAAACAGCGATCAAGAAGCCAAGAAGACCGCCAATCAAGACGTCTGTAGCGTGATGGCGGTAGTCTGAATGTAGAATGAGGGCAAGGCTCAGGTCAGCGAACGAAACACACCAAAACACGTGTGTGGCCAGAAACTGACCCATCGTTCGAGAAATGGCGATAAGAGCGGCCCCCATTAGCGGAATGAAGAAGATCCAAGTTTTAATCTGCATCCATGGGACAGAGGTCAGTCTGGGTCTACTTCCTTGCCCAGTAAAGTGAACCACTCACAGCGTGCCCGTTCCGGTCGAAAAGATGCATCTTGCCCGCCAAGTACAACGACAGGAACCCAAGCCCCGCAAATGAGAACGACGAGTGCCCACTGGGAAAGCTCTTGAACCCATCGTCAATGATCTTGCCCGTCTGCACGGCGCACACCGCGATCGTCGCGAGTCCATACGGGCTCGCGTTAGCAGCCCCGGCGATGGGCTGACACCGGTCGAGCATGTCTGGACGGGGTCGACCGACGGAGATCTTGATCATCTCTGTGATGGAAGTGGTGATGCACACGGCGAGGAGGAGGCCTGGAAGGGTGAAAGCGAGGACATAAAGTCAGCACAGCGTCGCTTGTCTGCGTCGAACTTCGGCGTTTGGCGCGGCGCGTCGGAATTGCGGTGACGGAAGGAGGGCAGAGGGACTGACCTAGGATTCCGTTGTGGACGTCCCAGATGGACCTTCTCCAGAACAAGCCGATGAAGACGATGATCCCGGCGGGGATACCGCCGGCGAGTCCAATCGCCAGTCCGAACGAGATGCGCTCCTGTGTTTTTTCGGAGGCGAGGCGGACAGATGCGTCAGCTTCCAGCTGCCCCTTCCCCCAACTGCCTCAAGCAGTACCCTAGCTATAGACCTTTAGGATTAGAGGAAGAAAGCTCACTTTGGTGGCATACGTGTGTTGGATGGAGGTGTCTGTCAAGCTGAACTCTCGCTTGAAGCCAGAGATGCGGTTCGAGGTAAAGTAGGCGACCAGAGCGAGGAGCACGATGGTGATGATCCAGTCTGTTTGCAGCAAGGAGTGTGTGCCGAGATAGTGGCAGATTGGGGGAGCGGGAAGCAGGTCGCGTGAGCAAGGCCCGGTTCAGCCTGGGATCGTACTAAACAAACGCTCACCTGGGAGGTACGAGAGGAGTAGGCGGCCCACAGACGGCAGCTTGATGCTGTCTCGGTCTCTGGGGCCAGATACGACTCGTCGAAAGTTTGACTGTAGCATGATTTCTCGTCGTAGGAGGATGATGGAGGAAGGAGGCGAACGAGCGGCGGGTGCTTGGGCTTTGACGCGCGGACTGGCGGACTTTGCTCGCCTTTCGGGCTTGGCGGGTCCAGTCGCGGGCTTTCCTCGCCCAATCTCAGAAATAATTTAGTGACGAGCTCCGTGGAAAGTGACACGTGTTTTGTTTATATCTCTCTAATTGTTTTCTTTGCGTTCAAGGAAGAATTTAAGGCCACGCGTCCGCGTTGCCCCAGCCCCCGCCGGGCGCAGCGCGCGTCTCTCTGAGGGAGAGGGCCCAAGGCTGCAGCTCGTCCCCCCTCTGCTTCGTCCCATCACCTCCGTTTCTCGATACTAGAAAAGATGTCGTGGCAAAGCAAGTATCTGCACTTACGAACACATTATGCATTGTTTCACCAACTGACCTACTTCTGCCTACAGCTTGTGAGCATCCGCGCGCGCCCTAGTCCCCCCCCACTCACAGCATGCTCGCATCGCAGACGTCGACTCGAACCTTCTCGGCACGGGCAAGATCGAAAAGGCTGCCATTCTCGGTCAGCAGGGCGGCATCTGGGCCAGCTCCCCCGGCTACACCGTGCGTTGTTGCCATCCATCCGTCCCGAGTGGATCCTCACCGAAGCTGATGACGTGCCGACCCTGCCTCGTTCCTTCCTCTGGCCGCCCATTCTCGCCCTACAGCTCGACACGACCGAGCAGTCCAACATCGTCGGCGCCTTTGTCGACCCTTCCAAAGTCCAGGTCCGTCCTCGTCCCCGAGCCGACTCAGTTGGGGGCGAGAAAGCAGCGAGCTGACGCGCAAACGCACACAGGCCGAGGGCATCCGAGCTGCCGGCACCAAGTTCTTCACGCTGCAGGCCAACGACAGGTCCGTGTATGGCAAGAAGGGAGTGAGTTGGCCGTTCCCCTTGGTTGCGGTCGAGCGGGCGGGATGGGTTGGCCGACTGCACGGTCTCGGTGGGGACGAGCACCGTCCGGCTGGGGTCCACTCGGCTAGTGAGGATGGAATCATAGATGGAAGGAACGAATGGAGCGAGACTGTAGTGTCCAATGCTGACTAGACTTGCTTCCATCCTCACCCCCATCACCTCCTACTCGATACGCCCCACCCTCAACCCGACGATCCGTGCGCCCGTCCACTCCTCCTCCTCCTCCGCCCTCTCCCACACTCGACTCGCATGACAACAGGAGGCCGGGATCGTCACAGTCAAGACCAAGCAGGCCGTCCTTGTCGCCGAGTACCCCGCTGGGGTCACGCCAGGAGACGCGACCAAGATTGTCGAGGATCTGGCCGACTACTTGATCGGCGTCGGCTTCTAATCGCGCTGCATCCTTTCTTACTCTAGAGAGGAGCTTTTGTGGTGTGGTGAGATGGGCGTCGGTTGAGGAGGAGTGCATTGAGAGTTAGGCTGGAGGAGGTGCGCAGGGAGGAGAAGAGAAGAGGGTTGAGAACCAAGTTGCAAGTCGTTTTTTGTTTGTTTCCTTTCCTCTTGATTCGTGTTATGAGGGTTCGCTGAGAGTTGAGAGGCGCTCACAAGAGACAAGGCTGAGGTCGACGCTGAAGGTTGGGGCTGCCGAAAGAGTGGGAGCTCACCGTCGATAGAGGCGAACCTCGAAAAAGGGACCTTGCCATTATCTCGGACGAAGCGGAGAAGAGCGAAGTAGGTGGCTTCTCACTGTAAACACCTTCGCGTTGAGCATTGCACCGAAAAGGAGGAAGGACGGTGTGCCACGTGGTTTAAACACGTTCTTCCCTGGGCTCGTCCAACTGCCTTGGTGCACATTCCCAACAGTCCATATTACATGACCTTTTTACTTCAACTGTCGAATTGAGCATGAACAGCACGCTTTGTGTTCTTCTCGCCTTCGGTGCAGCTTCGGTGCTGACTCAGCAGAATTCATCGCTCTTCCAAACTTTCGCCGCCCGCTCCTTCGCCGGCGTCCACCCACCAGCAAACACCAAAGATGCGATCGCGAGCGACCCAGCCAGCATTGAGGGCACTCTCGCCTCTGTCAGCACCATCGCTGCAACCGTCCATCGCCCGCCCAACGGCGTCGTCGTCGGCCGCGCTCGTCTCGCGATCGTACTCGGCACCACCAACACCTACCCCATCGCCGCCGCCTCCTCCCTCCTCCTCCCGCCCGACCAACACTCCCACACCTACGAACCTCCCTGGATCGAACCTGCCCGGCGCGTCCAAGTACTCGCCGCTGACGGTGTCGGTCGTCAAGACGCTCGCCAAAGTCTTCGGCTACAACTCGCAGACGTCCACCGCCATCCGCACTGCGAGCGACTACTACGACCGGTGTGCCGAGCGAGGAGAGATCGAGGCTCCGTTCTTCTATGAAGGTGAGTGGACCGTTTGCGCGCGTGCGATGGTGCTTCTTCCAGCGCCGAGATCTCCGAAAGCCAGCGCGCTCACTCCCACGTTCTTCTTTGCTCTTTCTCGCGCGTCCATCGTGGAACGCAATCAGAATGCTCCCTCCCGCCTTCGTTCCAGACCTGGTTCTCCATCACGACGCTCCACGTGTGGCTCATCTCTGTCCGGTTCCGCAACCTCCCCGCGCCGCTCGGCAGGACCTACATCCAAGAGCTCATCAACCACTTCTTCATCGACGTCGAGCTCCGCATTCGAGGGCCTTACGGCGTCACCCACTCCCGTTTGATTAAAGGATACATGAAGGACATGCTCGAGCAGTACCGCGGCAGCGTGGCGGCGTACGACGAGGCCCTCGTCGGCGGCGACGCGGTTCTCGCGGCGGCCGTCTGGCGCAACTTGTTTGGTGCGGGATGGGGAGGCATGGGCGGCGTCAAGGGGAAGCATGCATTCAAGGAGGGGGAGAGGCCAGAGTTGAGCGCGAACCCGACGTTGCCGACGCCCAAGCCGTCGAAAGCTGAGAAGCAGGCCGCCGCCGCCGCGACGAGCACGTCATCATCCTCCTCCGCAACACCGCTCACCGTCGATCCATTCCAACAAAAGATCCTCAAGAAGAACCAGGCCGTGACGGACGTGTTCAACACCGATGTGCCCATCACCGACCCGAGTCGTCTCGGTAGGGAGCCTTTGTACCCCGAGCACCCGGACCTCGAATTCGTGCCGAGCTTGGAGAAGATCGTCGTCTTCATTCGGGCGGAGTTGCATCGGTTGGAGAACTTGTCGGACGAGGTGGTCGTGTCGGGCAAGCCGGTGTCGGGGTCGGAGAGTCTGACTGGGTTTGGTAGATTTTGAAGGGGGTGGAGAAATTGGACCGCATCTCCCATCTCTCTCTTTCTTGTTTCGCGAGCTGTTTTCACTTGTTGAAGTCCTGTCAAGAATAAAAAGAGTGATGTCATTCGGGAGCTTGAGAGCGCTTGTTTTCGACTCGGTCTTCAACAACCAATGCTCCTACGTGGCCTCATGTTTCGTCTTCCCAGTTCAAAGTCACCTCCAGAGCCCTAATCTTGACTGGACGTTCTCTCTGCTTGAACCATGCTTCATTGGAATGGATTTCTTCAGAACTGTCGTCTGAGCAGGGAGCAGCCAAAGTCCATGGACCTGGGGCACCCTCTAACTTGGAAGGGACGCGTCGCCAGTGGCGTCCTTCGCTCGCTTCCACCTCCCTCACCACCGACCCCACCAACCCGCTTCATGGCCTCCTCCTCCGCCCCACCAGACACCTCTGGCTACCCAACCTCAGAAGCCGAGCTCATCACCTCGACGCGATCCCTCCTGACCGCGAATCCCAGCCAAGGTCTCTCGAAGCTCGTCGCTGGACTCCGAGCGCAATACCCTTCGTACGCGGACGCGCTGGATACGAAGAGGGTGAAGCAGTTGAAGGAGTTGGTGGAGAGACAGGTGAAGGAGGAGGAGGAGAAGGAGGCGACGGAGAGGGCGAGGGAGGCGAGGAGGATGGCGGTAGGTCGTGTTTGTTTGAAGAGTGGAGTGAGGAAGGAGTGGAAGCTGATTCAGAGGGGTTGATGATGGGGTTATCTAGGCAGAAGCAGCGATGAAGAGAGCGGAAGGAGGCAAGGCGAAGGGCAAGCGGTGATGTTGGTGGTGGAGGGGCGCACGGGATCCACGGACAATCTTCGGGGCAACGACGGACCTTCTGTCTTTTCTATCGTACCGTAAGAGGCTGTTCATTCTGACAGTGACTCTGAACTGGCTTTTTGTGGGCTTGGCGGAGAGAGGTTTGAAAATTTACAGGACGAGGTTTACGTGGCTGTGTGGACGTTTCGAGGCAGCGCTCAGCTCCCAACCAAATGCGAGGACCAAACGAGACGGGACATCAAGTCTTGCTCCCGAAGACAGAGTTAAGATCTTCGTTCATGCGAGACGGCCTTTCGCGTCTGGATAAAAACGATACACGTTGCAACCAAAGGTCCGTTTACTCCTCCGCCAAAAGAACGTACTCCCTCGTCGAGAACGCGAATTTGATGACTAGAATCGCAGAAAACTTTAGTAAGCCTCATGAGGTGGGTGTGAAGGAGTTCACGAACCATCGTTGGACTTGAGCTCGTAATATCGCGACGGCGGGATGAGCTCGTCGTTCACCATCGTTCCGTTCGCGGAATCGAGGTCGATCATGAACGGCCTGAAAGAGTACAGTCAATATGAGCCACCAGTTACTTCTTGATCATGAATGAACTAGTAGATCCGAAAGTGTGGACTAACTTGGTGAGAGTCTTCGTGTCGCCAAACTCGTTCCTCTCGATGACTTGTCGGTACTGCAGGACGGCGTGCTGTTTTGACGTGGAAGGGTGCTCGACGGGGATATCGGCGACAATTCGGTCACGACCGATCAAGTACGCCGACTGGCGGTGGACGTGGAAGAGATCTGGACGCGGTCGTGTGCAGGTGATGTGTACGAGTCACGTCAGCGTTGGCCCTCGCGTTCTTTCAAACGATACGGGAAGAGTGTGGAGGATTAAAGGGGAAGCAGCTTACCGACTTGTTCCTTTCCCTTGAAAACGTACAACCTCCAGCTCCTCACTGGCTTCCTTGCCTCTGGCGGTTCGTTGTATTTGAGCACCACACCTGCATTTCCGCGCGCACCAAAGTCAGCATCCTCCAGACCTTCGGCCCAAACGATAATAGCTCAACAACTCACCTTGGAACGTGTTCGTCTCAGCCGCCAATGCTCCCGACGGCGCATAGTTGGGCTCGATCTTCTCGACCTTGGCTACCTCGCCTGCTCCTCCCTCCTCCTTGCCGGCCAGCGAAGCCTGCGAAGGCAACGCGAGGGACTTTGACGGTCTACCCGGTGATCCAGGTGGTCTTGGGAGGGCCCTCGCACCCCATCCTCCGTCACCGCCTGGTGGTCCAGCGGGGGGAGGCGACCTGCGTCCTCCTCCTCCTCCTCTGTCGCGATCTCCCCGGTCTCGATCGTACCCTCTGTCGTCCCTATATCTTCCCGAGTCCCTTCCACCACGATCCCTGTCTCTGTCCCTGAAGTCGCGGTCGTCGCGCCTCCGGTCGTCGTCTCTGCGTCTTGGAGGCGAGCGACTCCTCCTGCGAGGCGGCGGCGAGCGGGAGCGGCGTCGCGGAGAGTAGTCTCGGCTGTCTCTGGGTGGAGGTCCCATCCTTTTCTCAAGTGTTGGTGAGAAATTGAGGTGTATAGTCAAAGTTGAAGGAGTGCAGCGCGGGAAGCTTCCGCAAGTCGACCCCCTGTCGCTCGCCCCGGATGTTTTGTTGAAGGAACGCTCGAGGGTTGGCTCTCTGCATCACTTCTCGCACTACTCGGCACGACAAGGACCACGAACAAAGTTCGTCGAAGGATGAACTTTTTCTCGCAGGCGGCCAGCTCGATCCGGATCCCATCCTTCGCCTCGCCGCCCAAGAAAGCAGCGCCAGCTCCAGTCAACCAAACGCGAGACGAAGCGCGGCTGGGGAGGCTCAAGGGCGACGCTCAGTGCGCTTCATTTCTTGGTCACGACACCTACAATCGCTCATGATGCCTACACTTCCAACAGACAATGGGCCAACTTTGGCCAGCTCCTCGCGCCGACTCCCTCACTCTCCGACGCGCTCCTCGCATCCACCTCCACCTCGACTTCAGCCCCTGCACCTCCCAAGAAAGCCCCATCCAAAGGCACTCGAAAAGTCACTCGACCTCAAAAGGCCTCTGTCGCACCCAGCAAGCGATCGAAGGACCTGCTCTCGGCTCCCGCGGAGAACGTCGTCGAAGCGGGCATCAAGTTGGATGAGCAGTCGCGCGTCGCGGCCGCGTCGCCTGGCAAGGGCAAAGGGAAGGAGAAGGCGACGGGGAAGACCAAGGCAGCGGCGGCTCAGGTGAAGGTCAAGAAGACGGAAGCCGCGCGAAAGGCTTCGATCGACGGGGCTGCCGCGCCAGCACCCAAGACGAAGGGAAGGGCACCAACGTCAACGACCGTCGAGAAGGTGCCACCAAAGTCCAAACCAGCTCCCAACCCTCGACCTTCCGCACCACCGAAGAAGAAGCCCGCCCTTCCACCTCCTGCGCCGCACGACGACGTCGAGATGGGCGACGTGGCCGACCTCGCCCAACACGCGTTCGGCAACGGCGAAGATTCGGAGGACGAGCTGGCCCTCAAGCCTGTCATCTCAGCTTCCGGATCTAGAGGACGAGGACGACCTAGCGATCCGGAGAGGGAGGTGGTCAAGTCCGCTGCTGGTGGTCAAGGGACGCAAGCGAAGGCGCAGGCGCAGGCGGTGGTCAAGCAGACGAAGGAAAAGTCCGTCAACGCTGCACCGGTCCCTCCACCACGAGTGAAGAAGGTTCCACCAAAGCCCAAGTCCGTGCCTCAGCCGAGGGAGAAGAGCAAGCCTGCGGTCAAGAAGGATCCGTCGCAGGGAGGTGTCGACGCCGGCCCGTCTCGCGTTTCCAAGTTCGTCTCCTCGCTTCCTCTTGGAGACATGTGCTTTGCTGACTTGGTCATTTCTTAATTACATTGCAGCAAGCGTCCTCGATCGGGCTCACCTTCAGCGTCGGCGGCCCCAGCGCCATCAGCTGCCGATTCCGACACCTTCACCGACTCTGAATCGGAGGAGTCTGCATCAGAATACGAGGAGGATGCCGGCTCGAACAAGAGGCAGAAGAAGGGTCGCAAGGTCGTCACGGAGAGGTCGAAGGGGCACAAGAGGAAGCTCAGTGTGGTTGACGTGATGTATGGGAAGATGAGCGGGTTGTTGAGGGGGTCTGCGTGAGCTCGGATAATTTCTCCTGATTGTATGATCTTTGACTGATGATGATCTCTGAGCAGCAAGAAGAAGGGTCGTACCAACAACGCTTATAGTACAGAGAAATCATAAACTCAAAATCCACTCATTGCGCTTCCGACCATCCTCCTCCGCACCTCGCCAGTCCACGCCTCGACGTCCCCGACCTCCGTTGCCGCCTCGCGCTGCCTCTCAATCCTCCTCTCCACCTCCTGCTCAACATGATCCTCCCTCCTAGGCTGTCTTCCCCTCCTCCTCGGCAACGTCTGGAATTTCGGCAACCCCCGCTCCTCGAGATCCAAGCTGACATTGATGGCCGCCTGGATCGTCTCCACGAGGTCGAGCACCGCTTTCTCGCACGAGACCTGCAGGAGGAACTGCTCGCCCTCCGCTCTAACCCTCACTACATGAGCGCGACTGTAGTAGTCCGGGATGCCGCATTCCGCGTATTGGAGCGAGTACTCGCGGAGGAGGACGTTGGGCTGGGGCTGCTTGTTGCCGATGTGGTGGATCGCCGAGTGGAGCGTCACGGAGAGAGGGTCGCGACTGTGGCCGTCGTAGTCACCCGGGTGGAAGTGCGGGCAATCTGCTCCTTCTTCGTCGCTCGAGTCCCGCCGCTTGCCCTTGCCCTTGCGGTCCGCTCGGTCGACCTCCTCGCCCGCCACGGGATGGCTCCGCAGGTCGTATTTGAAGATCTTCATCGACGTTCCTCGGATGAGAACGTATTCGAGGTTCCAGTTGCGGTTTTTGGCGCGTTTGTTCGGCGCGCTGAGCTCCATCTTGCGTCCCATGAAGCCGGAGAGGTGGATGTGGTTCGAGTAGGGAGGAAGAGCGTCGGGCGAGTCGTCTGTTGGATCGTCGGAGGAAGAGGAAGCGTTGGTGGTCGTGAAAGGCTCAAAGATAGAAGGGTTGAATGGTGGAGGTGAAGCAGAGCCGTCGTGTTGAGAGGAAGAGTAGGAGGCGACGGACGCGCTGGAGGAGAGAGGGAGTGACGTGGACGAGCCGTTGCGAGGGGTGTTGGATGAATGAGGACCTGCAGCACAATTGTCAGAATGCTACTAGCAGAAAAAAGACAGCATACTTACCGTACTCGGAGTGGTCGTCAAAAATAGAGCTCGCGCTGGAACCGGGTTCGGGCGACGTGGTCACTGCGTCATTGCACTCCACGTGTTAGAAACTCGGCACCGAGCGCCAGCGACTCGTGTGCGGTGGACTCACGGAGGTGGTGATAGGAACTGTTTTCGGCGCTCTCAACAAAACAGCAACCTTCTTCGAGGTCCTCGGTGGACAACGCCGAATCGGGGGAGATGCTCGCCGAAGTTTGTACGGACGTCGACGATGAGCAGAAAGTCTGCGAAGTCGCGTCGGGGTGCTCGAGGCTAGTACGACGGGCTGAAGGTTGCAATTCAGCTGAAATAAAATTGTCATACAATCGCGATCAGCTCCTGACTTGTCCCAACTCCGTGCCCCGACACCGAACTCGTAGCTCACCTTTGCGCGAGAGCACCGAGTCCATCGACGCGGACCGCTTCTTCGAGCTCCCAAACAGCCGTGTCAGGACAATGTTGCTGGGCCCAGCTGAAGTCGAAGCTTGGGAGTGATCGACGGGGGAAGTAATGCGACAAGTCTTGATGCGAGCTTGTCCCTCCTGCCATTGTTTGCTTGCTTCGAGCAAAGGGAGCCAGCGTGCGTCCGGCACGCGACGGACGACTGGGTCGGCGGCAGGGCAGTCCTGCAAGACAGGCTTGAGCGAAGTCGTGCAGCTCATCGTTCGTGGACGCTCAAGAGTTTGAGAAAGTAGAAAGAGGAGGAAATAGTGGAAGAAGTGGAGCTCGCTGATCTGGTCTGGCGAGGCGTGAAAAAAAGCCCGCGCTCGGTTCGGTCTGGCGGCCATCCCAGCGAGGGGCCGACGACGCCGAACGTCCGGCACCTAAACTCTCGGCGTTCCATGATCTCACCACCGAACAATGTATCGTCGACCCATGATAACGCCCACTCTTCAACGTAGAGTGCTAGGGGGACACACGTATTAATGATAGATGTATGAAGGAAAGAAAGCTCTCGCACGAAGCCTCGGGGTTGATAATAACACGTGGTCCCGTCTCGTCACATGAGGACATCGGAATGCGGACGTACAACAGCGGCTATCGAGCATTATTGAATTTTATGTGTTCCTTTGAGGTTAGGATTCGGTAGGCTAGCTAGTAAAGTCGAGCCATTCACAGAAATGGAGAGAGCAGAGGGTGGACGCTTGATTGGATTGTGGGGAGGCAGGTGCATGTCAAAGATAACACTTGTTTGTTTTAATAATTCACATATGGGAGTGGAGTGTTACAGAATTCACAAGCAACGCAGTACCCAAACAAACACCAGCACGCTTCCCTCAATGCCCCCCGCTGAAGCTGAGCCTACTCCTCCCACGAGGACGAGGCGAGCTAGCCGGCTTCAAGGACCCCTCAACTGCCAAATTGTCGACCATCTCAGTCCCACTCAAGCTCGGCAACGCCCAAGGCGCGACCGTGCCCTCATCCCTCACCCTCCGCGCAGCCAACGCGTCCTCGTCCATAGCCACGTGGATTCCCCCGCTGCTCTTTAGCTCTGCCTCTGTCGCCGCTTCACCAGACACGCCAGCAGGCTTCCAAGGGAGGATCTCGCCGAACCTCAAGTGGCGGATGACGGGCAAGCGTTTGAGCACTTCCTCGCGATACATCTTGAGCAGACCTTGGTCGTTCGCGTTGGCGCTGGCGCTGGTGGGCGACTCGGTGTCGGGTGTCGCGGGCGTTGTGGTCTCGAGGCGGAGGAGGGCCGGGATGAAGCGGTGAGTGATGCCGGTTGGGGTGACGGCTATGGGGGTGAGTGACGGAGAACGCCTAGGGGAGGGATGGACTGAGAAGCGCGAGGGAGTCGTCAGCTCCGTTTCGACGACAGAAGGTGACGTGGTTGTTTGGAGCTCACTTCGTTTCTGAGAGGCGTCAGTGAGGTACTTGAGGTGCTCATTCTCGTCGACTCCCCAGATTCCTTTGGTGCCAGCCAGCTCGAGAGAGTACTCCCTCTTGAGCTTGCGCACGACGGCGAGGTACGCCGGGAAGACGCATTTGGCAATGGCGGGCTCGTCGGCTTCCGTCAACACTTCTACGAGACGAAGTATGGTAAGGTAGCATAGGAAGGAGAGCTCGTGACCTGTGCCATAGTCGAGGCGCTCTGGGGAGCCGAAGGACGAGCGGAGAGCTTCGTCCAGCTCGGGTTCGGCGAAGGGCAGGACGGAGGCGGGGAGGACGCTGGCGTGAAAATCTTTCTTGTTCTGGGATGAGAGTAAGAATTAGATGAGATGGATGAAAAACTTCGGTTGAGATGAGCATGAAACGCACCTCGTCCATTACTAAGAACCATTCACGGAACGCAGGGTTGCCATACAGCTGAGCGCCAGACAGAGGCGGCACAGTCTCGACCCAGCTGGACAGGTGCTCCAAAAATTTGACGAGCGACTTGACAGACTACAAATCAATGACACCATTCAGCAACCGGCGTGGGGCCCCCGAGGAAGTACTGACAGCTTACATCGCTTTCGACGATGTCGGAGACTGGGACTTCGGCAGCGGCCTTCAAGCGGGTGAGCATCAGGTAGACCCTGGCGTACGCCTCACTCAGAGTCCAAGAAGTAACATCCTGCTCGGTGAAGATCTTGCGGCAGGGTTCCATGGCGATGTCGGCGGTGGGGGTGACAAGCGGAAGCGAGTCGAGCGTTCCGAGCATGGAAGAGCGAGGGGAGGAGGAGGGCGAGGAGGCCATGGTGGGTGTGGGTGCTTGTTGATGAGAGTAGAAGGAGAAGGAGAAAGAAGAGGAGGTAGTGGCAAGTCAACAAATAGAGGGCCAAGGCGGAAGCGAAGGTACGTTCGTCCGAAGGTGCCGGAAGGTCGACGCATCCGCTGACGTGGCTCTCGGCACTGCTCGCCCGCGGTTCCTTCCTTGATGGCTCTCGGGCGGGGTCGCCTTTGCACCAGGTTTCTGGAGCACAACAATCGGCAGAAGTCGTAGCAGATTTGTCACCAGCTAGGGCCTGGGTCGGCACCGCTGTCCGCTCTGCAGCGGAGGTGCCACGGTGTCCGAGCGATGGTTTGAGCGGGGTGACGTGGCGGTTCCTGGGTGCGACGGAAGGGGAGTTACGACTTGGTTCTAATTAGAGTTGGGAACGGGTGAAGGCACCGATGGATGCGCACAGGAAAAAGTAAACAATGTTCTCCAAGTGACGTCACGCCCCTGGCCCTGCATTGTTTGCGTCGCCCCGGCAGACAGCAGCTCCGCCAGCGTTGTCGTCCCGCGAACTTCTCGCACGACTCAGCGAAAAATGCCAGACGACGTCGACGAACGCACACCTTTGCTCGAGGAAGAGATCGAGTCGGCTGGACACGTGGTCGATCCTCCTTCCGTGCCGCTCAACAACTTGACCGCCGTGCTCGCCGCTCTCCGGAGGGACAAGCTGCCGACAAAGTCGCAGGCGAACACGATCCTCGACACTTTGCTCTCGTCCGCCCTGCTCGACGAGCAATACTTCAACACACTATGGCGACCAGCGTACGGCAAGGGCAGGCTCGGCACCGGCAGGCTCACGAGGCAGGGCGAGCAGGTCCGCAAAGCCGTCCGCGAGCTGCTCGTCGCGACCAAGGACATGGTCAACAAGTACGACGACGAGGACACCTGGCAGTCGTTCTGGTACGAATGGAAAGCGAGCAGCGAAATGGTTCACCTCCGTACGTCCCATTTACTTCCGTCGATGCGAGAGTGCGGGGTGGCTGGGAGCTGACGCTCAGCGCTCTCGCTCTCGCTCGCTTCGCACAGATCCGCCGCACCTCCCAAAAACGACTCCAGAAGGAAAGTCAGAAGTCAAGAAGTCGATACACAGCCTCGTATTCACCGTCGTCTCGTCGCCGTCTCTCCGCCAGCTCATCTCCGAGCTCGTCCTCGTCTCAAAAGTCCTCCTCGAGCCAAAGATCGAGGAACAGCTCGGTCCAGACAGCAGAGCTCAGGAGGTGCTCGACGAGATTGCTCAAGAGGTCGCAGACAGGGTCCGACCCGATCCCGAGGAACTGAGCGACAGTGGCGAGACGACCGACTCGGGTCAGGACATTACGGATCGCTTGCTCAAGGTGCGTCCTGCTTTCTAGACTAGTCTGCTCGATATTGACTCTTACATTTTTCCACTAGATTCTCCACGAGCTGCAAGCCAATCCGGAGTACCTCGACGCGCTCAAGAACATCTTCGGCCACGTCAAGTCCTACGCCGCCTCCCTTTCCGACACCGCCACACCGTCTATCTCTCTCTCCCCCTCGCCAGTACCCGTCCTCGAGCCATTCACCGGCCCGTTAGCGCCAGTATTCGACACTTTCCACACCCTCCTCACCCACTTCACCAACCCAACCGAGCACCTTGCGAAACTCATGTCGCGCACCGAGATCTACGTCGAAAAAGTTCTCCTCACGCCCGGGTTCCTCGAGTCGCCCAAATCGCGCCAATACCTCAACAAGCTGCAAGAAGCATGGCGACAATTCCTTTCGAGCGAGAACCCGAATCCAGCCGACCAGCCGTTCCGCGTCGACCTGCTCGCCTTCCTGTCCGCGGTGCTGACGGCGTTCAACAACTTGGCGCACGATACGGCGCTGAGAGACTTGCTGGCGTCGTTGGGACATCTTGCGGTGGCCATGGAGCAGTGGGTTGTGGCGGTGGCGCATCTGAAGGATAACGTGTGGGGCGACGTGGTCGAATGGTTGTTGCCGACTATTCTGAGGATGCTAGGCGAGCTTCCGCTACCTCGGTTCGTGTGCTGTCTTTTGAATTACCTTTCTTGGTTCGTAAGCTAACTTAATGGCTGCGCAGAATCGAGTTCGAGTCGAACGAGATGGGCCTTCGTGGCGCCGTCGACGCCCCAGTCTTCCTCGGCGCATCCCTCATCCCCGACTCTGTCAAGCTCGACACCAACGTCCATTCGGTCCTTTCATTCCCCACTGAGGCAAGCTCCGAACCAACCACCTCCGACTCAACCCTCTTCATCAAGGGCGTTAGGTTCGCGTCGCTCGAGATCGGCTACTTCGTCAAGTGGAAGAACTGCTGTTGCGGAATCGAGGAGAAGGGCTTGCTTGACTTTGCGGTCGGTGGAGTAAAAGAGGAGCAGGGAGGGATGGACGTCCAAGTCGAGATGAGCACGACGACGCAACCGGATGAGGACGAGGAAGGGAGCTTGTGGAAGGTCGGCAAGGCGAAGGCGCACATCTCCAACTTCGACCTCAAGCCCAACTCGTCGTCTCACCCGATCATCTTCTGGTTCCTCACGCCAATAATGAGGAGATTGGTTCGAGGTCAGCTCGAGAAGCTGATTCAGACCAAGGTGCAGGAAGCATTGAGATGGGCTGGGAGGACGGGCTGGGAAGTCTCGGAGAAGGCGAGCGAGATGGACGGCAAGTTCAAGTGGGCGATCGCGTTGGCTCAGGTGCTGCTGGACAAGAGTAGTGGGGATGAGGAAGAGGAGGAAGAGGAATCGACGAAGAAGGAGGACAAGAGTTTGAAGGACGGCGGCGGAGACGCGGGCCCGTCGATCCACGTCACGAGTCGGGGCCTCAAGGTCGACCTCGACGCGGGGGAGGTGGGAGTAGGCGAAGAGGGAGTCGTCATTCCTCCACCAGAGGCAGAGACTGCTGCACATCGCTCGCACATTTCTGATATCGTGGACGACGAGACGCGGCACGACGCGGAGACCGTCGTCGAGGCTGCAGAGACGGTCGGGGAGGCGGCGGAGACGTACCAGGATGTTACGGCGGCGGAGAAGAGGAAGAAGGGATGGAAGAGCAAGGCGTTTGATTGGTAGTTGTTGTTCTGTTTGTCCATGTCATCACAAATAGCCATCGTTGTTCCTGAGGAGTTGTCGTAACACCGCCTTGCGCTCAAATTCTTTGTTGGAGGACCTACTCCGCCATCTCCCCGAGAGTGTATATCCGAGCTGGAGCTAAACCTTAACTAGTTCGTAGTTAGATTGGATGCAGACGGTTTTGAAAGGTCAAGGAGGTACGAGGTTAGGAGGTCGGCGCCCCATGGGAAGACCCCGCGGCGCGCTACCGGAGCGAAGCGAACGGTGCGCCGTGCTCACGCGTGCACCCTCGAAAAAAGATAATCTGTTCCCCTTCTTCTCTCTTCAACTGCACTCCGTACTTTTCGTACAGAGATGTCCTCCGGAGATGTTGCTTCCGAGCTCATGGGCCTCGTCGCCTCGCTGCCACCAGGTGAGAACGATCCATCCTCTGCTCAATCTACCCCGACGGAAGCCGCTGGACTGAGACCACATCACCGGACTTCCTAGGTGTCAATGCTTTTGACTACATTCGACAGTACATCGACGAGCAGGTCTGGCGTCGACCTACGGGCTACTTCCTGATCCAGGATTACGTGTTTATCGGCCTTCACGCGCTGTGAGTCGAGGCTTGGTCGTCAGGCGGGATGGCAGCAACAAGAGAGAGCTGACAGGGACCTTCCAGAGTTATCGTCTTTTCAGCGACAGGGTGCTTGCTCAGACTGAGGAGAGGAAGTCTATGGATCTTCTCCGTCCGGTCCGGAGGGATTTATTTCCCCAACACGGCGGTGCTCAGTCAGATCTGCTTTGCGCTCTACTCGCTGCGTGAGTCAGTAAAATGGCGATAAGCACTGGTCACTCACACAAGTGAGAGTAGTTTACATTTCTTCAATCACGTCGTCGACGCTCAACAAGCCGACGATCGTGGCGTACGGTCTTCAGCTCCTCGCCTACATCCCTTTAGGCCTCGCCATACATTTCCAGGTACGTCGGGGAGGCACCGTGGAAGCCGGTGGAGCACAGCTAAGCACAATTCTACGTTTTATCAAGATATGGGCCACCATCTGTGCCCGTCCTCAATCGGCTCTGGCTCTCGGTCGGTTCGGAGGTCCCAAGAAAGCCACGTCATCCATCTTTCGCCCCAGTCCTCGAGTTAAAAACGCTGTCTTCATCGCCATCGCCGTCCTTTTCTTTTCCTCCATTGTCATCGGACGGGGAGTGGCGATCTCGGCTCGCAAGTCGCTCATCGACGCCTTGGATCAGGTCGACGATGGCCTCGAGGCCGCGAAAGCGGCCAACGCGAGTCTTACGTCGCTGATCAGCCTCACTCCGACTTTTGAAGTATTTCAATCCAGGGGCTCTCATTTGAGCTACGTGGAAAGGACGGCCACCAGGGTTTGGTCAGCTTGGTCTGTTTTGTGGATTCTGGTGAGCTCCTCATAGTTCGGGCTCCGAACATCAACCCAGGCGATGGAAGCCTGTCAGGCTGATATTGGTACTCTATTTTATAGTCTTACTTCACGGCAGTCATTGCGGTCCGGAAGGCGTTTGCTGTCCAGAGCAAGCAACTGAAGCAATCACTCGCGAGCTTCCGCGCCGTCGACGACATTCGTACCCAACTCGTGTTCGACCTCCCTCACTCCTCGATCTCGTCGCCGTCCACAATCGATTTCGCAAAAGAGAAGCCAGATCTGGCATCTCTGGACGGTCTCGAGCTGTCCGAGCCGCGATCCAGAACGTCGTCGTCGCACCACCTCCATCCCCGAGCCCCCACGATCGCGCAGATGGAGGAAATCAAGGCCAAGCTCGTTCACTTGCAGCGGGTGAGAGCAGTGATCCAGATCCAGGCCTTTGCGACAGTCTTCATGATGTGTGCCTACGGTGGCGTCCTCAGTAAGTTTTCCCCTCTGAGAGATGTTTTTTTAAGACAGCCGGCTTGACGTGTCTTCCCCACGCTAGTCTTCTACTGGACCCCACAGTTCTCAAAGATGTCATCTGCTGCCATATCTAACAGCACTGATACCTGGTTGGGCTGGGCGTTCCTCGCCGTACGTACTCCGTTGTGGGCTACGTGGTCATCCCAGTCACTCACATCTTCCCTCGCTTCTCCTAGCCTGGAATCGCGTCGGCCACTTTCTTCCTTTATGCGTCCGCTCGATACTCCTCACCCAAACCCTCACCACCTCGACTCTCAGATCACGAGGAGGAGATTCGATTGGGCCCGTTCCGCCCATCCTTGTCGGAGACCCCTACCAGCCCGAGGCCTCCGAAGGTGGAGCCAGAACTTCGCGAGCCTACCAAGCAGACAAATTCGTCGATCGACACGTCGAGCTCTCACACGGCGGCGAAATGGGTTCCGTCAAAGTGGGCGGAGAGCAAGGGCTGGCGCGAGGACGTGTCGTCAACAGAGTAGACAGGAGGATCCATTTTGGAGGCTTGCTCCATGCAGGAAATATATACGTATTTCAACCAGCATCGTTACATCCCTCAATCGAACTTCACGTAATCGGCGTACCACTTCATCGTCGCGACCGAGGCCTTCAGATCCGCTTTGACACCGTCAAGCGCGTGAACCTCCACAGGATAGATCTTGCACGCCGTCTTGGCCTTCCCGATCCGCACCAACGAATGGTACCACGACTTGCCTTGGCTGGGGCGGAGGCGGTGGTCCTCTTCTCCCAGGAGGATGAGCGAGGGCGTCTCGACTTTGTCGATGTGCGTGATCGGGGAGCATTCCATCAGGCGCTCGATCTGGGGGATGGTGAGGGTTGTTGGGAGCGCTGCGGTTTTGTGAGGCACTCCAGCTAAAGTGAGAAGTAATGTCAGCGGGGGTTGAAGGTTAACACGTGGATGGCGGCTTACACTCCGCAACGGGCCAGTGAGGAATGTCGGACGCAGCAAGAACGCACGCTGTGAAGTCAACCTAGAACAGAGTACGGTATGAGTTGTATGGAGCATGATGTAGGGTAGAGAAGGTACTCACGGCGGGGTTCCTGAGTACGACGGCAGCGAAGAGCGAAGGGAAGGACGACGTGAGCCATCCGGTGAGGAAGCCACCGCTGCACAAACTCGCATCAGTAAACTTGGAAGGACGATCTATTTGAAAGTAAGGTAACTCACTGAGACAAACCCTCCATGAAGAGCTTCCCCTTCGCATTCTCGCCGACGCCAATCTCAATGAGGTATTCGAGAGCGGCCTTGCACGAAGCAGAGTCAACGAATCCAACCTTCCCTAGCAGAGCATTGATAGCATCCTCCCCAAATCCTAGATTTTCAAAAGGAGTGCTTGTCATCAAAGTTATGCTTCGAAAAGTTGGGGGAAGCCCTTACCAGTCGAGCCAGTGTAGTTCACCATCACGACAGTGTATCCAGACAACGCAAGCCTAGCGTAGTGGGGAGCTTGTTGGGTGATGCTGCTCATGTGAGGACCTTTGAAAAAGATGTGAAAAAACTCTTAGTGAGCATTCGAAGACGATAAGCCAAAGATTACGTACCCCCGTGAGGAATCAGAACAAGGGGAGCGATGGGACCTCCCGCCTTCGCAGCACCGGAACGACTCTTGGTCACCGAAATAGTGTCCGACTTTGTTGAAAAGGCGAGACTAGCAAGAGTATGCTCCACGGTCGGAGAGTTGGAAAGGATAATGACTTCGGTGGAAGGGTGGGGGACGGCGACGACGGCGGTGAAGAGGGAGGACATGGCGGCTTGGCACTCTGAACAATACCCGAGCGTTAGTCTTCATTGACTATTGTTAATTTGAAGAACGAATTGAGGTCTCCTCACCATCGACAAGGTCGTCGAACCCTCCAGCAAGCACTGTCCATCCCTTCTCAGGAGCCGACGTGTCGAAAAGCACCAACTCGTCCGCCGTCGTCCCGACACCCCTCGACGCCAGGACCAGCTTTTCACCATCAGTTTGGAGGACAAGGTACGAGGCCAGTTGGTCCTCAGTCACGATGCCACCTGGGGAGACCGGAGAGAGCGGCTCGATCGAGCCGTCGAGCGAGACAATGAGAGGGAGGCGGCGGGAGCCCCAGACGGAGGAGAGGACGAGCTTGTTGTTGGAGAGGAAGGGGTGTGACGGAAGTTGCTCCACGTAGAGACCCTTGTAGCAAGTACCGTCAGAACGGGACAGCATTGCGTGAAGGAGGGGAATTGACAAACAGGGAAGTCTCGAGAAGTCGCTGGACTCACAACCTCCTGGATGATAACATCACCAGCAGCTGCACCATAAAGTGGCAGCGCGATCGAATGCAACACCACAGTCGATCCATGAGCGCCCCCCATCTTGTTCGACACGTAAACTAGGCGTCCGCTCCCGACACGAGCACTCCTGGCCGAACGCTCCAATGGGGTGATCGGGGTCTCGGAGGTGGCGGAGAAGTTGGCGTCTAGAGTGAAGGAGTAGAGCCGGGCCATGCCGTTCTGGCAGTAGATGACGCCGACACGACGACCATCGTCGAGAGACTGGTATCCGGTTACAACGATCTGAGCGCGACCGAGGAACAAGAGGTCAAAACCTTTGCCCAGTTACTTGAAAAATAGCATACACAAATCCAGGGCATAACGAAAAGGAGAGCTCACAGAGGTAGGCGAGAGGAAAACAGGTTGGCCGAACGCCAACTCAGGACGCGACGCCAGCACGAGGCTGACCTTGGGCTTCGCAGCGTCCGCCAGATCCACGATCCAAATCTGAGGCCTCTTGCGCTCCATCAGAGAATCTCCAAAGTTTGGAAGGTCTGCACTCCGCCAACGCAATCAGCTTCCGTCAAGACCACGTAATCAGACTCGAGACTCACAATCCTCTTCCTCCTCCTCGGTGACCTTCGCTTCGGCAACATACAGGAATTTTTTTCCATCCTCGTCCCAGCTTACTTCTTTTCCTCCCAAGGCGCCGAACGAAGGGTCGAGAGCGAGAGCTCCATGGAGTTCGCTCACGACGGTCTCGGAGACGACCTGATCCGCTTTCAGAACAACAAGGACGACCTTGTCCTCCCTCTGCTCGAATTGGATCTCAACTGAGGTAGTCGGACTGCGAGACTGGAGGATGACGCCGCAGGTCGGGGACGAGGAGAGCGGGACAGCGGGGAGCGTGAGGCCCTTAGTGAGCGTGCCAGAGGAGGAGCGCTCGAGGGTGATGTTGACGGTGGATCGTTCCTTTTTGAAGGTCGTGTAGGAGCGACATTCCCTCGTGGCTTTGACGACTGTTGCAGAGAGTGAACAACAGTCAGCATCGCTATCGGCGATAGCCTGGGACGGAGTGTACGCACAGAGGTTGTTCCGGCCGAACGAGGCATCAGCCCACGATGGAGCGACGCCAACGTTACGAAGCAGTGATTCAGACAGCATCTCAGTGGTTGACGAAGGTAGAGGAGCGAGCGAGAGCTGATAGTCCGCCCCAAAAGTCGGAACGACAGCCGACGATTCCTTGCCGCCGCGTGCGTCGACGGACGCGTTGGACGACGAGCCGCGACCGGGGGGTCGAAAGCGCTCGACATCAACGTTGTGCTATGGATGTCGGTCACATTCTTGGATCTGAAAAAAGTCGAAGCTTGAAGAGTTCAGCATTTGCTCAAGCTGGAGTCGAGTTCAAGAAAGGCCACGTCATCAAAGCTCACAATTCGGATGGAAGGGTAATGGACGACAACGTTACAGGCATTCGGAGCAATAGACACAACCTCACTTCCACCTCACCCCTCACACACGTTTGAGCAGCCTAGTGCAGCCATCATGGATCAGTAGAGAATCGTCATGCAGTTTGGAGGAATGTCGGCCACTCACCACGCCAAGGTTAGATCGATATTCCTCTGGCTCTTGGCTATAAAAAGAATGGACGTATTCAGCCGTCAATGTGCAGTCGTCACTCGTTGAAAAGTCGATAGAGACCCACCCGACACCGAGTAGCACGACACCTCACGATCCCTTACATTCTCCAAGTTCATCTCCCTGATGACGTCCTGGACTGAAGCGTGGGATTCCAGATCGTTCTTGTTTCCGAGCACCTGAAAAGGATCAAGTTCAGAGATTTGTTTCCCCTCAAGTCGCGTGTGGGGGAGGACTCACCAGCACCGGTGTCC
This sequence comes from Pseudohyphozyma bogoriensis, assembly GCA_024364755.1. NCBI lineage: Eukaryota > Fungi > Basidiomycota > Microbotryomycetes > Chrysozymaceae > Pseudohyphozyma > Pseudohyphozyma bogoriensis. The sequence continues at coordinate 282,592 of JALBUQ010000001.1, forward strand.
CAGACAGTTCAGGTTTGCTCAACAAAGCCTGGAGCTCTGCTCGTGCTGCTGGGAAGGTACTTGAGTCTGCAGAGTCGACAATGAAGCTGTTGCATCGTTTCACGTCAGCTCCACGACTCCCACAGATGCGCGCGCCGCCACTCTGAAGGTGAAGGAGGACGATCGGGAGGAAGAGAGCGCGACGTACAGGATGGCACCGACACCGCGGCAGTAGCGCTCCCACATTGAGCGGAATCGAGGTTGTCCACCAATATCTGAGATGAAAATAAGCGTGAGTGTTCCGGTGGAGCTGGAGGACGCGGGACACGAGCGAATCATCGTACCCCACAGCTTTATTGTCTGCAGTAGGACGTTAGCTGACTGGTATCATCATATGACCAGAGAGCATTTAGACTCACCACATTCCCTTTAGTAACTATTGACCGTTCAAAGAGCGATCAGCACCTTTCCCTCCCAGCACCAGCTCCTGCTCCCTGATCCAGCGAGTAGGACCTCAGCCCCACTCCGCCAACGACCGCAACCTCCCTCAATCGCTCGCAAAGCTGTCCCATTCTTCCTCCTTCCTCTCCTCGTCGCTTCTCGGCGCTGAAAACGAATCATCCGACGCACCTTTCTTCAAGTTGAACCCGCTGGACGCACGCAGGAAGTTTAGCCCGTCGGTCCAGCCTTCAGACTAAAGCAAAAGACTCACACAGTCGGCACCATATCCTCACTGAACTCCCCCACCGTAAGCACGTTCACCAACGATGTCTGCGATTCCATCCAACCCGCAGAGGGTCAGCTCCTTCGCCCCCTCCTTCCGGCAAAACAAGCCCAGCCCAGCGAGGAGCAGGACGCATACCTTTCCAGAGTTTTGCAAGCCGATGATGGCGATTTCGAGGTGTTTGGTGAAGAAAAGTGACCGGAGCCATTGGAGAAACGCGGCGAACATGGTTGGATAGGAGGGGCTCCGACGGACTTTGGCGCGTGACTTTGGGACGAGGAGGAGGAGGAACGCGGATAGAGTGAAGCAGGCGAGGGTGGAAGGTGGTTGTTTAATATATTAGTGTACCTTATGCAGAGGCGCGCGAGGGGTCGAAGGTCGAAGGTCAAGGCGTGAAGCACAGGCTGGATGACGTCCCCGCCCGCCGTGCCCTCTCCCCAGAAAGCCGAGGACCTCGATTGTTTACCAACTCACTTTTCTCACTTTTCCGACACTCAGAAGATAGTGCAAGCTCTAGAGATCAATTAGGCTTCAAGACTCTGCCCAAAGTACAGATGTACACAAATGCTACGACCACGTCACTCGATCTTCTTTCCCACCAGTCAAACTTCTCAACTCTTGATCTTCTCCTCACTCGGTGCCCATTCAACCAGATCCATGTCGTAAATCAGAGGGTTGGGATCCACTCGCTTTCCTTGGTTGTCGAGATACAGCACGCCCTCGGACTCGGCCGCGAGGGATGCTAGATCGTCGCTGGACATCGTGAGCGCCCGGAGTATACCGGCAGCACCTACAAAGTACAAGAGTGGTGAATGAGGGGTTTAAGACGCACGGGCAGCATTGCTCTCGCAAAGGAAGAAGACGTGTGGACACGTGGAGCTACGCACCTTGGTCGACGGTGGAGCAGAACGGTGCCCAAGAGAGGATGTACCAGAGAAAGAACCGATTCAAGTATCCGGACTCTCTATTGAGTCCAGTTTGGGGGATGAAACCTGGAAGGAACGCAGGTCAGAGCTACCGATGCAACACAGACGGGACGAAGTTGAGTCGCGACACGCACCAGGACTGACAGCTACGACGTCTGCTCGATTTCTAAGACGGTCTGTCCAGTACCTCGCACCGACCATTTGTGCAAACTTGGACGTCGAGTAACGCTTCATTCCTGGAGTATTTGGGTCGTCGAGTCGGAGGATTGGCGAAACAGACGCTGGGTGGAGGAGCTTTTAAGGCCGCACATATGCTGGCGATGAAAGACGAACTTACCAGTATCTTTTACTGAGTTTTGAAGTGATGAAGACACGATGACGATTCGTGGTCTTACCGGCGACGGAGCGAGCGCTTCCGATAGCAGGTGCAACAGGAAATGCTGGGCTGTGGACCAGCTGTCAGTCTTGAGCTAATAATCAATGGTTTAACGCTTACAAAAGTGATTCACCACCGCCTCCTCCGCCCACCCACCAGCACTCTTCGTCGGCGTACTCCTCAACAACCCCGCACAAAGCAGCAGCTCATGCACGCCCTCGCTGCCCACCGTGTCCACCACTTTGCGGGCGAACTTTTCTGTAGACTCGATACTCGCCAAATCGAGCTCGAGGAACGTCGTCGAGTGCCCGGCTTTCGCGGCGAGCGTGGCGAGAGTGGCGAGTGCTGGTGTAGTTGGATCGCGGCAGCCCAGGATGAGATGGCGAGGGCTCGTTTCTTCTGTACAGAGTTTAGTGATTGTTGCTAGCCCCAGGCCGCTGCTACATCCTGTAGCGACGAGGTTGATGGGGCATGCCGGCGGGCTCATGTTTGGCTCGAGCGACTGTGTGGTCGCGGAGCGCGTCTGGGCGGAAGACAGGCGTCGCGTTGTACGAGAGAGAGGATTTGGCGGCATGCTTTGTACTTTGTCAGCTTCAGCGCATACCAACAAAACACTTCTCTGTGTTCTCTAGTCTGCCATCGCTATGAGTAGTGTTGGACACGTCACCCCAGGCTCGGTCGGTTGGTCGCTCAGGGTCCTCCTTGAATGCTCTCCTTTGTTTATCCGCGTCATCGGCACCCTGGCCCAAGCCCGCCAAGCAAGTGGCAAGATGTAAGGAGCTCCTCAGATTTCGGGTCTTGTGCCGCTGGTCAGGTGGCAAGAGGCAGCGCTCTTCGACGTTCTGAGTATTACGTGGCCTCCCTTTTCCTCCTTCCGACAGCCCCACCACTTGCGCTGCCCTGCTTTGTTCTCCTTGACTGGACAAGTTTAGCTAAATTCTATATAGTAACGACAGGTCGCAGTAGCGCTCCTCGGCATGTTTCCGGTCTCCGAGACGCACTCCTCTTTTTCGTCTGGCGCGACCTTCACTGTTCCCCTCTCGGCCTCTTTTCGTCCCATCACAATTGCCCTCAGTTATGGTAGTCTACGACCGGCTCGCCTCATTTGAAAACTCTGACGACTGGACAGACGACACGGCTTCGGTCGACCTGGCGACGCGGCTCGGATGGGGCGCCGGCAGCACAAAGAAACGAATGGTTTTAGTGGGCGTCCTCTTCGTCCTCAGCGGAGCGTTGTTCCTTCTCGCCTTGCCGGAGGTCATGAAAGCTTTGTCAAGTAGCTGGGGCTGGGGGTATTCGAGGAAGCAGCCGCTGCACGAAGTCATCCTGCCACAGGAGTTCGCTGGCGTGCTCAACTCGACGGTGGTCGAGGTAGTTCCGCCGTTACCGGGGCCGCAGCAAGGCGACGAGCATTACGGTGTGCCCTTTTCTTCACGTACTTGAAATGATCCAAATGCTAACCATCAGCGCTACAGTGGGCATTTGCACCTCTGGTTTGCGAGTTTCAAGGCCTTCCTCCCTGGCTTTACGCTGACGTGTGTGGCATCTGTCAGTGCGCGGCCAAGTATTCGATCTGCCCGAATGGATCAGGCATCATTACTATCACCTTGGGATTCATTCCATGTACATTTTCGACGACGGCACTCTCCCGCCACTGGCGGACCAGCTTTCCGAGTTCGAGCTGGGCGTGCCGAGGTCTGCAGGTAAGTGCTTGTTCATCCTGACGGGAAGCAAGGAACTCCTGCTTAACTCAAACCACAGTCAACTTTATCTATTACTCCGAGGAGCTCCGGTCCGAGCACCAGCAGATGTACGCTTACAACGAATGCGTCCGGATGTTTGGCCGTCGCCATACCTGGCTCGCCCTCATCGACGGCGACGAATACCTCGAGATGGTCGACCCCACCGTCTCGCTCCAGTCCTTTCTCCGAGAGTTTGACGGCAAAGCGGCAGCCGTCGGCGTCCAGTGGATCATCCACAACTCGGCCGGACAGGTCAAGCGACCTCCGAGAGGTGCTTGTCGACAGACGTTCACCTCGTGCATCGCGGACCCACCGAAGGAACATCCGGACGACAACTCGCACATCAAGAGTATCGTCAAGACTGATCAGTTTCTCGGGATGATCGATCCGCACCACGCAGACATGAAGGGGAACTTGACGACGATGGGCGAGCTGTTCGACCCCGTCCCTCCTCCAGGCTACTTCCGTTACCCGCCGACACGGGAGAGGATCGTGCTTCATCATTACGCGGTGAAGAGTTGGGAGGAGTACGAGCAGAAGATGAGGCGTGGGAGCGGGATGGACAACCACAAGGGGATGGCGTTTTGGGATCGGGTCGAGGGATCAGTGTCACACGTGTGCGACTCTCTGGCTAGATACACACCGTGAAGATCATCACGATTGATGCGAGATAGATCGAATATAGAGCTCTTGTGATTGTCACCAGATTTTGCCTGCGACCATGCTCTCAAGTTTTGCCACGTTGTCCCAAAGAAACGTCCGTGTACATTGTCAAAGCAGCTCAAGCGGACTTCTTGTGCTTCTTCCCATTCCTATCCTTATCCCCACTCTTCCTCTTCTTCCCATCCTTCTTCTCCACCTTCTCCTCCCTATCCTTCCTCTTCGTCGACAACGGGTTCTTGATGCTGATGATCGACGGCACCTCCTTGTCTCCACCAATCCTCGACGCAACCGTCTTCTGAGCCGCGGCCCACTCGTCCTTGTCTCCTCCAATTGCGTACCTAAACAACCCAACCATCAGCTCGTGAGAGGGGGACTCTACTGACAAATTCAAAAGACAACCCACTCACGACTTGAGGTCCAACGAGTCAATCACCTCCCGCTGCTGCTCCTTGAGCTGCTTCAACACAGCGTCACCTTCCTCCTGCAACTCGTTGGCGATCGCCTGTCCACCACCGACGGCGATGGGAACGTTCGCTGGGAGTTGGGCCTGCGATGCTGCCGCGGGGAGAGTGGAAGCGATATCGGCCTTCTGGATCTCTTGCAGCGAGCGAGTCATCTTCCTGATCGTCTTGACGAAGAGGGCCAACGACTGGGCGACAGGCAGTGAAAGCTCCGACTGAAGAAGGCATCGGTCAGTACTGCGGAGTGATAGCAGGGACAGGATCGTGACGAACCTCGACGTCCTCGACAGTCTTGCGCTGAAGACCGAGAGACAAGAGAATGGAGCTCTGGACACCCGAGAGCTTAACTTCTTCGGGGAATCGTTGAGAGAAATAGAGGGCAGCGAGAGTGGGGAGGAGGTCGAGGATGACGTGGTAGTCGAGCATGTTGTTGGCGTACGAGTCGAGTCGTTTGAGGTCGAAAGGCGAGAAGAGGTTGCGGACCTCGGCAGAGTTGAGGACTGGTTCGGATATCATCAATCCCTGCAACTCTCGAATGCTGGAGGAGCGAACTGACCTTTACGCTCCTGAGTAGCGTCGCCCGCGCTGGCAGCCTCAAGTACGCTCAGCGAGGTGACTGAAGCGAACTCCCTGAACTTGTACGACAGCAGCGAGATGAATCGCTTCCTGAAGTCTACATCCGTACAACTCACGTCAAGATTGAACTTTACGTCTCGTATAAGGAAACATCACCCACCAAGAGAGAACGCTGACAGCCACGCGCCAGTCTCGCGCTCGTTCTTGTTCAATCCTCGCACCATGACGCAAGTGTGCTCGCCCGTCAGGTCGTTCTGCGTCTGTCGGACGTAAAGCGGAACGTATCCTGCTCGCTTCCAGAACTTGAAGAGGAGTGGCGTGATGCCGTAAGACACTCCAAGGTAGTCGAGCTTCTCGGGCGTGCGCTCGGAGAGACGCTGAAGGAGAGGTGGCATCTTGGCGGCGTCTCGAACGGCGATCTGGTCGGTTTGGAGAGTAGCATTCTGTGTGGCATACATGTAAGAGTGCGCAATTACTATCGTGAAAGAAAGTGACTCACAGGATCGACCTTGGCGACATCCTCGAACGTCTGGGTGTCGAGCTCCTTCTGGACCTCGTCGAGGTTGAGCAGCTCGCCCGAGTAGAACGAGTTGAGAGCCTGCAGTGCTCGCGATCCGTAGCCCATCTAAGACGAGATCAATCAGTTTCCAACTTTGGTCCCAGAAGAATTCGCGAGTGCTGACCTTAGCATAGTCAGGGTGAACGGCAATTCGCACAACACGAGCTCCAGAGAGGGAAGCAAAGTCGTCGTCTTGGAACTGAAGGAATGAGAAAAGTTAGTCTATCATCAAACTGAGCGGAACTTCAACATCCACAGCTCACCTGAGACGAGATGGTCCATGGAATGAGATCTCCGTCCGCCATCTTGCCCCTCGAGATGTTCTCCAACACACTCTGCTTCGAGATGTTTCCCTCCAGAGCAACCTGAACGAGAAGAATTGTGTCAGAAATATTGCAACATAATCTCAGAAACCAGGAAATCCTCACCTGAAGGACCACCAAAGGCTCCGGCAGCGAGTTGTCGCCCTCCTTCAACGGCGGCAGAAGAACGAACAACGCATGTCCAGGAGCATCACTCATCAACTGCAAGTCGTTCGGGGAGTTCTTGTAGTGACTAGCGACGTAAAGCGACATCATCCTCTGGAGGAAGACCTCAGAGGCGGGGTGGAACGAGAACAACGTGTCGCGGTTGACGTAGAAGAGCTCGCAAGTCGAAGGGTGAGGGCAGCCGGCAAGCGTCTTCTTCAGCGAAGGCGAGAGCGTCGCATCGAGGCAGAGAAGAGTGTTGAGCCACGACTCGATAGGGTCGCCTGGACCATAACGGATCGGAACGGTCAACTGGATCTCCTTCAGGCTCCTCGCGATGGCGATGCCGCCCGACTTGTCGTCCTTCTTCTCTGGCCCGGGACCGCTAATGGCCGAAGATGGCCGACTCATCTCACGGAGTTGCTGGATAAGCTTGAGCGACAGGGAGCGACCCGTGCCTTCGTAGCCGTTGATGGTGGACGACATGAAGACGAGGTAGGGGCCGAGGAGGGAGCGAACGATGGGGAGGGGAATGGCGGCGGCCTCATCAATGACGAGGAGCTCAGCCTGACCAAGGACGTGGTAGTCTTGAGGTTGAATGTACTGAAGTGGAAGTCGAACAGGTCAGCTTGATTAGGAAGAGCCACGTGGTCAAACAAAACGCACCTGAACGGTCTGACGGTGACCCCTGAAGACGTTGACCCTGACTACAACACCCTTCCACTCCTCCCTACTACTCATGACAACCTCGTAGTCGAGATGCTCCTCCCATCCAAGCTTGTCGAAGCCCTTGAACAAGAACTCGAAGACCGTCTTCAAGTTCTCTGGCGAGGGACTCGTGACACTATCGCCATCCAAATGAATTAAACTACCGACCCCTACCTGACCTTCCAACTCATTCAATCATGAAATAGAAACTTACAAGACGTTCGAGTATCCGTGAAGCAATGCAACCGAAATACTCAATCCCAGCGCCGCCGACTTTCCACGACCACGCCCAGCCGTCAACGATACCGTCTGGCTCAACGTCTTGCTCGTGATCGCCTCCGTAAACGTCAACACCGCCTTGGCCTGATCGATCGTCCTCGCCTCCTTGAGGACCTCTCCGATTCCAGCCGTCGACTCCATGCTCTCCTTCAAGCCCTTGAGCTCCGCCTCGCCCGTCAATTCGTGACGCTTGCGTCCGCCAGACTTGCCGACTCCGACGCCTCCGTCGAGTGCGACAATGTCTTTGCCGGAGGAGAGGGGAAGGACGTTGAGCTCATCGTCGACGACGAGGCAGGAGGGGTTGGTGCCGAGGGAGAGGAGGAAACGCTCGTTGAAGCGCGCGATGGGGGAAGAAGAGGTCGAGCTAGAACGGTAGCGAGAGTGGACGTCCTGTTGCATAGTCATGACAAGGAGAAAGACAAGGAGAAATTCAGCAATAGGCATTGTAGGTCTGCTCGAGGGAAGCGGAGCTCCGTGGAGTGAGACGCAGAAACGCACCATGGTCATGGAGTAGAGGCCTCGCAGGGACTTCATGCCACCAAGCAAGCAGACAACGATTCCACCACCTTCGACAGTCTCGATGGTACGGGCGAGCAGGTTGGGCGTGATGGCCTCAAAGTCCTGCAGGATGAGCATCTGGAACGTCTGTCCGAGGATGGCTGCCGTGTCCTTGTAGTATCTGCAATTCCACACATGTAAGCTCCTGCTCTGAAAACATACTTCTCACAAGGAAGCAGACTCACGTATAGCGGATGTCGGTCACGCTCGTGAACAGCTCAAACGGACTCATCTCGCCCGCCTCGCCCTCGCCGCCATTCTTCTTCTTTCTCTTGCCCTCCTTCCTCCTCCTGTTCGTATCGAACCCCAAGTCCTTCTTGTAGCACCACAGCACTCTCGGTCGCGGGTTCTTGATCTGGGACGGGGTCGGGTTCGCGAGGGACGAGATGGATTGCGAGAGGAGGAAGTGGAGGTTGACGATCTGGGCGTGCGAGCGCTGGAGGTCGCCGAGGAGGAGGAACAGCGAGCGGTGGGAGGTGAGGAGCGAGCTGGTGCGGTCGTGCAAAGTGCGAAGCGTCAGCTGCTTCGGCCCGCCACAAGGAGGAACCAAAGTCGTGGTCGAGGAGCTTACTTTGAGATGAGGGCCGGGATCCTGGGGTCCAGAGGCTTGCGCCTGCCAGTGGCATTCGCACCCGACATTTCTGTAGATTTCGCGGTCGTGCGAGAACGAGGGAGCGAGCGAGGCGGGAGGCGAAGTGCTCGCCCCAGCCGAAGTGGACGAAAAACTTGGAGTGCGCTCAGAGTGGCGCAGTCCGGCGACGTGTTCCTCGACCTCTCGCCGAGCAAATCGTATCAGAATGGAATAGATAGCAACAGAAGTGTTGACAGTGCATCGAAGTAGAATGCTGCAGACCAAGCAGACGATTGGTACGGTACGTCGAGAGAGCTGATCGACACGTGTCGAAAATATATCCAGTGGTTACCAGTCACTCACTCCTACAACGAGATGGTGATTGTACAGCCCCAAAGGCCCAAGAGCGCCGTAACCAAGGAAAAGGTACGGGATGTGAGGAATGTGATCAAGTGTGGGCCACGTACGTCGTCAATCTAGCGCGGCCCAGCATCGCACACGCTCCCCCTCCGATCGGGGCCCGCCCTTGGACGGGGGCGCTCCTCTCTCTTTCTCGCACCACTGATTCCTCGCACGACCTCGACTTTTGACTGTATCACCACAACTCGCACGACTCTACTGTACACTCGAGGGCAGGCCCCGACCTTGTCCGCCCACTCCGCCGTTCGCCCGGTCCTCTGGTCGTCCAGCTCGCGCGTTCGCGCACGCTCCTCGCAACGATGGTGACGCCGAGCAGCAGCGTCAACACGTCGCCGACGCAGCCGTCCATCACGTCGCCGCACCGTCGCACGCTGTCGACGCTCCTCGACCCGAACAAGAAGATGCAGGCGTGGGTCTTCCCCCGCGCGTCGTCGTCCAACTCCTCCGAGCAGCAGCCAGCGCCCCTGCTCTCGTCCGGACCATCAGCGCACGCCCCAACCCCCCAGCACAAGCCACGAGCCTCGCTGGCGTACCCCCTTTCCCGCAACGGCCGCTCGCTCTCGGTGCACGACTTTAAGCGCAGGATCAAGGACACCAAGTCGACCGACTGGCTCTACTTTGTCCTTTTCGGCGCGAGCATCGTACTCTTCTTCCGCGCCCTCTTCGGCACGGGCTACTCGATCGAGATGCACGTCGTCGACGGCCTCGTCGCTCACGGCACTCCCAAGTCCCAGCAGCAGGGACGACCGAGGTCCTGGGGGACCCCGCCCAGGACGGAGGCAGTCGCCAACGACGACGGTGGCGTCCGCGTCGCGATTCCTGCGGCGTTCCTTCCCAACGGCGGCAAAGGTCACGGCCACGAGGACGTCGGCGACGAACCCCCTCCAGACCTGCACAACGTCCAGGGCGACAACTCGCACGACGACGGCAGGGAATGGGTCAGGGCATCCCCGGAAGACTCGTGAGTTTTGTTGTTTTCCTGTTCCTGACCCCCCACCCACACTCCCTCCCACTCGTGATCACGCGTCGTCGCCCTCGTCCTCAAGCTAATCACGCTCCTCGACACCTCTTCGACGTGTCAGAAAAATTCATGAATCCGAACCCGACGCTCACAAACCCCAACTCCCGCTCTTCCTCAACCAACGCCTCCCCAAACCACACGTCGCCCACGCCCACGACCAAGCGGCAGCCGACGACCTCGCACTCGAACTCAAGCTCGACGACGAACACGAACTAGAGCACGAAGCCGTCGTGACTGAGCTTCCGAACGTCAAGGACGAGGACGAGGTGTTCAACCTCCACGGCGAGCCTGTCGAGCAACCGACTGGGGCAGACGAGGCAGAGGAGACCCCAAGCGCCGACTTGGCGGCAGCGGCGGCGGCAGAGGAGCAGGAAGAGGAGGAGTTGAAGGAGGTGCAGGAGGCGCTGGCGCTCGAGAGGGAGGCTGAGAGCGTGCCGGATAGGATGGAGGACGTGCAAGGTCCCGTCGATGCGGCGGACGACGACGACGTGAACCCAGCAAGCGAGGACGACTCGGCAGAGGAACAATCGTCGGAACCGAATGATGAGGATCGATTTGAAGAGGTCCCGGCTCGTGAGCAGGAGCTCGAGCGTCAGGAGGAAGTCATCGGGCGACGTCGAGGAAGGCAAGCGTTGGACGAGATGAGACGCGCGAGGGAGAACATGGTCAAAGCTCGTGTTGGTGCGAGGGAGGACGAGAAGAAAAGGTGGGAGGAGAACGTGAAGCGAGGTCGGGCGATCCGGTGAGGATAGTTGAGATGGCGATGATGGGGAGGAGGGGACAACGACAGATGACCGATACCACGCGTTTACCAAAAGAGGATACCACTCGCATTGTTTTTATCCGAGAAAAAGCTGACGCTCACACCCTGTAGATGAGCCAGCACATTATCTATATAGCTCTTCCCTCCCGCCAGTACAGTTTCCTGCTCCTCGCCCGCATTTACACCCTCCTTCTTTGGCTTTCGCTTTTCGCCTTCGGGCCACTGTGTTTACTACTCGTCACACCTTCTGTATTATCAACATTTTTCCAGACTGTGAATTTCGGCAGCTGGAAGGAAATGAGAGACGACCGAGAGGAAGAAGGAGCAATCTTAACTGCACCACGTGCCAACCATCGTCCCTTGACTCTCAGAAAACAATCACTTTTCCACCGTAACCCATCTGATCTCTCGTCCTTCTTCTCTCAGCAGATACTGTTCATGTTGTATGACGTGCCATTCCTACACCTCCAGGTCTACCGGTGCTTTCCAACTTCTTCCATGGGGGAACGGATAAAAATGTGTGTCATGCAAGATGGGTGGAGATAAATAAATGAGATAGCTCTAAACTAGGCGCCTTGAGTCCAAACCTCGTGCCACACGGGCTCTTCGGACCTGTGGACGGACACGTAGAGAGATTCAGCGGCTGAGGGTGTTTGGAAGGAAAGAGTGGAGGCTTACCCGTCACCGTTGTAATCTAAGCTTCCCGGTTCCGTCTCGTCATTGTACACTCGTCCGTACTCCAACATCAACCTTTAACCACAGGACCAACACGTCAGCTTCCGTTCCTCCCCTCGCTCTCTTACACCGCACCGCACCACGCCCGCCAAAAGCAATCCTCAAAAACTCACCGGAACTGGTACGCCTCCAGATCCTCCCACCTGTAGCACTCCATGACCCACTCCTTCCCCGCCTCGGCGATCTCCTTGCCCCAATCGTCGTGCGCGCCCTCGCCGTCGACTCCACCTCGGAAGAAAGCCATGATGTCCCACATGTCGGAGTAGTCGACTTGCATCGGGATGAAGTGGAGCCATGCTGTGGGAATAGAGTCGTGTCAATATGGATAGTTATCGATGGGAGGAGAAGGAGGGGAGAGTGACGAACGAATGCACCAGTCCTGGAAACGAGAGAGGTGATGAGTTTCGAATGGCACACGGAGAAAGAGGATAAAGACCACTCACGGTCCAGAACTCTGGGAAGACTGTGGCTTTTACGACGGCAGCATTGGACAGCATCAGTCGTCGGAAACGACCAGACCAGCTGTTGCCGTCAACGTCTGCAAATTCAAAGTTCAAAATCAGCCTCTCGTGAGCAACGGAGCAATGGGACCGAGAACGCACCCAACACGTATTTGTAGAGCGCTGCCCGATCAAACGAGATCCTCCTGTCGTACCCCCCAAACACCCGGTCCATGTCATCGCACGTCCCGTCCTCCTTCTTGCACTGCACCGCCGGCCCGACCATGCCCGTGTCGAGGAACATGGGGTTGAGGAACACGTTGGGCGACTCGGTGACGTGCGAGACGTCCTCCTCGTCCGTGATGACATACTTGCGGTTCCCCTCCTCCTGATGCGAGAGGAGGTGCAGCCTCGCTCGCTGAGTCGTCTTCCACGGCGTCGACGACTCCCAGTACGGCCCCGACGTCTGCCCTCGCCACTGCAGGATCCCGAACGGCCGTTCCTCCCAACTAAAGTCTTTGAGCTGCTCGAGGTCGAACTGCTCGATGATGATCGAGTGGATGTCGCCGAATCGGGTTTGGACGCCGGGCGTGAGGAGCGGCATCACGACTGGCGGCTGGTGCGAGTAGACCCAAGACGTCGTGGCGTGGAAGTGGCGGTACTGGGGGGAGTTGCACACGTCGAGGTACGCCGAAAAGTCCTCGATCAGGGTTCCGATCGAGCCTTCGGGGAGCGGTGGCATCTCGAGCCCCGTCGAATCCTTGTCCGGCCAGCCGTACTCGAAGCCTGCCTCGCGGACGGCGGATCCTGGAGGGCAGAACGTCGACATGCCCCAGTGCGGTGGAGGGCCTTTCTCTACGGGGTCCAACCCCACCGTGTCGTCGTCTTGGACCAAAAAAGAATCAGAAACAATTGAGTAGTTTGTGAACATAAATGAAAGGGGGACTCACGAAGGCCCTTGGCCGCCAACGATTCCAACCGCTCCCTCTCCTCCGCCACGATACCGACTCGAGCACCGTCGTGGCCGTTGTAGATCATCAGCATGTCCGGCAACAGGTGCACGAACCGCTTCATGAGGTCCACCACTCCGATCGCACGGTTGTGATCAAACAACTCTCCCTCCCGCGACGGCTTTCCATCGGTAACGCGGATGCCCCAGATCTTGTCGAACGTCTTGGAGAGGTGGTCGACGCGCTTGCGGAAGCTGGGACCGTCAAAGGCGTGGTAGAGCTCCATGTCTTTCGAAATGAGGTCAAACTCGTCGATGAGCAAGACGTTGTTGGCTTTCGCGAAGGCATACCTGCACCGACAAGGTCAGCACCACCGAAACGTGGCCTCCCCTCCCCCTCATGAATGTCACGCACCACTGGTCAAAGCCCTTTGGCGGTTTCCGCTTGTGCCTCCTGATGTACTCTGCGACTGCCTCCTTGAACGTCTTGCTCTGCCTGTCCTTCAACGCGTCCCACTTTTCCCTCGCGCGATCCATGAGAGCTCCAATCGGGTGCTCCTCACCCTCGACGACGACGATCCTGCCGTCCTTCCTCTTGCCAACGTCCCGCAACGCATGCTTCGACCTCGCCTTGAGCTTCGACCCTGCCTTCTTCTTCGCTCCCGCCGCTGCTCCGCCTGCACCGCCTTTGGCCGCACCCTGACGGACGCCGACCATGACCTTCTTCTTGCGTTGCGCCTCCATCTTCTCCATCAGGTCCGCGCCCTGGATCACCTCGTCCTCGTCGGCCCTCGCCCGTAGGAGGTCAGGGTTGGCGGGCACGATGGCGTCCAGGCGTTCCCGCAAGCCGGCGGCGTCGAGCTTGGCCCCGCGCGGGATGTAAGGTTCGACGACGCGCTTCATCCTGGTGACGCCGCTGCTGTTGGACGAGCTCGAGGCGGTCATGATGTAGAGCATGGTGACGACGACGAGCAAGAGGACGATGCCTCGCCGTCCGAGGACGTAGAACGGGCGGAGGATGACGCCGCGAAGCGAGATGCCTGGGGCACTCGTCGCGCCACCTTTGGAAGGGTCGTAGAACTGCCGGCGGCCGGTCGTTGGGCCCGGGAGGGTGGGTTGCGAGGACGGGAAGAGGAACCCAAAGATGCCTTTTGACGGTGGCTGGTCGTACACGCTCGTGGACGCCGACTTGCGGTGGTACTTTGAGGCTCCGAACTGGCCTTGACCGATCTGGGGCGAGCGGCCGCCGCCGCCTAGACGAGGCGTGCTCGAGATGCGCGGCGAGGGCGAGACGAGGTCGACTTCGGCGCCCTGGCCGTGGCCAGCGAAGGCACCGTCGTCGATGCTGGGGGAGACGGGATGCGAGCCTGCGACGGGCGAGAATCAGCTTCGGGAGGCGAGGCGGCGGTGTGGTGTGGTGTGTGGTTTAGCGCAAACGGAGTGTAGCTCACCTGCATCGCCGCCCAGTGGCAATCGCCGCCCAGGAAGCTCCTGCATGAAGACTGACGGGAGCTCCCGAGCTGGACCTCTTCCTCGCAGAACCGTCGCGGCGACGGGCGATGGGACGAGGCAGAGTGAGCTGGCGCGCGCCGACGAGCAAAGGAAGGCGGCGAGGGCGACAGGGAACGGGAGCCCTGGAGGTGGTTTCTGGGTGGAGTTACGGCGTCGAAGGTGACCAGGAACGGGGACAACTGGACGAATTTCGCGGCAGATCGGAGGAGATACGAAGCTGAGCGAACACGGAGCCCAGCCGTTGGACCTCGTCGCGCAAAAAGGTGGCGCAGTCGGGACCAATCGACCTTCTACTCGCCACGCTGACGTGTCAAAAATTCGGACCGTATCCTACGAGCAGTGCTGCTTCCCACGAACGACTGGCTGGCAGCTCGCTGCAATTTTGTCGTTCCAAGGCCAGCGGTGAGAGGGGAAGACACGTGTCAGCCGCGAAAGGTCCAGACCGCCTGTCGATGCGCAGCCCCGTCGGATGCCCAAGTTTGCCCGTGCTGTTCCCCCCTCCTTCTGCCCAAACGTCTGCCCTCTCGCGCTCCGTATCGGGGCCAAAGTAAACAAGCCGCCAGGCGCTGAGGAGGAGCACCGACCCTCGCCGCACGATGAACGGGCAGCTCAACCCTGGGCCGTCGAGCATCTACTACGGCGACACGAGCCAGCACCACCAGCCGCACCAGCACACCACCCAGCACCTCCAGCAGCAGCACCAGCATGCCATGTGCGACGGCACCGCCTGGTCCCATCCCGAGTACCGCGCCCTCCGCGACAAGTTTGACGCGACGCTCGAGCAGCTCGCCGTCGCCAACGCCAAACTCGCCGCCATGTCGTCCCTCGCTGGCCAGGGCGTCGTCGGGACCGCCTACAACCCCGGCGCGCCGTCGTCGTCGTCGAAACTAACCCGTCAGTCGGTTGTTTACTTTGTGCTCTGCTTTGCGTTCGTAGGCGGCGGGCGGGCCATCGCTGACTGCCACCGCTGGTGAACAGGACCCCACGGTCGACTCTCTCACTCGGGCCATGCGAGCTTGGTCACCCTGCCCCCACCCGAGGTCGTCCAGTCGTATCGCCAGGCGCTCGAGGGGTGGGAGCGACCGGGCAACTTCAGTCCAACTCAGCTCCTCCTCGTCCGTACGTTGGATTTTTTTGCTCTGTTGGGAGAGGTTACCTCTGGTGGACTGGCAGGCAGGCTGACTCTGTCGGACCCACAGCCAACTTCTCGGCCTCGCTCGCCGCGTCGACTGGCCTGCAATCCCACATCCCCAACCTCAGCGGCGAAGCCCCCAGCGCGCAGGAATGGAAAGGCATCTGCAAGGACCGGAAACAAGTCGTCGCCGCCCTCCTCGACACGCAACAGACGTGGACGGCGCAGGACGAAGGGCTCGTCGACCTCGCGGCCGAGTGGTTGGAGATGAAGTACGAGCGCTTGGCGCTGTGCGAGCTCGACGGGCGGTGGAAGGCCACGGCGATCATCAAGGCGAGGTTTGAGGAGGCGAGGAAACCGATCACCAAGGGGACGACCGTCAGGCCGAGAGACGACAGCGACGGCGGCGCGAAGAAGAGGAAGCTCGAGCACGACGTGGTCGTCGACCCGAGTCTGCCTCAGTGAAGGTGCTTTGTAGGTTGGAAAACCGTCAAGAGTGTGTTGGGCATGGGGTGATCAGAGTTGTGATTAGTAGTTTTTGCTTGTATTGTTATCAAGGGTTTGTCTGGATTTTGGCATTGAAAGGCCAACGCGTCCACGTCAGCTCAAGTGTTGACATGTTCCTCGAAGAATCGTCGAGCCTAACCGCTAGCTATATTTCATGTGATAATGCTGCCTTTTTTATTACATAATAGGTTTCCTTGCTTACCTGGATTAGTCAGGAAAGAGAGGGCTGCAGGTTCGTCGCCCCAAGTTTTGAGCCGGGACGCTGGGACAGCTTCGCTTCTTCCTTTTACCTCCCACTCCACCTCGACTTCTTTGCCAACTCAAACTCACAACAAAGTCGCTACATATGATGCCTGGAGGAACAGTTTGGGACGAAAAGGACGACAAGTGAGCGCATATCCTTTTCATCCTCCGAGGTTTCTTCACCTGATTCCTCTCCCAGCGCGCTCATCTCGCTCGAGATCGAGTACCGCCACCTCGACTGGCAGGAAAAGTGGAACACTATCGTGGCTGAACTGAACACGCAGGCAGGGAACGAGAGGACGCCGCGCGAATGTTCGGGACGTTGGAGCAGAATCAAGGCGCGCGGTAAGCCCCCCTTCGCTTTGCCCTACCCCTCTCCTCTGCTCACTCTACACACTTCAAACGAGTACTAATGGAGATATGTGCTTGTTTGTTTAGGCTGCAAGGAATCTCCCGCGGGTCCGAACTCCCAGATTGTCAGTCAGACGAAGCGTGCGGCTCAACCTCCAGCCCCGGCAGGTTTGTCGGTCTCGCTCGACGTCCCACGCCCCTATCACGCTGACCGTGCCCTACCCTTCCTCCAGCAAACAAGAAAGCGACCAAAGGCAAGAAAGCGATGCCTACGCCGACTCCTCCGGACTCGTTTGAGCCACCCTCGTCGACGGAAGAACCTGCGCCCAAGCAGAAAACGAACGCGGCGAAGATGGCCAAGGTGAGGGCCGCGAAGAAGAGGCGTGGTCAGCAGAAGAAGAAGAAGGTGGAGGTTGAGGATGAGATTGATCTTCAGAACGACGTCGTGGTCAGTCCTTCCTCTCTCCTTCCTCCGTTTCTTGCCTCGGCTGACCATCCCCTTCCCTCCTCGTGGCACAGCCTCAACTCGCCGAGTCCTCTGTTGTCGCTGGTCCTTCGGGACAAGCCGTCGTCGAGGTGGCCGATGCTATCGTCGCACCTTCTCCCCAAATTCTCTTCGACCAGTTCGCCAACAACAACCCTGCTCCGAGCACTTCCGTCCAGGAGAGGAGGTACAGGCACCACGAGAACATCCTCCAGACCCTCGTCCAGTTTGGCCAGTCGCTGCTCGCCCACAAGGATTCGTAGAAGACAATTCGGACTTTCGATGGTTGTGCCTTGGTTGTATAGTTACTCGAGGGAAGTTTTTTGGTGTGCCTTCGCCGTCGGTGGATCGCTTGAAGGTTTTGTATCCCTTTCTGCAACGGAGCGTTTTTGTTGAGAGAAGCTTTCAGATAATCCCGGAGCACGAAAGGATAAAGGCCTGAGAGAAGAGAGAGAAAGAGTAGCGAGATGTTGGCGAAAGTACAGGTTGGTCCCATTTTCAAAAAGTAGAGTCTCCTAATAAGAGGGCAGTGCCTCGCGCGACATCTAGTGCGTCTGTTCAGGGGAAGCATTGTCAGCTCGTGCTTGACGCTGCAACGCGCATGCGATCAGTCGACTTACCGGCTTGATTTTGAAGTTCAGCGAGATAAGAGAGAAGACCAAGATCTGTGATGGACTTCCACCTCAGCACCTGCGCGACTTCCTCAGCGCGACCAGCCAAAACGCACCTTGAGATCCTGCACGAGATAGTAGAACACCCTCATTCCTTCTGGGTCGTCCGAGCCCTGCACGTCCACCAACGAACCGATCTTCGCCGTCTGCAAGGGTGGTGTGAGAGAGCGTTAAACATGACCTTCTCCGTGAGCGCGCGCTGGGCGGAAGGGGACGGGACGAACCTCGAAAGAGATGTGGGTGTCACCAATCTTGACCTCAAGCTCCTGCTTTCCAACAATGTTCTTCTTCGGCCACAGCTTGTCGTCTTCCCTGTGGGCCGGTACGAAGCACGACAGTCAGCATTCACTCCGCCCCTGGCGTGTTGTGCTCGTCGCCAACCCAGCTTTCAGAGAACTTGAGAGGAGAGCGAAACGCACTTGATGATCTCACTCGACTCGACGATGTTCTTCAACTCAGACACGGTGAGCGCCGAGAGGTAGACTACAAACCAGCCCCAGCACGGGTGGTCAGCGCTCGCCCGTCTCGCCTCGCTCGGGCCTTCGCGCTCGGGGTGGCAGACTCACGCTCTTTTCGGATAAGCGAATCATTTCGGTAGCTGGGGAGAGGGGTGCATCGAAGGGTCAGCGCGATGTCCTGGACGGAGAGGGTGCTTGCCTGTTCTACGACCCCCTCTGGCGCACGATCCAGAGCTCCACAGCTCCCCTCGCCATCTTTGCACTACACTTCCACCAGCGATCTTCCAAGCCCTCTTGCTTGCCCTCAGCTGCCAGCCGATTTAGCCTCGAGAGTGGCCGAGGTTGCGTCGTGCGCCTGACTAGCCGCGTGCGCCCTCGTTCACGATGGTCCTGACAGCGTTGGAAGCGCGGCGAGACATACTTTGAGTTGTTGGCGTAACGGAGCCTTCCCTGAGAGTACTCGAACTCGAGGAACTCGTGGCCGTGCTGTCCCTGGTGACCGGTGCTGTGGAGCGTCGACGGATGGGAGGACGGGGTCAGCACGAGCGACGACAAGGAGGAACGAGGGGGAGGAGCTGACTAGTAGCGCAGGTAGAAAGGGTCGTTGGCAAGGTTGGGACCAGGCTGTGTCGTAGGAACGTCCGACATGTTTTGATATAGAGAGTTGTGGGGGTGGTGGTGGGAGGTCAACGAGCGTCGCCTCCCGAAGCCCAAGTCGATCGCGCGAGTTGACCTCCGTCCACAACAATCACTTTTCGCATCACTTGTCGACACTATGGCAGCAAGGGCCCGACCAGCACAGCTTGAACTGTTCAAGTTCTCTCTCTGTAAGTCGTGTTACTCTCTTTCCTTGGGCTTCTTCCAGGCTCACGATTCGCCCCTCCAGATGTCTTCTTCCCCATCGCCATCATGCTCCACTACGGCGACCCGGACTGGTACGACAGACATGTCGGGCCTATCAGAGATCACTTTATCAAAGCTGACAAGCCTCAGGTGCGTTTGCTGCCTTTTGCATCCGTCTGGAGCGTGCTCCAGAGCTGGGACCTGACTTCTCGCGTCTTCTGCTTGTACTCTGCGCCTTGCGTCTGTCAGCCTGTGCAACCCCAGACGACAAGCGAGCTGAAGGAGCAGCTGGAAAAATTGAGACAAGAACGACTGGCGAAGAAGGCGGCAGCGGCGAGTGCGAGCGAGAGCGCGACGACGTCCGAGTCGAAATGGGTGTGAGGTACGGAGGAGACCGAGGTGCGGAGGAGGAGGAGGAGGATGGAAGGCGACTTGTATCATGTAAAGTATGCATCTGGGATTCGACATCTACTGCACACCTCTCTATCTTTCCTGGCGTCGAGAGCTGGGTTCAGGGTTGAGGGTTCCGATGCGAAGCAGTGGCGTCCTCGAGTGCGTTCTTCTCTTTTTCGCGCCGGGTTGTGTCTCTTCATCCCTGTAAATTGATTCAATGGGATGGCGTCAGCATTTTGTAGTGATTCTATTCTCCAAGGTAACTTCATGTGAGTAACGCCGCGTCAAAACGCTCCAACTCCGTCTAAAACTCGCCTGCACCGCCTCGAGAAACGTCGCTCGATTGTGTACCCCTAAAACAGATGAGCACTCTTATCCTAAGCTTTGCTTGGTACTACATGGCTCACTTGTGGCTTATTCGGTGGCCATCGACGAGTCAGACTGTTGGCTTGAGAGGCCTCGCAGCTTCAGACCCACAGCTAATGACCAAGCGGCTCGCTTGTAGGCAGTTCCTGAGATGCGACAAGGCTGGAAACCTGGTGCGAGTGCATCACTTCACTCGCTTCTGGATTGCCATCCGAAGCCTTGAACATCGACAGTCAGTCACTGGGCACTGGCGCCAAAGAGCGACACGTGTGGTTCAGCCTTCTGCAGAAGGGCGGGTGAAAGAAAGTGGTACTCGACGAGGTCTTGATCTTGCACAAAGGTTAGGTAAATGGAAGTGAACTGTTCTGCATACCTTTGACCTTTCGATTGGCCGTGAGGCATCATTGAGGGGCCTGGTCAAGTCCGCGGAGGGGGCCTAGCGCACTGGGCGCCGCATCTCCTGTTTGCTTTTAGTTTGCGACCACACCTTTGCCTCTGCCTTTGCGCTCTCAAAAGTCAACCAAAAGTTCCATCAATTGTGTGACTACTTCAGTCGTCGCTGGGCTTTGACATCGGCGTTCCCGATGAGCTTCACGTCGAGGAAACGCTCGTACAGTAGCGGCTGGGACTCGTCGAGCTCGTCGAAAAAGGGCAAGGGCCACGAGGACATCCGTTCTCATGCTCCTACAATCCCACAGACTCGGCTCAAGCGGCTCGAACTCGTGAGATGGTGCGGACCTGGCGCCGTCTCCGTCGAGTGGTTCTCGCGAGGAGCAGCGACTTGCGCCATCGACAGGGACGGCATGGTCGAGATCCTTGTCCAGGAGTCTGACGAGGACGACAATCGTCCGACATACATTTCTCTCACCATCCCGTTCTCCGCCGTCTCCCGCGTCTCTTCCGTCTCAGCCAACCCCGCGGTGTTCCTCGACTTGGACCATCCGTTCTTCATGCGACGTGTGATTGTGCACCACGACGGCACTGTAAGCTCATTTCAAGACTATTATAGAAAAAGAAATTCTCATCCGCGATCCTTGGAACACAGCAAAAGTTGCTCGAGCGACCGCTTTACATCGACGTCCTCCACAACGAAGTCGCCAAATTCGTCGGCCGCTCCGTCTGCCTCGAATTCCCTTCCATCTCAGAGCAATCGAACTTCGTCAACCTCACCACCACAGCCGGATGTCCCATCGTTCTCCTCGACGCTGTCACAACCCTCAGCGGTAGCCGCTACGCCCCTGCCGACCTCAAGACTCTTCGCGAATGGACGTCGACGCTCGACGTCCCGCCCGCGTTCCAGCTCGACGGCCTACTCTACAACGGCATACTCGACGCGCCCCAGCTCCTGTCCATCCGACCAGCCGTCACGGACCTCCTGGAGAACTACAGCTCGTCCCAAGTCGAGAAGATCCTCGTCGCCTTCGTGACCCGACTCCTCGACCCTCGAGTTAATCGAACAGCCTCTCCAGAGGGGCCTGACGATGCACTCGTCGTTGGGCTTGATGGCGAGATCATCATCAAAGATCTTGAAGGCGCCCTCGGCGAGCTTGACCACGGCCACCACTTTTCGGAGGGCGAGCTGGTGGAGAAGCTGGAAGCGGCGCAGGAGGTCTTGAGCTTCGTTAACCTGCAGCCTGAGCACGAGGCGAGGACGATTACGGTCACACCATCTCGCTTTATCTTCTCCGGTGAGATCCCTCTTTGAGTTTTACTCCTTGAGCCATGGCGTAAGCTCACGCGGAGCCACGTGGCACGATCTCCAGGACCCAATGTCGAGGACTCGAACGCCGTGATTCGACAATACGGTCAGCCAGAGTACTTCCTGCGACTGGTCTTTCGAGATGAGCATGGCGACTCGGTCAGGGCTAGGCCGCGCGAGGACGCTCAGACGGAGAAGTTCGTCGACCGGAGGTTCGGCTACTTCTTGCGGTATGGAATGGAAGTCTGTGGGAGGGACTTCGAGTTCCTCGCGTACTCTTCAACGGCTCTGAAGTACCAGACGGTCTTTTTCGTCGCGCCTTTCGTTCACGGTGAGGACCTCGTCACGGCGGAGACCATCCGACAGGCGCTCGGCGACTTTACCAAAGTCATCAACATTCCAGGTTCATCTGCTTTCATCATGGGCGAGCACCAGACCAAGAGCTCATAATTTTGAGCTTATAGCTAAGTGGATGGCGAGGATGGCTCAACTCTTCGGATCGACGAGACCCTCAATCACCCTGACAGCCGACGAGATCGTCGAGATTCCCGACATCGAGAGCGCAGGGCCACCAGTCTCCTGCCACACCGACGGCGTCGGACTCATCTCTCCACTGCTCGCCGACGACATCAACGAGAAGCTCTCCGAGGGCCTCACTCCAGCTCAGATTGCGAAGAGGGTTCCAGGAACGTGTTTCCAGGTGCGGACGTTTCTGATCTGTCTTATTCGGGCCCTGGGCTCACGTGGCCTCATCGTAGATCCGACTTGGCGGCATCAAGGGAATGGTTTCCGTGGACCCATCCCTTGAAGGAAGAGTACTCCAAGCTCGGCCATCGATGATCAAGTTCCTCTCGGAGTCCCGGACTCTCGACATTGCGGGCAGCTTCGAACGTCCTCTCCGAGCGTACCTCAACCGCCCGCTCATCAAGATCCTCGAGGTAAGACCATCTTC
This sequence comes from Pseudohyphozyma bogoriensis, assembly GCA_024364755.1. Classification (NCBI taxonomy): domain Eukaryota; kingdom Fungi; phylum Basidiomycota; class Microbotryomycetes; family Chrysozymaceae; genus Pseudohyphozyma; species Pseudohyphozyma bogoriensis. Next base: position 305,120 of record JALBUQ010000001.1, read on the forward strand.
CTCACAGTCTGGGCCTTAGGCTGACATTTTGTGAGATATAGGACCTCAAAGTCTCTCACCAGACCCTTCTCGACCTACAAAAGCAGATGCTTCAGGACATCGCCGGTTGCAAACACTCGTGGTTCCTCACCTCCCTCTTTCTCGACGATTTCGGCCTCGCCCAATCCGCCCGCCTCTCGTCCACCCTTTCCCTCCTCTCTCCCGTCCTCCCGCGAGCAGACCTCAACTCGCCTTTCTTGGAGGAAGCTCTCTCCCTCGCCGCCTCGCACACGAAACGAGAGCTCAAGTGGAAGAGTCGGATTCACGTCCCGGAGAGCTGGAACCTCGTCGGCGTCGCCGATCCCTCTGGCTATCTCTCGGAGGGAGAAATCTTTGCCTGCATCCACGAGCCCGGGAAGCCGCCAGAGTATCTCGAAGGTCTCGTCGCGATCAGCAGGAGCCCGACGATGGCGGAGGGCGACGTCCAGGTCGTGCGTGCGGTGGGCGAGCTTCCGGAGGAGTTCGCGCCACGCATTCGCGGCCTCGTGAACTGCGTCGTGTTCTCCACTCAAGGTTAGTGATATCCAGCTTCAAGTCGTGTACAGGTTTAACCCAGGCTCCCAGGCAAACGATCACTCCCCTCCTGTCTCGCCGGCGGGGATCTCGATGGCGATCTCTACTTGGTCATCACCAACCCCGACCTGATCCCTAAGAAGTGTTATCCCGCGGCTTCGTATGATGCTCCCGATCCGAGGACAGTGAATTACCCCTGCACGATCGCAGACGGAATCAACTTTTTCCTTGAATGTGCGCAAACCTGAAAGACTTCTTCTTGACGAAGCGCTGACGTGGTTGACGTCCTTTCAGACATGCTCAACGATCGCACAGGCCAGGTCGCCACCAGACACCTTCACATAGCAGTAAGCATAAATAGATGTTCTTCGAAGGCGACCTGAGATACATTTGCCCTGCAGGAACTAGAGTTCGACGGAGTGTTCCATCGCGACTGCCGCAAGCTCGTTCAGCTGCACTCAGACGCCGTCGACTACGCAAAGACCGGTGTTCCTGTCCCTTTTCAAGCTATCCCTCGAGCAAACGGTGGCTACCCGTGAGCTTCCTCCTGCACATTGTGGTTATGACCGTGCCCTAAACTGACCTACGCAGTGATTTCATGAGCGACCCGAAACTTGGCAAACGATCGATCGAGACGGACGGAATCCTAGGAAAGCTCTTCAGAGCCGTCGACGAGTGTATCGAAGGAGGACCTCGCTCGCTCCTATCGGTTCACAAGCGAAGGCAGAAGCAGGCCAACAAGACGCTTGACCCCAAGCGCAAGCTCAGCACCGCCCTCGCGTCTCTCGTCGACCCTCCGTTGCCCCAAGTACCTCCCCAAGCGCTCGTCTCTCAGCTCTCGCACCTCCTCCCAGCATTTTCGGAAGAAATGGTGAGGATCGCTCGGCACGCCACGGTCACCGACGAGCCTACGGAGGCGGAACTCCTCATCGGCGTCCAGGCCGGGTCGGGGAAGGAGCAGCGCTCGGTCAAGAACGTCGTGCATCGGATGACGGAGCAGACGAGCGCCCTCTTCTCGAGTCTGAGAAAGGAGCTGCAGGGTGGTCAGGGCCAGAGTGTGAGGAGAGGGTGGGCGGCGTGGTGTTTGGCGGTGGAGGAAGACGCGACGTCGAGGGATCCAAGATTTGGCGTGAGGACGTTCGGGTTGATAGCTTTGAACGTGTTGTTGGAGGGGTTGGAGATCGAGGAGAAGCACTAGCTGGTGAATGAAGAAGATTTTGGAGAGAAACACTCCTCTTGGACCCCCAGCTCTCGCTGCACCTGCTTCTGCTCTTCGCTGAACGATCGTGTCGCGTTCACAGCCACCCTTTCCACCACGACTTGCTTTCCGATTTACTCTTCTCCAGCTCCTCCTTCTCCTTGATGACCTCCTTACCTCTCTCGCCCACCAAGACGCCGCCTATCCGCTGCTCGCCTGCCGCACCTGCCGGCCGCTTACGCGCCTGCGCCTGCCTCGCCTTGATCTCGTTGACCACCGACGCCATCCTCGCTGCCTCAGCCGTCTGCCTCGCCCTACATGTCTCCCTGTTCGCAAACGCGACGAGTTAGCTCTCGATCGCGAGCCAGCACGCAGCCGGAAATGACGGCGACGGCAGAGCGCAAATAAAACTCACCATGCTGCCAGCGACCCGACGCCCCATGCTCCGACTGCCCAGTTGGTCGCCACGCCGACAGTGTCCCACTGACTTTTCGCTCCTCCTCTCGCGAACAGGAACCGCACGGCGCCGATCGAGACGCCCGCGACGATGCCAAACATGAGCGATGTTCGGGCGCACGGCATCGTCGGGAGGTTCTTCAGGTCCTTGACGGGGTCGATCGTTGCAAAAGCATCGAGAATCTTGGGCTGTGGTGCTGAGCCTGAGGGCGTCGGAGCAGTCGAGGAGGACGGTGTTGGCGTTGGTGCTGGCGGAGGAGATGACATCGCTTTTAGGAGGGGGCGGTGGCTGAGGCGATTGATTGTAGAACGTAGACAGTCGTGCAAAATGCTATTCTCTATTTTGATGCGCCGATTTTGATGTAATTTGACAAGACGATGCGAAGGATGAGGAAGAACGAAGAAAGGGAGAGCGCGGACGACGGGAGGTCAAAGCCAACCCCACAGCTCCTCGGACCTCACTTCAACTCTCATCGGAATAACTCTTCGAAAGAAGTGATTGCAGGGTAAGGGAAGCCAAACATGTTCTGAAATACCAACACACACACTCCTCCACCCTTTCGGTCGCCGCTTAGTCTGTAAAGGTCGAGCAGGACTCAGCACCACGTCAAGGCGAGAGAGAGCGAGACCAGGCTTACAGGAACGACCGAAAAGGGTCCATCGCTTGGAAGCCTTGCCACAGTTGGGGCACTTGTGCGACTCGGTGATGGCGGGGTACTTGGATTGGTCGTGGGGGATACACAGCGACTTGGCTCCAGCGGAGGGGGCCTTGTCGTCCTCGGGTCCCTCGACAGCCCTGAAGGATCGAACGTGTCAGGTTCGAAAGTGCAAAGGAATGAAAGAAAGGAAAAAGACGCACTCCGAGGTACTACGCTTCTTAATGTCATCCTCACAAGCCTCCTCCTCACACCAGGGGATAACACAGATGTTCTTCTTGTTGAGCGTAGGGACGAAGTCCTTCCACTCGGTGATGACGCTGATGTGCTTGCCCATGGTCTCACGAGCACGCTCAAGCATCTCAGACTGGATCCTCTCGAGGAGGGCGGGGATCGAGGTGGCGAGGTCGGCGACGGGGAGGTCGACCTTCTCTCCAGTGTCACGGCGGACCGAGAGCACAGTCTTCTTCTCGTAGTCCTTGGGACCGATCTCGAGACGGATGGGAATACCCTGTGAGAGCACAAAGAAGAGTGAGCATGAGCATCGCATTGGAATATATCCAGCAAGCGATGAGACGCACCTTGAGCTCAGAGTCGTTGAACTTGAATCCGGGGGTGTAGCCATCCCTCAAGTCGGCACGAGCCTTGACGTCGACGGCCTGCAAAGCCTTCTCGATCTTTATAGCCTCATCCTCAAGCGTCTTCCTCATCTCGTCCGTCGTCTTGGCGGTAATTCCGACAGGAACGATCACAACTTGCTGCTGAGCAACGCGGGGAGGGATGACGAGACCCTTGTCGTCACCGTGGACCATGACCATGACACCGATGGTCCTAGTCGAGAGACCCCACGAGTTCTGCCAGACGTTGATCTTGTCTCCGACCTTGTTGGGGTCCTCGACGACGATGTTGAACATCTTGGAGAAGTTCTGGCCGAGGCAGTGCGACGTTCCTCCCTGGATACCACGTCCGGTGGTGGGGACGAAGCCCTCGACGGTGGTGGTGTAAAGTCCTCCGGCAAACTTCTCCTTCTCCGACTTGACTCCCGGGATGACTGGGACGGCGAGAAGCTCCTCGTACACGCGGCGGTAGAGGTCGAGGATCTGGAGAACCTCCTCTCCGGCCTCCTCCTTGGTGAGGAAGGCGGTGTGGCCCTCCTGCCACAAGAACTCGCGAGTGCGAAGGAAAGGCTCTAAAGATCATCGAGCTAAGTCAGCCCAGTGCTTTCCCGTGCATCGCAACCTAAGACACGTACGAGGGTTCTTAAACTCCCAACGAACCACAGAGTTCCACTGGTTGAGCCTCAAAGGAAGGTCACGGTGAGAGCGAATCCACTATTAAACATGAAAAAGGTAAGTCAAATATTTCTATCAGCACACTGATGAGGAACGGACCTTGGCGTAGTAGGGGTACATGACGGTCTCAGACGTAGGCCTGATGGCGATGGGCTCCTCGAGATCCGACTGTCCACTGTGATGACGAAAGTTTGAATCAGCGATTACTCTCACTCTGTGGAAAACTTCCTTACGCTCGGGTGACCCAGGCGACCTCGGGGGCGAAACCCTCGATGTGGTCCTTCTCCTTCTCGAGCACTCGCGAAGACACAAACATGGGGAAGTAGGCGTTCTGAACACCGAGTTTCTTGCTGTGGATTGAAGATCGTCAGCTGAATAAAGAGCTGAGATGTGGCTCGACGAACATTCCGGCATCGAACCAAGCTACATGAGAGCCGCGTGTCAGCATCGCGTCGCCGCAAGATGAATGTTTAAGGGTAGAACGCACTCTGAATCTCCTGCCAGATGCCGTAAGAAAGGGGCTTAAGGATGTAGCATCCAGAGATGTCGTAGTAATCCATCATGTCTCCCTTCAACAGAGCCTACGCGTCCGTTGTTAGCAGCCGCTCGACAAGGAGCTCCAGTAAGCACGACGCACCTGCTGGTACCACTCTCCGAAGTTGGCGTATTCCTTCTTGACAGTCATACCGAGCTGGACACCACTCTGGCCCTCGAACTCCTGCTTGTTGCGGCCCTCCTTGAGCTGAGGAGCCTCCTTCTTGACGGCAGGCTTCGCAGGAGCGCTACAAGAAAGCCAAGATCAGAACGTTTGTCTTTCGCTTAGCACTTTACAAGTGCCAGGAAAGGTAACTCACACAGGCTCAGCACCCTTGAGAGCGAACTCGACCTCCTTGACGGCGGCACCCTCCGACTTGAAGGCGGCGACAATCTTGGCCCAGTCGGCGGACGAGAAGGAGAGAGAAGTGGCGGGGTCGACGGGGGAAGGGGTCGAGAGGGAGGTCGAGGAGAGGGAGTTGGAGGCGATGAGGAGGGAGGTAGCGGCGAGGGCGGGGGGAACGGAGAGGGGGGAAGCTGGACGAGAGATGCAGGAGCGTCAGCAGGCTGCATCTTGTGCGAGTGGGGGTGCACGACCTGATCCAAGCTCTACAACCAAGCTCAAAAGCCTATCGTAGTGACTTGTGGCAGCCTTTCGCTGCTGCCCAGTCGCACCCACACGACGCTCCGACCCGCCAGCAAAAAAAGGCCGCGCTCGTGCCGGGTCGCGAGCAAAGGGCGCAGAGACGACAACGACGACTCACCAGCCTCCCTGGTCCTTCCGATCATCTTCTCGAGGTCGGCCCCGGAGATGGCCCTCATGTCCTTGAGGCCGACGCTGGTCGCGAGCGCCTTGGCCGCGCCGACGTTCTTCTGCTCCTCGAGCGCGACGACGACGAGCTTGAGGTCCTGCTCTGGGTTGTCGGGGTGTTTCGATCCACTCTTAGGCGTGAAGAAGTACGTCTGGAGCGGGGTGGTCGCGTCGCTGGCGGGCGAGAGCGCGAGCGCCGACAGGCGGGTCGAGAGCGCGGCGAGGTCAGCCATGGTGCTGGCGACGATGGGGGCGAATTTGCGGGCGAGCGAGCGGGAAGTCGAGTGGAAGAGTCTGAGGGACTGCAGTTTGCCACCAAGTGAGCCGGTCGTAGACTCTGTTGGTAGTTCTCGTAGACTCGTGGACGGGACGAAGCAGGCCCGCGAAGCTTCCCTCTCTCAGAGTCAAAAACGATTCTGGGCCCTGGAGTCAGATACGTGGCCCTTTATTCCTCTCTCGTCGGGCGGAAGAAATGGAAAATAATACAATAGAGAAAATTCCACCAATCTTCTCTGACCCTCACAAAGACTCGTACAACCGTCGTCTCCCACGTCAACAAACACTCTCCGTCTCCCGGACCTGTTTACGCATCGCCGTGAACGGTCTCTCCATCGGCCAATCTCACACAGAGCTTGGGCTTGATTTGGAACTGTCACCAATACCAAAAAGATCATCAGCGACCGCCTGTTTTGAAGAAGAGAACCGCAAGGGAGACTGACAGTGGCAAGGGGCTTCAAGAACAGCTTGAGGAGCTGCACCTGGTTCGCGTTCAGAGTGTCGCCCTTCTTGCATACGGTGTGGGGCGCGTTCAAGGTTGGGACTCCTCGAACCATCGAAGTGACGAGTCCGAGTTTACGGAATTGAGGGTCGAGAGAGTGAGGTGCTGGGTCCTCGCCGAGCATGATGGGGCCTGGAGCATCAAGACGTGAGGATGGATGGAGGGTACAAGTAGCTAAGAAATCAATCGTACCAGTAGGCAGAATGAAGTCCTCGTCGACGACGTTTCCACTTCGTGCGAAGTCGTCCTTCTTGAACGACTCGAACCACTCCGTCACGACCGATGGCTCCTCGTTGGTGAACAGGATCCCAATGTTTCCCTCCAAAGCCTGCCATGTCATATGTTCATGAGCTAAAGTTCACCCAGCGATGGAGAAGACGACGCACGTTGGCAATCTTGTGAGCTCCGAGACGGCACTCGTCCTCGACAGTGGCGCCGAGAGCCTTGCGCATGACGGCGTTCCGGCCCATGAAGATCCTGAACGTATCAACAAGAGAATCCAGTCAGCTACTGCCCTCCTCTTCCCGCTAACTTTGCAGCTCGCTCCTCCATTAGCTGCGTCCACCACCGCCTTTGAGCTGGCATCAACAGGCTCCTTCCTTCCTCGTCCAACTCGGCAACAATCCTCGCCGATTGAGGACACGAATGAGACCGTAGACTAACTTGCTACCCTTCCACGCGGTCCTGACCTCCTGGAGGATGACGGTCCTCATGTGCTCGACGTCAAAGACCCAGACGTAGCTGAAGACATCGGCCTGCTCGCGGATGTTTTCGATGAGCTGCCCCTTGACCGCCTTGTCCTTCTTGGACGTCTGAGTGAGGGCGACGACGGTGTTACGTTTTGAGCGGGGCATGGCTAGATATAGTGAGAGTTGTGCGTGGTGGACGTGAGGGGCAGGAGCCAGAGCGCGGGCCCGTCGAAAAGTTGAGCGGGCGCAGAGCAAGTTTTTGGACGCCACTCTGACCTGCCCGCGCGCTCGACGAGGCCGGCCGCCGCACATCTCTGTCTTCCTCTCTACACTACTTTTCGGCACACTTTACATCAACTTATACCCACAAGACAAACAATGGCAGCTACGACGCAGATTGACGAGAACGCGACGTTCGCCGCGCTCGACCAGCAGCTCAACTCCGAGTCGACGCCCCTCGCTCAGCGCTTCCGGGCCCTCTTTACGCTCAAGGGCTTGGGTGGACTCAAAGCCATAGAAATCATCGGCAAAGGTGCGTCACTGTCACTTTGCTTTCCATCTAAACACGGGCGAAGGAGCGCTGAGACGACGACGGGCAGGGTTCGAGGGCGACTCGGCACTCTTGGGCCACGAGCTGGCGTACTGCTTGGGCCAGATCCACGACGCCAGGGCGATACCTATCCTTCAGAAGGTCCTCGACGACCCCAACCAGCACACGATGGTCCGACACGAGGTGCGTCTTCCTGCTGCCTCCGCTTTAGCGCGCGTGGCTTTCGCGCCGAGCCGTACAACCAGCAGCGACAAGTTGACACTAGATGCTTGCAGGCCGCAGAGGCGATGGGAGCCATTTCTGACCTGTCGGCGTTGGACATTCTCGAGCCGTATTTGAAGCATGAGAACGACTCGCTGAGGGAGACGGCGGAGATCGCTGTCGCCAAGATCAAGTGGGACAACTCGGACGAGGGCAAGGCTGCCGCACCAAAGTGAGCCATACTTTTCTCTAAGCTGACACATATACTCATCAGTTCAATCTGTTCACAGTCAATACGCGACGATCGACCCCGCGCCCGCTGCTACCTCCTCTCCCCTCGCTTCCACCTCCACGAAATCCGACCTCTCCGTCCCCGAACTCCAAAAAGTTCTCATGAACCCTTCCCTCCCCCTTTTCGAACGCTACCGCGCCATGTTCTCCCTCCGAAACAACGGCGGTGAGGAGGCCGTCCTTGCTCTTGCCACGGGCTTCCGTGACCCCAGTGCTCTCTTCCGGTGCGCCGTCTTCTTTGCTTTCCCATAGCGCAACGGATTCTAACGACCTTGCAAACTTGCACAGCCATGAGATCGCCTTCGTCTTTGGACAGCTTTGCTCGCCCTACTCCGTTCCATCATTAACCGAAGTCTTGCGCGACGACAAGGAGGAAGACATGGTGCGCCACGAGGCCGCCGAAGCGCTCGGCAGTGTCGGCACGCAGGAGTGCCTGCCCATCCTCAAGGAGTTTGCGACTAAGGAGGATGCACCGAGGGTCGTTAGGGAGAGCTGTGTTGTCGCTTTGGACTTTGTGCGTCGCCTCTCTGTTGCTGTTCTCGAGGTTGGAAGCTGACACGTGCGTGGTTCTCTAGTGGGAGCACGAAAACTCGGGAGAGCTGCACTACACCGCACCCGTCGTTCTTGCTGCTTAGGCCATGTAATACATTACTTTCTTTGTTTGTGAAAGAAGCCCTCGTTCAGCATTTCAAACGTGGCTTCTTCAGGCTGAATTCGCTCAGGTGTGGTCGTTTCGTCTTCCAGCTCTGTTCCCGGACGGACCTTCGCCTCGTGATTCGCTCTTGTTCAGAAACCGGACCGTACAATGCTGGAACCCCCAGTCATTCGTCTGGCCTGACCTGACCTCGGCATGTGCGTCTGTTCCCGAGCTGACGTGGTGTGTTCTCGATCTCGCGCGAATTAAAGTGCCTTGCCTTGTGGACGGGCGTGCCTGAGCACCGCCCGGCGCTGGATCATCTCGCTGGATAAGAAAGGCTCGCCCCTCCCTCTCTCCTCTCTATCTCATCTCATCTCAACCTCCCTCGACCGCCCAACAATGCGCTCGACGGGCTACAGAATATCTCCGATAGTTGTCCTTGCGCTCGCTTCGTCGGCCAAAGCACAGTTCTATGGTGAGCGGGCAGTGGGAGTGGGCAACAGGGTGGCGTGACCTTCGCAGTGAGCTGACCGGGGCGTTCAATGGTCCATTCACAGGCGACGGAAACTACTCGAATGGCACCAGCTACGGTATCAGGATTGGCATCGGAGTCGGTGTCGCCCTCGGTGGTCAGTCCTTCTCACCGTCCAACAAGATCCACTCCTCCCGTCGCCCGATCGCCAACAGCACGCTGACCTGACGCTCCCGCTCGCACTTCTCCGCTCCCCATCCCGACGAAAACACCAACAGTCGCCCTCCTAGTCATGCTAACTGGCTACATCATGCGCCGACGCCGAGCGAAAGCGTTCAAGCTCGCGTACCCGGTCAACGGGAACGGCAACAACGGTGGAGCGGCAGAGGCGGGCTACGGCGGAGGCGCGCAGATGCAGCAGGGAGCGTACAACCCTGGCTACCCTCAGCAGCCTTCGTACCAGGAAGCACCGCCGTACCAGCAGTACCGTCCTGACGCCAGCGGATGTGAGTCCTGTCCCGGGTTTACGGCGCCCATCCCCGAGGATCCTTCGGTGGTCGCTGACGGTCTTCCTTCAGACACTCCTAACGCTTACGGCAACCAAGAGGTACCAGCGACGTACCAGCCCTCCCACTCGCCCGCGCCTGGGACGCCGACGTACTACCCGCCGCCTCCAGGCCCTCCCCCGACGTCCGAGTCGGCCGCACCCACCGCGAACCACTACCCTCCTCCGCCAGGGCCACCACCAGCGACGGGTGAAGCTCCGCCATACAACGTAGAGAACGTTTCGCATACCCAGAAGTAATCCCCGAGGGCCCTGAGGCGGTGGATGTGAGGTCTGGGTGTTGCTGTTGTTTTGTTGGGGTGCGCGTGCGGAGCCCAGCTACCGTGGGTAGCCTTCCTTCTACTATTCTTTGCTATAATAAACGTAATGCTGTTGGATTCACATTTCTTATTGTCATCCAAGAGGACTGGTGGGAGGTTGCTCGAGCAGGACGTGTACCTCAAACAGGGAACAGCCTTGTTGGTCATCTACAGCTCCAGCCAACTCGAACCACAAAGACCTCGCCAGTCGAAGACAAAGGTGATTCAAAAAACGGAGGTCATCGTTGTCAGACACCCAGCTTCTCCATCCGCTGTACCAGCGCGCTCAACCTCTCGTCCAGTCCCTCCAAGTTTCCTCGCACCTTGCCCTCATTCTCCTTCACACTCCTCTCCAACCCGTCCAACACCTCTGACAATCCTTTCTCTCCCTCTCCGAGCCTGTCCATCTCCGCCTTCAGTCCGCTGAGCGTCTCTCCAAAGCTCGCCGCCGACGAATGCAACGTTGCGAGCGACCTCAATCGCGTGAGCAGACGAGGCGTCAGAGGGAGGAGAGGGTCGAGTCGTGGTAGCAGTGCGAACAGCGCATCCACTTTCTGCAGCGTGTCGGGGGCGATCGCTTCGCCGCCGCCTCCTCCCACGACAGGTTTCGGTGCCGCCGAGCCGAGCACGGGCGACGATGCTGGTCCCTTGGCTCCGTCGCCGGTGCCGGGGACAGCAACCGTCATCCCACCACTGAGAGCGACGTTCAGTGGTCGAGTGTCTCCGAGCTTGCGCCGAGACTCGTGGAGGCGCTCGAGATCGGAGACGAGGACTTTGACACGTCGTGAGATCGAGTCGAGGTGTCGTGGTTGCGTGAGGAGGGTCAGGAGGTGGTCGAGGCGAGTGAGCGTGGAAAGAAGTGGTGGTGGAAGAGGGTGTGACTATGGAAAAAAGTGTTTCATGAGCTAAGACGAACTCGTGGAGTTACAGAACAAACACGAACCTCATCGACGTCGGCCTCGTTCGCGCCGAGCGCTTTCTCGACGCTAGCGACGCGCTTCTCGAGATCACCAGAGCCTTCCTCCCGTTTCTGCTTCGTTGCTGTCGTAATATCCTGACTCGGGGGAGATGGTGCGATGGATCCCAACCCGAGTTTCGAGAGAAGCGAGCTCGACGCCTTGGCCTTTTGCGCGAGCCCCTTCGCATCGTCACCCTCCTTTTCGCCCTCGCCTTCGAGCACGCTCTTGCCCGTTACCTGAACCTCGACTCCACTCAGATCACCTCGCAACATCTGCAGCTGCTGGAGGATGACCGCCGGCGAGACTTCCTTCTTCTTGCCCTTGGCAGTGGACGATGACGGATCCTCCACCGCGACGTCCTCCAGCTTTTCCCTCAGCACATCTTGCTCGAGCTCCTCCACTTCTGATCTCAGCCGTCTCAGTCGCTCCAAGGTCGTCTCTTTCTCTGGCACGTCGTCCTCGCCGGTAACACCACGCGTCCGGGGTTGGAGCGAGTACGTGCTGGTCGAAGGGAGTCGCCTCGAGAACGACCTCTTCTCCTCTGTGGAACCCAGCAATCATGAAATGAAGACCGAAATCAGCACATACACGCCAACAGCCGAACATGTGGACGCCGTAGGTGCACCACCAAAGGACCAAACACGCACCTGTGCTCTCGCTCAAGCTCGCGGCGCCAAACTTGCGCCTCGCCTCGCCCGTGTCGAGCCTGCCGCCATCAATGTTCTCACTTGCGGGAGTGCCGGCCTTCTCGCCCCTCCTCAGCGAGGGCGACCCTGCTCGCGGGGCTTCAGAGTCCGAGTCCGAGTCGCGCTGGAGCGTGTTTGTTTGTTGGGTCAGCCAGCTCGCACGGGCTCAAGCGCTGGTGGACGGAGGGATGTACCTCGTGAGATATTTCTGATGGAACATCTGGAGTTTCGTACACATCTGGGGCAGAGTCCTGCAGCGGCGGCGAGAAGAGTGATGAACAGGAGGTCAGCTCGAGCTGTCGGGGGAGGAGCGAGCTCGCGAGAGTCGGGACAGGTCAAGGCAGCAGACTTGCGATGTCTGGAAGGTTCGCAAACTTGGACGGTACTGGCAGAGACTCGCTCATCTCGCTCCTTTGACGTGTCCGGCGGTGTGTTGCTGTTCAAGGCGAGCCTGAGCTGAGCTCGCGGCGCGCGCGCGTGGTCCTCGTCGCCCGGCGGTCCCAACTCCGCGGCCTTCTACAATTCGCACTACTTTGTAAAAAGTTCAACGCGTACCGATACAGTGCAGCAACTCGAATCTTCAACCAGCTGTCCAACTCTCTCGATGCTCGGCATTCCATCACCAGGTCATCAGAACAGGGCAGGACACTACCAGCCCTTTTTGTTCCCCTCCAACCCGGCGCGCACAGCGTTTAGGAACAGGAACGAGGAACAGCAGAACACAAAAAGATGTCGAAAGTTCCAAGTGCGAGAGCGAGGAAACAGTTCAAGCTATAGAGTTTAAATGTAGGGTGAATCAGAGAAGGAGGGGATGGTCTCAAAGCTGCAGAGTCGACACGTCACGACCTTGGATCCCACCGGCTCGTGCGTGCAAGGCACCTGAGCCTACACACTTACCAAGGAAGAGACTTTGCAGGGTCGTCGTGAGGCCTCTCTCCTCCAAGACCCTTCAACCCCCGGACCGAAACGCCGCGTGCGATGCTCAGGCCTGCTCGCCGGAGATCCTCAGCTCGAACGATCTTCTCCACTCACCATGAGAAGAAGAAAAGACGAACGGATCGTCGCCAAAAGTCCTCATCAACACGATCGCCTCTCCGGGGCTGCTCAGGAAGCTTGGGTCTCAGATCAATCGTCATCACGGCACCGCACCCCTTTGACCCACAGCAAACGAGCCGCGTCGTCGCGCCCCATGGAAGAACAGAACTCGCGGTGATGCTCTCCTCCGAGGAAGGGGCTTGCATGCAAAAACGAGGGAATAAACATTTCATTATGAAGCGCGTTTTGAGCAGTGGGGTACATACTAAGGGGGGCTTTAACACGCTACGTCGCGTGTTGGGGTGTCGGGCGCTAAAGAAGCGCGGTTCGGACCTCAGGTGCTAGCGAGCGGACTGTTCCCGCGCTCGTCCTCGTTGGGAAAGGAAACAAGCAGCGTTCTGAACTGCGTGAGTCGCTTGACGGACGCGTCGAGCTCCTCACCCCTGAAAAAAAAAGAGTCTGGGAGACGGGTTTGGTCTGGTTTTCGTGTTTGCGTTCGTGAGACGGTGGGGAAAAGGAAAAAAAAAAAATACCAGACGGGGACGTTGTGGTCACCGCCTCCTCCTGCCCGAGCCCTACGATCTGCGCTTGTTGGCAAATGCGTACAGTACTTACTCCCGTCGAGAAGACTTGGATATCATTTAGTCCTGGATCCGATCTGTATCGAGGGTGCAGCGGCTCACCCGCTTTACCTAGCCACCGAAGGGGTAAACCAACGCGCGCCACGTAACTTTCTCTTCCTCGCTGCGTGCTCTCGTACGACGGCATGTCTTTGCACAGGGTAAGAAGTCTAGCTTCATTTCGAAAGAGGAGGAACGAGGTTCTTTCCGCACCAGCGCGGTACAAGTGGGAGGGTCAAAGAAAAAAAAGGGTGGGGGGTAAGAGCTCTTGAGGGGGAAGAAAAAAAAATAAATAGGAAGAAAAGAGGAGATGATGCGAGGAGGGAGAAGGGTTGTCTGAAAACCAAAAAAAAGTGGAAAGAACAGATGCGAGTTTGAGAGTGGGTATGCGGGTTCGTCTAAAGGTAGTCTTGAGAGGCGAGGCTTTCTTCCGAGAGTGTTTGCGTTGCGAATGGCGGGGGATGTTGGGCTCCATAGGTGAGGGGTAGTGTCTATTTGCTCCAGAGAGGTATGAACATGGCGGGGGGGGGGTTGTTGACAAGAGAGGTGGACGGAAAGAAATGCCGGCAAGGGAGGAGGGGAAAGGGGCGAGCGATCTAGTGCTGCTCTTTTAGGTAGTAGGTCGACGCCACGCTCGACGCGGTCGACGACGCGCCGAACCACGAGTTGGAACGACCAGAGTCGTACACGTCCTCCTGGGCCCGCGACGAGGCGAGCGGCGCGTTCGCCTCGCTCGCCCACGCCTTTTGCAGCGACGGGCGACGAGCGCGTGGCGCGAGGCCGTCGTCCTCAGGCTCGACTTTCGGGGTCGTCCACTCGTCCGAGTTGGCTGGCGGGGTGGGAGTGCTGCCGGCGGGAGGAGTGATGGACTCCTTTTTGGGAGGCGTAGGGATCTCGGCCTCGCACATCATGTCCGAAGTGATGCCTGGGTGCTGCTTGACCAAGAGGTGTCTGGAAACAACGGGCTCTCGTCAGATGGGGCCCAAACAGCACAAAAGAAACTTCACAAGTGAACGCACCGACGGAGAGCATCCCTCCTGCTGAAGCGCTTCTCACAGCCCGGGCACGGGAAGGGCTTGACCTCGAGGTGGATGCGCTGGTGCCGCTTGAGGTCGTGGCTGCGCTGGAACGAGGTGCCGCACGTCTCGCACTGGTACGGCCGCTCACGCGTCTTTGTCGTGATCGAGTCGTTGCGGACCGAGAGGGGACGGAACGGCGGCGAGGGGTCGAGCAGGACGGGCGCGTCAAAGGTCGGGTACTCGTGCGCGACGGGCGACGCGCGCGCAAAGTCCTGCACCGAGTTGGAGCGCGAGTTGGCGAGCGAGGGCGGGGCCGAGTAGGGCGAGGACGAGCCGGAGCCATCGGACACGCGGCGGTAGCTGGGGATCGTGCGGGAGGGGCCGGCGAGGGGGGCGTCGGACGCGAGGAGGTGGGGGATCGGTCGGAGGGCGGCGTTGGTGGGCGTCGCGCCCGCGTCGAGGGGCGCCTGGCCCGGCGGGGGCGGGGTGTGCGAGTAGTACGGCGACGACAGGTGGGCGCCAGGGTACGAGGCTCCTGAGCTGAGGGAGCGGTAGGCGTAATACGGGGGCGGGGTGTTGGTGCTGGGCTCGCGCGCGTACGGATGCGAGGCATCGCCCGTCCGCCGCGAGTAGGCGTACCTCGGGTCGTCGCTGCCTGGTGCGAGGCGGGCGGCGAGTCGCTCTGGGTCCGACGTGCGGTCGATGGAGAACTGGGCGAGGCCGGCAGGGGGCGGGCCCTGGGTCGGGTACGCTGGGTAGACTGGCTGCTGTTGCGGCTGGGCGTAGTAGGGCGACGGCAGCGCGGACGACGGGTACTGCTGCTGCTGGTACAACGGGGCGGGCGGGTTCGACACCAGCATGGCAGCGTTCGTTCCTGCTCAAAAAAGAAGAATGCAGTGCAACAACCAGGCAGAGCGCGGTCAGCATGCCAAACAGTGGGCGCGGGAAAAAAGGGTGGTGATGCCGAGGGGCGGTGGTGGTGCTCGCCGGGACGAGCGACGAGCGGGGGTTCCGGGAGGTGCTCACCTGGACGGTAGTGGGCGTCGGAGAGTTGGCTGCTGTAGTCTGGATGGGACGGGTGCCCGTTCATCGGCGGAGGGACGCGTCGAGTGGACCGATGGGATGACAGGTGCGCCCCAAAAAGCTCTCGCGGCGGCGGCGCGGCAGGAGGGAGCGCTGGCGAGTGACTGAGCGAAGGCACCGAACTCTGCGCGGCCGGTGGGTGCCCGTCACAAGTTGATGCAAGTTGTCGTGTCGTGCGAGGGAGGGTCCTGCCCAGAGGTCTAGGGTGGTGGGTACAAGGCGGGCAAGGGCAAGGACGAGATGGACGCTGGAGCGAGCGAGCGAGCGAACCGCAAAAGTTGTCGGAGACGCGCGCGTGGTGAGCAGCGCCCGGTGCGCAGCGCCCTGCTGTCCCCCCGTCCCGCCTGCCCAAGCGAGCAAGCACACGCTGGCCGGCCCAAAAATGTGCAACAGAGAGGAAAAAGATCGCCGACGTGTCTCACGTGTTGCGCTCTTACGACATCCGTTGCCGCTAAATCGAGCGCTGCTCCGCTTCGCCCCTCGACCACTTTCCTTCCATCCAACAACCCGCTCGCCCCTGTGCGGACCTTCCCCTTCCATCCACCAGGCATTCACCCTCGAACTCGCCCAAGGCACATCCCCAGGGCGACAAAGGAAAAAAATCTCATTTTGGCACGCTTCCCTTCCCCCGGACTACGTCATCGGTCTCCTGGGCCTTCTTCCATGCGCTGACGTGGCCTCTGCCCTCGTCCCGTTCTAAAATGTAAAACCGCGAGGAACTGCCGGGAACTGGGCGAGTTACGTCACGAGCTGAGTGCGGAGTAAATGAAAAAAGAAGACGGGGGCGCCTGACACGTTCAATTTTCGCACGAAGAAGCGCGAGCACCTTTCTCGGGGCTCGCAGGGCAGGAACGCAACCCCCGGCCAGTGTCCGGCCCTCCGCAAAAGTCCCACGCGTCTGGCTCGACCTCGCGCGACGGTCCACCCGGCAGCGCCGATAGCCAGACTTAACTGTAGATCGCCGAGCAGGTGCCTCGTGCCGGCCAGGCAGGCATGCCCTTCCCACCGACCCGTGCTCACCTCGACGACCCAGACGAGACCGCGAGCGAGACGGGCGAGCTCCTCCCTCACGCCAAGGGCACGACCCCACCCAGCGGCGGCACGCGGTTGTACCGGGGCTTCCTCGCCTACACCATCGCTTGCGAAGTGAGCTAGTCCAGTCCAGCGCCGTCGTCGTGGCACTTTGACGCGGCCTCGTGCCACCATCAGCTCACGCCTCGTCCCCCGTGCTTGCAGGTGTTCAGCGTCGTGAGCTTGGGCCTGTTCCTCCCCGTCGTCCTCGAGCAGCTCGCCAGGTGAGCTCTAGGGTGTTTGGCTGCAATTCGAACGGGGGAAGAGCTGACGAGACGAGCCACTTTGCAGGGAGAATGGACGGCTCGCGCCAGACTACGCCCAGCCATGCCCAATGTCGGCGAGCGAGCCTACCGATGGAGGAGACGCCCAGCGGTGTGCAGTCAGGCTGCTGGGATCATGGCTAGACACTGGTGAGCACGGGCGAGCTCCCGCTCTTGGTGCAGTGTGCTGATCCGTACCTCAACGCACAGCTTCATTCTCGTTGTACACCTACTCGGCCTCGGTCCTCATCCAGGCTCTCCTCGTCATCTCTCGTACGATCCGACTCGTTCTACTTCAACAATCTAAAGCTAATAAGGCTGGTGCTCGCAGTGGGAACCCTGGCAGACAATCGTACGCCACCCTGGTGCTCCTGTACGAGCCAACGAGCTGACCATGGCCACACGTGCAGCCTTCATCCGACACCGCCTCCTCACAACTTTCGGCACCGTCGGCTCCCTCTTCACCATCTCCTTCCTCCTCCTCCCACCCTCCTCCCCCGTCTGGTGGATCTCCGCCTTGCTCGCCCTCGTCGCCAACGTCAGCTTCGGCGCCTCGATGGTCTGCCTCAACTCGTACCTCCCTGAGCTCGGCCGACGCAACCCAATCGTCCTCGCCAAGCTCCAGTCCCTCGAAGACGCGAGGGAGACGCTCAAGACCGTGCAGGCTTCCCCGGAAAGGCGCGGCGACGACCTCCTCGTCGCGTCGCAGGAGCTCGTCAGGGCGCAGGACGAGTACGCGGCAGAAAAGGCGATGGCGACGAGTGAGGTCTCGTCGACGGGCGTGGCGCTAGGCTATGCGGCGGGGATATCGCTGCTGGTGCTCATGCTTGTGCCGGTAACGTTGATGCATGGCTCGACGTTGAGTTTGAGGTGTGCGATTGCCGGGAGCGGATTGTGGTGGGGCATTGGAACAATTCGTAAGCACACGGCTCGCCTTCTTCTCGAAGAAGAGCTAATGCGTTTCAGTTCACCAGCCGCATCGTACTGGCTGAGACCGGACGAGACCATCGTCGCTCGAGCCCCAGTTCTCACGCGGGGGATCTGGGGCAGCGCCGCAGAGGGATGGAAAGGCCTCGGACTGATGCTCCAAGACTGGAGACGACTCCCTGCCACGTTCATCTTCCTCGCAGCGTGGTTCCTGCTGAGCGATGCGTGCGTTCTCTCTCCTTCCGCTCAATTTGCCGCTGTTGCGCTCCAACGGGTTTTGGGGTGCGGAATGGGCGGAGAGGCGGTGCTGACACGTCACCCACTCTAGTTTCGCGACCATGACTAGTACTGCGATGTTATTTGCAAAGACCTCGCTATCGATGTCAACTTCAGCTTGTAAGCCTTTGTTTCGGTTTCATCAGAGTCAGACTTGTGCTGACTATGAACGTTTACAGTAATCATCATCTCGGTCATCTCGTCAGCGCCCCGTTGCTCCTCATAGGTGGAAAAACGATGCAAGCTGACACTCATTCCCACCACAGGCCAGCTGCAGGTATTGCAGGTGCTATCCTCTTTCCTCGACTACAAAAGACAGTCCTTCTCTGGACGAACCTTTACGTCTTGCTCTTCCTCGTCGCGCTCGCGTGCCTCATCCCGTTGTCGGGCATCTTGGCGCTTCGCTCGCAATGGGAGATGTATGTGGTGGCAGTGGTCTTCGGAGGTGAATATTCATGTCAAGTTAGATGACGAGCACAGCTAACCGTTTTTCTGAAAGCTCTCTACGGCTCGTTCCAGAGCTACGCCCGCACCTGCTTCTCCGAACTCGTCCCTGGCTCACAAAGCGCTCGCTGGTTCGGCCTCTACTCCATCACGGACAAGAGCTCATCTTTCCTCGGTCCGCTGCTCGTCGCCACGATCACGACCTTGACCAGCAATATTCGCTACGGGTTCTGGTTGATCCTTGGGATGCTGGTGTTTGCGCTGCCGATCCTCGCTCGAGTGAACATGGACAAGGGGAGGAACGACGCCGAGTCGTACGACAGGGAGCTGGTACTCTCGACTGGGGTAACGGATGTGGACGAACGTGATTCAGAGTGAGGGGAACACTGGTTGGATTGCACGTGCGTCATCTTCCGTTTTGTCTGTACCCAGTTCCCGGCTGCCCCTCTCCCCACTTGGCTTCCCGCCTTCTTCTCGTCCTTCTCGCTGATAAGGAAACGCTCGGAAATCTCGCACTGACTGTAGGGTCAGCAGTGTATCATAATTGATTTGCAACAGACACTTCTACACTCATCTTCGTCGCGAAAGCGCTCGCGTCCCCGCTCGCCCGAGGGGGCGACGTATAGTCCGAGTGCCTCGGGGATAGAATCTGGTCTCAGGACGTTCCCAAATACTTGGCCCTCAGGGGATAAGGGATGAAAAAGGGCGCTCCACCTCTGTGTACCTCTCACCTTCTCCCCCACCCACTTTAACTTCCAACCACACCCAACCCTCCCGCGAAATGTTCGTTTTGATCCCCACCGCCGCCGCCTTCCTCTTCCTCGTGACAGGCGTCGTGTACATCGCTGTTACCGACTACCGCCGGTACCTCTCCGTTGGACCGGGAGGGTTCGGCCAGCATCCCGAGGGATGGATGAGGATGACCGCCATCAGGTTCTTCGTGTGGTGGAGCGGCCGCTCAGAGGTCGATACGACGTCCATGGCTGATGATGTCGCGGCGGGGGAAACGAGGGGATGGCTCCGGAAGGGCGATGTACCGCTCAGGCTGGCTCCAAGGCCTTGGACTTTGGGATAGTGAGCTCTCTCTAATTTGTTTCTTGTGCCGGTGGACAAAAGGGTCTCGGGAGAGAGGGCTGACCGAGGGGCACCCAGTCCGATGCCACAAAGACACGTGGTTGAGCTCCCGAACCTGAAGCTAGCGGAGGTAAGTCGGACTTGCTACTTTAGAGGACCGTCGTCAACTGACACTCAACTTGCTGGCATTGGCAAATGACCAGCTCCAGCAAGACTTCTTCGAGGGCCTCGCCGCTCGCTACCCCCAGCACCTCGTCTACGGCTGCTCGAATATCGAAGGTATCGGACCCGGCCTGCACGCACACCCCAGAATCACTCCCAGCCGAGACCTCATTGCCACTCGTGGCGAAGTCGCTCACGTCCATCTCGCCCCTTTCGCGTTCCCCTGCTGCCCTCCTCCCCGGCCTTGCGGGATCAAGCTCGAGCCCGGTCAAGTCGCGCCGTACCGTCCCGACACTCCGCCGCCCGCTCCTCAGTCGCTTCACCTTCTCTTGTCGCCGAAAGATGCGAAGCTCGTGATTGAGCAGCGGTGGGGGTGCAAGCACGCTGCCGCTGGTTCGGTCAAGACGCCGCCACCTTACCCGCTCGCCACGATGCCCAGCGGGTTCGTCTTCCTCTACGCTCCGACGACGTTGGACGAGCTCGAGATCTTCAAGAGGATTGCTGAGGCGTCGGTTGGATATTCGGTCGGAGCGACGGAGCCGGTCACCAAATGTTGGAAAGAGCGGGGCGGAGGCGCGCGGAGTGGCTCAGGGTGACTTGTTTAGCGAAAGCGTGTTGCCTGTGTAGCTTCAGTGATGTTTTGCAATTTGTACTACTCTGTGACCTGTGCAATGACGTGTGAGAAGAAAAGGTCGCCGGCCGAGAACAAGGCCACGTGTGTTTGGATCGGCAATCTTGGAGCCGTCTCCCCGCTTCCTTCCGTCGGGGCGCCGCTGAGCGTCTCTCCGTTCCCCCCCCCCCCCCCCCCCAACCGACGCGGCCAGCTCGACCTCGCGAGTTACGACAAAGCAATGAAAGGCAAAGATAAAGCCTTGCTAGGACCAGACGACCTGGGAATCGTGGAAGATTGGGCGAACGACCGGATGCCGGTGCCGTCGCATGTTTCGACGACGGACTCGCCGTTCGCGTTCACGAGTCTCCAGCCGACGTTCCTCACGCCGGAGCAGATCAGAGCGGAAAGGGAGGCCAAACTCGTCGTCAAGTCGGCGACGTCGAGAGATCTGTTTGAGGGGCATCAGGCGAGCATGCGCGAGGATCCGATCGAGGTGCGTGCGACTGGCTCGTGCTCCTGCTCTTTGAGGGAGACAGTTGGGAGCTGACGCGTTCAATGGTGATAGTTTGGGAAGCAGCTCAGTGCTTGGGCTAGTGGGAGCGGGTGGAGAGCGTACAACGGTGCGTCCTGTCGCGCCGGCGGAGAGTCGCGTCAAGCGCCGCACCCGCTGACTTCTCGAGGCATCGTTTGACTAGAATATATCGGCTCGCGAATCTTCTATGAGGGCTACAGCAACGCTCAGTTGTGAGCTTCTTTTGAAGGGAACTCGCAGAGAAGAGTTGTTGACATTTTTTCGAGCAGAGAGGCGATCAACAGCTCCCCTCAGGTGACCAGCAAGATCCGAGAAATCGCACTCGCCCGCCTCGAGACCTTCCAGATCGCAGACGAGGCCGACCGGCAACGCAAGCTGAAGGAGCTAGAGCGACAAATCAGGAACGAGGCTAACGGTATTGCGAAAGGACTG
This sequence comes from Pseudohyphozyma bogoriensis, assembly GCA_024364755.1. Classification (NCBI taxonomy): domain Eukaryota; kingdom Fungi; phylum Basidiomycota; class Microbotryomycetes; family Chrysozymaceae; genus Pseudohyphozyma; species Pseudohyphozyma bogoriensis. The sequence continues at coordinate 326,297 of JALBUQ010000001.1, forward strand.
GTGGCAAGGATGGTGCGTCGCTCTCCCTCGTCCTTCGAGGCAGCGCAACGACTCAGATGCTTTTGCGAACAGGACTCGAAACCGTTCCTTCGCTTCTTTGGAGCTTTGGTCAACAACATCTTGGTCCGAGCCTATCATCAAGTGCGTTTCTTTTTTCCCCTCATTTAAGCTCTTCTTGCTCATGAGTTGGTGCAGGGCATTCACATCTCGCTGGACGAGTACAGCGTTTTCCGCGAGGCAGCTTTGGAAGCCGCGGAGAAGAAGCAGAGTCTTCTCATTCTACCTTGCCACAAGTGCGTTGAATGTTTGTGCTCTACATCTGGTCTCTAGCTGGACTTCGAGCAAGCGCTGTGAACACGTGGCTGACCTTTCCTCTCGCGAGCAGGAGTCATATCGACTACCTCACCGTGTCGTGGCTGTTCTACAGGCTTGGAATCGCTCTACCACATATTGTCGCCGGGGGTGAGCGGATCTCTCTCTCTGGGTGGAGAGGTTGTTGACCTTGATCGTTCCATAGACAACCTCAACCTTCCGGTGGTCGGCAATTGGCTTCAAAAATGCGGCGCTTTTTTCATTCGGAGGTCTTTCGGTAACGACTCGCTGTATCCGACCGTCGTGAAAGGTGAGCGATTCTTATCACAGCGCTGGAATTGACCTGACCACCTTCCTCCAGAGTACATCGAAGGCCTGTTGGAGCAAGGGCACAATATCGAGTGCTTCATCGAAGGATCGCGGTCTAGGACGGGGAAGCTCCTACCACCGAAACTCGGCATCCTCAAGTATGTCGTCGACGCTGTACAAAGAGGACGGGCTGAAGATGTGAGCAATCTCCCCTCTTGAGAGGTACGCGCCCAGCTGACGGTGAGCCACGTGACTAGGTCGTTGTCTGCCCCATCTCCATTCAGTACGACAAGGTACGCCGCAGCTCAGAGTTGAAGCTCTTACCTTCTAACGGAGTGACAACAGGTGATTGAGACCGAAAGCTACATCAACGAGCTTCTGGGCAACCCGAAAGAGAAAGAGACGCTCGCCGGGCTGCTCCTCAATACTCGGGTGATCCAGCTCAAACTGGGAAGGTTGGTCTCTCTCAAGATCAGTCCTCTCTCAAGAACTTCGTCTGAACCTTCGGTTGTGCAGGATTGACGTTCGCTTCTCCAAGCCGTTCTCGCTTCGTGGGTACATGGACGACCACGCCGCGAAGCGGGAAGCGAGTGGGAACCTACTCAGCCCGCAGACGGAGCAAGTGAATCTCCTCCGGTCATTGGGATACCAGGTTCTATCAGACAGTGGGTGCTTTAATTTTGCTTGTGTTTTGCTTCTGCTAACACGTCAAACACCAGTCAACCGATCATCCGTCATCATGCCGGCGGCTCTGGTCGGCAGCGTGATGCTTACGATTCGAGGTCGAGTGAGCGTCTTCTCCACATGCAAAACTGAACCTGGGCTGACTTAGGTGTGCCAGGGCGTTGGACGGAAAGAGCTCATTAAGCGGGTGAACTGGCTAAGGAACGCGATCCAAGCTCGTGGTGGACGCGTGGCAGAATTCGCAGGAATGGAAGTCGAGTTGGTCGTGGATCGGTGAGTCCATCTGTCCTTTAGAGCTGTACATCCGTCCCTGACTCTGATCGCACCCGCAGTGCCCTCGAAGTCTTGAAGAATCTCATCGGACAGCACACGGACCTCATCGAGCCGACCTTCTACCCAATCTCTCGTTTCGAGCTCTCTTTCTACCGGAACCAAGTCAGTATTTTGCCATTAGACTTGACTGTCCATTCTTCTTGCTGACCGTTGCTGCTGGTAGATTATGCACCTCTTCGTTAGCGAGGCCTTGCTCGCGACGACGCTGTATACTCGCGTCAAGGCCGGCGGTGCAGCCCCTTCGCAACGAATGGAGAAGGGTCAGATCCTCGACGAGCTGTCCTTCATTTCGCGACTGCTTCAGTCGGAGTTTGTGTATGGTACGGAGGGATTGGAGAAAAACGCCGAGGTCACCATCCAGGGTCTCGAGGTGCGGGTTTCCTGGTCTTCAGCGTCGATGGCTTGGACTGACATCCCTCTTTTGCACAGGCCGACGAAGTCATTCTGGTCGAAGGGGACTTGATTGGGTTGTCCCCGAAAGAGAGGCAGACCGGACGAGAGAACTTTGACTTCTACTGTTTCTTGATGTGCGTTTTCTTCTTCTCGCACGTTGCCAACTCGGAGACGCTGACCGTGATCAACGCAGGTGGCCATTCGTTGAGGTTCGTGCCTCCAAAGCTTTATCTCAGAAAAAGACTGGTCGTTGACCGGGCCGCTATCTCTACACAGACCTACTGGCTTGCTGCTGTCAGCTTGTTCGCGCTCACGCCGTCCGACCTGCCCCCGACGCCTGAAGCCAACGTGGCGTGGGTTGCCGAGCGCGAGTTTCACAAGTCGGCTCAGAAGCTGGGCAAGAACCTCTTCTATCAGGTACGGCCATGACCTCTTCACTTCCTTGCTTCGTGCTGAATGATGGTTCGACAGGGCGACATCTCGTACCTGGAGGCAGTGAACCAAGCCACGTTGTCGAACGCGTTCTTGCGGATGGTCGAGCTCGGCATCATCCTCACCAGCCGAAGTCGGTCGAAGAAGGAAAAGGAGAAGACGGTTCCACTGATGGCGCTGCATCCGTCCTGGGTTCCGAAACGACTTGCCAGCGGCGAGATTGCGGCCGAGGGCCGGCTGTGGAACTTCCTCGAGCGCTTGGGCAACTTCAGGAGGGAGGGGAAGAACCGCAGGGATAGCAGTACTGGTGAGCACGAATGGCTTCCACGTATCTGTCCAGCCAGATGACTGACGACAGCGGAACAGTGTCGACGAGGGTGTTTGAGCATTGCAGTGCGATCGCTCCGCCCGTGCTCGAGTGGTCCGCGTTCAAGGGGTTCGACAGTCCCGTGAGCGACTTTTGGGCGCCCAAGCCCAACTTGTAGTCTCTTTCTCTCCCGTGTTGTGTTCTGCATACCCCTGTCTGCATTGTCATACTCGTCATACTTTCGCGTTGAGAGGATTCGGCCGCGACCGGCGACTTGGGAGGAATGAGCTGAATTGGCAGGATGGGCGGAGTGACGCGGTGTGAACGAGTCAGCGCGTGGAGCGTGATGGCGGAAGAAATAAACATGTGCAAAAGGAGTTTATCTCAGAAAAAAAGAATGTGACAGTCTGTGGTCCGTCGAGTTCAGCACAGGAGTGTGTTGTGATGAGTGATGGGGCGGGGCCATTGTTTACTTGGGGACCGTGCGTGTTTTGATCACAAGGTGACGAGTTATCAGATAACTCGGTGCTCCCCTTGCGAGGCCAGCCAGTTCCCGAGGGAGCCATGAGGCTGATGGCTTCCGTTAAGCCGACTTAAGTGTAACTCTGGGCGCGACTCTGAGGGCGCGCCGCGTCCCAAAGAAAATATCAAACACTCGACGCGTGTGGACGCGTCTGGGCTGCGTGACGGGCGCCCGGCCTCGACCTCAAAACTCGCGCTGGCGGGCTCGCGTCTCTCTGCTTCCTCTCCATCACTTCCCTCCCCCCGCGAACACACTTCTTCCCCTACTTTTCTCGCACTAGTTTCCACCACCACCACCACCACTCGTTCATCCCATCCCACCCGCACCCGTTCGAACCATGACTGCCGCCGTCGCCTCGATCCAGGAGACGCCCTCCAAGGTCGCTGCTGCCGCCCTCGAGTCGCTCGACCTCACCAAGCCGTCGTCGCTCACGGCCAAGCTGAACGCGAGTGCGCTCAAGAAGGAGCACAAGTCGGCCGACGCCGTCGACGAGCGCGTCAACGACGGCCGCGACCGCTTCGTGGGCAACCCCGACATCACCTGTGACAAGGACGAGCCCCTCCTCAAGGAAACCCAGAACCGCTTCGTCCTCTTCCCCATCAAGTGGCACGGTGAGTTTGCACAATACTACTCCATCCACTTCCCTCCTCGAAACGTCACGTCGCACTCGCAATTTCGGAATGTGACGAGGCGACGCGACTGGAAACGTTCCGACGTGCCGACGGTCTCGAGCAGTGCTGACTCGCGTTCTGGTGGCTGGCTTGCAGAGATCTGGCAGTTCTACAAGAAGGCTGAGGCTTCGTTCTGGACTGCTGAGGAGATGGACCTTTCCAAGGACATGCACGACGTTCGTTTATTTACTCGCGCGACGCCTCACGCGACTGGGACCATGCTGACGCTCTGCCGATCCGACAGTGGGACAACAAGCTCAACGACAACGAGCGCTACTTCATCTCCCACGTCCTTGCCTTCTTCGCCGCCAGTGACGGCATCGTCAACGAGAACTTGGTCGAGCGCTTCTCCGGCGAAGTCCAGGCGGCCGAGGCGCGTTGCTTCTACGGTTTCCAGATCATGATGTGAGTCGCACGCTCGATTCTGGGAGGCTACGAGGGCTTTACGCTGACAACCCAATGGTGCCGCAGGGAGAACATCCACTCTGAGGTCTACTCCCTCCTCATCGACACCTACATCCGCGAGCCCGAGGAGCGCGGCAAGCTCTTCCAGGCCATCGAGACCAGTACGCGACTGCTTTCCCCTGCTCCAGTCAGTCTGGGAACGCGCGCTCACCCAGGCTGCCTCTACAGTCCCCTGCATCAAGAAGAAGGCCGACTGGGCCCTCAAGTGGATCTCGGACGACCGCTCCGTCTTCGGAGAGCGTCTCGTTGCCTTCGCCGCTGTGGAGGGTATCTTCTTCTCTGGTGCGTCAGCTCTCACCACACTCATCAAGGAGCATGAAACTGACGATACGATCTCCTCCAGGCTCTTTCGCCTCCATCTTCTGGCTCAAGAAGCGTGGCTTGATGCCCGGACTCACCTTCTCCAACGAGCTCATCTCGCGCGACGAGGGCATGCACACCGACTTCGCCTGCCTCCTCTTCTCCCACCTCGAGCGTCGCCCCCACCCCGAGACCGTCGAGCAGATCATCCGCGAGGCCGTCGTCATCGAGAAGGAGTTCCTTTCTGAGGCTCTCCGTAAGTCGCTCACCCATCAGTCATGCACTTAAGGTTCAGTTCGCTGACAGTGCGCTTCGCTCTCCAGCCGTCAGCCTGATCGGAATGAACGCCAAGCTCATGTGCCAGTACATCGAGTTTGTCGCCGACCGTCTCCTCGTCTCGCTCGGCAACGAGAAGGTCTACAACTCTGGTGCGTTGTCCTCTAGACGACACTTGTCAGGAATGCCATTGCTGACCTTCCCTGGCCCACAGAGAACCCCTTCAACTTCATGGAGATGCTCGCCATGGACGGCAAGACCAACTTTTTCGAGAAGCGTGTTTCGGATTACCAAAAGTCGGGTGTGATGTCGAAGAGTGCGTTTCCTTCTTGTCCACGTCATCCTCGCGCGGCTGCTAACGTGCTATTTCCTTCCAGTGCACGCCTCGGCAAAGGAGGAGGGAGCTGAGGAGGCCAAGTCGGCATTCACCTTCGACGAGGACTTCTAAATGGGTGTTCGGGATGGGTTGCCGACTGCGCCACGTGTGCATGCGCTCTTGAGTTGGGTGAGGGCGACGTGGGGAGGTTTCTTAGATGTAGATTGTTTCATTTCCTCTTATTATTTGCCGTAGGCTCTGTATTTTGATACCATACCATTCGTTGCCACTCCTTCGTGTCGTTTGCGTTTGTTCGCGAGAGTTCCCTGGGGCCAGCCACAACAAGGGGGCGAGGTTGGCGGGCGCTCCGAGGGTTGGCTTGGAGCCGTCACGTTACCCCGTCTGTCTCTGTTCTCCCGGCACTCGCAGGATACCCCCAGCAGCAGCTACAGCAAAGTTATACTCCCACCACATCGCCGACCGAGCCCATACCACCATCGCAGGCACGGAGCGAGCCCACGAATCATGACGACCCCAACGCTCGCGGCGGCCCAGCTGTCCGAGTTTGGCACGCTCACGCTCGAGCACACGCTCGAGGACCTGAGCACGAGGTTCATCGTCAACCTCCCGTCGGAGGAACTCGAGAACCTCGACCGCGTGTGCTTCCAGATCGAACAGGCGTGAGTGTCTCTAGGCTCAGGGTTGGGTCAACAAGGGGGTACAACGGTGGCGACGTCTCGTGTCAGCGACGAGGCTCGGTCGGAGGATCGTCTGAGTGTTGAGGGAGATGTGTGTGCCCTGCTGGGTGGTCGTGGTCGTCTGGGAGGATGGTGGAGGAGCGCCGGCTCACGTCCGCCGGCTGTCGGTCGCGAACCTGTCGGAGCGTGCTTCACGGCTCGCAACTCGCTCCAAGTGGTGTCGGTTGCAGTTGAATGATCTTGAGATGGTCTTGTGAACCTCCAGCAGGGAGCAGATGTGCATTCGTCCAGTCCAGGCCCGCTGACGTCTCGTTGCTCCCTCACTCCAGGCACTGGTATTATGAGGACTTTGTGCGGCCGGCAGCGCTCAACCCGGCACTTCTACCGTCCTTTGGACTCAAGCACTTCTCTCTCCTCATGTTCAAGGCGTGCCCTTTGCTACACGACGTGAGTAGTTCCTCCGCGCCGGCGCGCACGGGAGGAGGGAGGGGACCTGACGCTTGCCCTCGCGTTCTTTGCAGCTCGTATCGAACCACCAGAAGATCTGGAATAGCTTCATGGCGTACAAGGAGCGTGTCCCAGTCTGTGGAGCCATCCTGATATCCGAATTTTGGGACAAGGTGAGCTGTCGATGCCTTGCGATCCTCGGCGCTGGCATCAGCTCACCACCGCTCGACTGCAGGTCCTACTCGTCAAGGGGTGGCAGAAGGGCGCATCATGGTCCTTCCCACGAGGCAAGATCAACAAGGAGGAGGCGGAAGCAGCGTGTGCGGTCCGAGAGGTGCGCTTACTTCCCGAGGATCTTCGTCCAGAGCCGTGGGGCTGATGTTCCCCTCTTCGCTCAGGTGTTGGAGGAGACCGGATTCGACCTGTCGGCGTATTTCCCTCCAGAGCAGCTAGACTACAACTTCGTCGAGCAGGACTCGATCGAAAAGTCGCCTTACTACGTCGAGCTCGTCATCAAGGAGCAGAAGATCCGGTTGTACTTCATCCCGGGCATTCACGAGGATACGTATTTCGAGACGAGAACGCGGAAGGAGATCTCGGTCAGTCCTGTTGCTTCATCAATGAGCTGGAGCGGAGGCTGACGCCTCTGAGCGCGAGTAGAAGTTGGATTGGTTCAACATCAGCGACCTGCCCACGTGGAGCAAGGAGAAGAAGAGCAAGAAGGCCGCTGCCCAGGCTGCCGCCGCTGCTTCTGGGAACAAGCAAGCCAAGTTTTACATGGTCACGCCATTCATCTCGTGCGTCTAAAGTCGCCCCTCTGCTCCCCCCTTTGAAGACAGGCTGACAGCCTTGCGGTGCGTTCAGGCATTTGAAACTATGGATCGACAAGGAGAAGCCCAAGAACCTGAAGAAACGGAATAAGAGCACCGAGCCTCGACCATCAGCACCCACGCCATTCTCCTCCCACATCCACGACGGCATCGGCCGATCCCTCCCTCCCCACCTCCAAGACTCAGACATCGACAACTCCAACCAATTCGAGTCTGACTTCGACGTGGAACGGACTTCGTCGCCGTCGTCGGAAGAAGATACGCACGAGGATGGCTTACGGCGGCCGACGCAGTTCACCACAACAGAGGAAGGGACCGAGGCGCTCAATGCGTTCTTCTTCGGCGGAAACCCGGGACAGGATGGAGCTCGCCGGGAGAACTTGGGGCCGGAGCTCGAGTTTGGTCGCCACGCCTTTGAGGACCCGAACCTCGAGGCGTTCCTGGATCAGGACGAGACCACGTCAGCGCAGACTCCTCCTGAGGTCGCCTACAAGCGACAGACGTCCTTCTTCCAGCCCAAACCGAAGGCGACGCCGGACCAAACAAACAAGCTCCTCGCCCTGCTCACCAACAACAACCCTGTTGCCTCGCCCCCACCTCAGAAGCCGGCGCGTCGTGGCAGTCGACCAGCCGCGGACAGTGGACCTCGCGCCGGCGGCAGTCTTCTCAATCTGCTCCTTGGGACGGCCTCCGCTTCCGACCATACCACGCCCCACCCTTCGTCTACGGCCATCTCCGACCCGGCGTTGTCCCCGTCGCCTGGTCCCGCCGAGTCGATCTTGTTTGCGGATTCGGCGCCGCCTCCGGAAGCAGAGGGGTTCGGAGAGGTTGCCGTCCGCTCTGAAGCCGAGCGGAGTGAGAGCGAGCGGAAGGAGAAGCACGACGCTCTGCTACGCGCCTTGAACAGCGTGACGATGCAGTCTCCACCGAGGTTCGACCCGCCGTTGGCATCGCCTCCGCCTCCTCCTCAGATTGTCGCCCCTCAGCCCAACCCGAACGCCAACGTCCTCCTGTCTCTCTTCAACCCTCGCGGCTCGTCCAACCCTCCCCTCTCACCGCCCAACTTCGATCGCCAGGACTGGGCGCCCTCCGCCTCGCCGCAAATGCAGGCCGCGCTGGAGGAGCTTCGTCGAGCCGGTAGCGGCGCCGAGGCAGCTCAGGCTCAGTTAGAGGAGCCAGCTCGAGCCGCCACCCCTCCTGCCTACGAGAGTCCGGCTGGCGTGCGTCGAGCCTCGCCTGGCATCGGTACAAAGCAGCAGGATGGAGCCAGTCTCGAGCCGGCCGCTAGCTCGTCGCGAGACTCGAAGGCGCTTCTTGCGATTCTTCGCTCAGGTGGAGGACTGTCGCCTGCAGATGCCCCTGAGCCGACACCTTCCCCCTCCCATCCGTTCGCGTCGTCAACTTCGCCAGCGATGCAGAACCTGCTTGCTCCTCAATACCCCCAGCACTCGCAACCTCAGTCTCAGTTCCCCGCCTTTAACCCTCAACCTGGACCCCCTCAGCACTTCTCGCCGCCTTTTACCCACATCCAGCGTCCGAACATCGGCCAAGGCTTCCCTCAGTTCCCTCCTCAGTCCCAGTCAAACGGCGCGGTCCCTTTCAGTCAGGCCCCTTCGTTTCCGCCCAACTTCCCTCCGTACCCGCCACAGCTGCCGCATCCTCAGCAGCGCCATCCTTCTCAGACGTCAGCACCGCAGGGTTATGGCGCTCAGCCGTCCTTCAGCGGTCCTTCACCCCAGCCGCCGACTCAGGCTCAGCAGCCTCAGCACTCGATGTTTGGACCCCGTCCGCCACCTCAAGACCCGTTCTCAGCTTTGATCAAGCCGGTACGTCGAGGTTCGAGTACTTTTTTACTGGGTATTATAATGCTAATGGTTGTCTTGTTCTTACTGTCCTTTAGCTCCAGGAGCAGCGACACCCGCTACCGATCCCGCCGAACCACTCTCAGCCTCCAATGCAGGCAACAGTCCCACCTCACGGCAGTACCAACAATGGAGCAGGCTTCCTTTCTCCGCCTTTGCAGTCTCAGCCTCCACCACCACCACCACCAATGAAGACGACAGCGCAATCGGGCCAGCTGCTGAGCCTGTTCAACGCGAAGCCGGTCGGAGCTTGATGCAGAAGCCAGATTATGGGAGGAGGGAGGGGAGGATGCCTTTTTGTGTTTCATTGTACTGCAAGCATGCTAGGATTCTTAATGCTACAAACGGGTGTGAGTCGAGAGGTCGTGAAGGAGCAGCTTTGGACACGTCAGGAGTGATTGCGGGGACGGCGTGGGCGAGAACGGATACGAGGCTTTGCGGACGTGATAAATGTCTAGTTGCAGAAAAGACCCTGCTTTAAATGATTGGTTGGTCAGCTTCTCGAAGCGTTCTTATCCGCTTCGTGTGTACGAAGAGCTGATGTTCAAGCTTTGCGAAGTCCTCGCAACCCTTTTCTGGCTAGGGGGATGAAGGAAAACGAGGGAGTGATTCTATGGATTGTGAATGAAGTACTGAGGAGCAGGGTATACAAAAGCAGGTAGGTATCAAAGACGACCTCATCGACCGCTCACGGCTTGCCAACCAACGGGGACTCCTCGTCCACCACTTCCTCGATCCTCGCGTCCCCTGCTCCCACCCCAGCAGCAGCAGCAGCTCCATCAGCACCCGCCTGTTCACCCAACTGTCTCCTCACCTCCCTGCCCACTTCGATCCTCTCAACAATCCCGATCAACCCCATCTGCTTCACGAACAACTTGCCCACTCCACCCAACCCTAGTACCACAACCCCCGCGACAACCCACAGTGGTTGACCGGCTTTCTTTCGGAGGAGGTAGGAGGAAGTGATGGTGAGGATGCCGAGTCCGTATTGAAGGTATTCGAGGTGCCGGATGTCGCGAGACAGGAGGGTGAGGGCCGCGTTCTCGCGCGCGAGGTTCTCGGGGGAGAAGTCCATTGGTGGGGGTTGGTGGACGGGTGGTGGGTGGTGGGTGGTGGGTGGTGGGTGGTGGGTGGCGGTGAGATGGAGCGAGTTCGGGGGTAGCGAAGATTGGGAAGGAGCTCGAGGGGATGGGGACGCGATAGATGCGATACGCGGTGGGAGGTCTGACGTAGGCGGAGGAGCTGGACTTGACGATAGAGTGTATAGAATGTAGTTGGTATCCGTACAATAGCGGCTGGAAGCTAGGTCGTGCGAGTTCACGATCCAAAAGCGCGAGGAGAGTGTGCTGGAGGAAGGAGAAGAGCGAACGTCGACTTGAGCTCCGGACCTTCGGAGATTGCGAGCTGACGTGGCGACTCATTGTGTCACCAAAAGCTCACACGATACTGTCTAAATCTGAGATAGATGAACTCGTACAATGTTGTTGCAGAGTAATGGGAGAACAGCTGCTACGGATCAGGCCTATCGTAAAGTCTCGACGGCGTGCATCGTCGTCGTCCAGTCAAGTGCACCGTTCCCGCTCCCGCCCATGGTCCTGAACCTTCCCAAGCACACAAGAAGCGGATCTCCTGGAACTCCAGTGCTAGTTTTCAAATCTCCCATCACTCGTTCAAGGTTAATGGTGCCTGGATTGTTCGACGACTATGTACTGTAGTTGCGCTCGCCAATGCTGTTCTTGAAGGGAACAGGCGATAAGTGACTGCCCAAAATGGAAGCTGCAAGGAAGGAAGAGCTCACCATATAGTACAAGAGCTCCTCTGACCATCAACTGTACAACACAAGCTCTCCCTCGCCCGCCCTCGACTCGAGGGGTTCTCACTTCTTCGCGACCGGCAGCTCGCCCCATTCTCCCTGGCCCGGCAACCGCTCCACCCGCTTGTTCTCGTAGTCCATGTCGTCCATCTCTCCTGAAGCTTGCAGCCTCTGCGTATCCGGCATCCCAGCAGTGCCAATGTCAGCCCTTACGAACAAGAAAGAAAGACGCCGCAAAGGAAGACGCAGGACGACGCACAAAGTACTCCTCCCTGATATCGAGCTTCCTCCTGTCCTTCCTCATTCCCAGCTCTTGCTCCTTTGACACGCTCTTGACCTTGGCATCGCGGTGGTCGTACCTCGTTTGCGTGAGTTGCGAGAGCGCAAACGAGCCGGCGACGACGGTGAGGACGAAAGGGAGGCCGAAGAACGCGAAAGGGTGTTTGCGGAGGTTGGTGGAGAATGATGACCTGTAGATTTGAGATTGTGTGAGATCTGGTGGGAAGATTGAGCAAGGCAGTGGCGCGACTGACGGGGTGAGAGGTTTGGATGCGAACGCCGCGCGGAGGGAGGGGGATGCTCGGAACGCCATTTCTTGATGCAATATTTGGTGTGTGTGTAGGATGTAGACGAATACGAGAAATGTAGTGAAAAATGAAGGTAGAGGCACGAGGTAAACAATGCGACCCGAACTCGGCGCAGGGGAACTTGGACTCTCGAGCCGCGCACACGACGGCCGGGTTGCGCTCCCACCGCTACGTCCACCTGCAAGCCCCACGACCAGGGCCCGGCCAGAGGAGATGGCAGCAGCACGGGGAGGGATCAAGAGCAACCCAGACTTGCTCAGCGTAAACTTCAACCAAGACTCGAGGTGAGCCTGCTGCTCCTGCTGCTCTCGGTGCTGTTCCCCACCATCCCTTGCCCCCTGGTGCTCGCCTTTGTTGCACCATCGCATCCATGTTCAACACTGAGCTGGAGCGGTCGTGAAGTAGCCAGAAGCTAACCATATCTTGCTCTGTTCCTCCACCGCACTCCCGTCCATCCCACGCCCCGCACTCTCACTCGAAACGTGCTCCCACCCCCTCTGCTCGCTCAGCTGCATCTCCACCGGCACTCGCAAGGGCTACACCATCACAAACTGCGACCCATTCGGCAAGGTATACGGAAAGAGTAAGCTTCCTGCTCTCGCTTTCTCGAACCGTGAGATTCAGCGTTCGCAAGGGGACCGGGTGGCGGTCCTCGTTGCGTACGTAGGAGCAAGGCGGGGCCAGCGCGGCGGCTCGAGTGACTCTGTCCGAGGGCCCTCGAAATGTTGCGATGGAGATTGTTGCTTGTGATGAGCTTATCGCTCGTCGCTGTGGTGCATGAGCGCTAGGTCGACGGTTCAAGCAGCGGGTGGAACCTCCGCGTTCCATTGTCGGACACGCAGACACCTTGACCATGCCAGTCAAGAGGGCCATGATCGCTGACCACTTCTTTAACGTTTTCATCAATCTCAGGTGATGGCGCGACTTCGATCGTCGAGATGCTTTTCTGCACCTCACTGGTAGCGCTCGTCGGTGCGGGAGAGCGACCGAGCTCGAGCACCCGCCGCCTCCAGATTGTCAACACCAAGGTCCGTTTCACTTTGTCCTGGGACGATCAATACGAGACGGTAGCTGATGGAAGAGCTTGGTGCTCCAACAGCGGCAATCGACGATCTGCGAGCTCACGTTCCCGACTACCATCTTGGCGGTCAAGCTCAACCGGCGGCGACTGGTCGTCGTGCTAGAAGAGAGGATCTACGTCTACGACATCAGCAACATGAAGCTTCTTCACGAGATTGAGACGAGCCCCAACCCGAATGGTGAGCATCGTTCCTCGTTCTTTCCTGGTCGGAAGTGCCACTGGTACTGCCCTGGCGGAGCTGACCACGACGTGTTCTCCTTTCGCAGCGATCTGCGCCCTCTCTCCTTCTTCCGACAACAGCTACCTCGTTTACCCTTCACCTCTTCCCTCACCTGCGACGCCCTTCGCATCGACACCGCCTGCGGCACCCCCTTCCGCTGGCACCCAATCCTCCGGCGACGTCCTCCTCTTCGACGCCGTGTCGCTTTCCGTGACCAACATCATCCAGGCGCACAAGGCTCCCGTCGCGAACGTCTCGCTCAACCCTGCCGGCACACTCCTTGCCACCGCTTCCGACAAGGGCACCGTCATCCGTGTCTTCAGCGTCCCGAACGGCGACAAGATCCACGAGTTCAGGAGGGGCAGCTACCCCGCCAAGATCTACTCGATCGCCTTCAACGCCGTGTCGAGCTTGCTGTGTGTGTCGAGTGATACGGAGACCGTGCACATCTTCAAGCTCGCCAAGGGTGATAAGGGCGGCAAATTGAGGAGTATTAGGGGGAGCACGACGGGCGGAGAGTATGATGAGGAGACGGGGAGGTACACTGAGGGTTCGGAGAGTAGCTTCGGTGGCTATGAGGCGTTCATTGGTGGGAAGAAGAATGACCAGGGCACTGTTGGGTGCGTTAACTTCCACCGTTCGCGTTTCCCCACGTGGCGCTAATCCTCGATAACTTGCAGCGGATCCTTCCGAAGGAAGTCAATTCACTTGGGAAGGAACCTTGCCGGCAGCGTCGGTGGATTCCTGCCCGGCGCCGTGACGGGCATGTGGGACCCTCAGCGCGACTTTGCGTTCCTCAAGCTCCCGACGGCGGGCGTGCGCAGCGTCGTTGCTCTGAGCAGGTGCGCTTCCATTTGCTCCCTGCAGCGTTGTCTTACGCCTCATGCTAACAAGTTGATCTTGGACATGCAGCACCACGCCGCAAGTCATGGTCGTCACCTCGGAAGGCTTGTTCTACTCGTACGCGATCGACCTCGAGAGCGGAGGAGAGTGTGTCTTGCAGAAGTCGTACTCGCTCCTTGATGGTGCTTCTGATGACATGAACGGGTGAGAAAGGCTCTCTTTTGTTCTTTATAAGCATCTATCGCTGACCAGCGCTTCTGCCAGCTCGTCCGCCATGGGAGACTGAAAGGATTGCTCGAGTCAGGAGGGGACATGATTTTCTTTTCTCGGCTTTTGGGACGCGTCGTTTGCTGCCTGTCAATGGTAGTAGAGCTAGTTTGTAACAATACGTTTTCGAGTCTACGATGTTCCGCGACCCGTTCTCTTAGAACCCAAACGATATGAACAAGGAGGGCTCAAGCGACAGCCGCCTGCTGGAAGGTGGTGTGCACTTCGGTCCTAATCACTTCGTCCCGGGTCTCCTTTCTCTTCCGTTTCTCGTCTCGCTGTCCCCGGGTGCGACCAACCTGCGATTTCTGGAGTCAGGCAGCGACATACGCGCTCCCTTTCGTGAGCTCTCGCCACGTGTTTCTCTCTTCTAAGCGTGCTCGTCGCAATCCTCTTTGAGCTTCGTTCAGACGGTTGGCCATCAGTCAGGAGATATGCGCAAAGTGATCCTTATGCAGCTCAGGGTTGCTCTATGGAGCAATGCTACGTTTCGACGCCTGCGTCGGTTTCCAGTCCCACTGCGGCTTCATTCCCTCTTCTCGTTCTCAGCCCGATCGACCCCAAACTCGTTGGTCGTCTCGGCCGTGAGAGCGACTTTGGTGATGAACATTGTCGCGATGAGTCCCGCTGCTCCCAGTCCACTGACACAGTGGATATTGCACGTCAGGAACTGGTAAGAGAAGAAAAAGTTGGATCGGCTGGGGACGCTCACATTGAGACCATCCAGATGACGGCGATCGAGTCGGCGTAAGCTGCTTGGACGGAAGACTTGAAAGGCTCTTGTCTGGTGTGACCGTACATTTTTGGAATCAGTAGCGTTCACGACCTTTCCTTTCGAAACGGGACGGGGGGGATAAGTCTCACAGGTGGTCGACGGTGGCGATCCCCGTAAAGCCGGCTTCTTGGACGGAGGGGAAGTAGTCCAAAAAAGCTGCTGGAGCCTTCTTGAGCAACTCGTTTTGGTAGATCGTGTTGCCGAGGACGGTTCCTGTGCGTTGGGAAGAAAGTGAGCACGCTGAAGGAGACTGCAGTGGGTCCGAAAAGAGCTTACCGATCATTTGCCCAAACGTGCGGACCTGAATGGACCTTCAGTTCACAGCTTGAAATCAATGAATGGCATAGCTTACAAGAATGTAGAACCCAGAGGCATGGGGCTGGAAAGCAGGCGGGAGAGGACTGAGGACCGCAAACTGGGGTGACGTGGCGAGGATGCCTTGCGCGCATCCTTGGATGGTAGGCCTGTGGACGGTCGAGGACACGCCTGAGCGCCGTAGCTCGCAACAATTATTTTGACGCAGCTCACATGATGATCCAAATGGCGGCCGGAGAGTCGGCCTTCATGAGGACCATGAGTCCAGACCCGAGAATCATGACGACCCAGCCCACGCGAAGGGGGTTGACGTAGTCGTGAGTCTTCTTGATGTAGCCTCCGGTAAAGATGGCAAGTAGTGGGATACTGATGGAGAGCGACAAGCTCTGTACTGCGGCTCTGATCGAAGAGCTGCCCTTTGAAGATTGGAAGTAGCTGGTGGGCAGAGAGGAAAGAGGTTGATCAGAAGAGTTTCCCGATCAGCGATAGCATGAGCTGTGATCATACATAGATACGTAAATGATGGACATGAGGGAGATGATGCTGTACACCAAAGTCGTCAGGACGGACAACCTCGCATGCGTGCATGACCGGGCTCAGGAACTCACGCCTGAAGGAGGCAGACAATGTATCCTAAAAGAGCGTTCTTGTCCTTCACCGCTTGGATGGGAAGGGTGGGGTGGCTGACGAGAGTCTCGAGCCACAGCCAGACACCGAGTCCGACGGCACCAATCACGAGCGGCACGATGGTTCGCCAAGACGACCAGGAGAAGGTGCTTCCTCCGAAAGAGAGACCGAGGATGAAGGCGCTGGGAAGATGTATCAGCTGTAAGCTCTAGCTAGCATGGTAGAGCTGCCACTCACGTCGAGGCGCCAATGAAGACGATGTTTGCCGGGTCCATCATCTTCCACTTCTGGCTCAGGGTGGTCTGAGGGGCCTTGACGTTCAAAAAGAGCGTGACGAGAATCAAGGCGAGGCCACAGAATGGAAGCTGGAGGTAGAAAAATCCTGAACAGCTCAAAGAGTTGTTAGCAGAGATACACTCCTACTGGGAAACGAGGTGGACGAACCACGCCACGTGTTCTTGGCGGAAAAGGCGCCGGCTGTGCTTTGAACGTGAGCTTCTCTGCGCTCGATAGAGAGATGGCAGTACTTATATCAAAGGTCCCATGACACTCGCTAAAGCGTAGGTCACGGCAGAAAGACCCAAGAACGTTCCTCTGGAGCAGACGTTATCAGCACGCGTCTTCCAGCCCAAGGAAGTGTACCAACCGCTCAGCGAGACTCGTAAGGTCCGCAATCACAATCTGACAGATTCAGGCTTCAGTTCTTTGATCAATGGGTTGTGAGACTCGACAAACGTACTTGGCAGAGTGCCAGAAGAGCTCCAGCACCAGCACCCTGGACCGAACGTCCGACGATTACGGTGTTCATGTTCTGTGCAGCGGCGCAGATAGCCGTACCAGCAGTGAACAGGATCAAAGCTCCAATCATCGGTGGCTTGCGTCCAAATATTCCGGCGAGGGAAGCGGCGACGGGAATGAATGCGACCGAAGTCAAAGTGAAACTGTTGTGGCCAACGTGAGCCCAGTGAGCCAAGCCCGGTCGGATCAAGATGCTCACGAATTGGATACCCATTGATAAGTCGTGGCGTGCAAGTCACTCGCAACTGCATTTAACCCGTTAGCTTCCACACCAAAAGACTACTACCACGTGGTCACTCACGCGTAGGCAGGAGGGTCGGGATGGAAGCGAGATCCATCGCGCCGAGGAACGTGGCGAGGAGGACGGAGAGGATGCACATCCAGAATCTCCTATCTTTCACAGTCCCTCCAGTAGTAGGAGGCACGACCATGACCGTCTTTGCAGGTGCAGGAGGGAACTTGACTTCCGTGTAGTGCGTGTCGTCGTCGGTCGTGTGGCGCGTGAGCGACTCGTCGCTCGCGCGGGTCGTCTGCGAGTGCGTGCTGATTTGGCCCGACTCGAGCGGCGTGTCGATAAGAATTGTGCTGAGTGGCGCAACGGTGAGCTCATTAGTGCGAAATTGCGGGCGGGGATAGACCGGTGATGCAGCTCACACCATGCCGCCGTCAAAGTCGGACATGCTGTCGTCGGGATCCTTGAGAGTCTCGACGACTTCTCCGCTGGGGTTTGGTTTGCCAAAGATACTGTATCGAGTTTTAAGCAGAGGAAGCGTCAGCTTGGCCCTACCTTCTTGCATTATGCTGCCCTTACGCGAGTTCTGGGACCACGTCCTTGGCCTCCTCTTCAGCTGCAGTTTCGGCGGCAGACGAGTGGTGAGACGATGCGACGGTGTGCCCGCCAATGGACTGGACCTTCTCTAGTCTGCAGAAGCTGTTAAAATCAAGCACCGGCAGTTGTGGGCGGGGAGCGGGGACGCACTCCTCAAACGGATCCCCTGAAGCGGACGACGACGACGTCGACTTGTGTGAGACGTGGCCCTGTGGCGACATGGTTGCGGGCGGGGTGTCGGGGTGTCGGAAGTGGTGCGAGAAGTGAAGTTGGTGATAGTTTTGCTCCTTCCAGAAGAGCAGAACGTGGGCGGAGGACAACCCTGCCAGACAGGGGGGCTACACGCACTGGCTGATGCCTCTGGGTCGGTCCGCCGGGCTCCGCTCGCGGCCCACTGACCCTGCGCGCCCAAGTGGCCCCCCTCTCTTGCGCGCTACCACAACATCGCCCCTGAGACCAGTCACTACGAGCGGACGAGAATGGCGTCAAAAATCGCATCATTCAAAACTATTCACGACCTCGTCGCGGCCCAGGACGCCGTGTACGCCGACCAGAAGGAGCGAGGCAGCAACGGTGCGTGCGCGTTGAGGCTCGTTCTACTTGTGCTCGCCGCTCACTTGTTCGTCTATTCCTGCCACAGCTTCGCTCGAGGCGGCTGCCTTCAAGCTGTCAGAGGAGCACTTTGACAGCATCGTCGTAAGTCCCATTCCTGTCACCATTCTTTCACCAAGTTGGAGCACGCTGCATGCACGCCCCCTCTTTGCTCTCACGTGCCACCAGGCCGCAACACCGCAAACTCGCTACTTTCCAGAGCTGACCGTACCTCATTCTTTCGTATACTCTTACCCACAAACAGAATGTGAGCACCAGGCGAAGCTGCCAGAACAGGTTCAAGCGCTACGTCGAGTTCTGCGCCGAGCATGCCACTCCGCCGTTCCCCATCGTCGCGCCCGTCGTCGCCCTGTCCCTCTACGACCTCGCGGACGGAGACCCAGAGAACGGCAAGGCCTACGACTCCCACGTCACTTCCCTCAATGCTAGTGAGTCCCGCCGCGCCGTCCCACCTTGTTTCCGGTTGTTGTGAGAGCCGGGAGCGCGAGCGTGGATCTTACATCAACAATCCGGTTGATGAGGTGAAACGAAGGATCAGGGCTGTAAAAAAGGTATAAAACTGACTTGGTATCTATCTCCTTGCTGGTGCAGTTCGCAGAGGCACCTTCTCGCCGTTTGTTGGCCAGCCTGGCTGCCAGAGCGTCTCCGAGAACCTCATGGACTACGATCCACTTCGGTACGTCATACTCAGGCATTGGTCCACTTCCTTCAACAATAAGCTGATTTGACTCTTTTGATGCAGATCCTTCTGCACTATCGCTCGTTCGGCAGCCGCGAACAAGAGGACCGGCGGCACGCCAGCCAAGACGCCGCAGAAGCTCACGGCCTCAAAGTCCGCTCGCAACCTCGCCGCCACCCCTTCCAAAGCCCCCACGACGCCGTCCAGGGCGAGAGCGACGACGCCCAAACCCACGCCCAAGCCTACTCCCAAGTCTGCGTCGAAGGGCACCACGTCAGCCAGGGCGAAGCGCGTAGCGTCTGACGTCCCTTCGTCGTCGAGAAAGAGGACGAGGGAGTCGTCTGTCTTTAGCTCTGGTCGCGAGGACGCTGAGGAGGACGAGGGGGAGAAGACGCCGAGGAGGAAGAGGGTCAAGGCGACGACGGAGGAGGAGAGCACGCCTCGCAAGAGCACGAGGGGCGCAGCGGCGACGAGGCAGTCGACTAGGATCACGAGAGCCAAGGCCGAGGTCCCGCCGGTGCCGGTTGAGATCAAGGAGGAGGAGGTCGTCGTGCCCGCTGCAGTCGTTGGCGATGGAGACCCAGAAGGAGTCGGCATGTTTGGACGCATCGTTCGGTGGTTTGGGTGGAGTGGGTGAGCTCGAGACGGTGTATGTTGAAGGACGTGTCAAATGGTGGATACCCGAAAAGTGGAAGGAAGAGGACTCGGTCGTGTGTTTGTTTTACCTTAAGAACTCTTAGCTACGTGTCCCTCGCGCCTTGAGAAATCTTTAGCGTTCTGTAACTGGACCTCTTTATATATATATATGTTTCCGACGAGAGAAACCTTAGCAACTACGTTTCCGTCTAGTGCTTTGGTCCTTCGCCAGCATGAGCCCTCCTCATCCTCTCGCTTTCGGACACGTAGGTCATCCCTTTGGCAACGACGAGCCATCCTGCCAGCGTCGGAAGGGTGTAATGCAGGTTGTTGACGCCGCCTTTGGTCAGAATCGTGATCATCGTCTTCCAGTGGTGGAGAGCGGGGAAGAAGTAGGACACGCGGTAGAAGTGACTGTTGTGAAGGGAGAGTATGGGTCAGACAAACGTCGCTGTGACGCGAGGAAAAGTCGAGGCTCACTTTGTAGCAGCGATGGGCATCATCCCGCAAGCAACGTGCATGAAGACGAGCGTGAGGACGAAGGGCGGGATGAGAGGCAGTGGGACAAAGCAGGTGACGATGTCGAAGATGCCGAACAGGATCACTGGTTGACCCAACGATGTCAGCTACCAGCAGGCTATGCAGAAAATAAGGAGAAAAAGTACTAGTCATCACCCAATTGACCGTCCACAGTGCGAAGAACTGAGCCCCCGTGGTGGGGTAGGACTCCTTGAACACCTCAAAGATGACCGTGAGGTCGAGCGAGATGAAAAGCGGCCAAACGAAGCTCAAGATGAACTGGTACGACAAGCCTCGAGTCCTTGTCCAGTTTCTTCTGAACCCGACCGCTTCCATGATGTTGTGGTAGCCCATGAGGAAGAAGAACTGCGAAAGGACGGGCGTGACCATCCCTGCCGTGTCTTTAACAACCCTGACGTGTCAACACTTCACGCTTTGCCCGCTTGGTAGCCAGACAGAAGAGAATATACTTACTAAGTAAAACTTTGGTACCCTGAACGAACCACGGTACGAGCTCGACCTGGACGGGGTTGATCGGACTAGAGAGGACGGAGGCGACTTGAGCGAGGAGGGTCGGGTTGGAGGTCGAGAGGTTGCTGATAGTCGCAGTGACGGTGTTCTGGCTGAAGAGGGCGGCGGCTTCGGCGGCTGCAGGACTCATGGCACCGAGGACGTCTTCGGAGTAGACTGGTGGAGGGGAGCCGGATAAGTCAGAGCCTGAGGTGCAGGACGGAGTGAGGCGGCTCCTTACTAGCATACTAAAGAGTTGAGCGAAGGTCAGAACCGAGTTTCCATCTATACAAACGCAACTGAAAAAAGCAAACTTACGTAGTTTGACTCCATAGTGACGTAGTAGATGGCGTCGCTGGAGTTGTACGCCGTCGCTCCAGCCGAAGAAGCGATTGCGGTGTCGTAGCGGTCGGTCGCACCCTCACTGTGTCAGGTACGATGCTAATCAGTAGCCATATGATTGAAAACTGTAGAACTCTCGTCACCTCGCCACCATCCCGCCCCAGTAGTGTCCCTGGAACACTGCTTCTGCGAGCGACTCTGGCGTCCACTCCGACACGTCGAGCTGATCGAAGGTCGGGTAGCCCATCGTTCCACTCAATGCCATCGTCGCTTCTCGAAGTGCTGTCCCCACAGACGATCCATCAAAGTCAGCGACGGCGACCTGTTCGACAGCATGAAAGAGTCAGCACCGCCCGCCACGTGCCTTCGCGTGGAAGAGTCAGTCATACGTGAAGCTGATGCGTGTGCTCGCGCATCCGGTACACAGTCCCAAACAACCAAGCAGGAGCAGCGAGGAACGTGATCATCAAGACCACAAAGTGTCCGCCCAACATTTTGGGGAACATGGACGCTGGTACGAAGTTGTGCGCCCGCTTCCCCTGGTCCTCCTTTTCGACTTCGAGCTGGCGATCGGCGTCGAGCAACTCCGGGTCCGTCGTGCTGAGCGACCGCGACGAGTTGGGTGTTTCCTTGGTTCTCGACATATTTTGTGTATAGTTGTGAGGAAAAAAGAAGGGAGGAAATCACCACTGAGCAGATAAATGGGCGCAGCTAGGCGAGACCAAGCGAGACTAAAACGCGAGTCTCGGCAGCGGAAGCCACTTCCAGTTGGGATGCCTGAAGGGGACGCGCACTCGTCCCGCTCTCCTAATATCCTTCCGGCCGGCGGACCTTCATCGAAGACGCTGTGATATCAAATCATGCTTCGACTGATGTTCTAGACTCCAACAGCTTGAGTAAGCGCTCCGTGAGCCGCGGTCGAGGACCTCCTTCCGTCCGTCGGTGTTACTCGGAGCAGACCAAGCAGATGAGGACGAAGCCGCTGACAGGACATGCCGTTGCTCATCGCTCATCCAAGTCCCCCAAATTCAGTGATACCGGTGCTCACCAGCCCTCAGAATCTTGGCTGCGCGACACACGTGACGAAGATGGAGTCAATAGAACCACCGAAGCACGTGGCAGAATATCTGAGCTCAGACTGAGGTTGCAAGTCACCGAGAAGGAGCGAGTTGAGACGATATGCATGGGCGAGAAAAGTTGCGAACATCGAGCGAGAGGGGAGTCGAGCCACTCACTGCGCTCCCACCACCTCCCGAAGACAGAAAAACGACGCCTTTCGTTCCAACAACTCAAACGAAAAGCTCGAAAGCGCCGTTGTAACTCCCCTCCTTCGCAAGCAAATCCGTGTTGCCGTCGCACCAAGCGACTGGACACGTTGTCCACGCCTCCTCGACGCCCGTTTCGCCCGCTCGAGACTTCTCTTTGCCCTTGCCGCCTTTCATCGAGTTGGTCGTCGTCGTTAGTGGTGGGTTGATTGAATCGTTGCCGTCGTCGTCGGCGTCGTCGTCCGAGTCGTCGAGAAGGAGAACCTCCTTGCCCTTCCCCTTGCCTCTCGAGCTTCTCGTCCTCCCTCCTACCCCAGCACCTACCCCGTCGACGTCCATCACCCACCTATCCTTTCTCTCGTTCGCCTTGATCTCCTCGCACCTCATCTTGGCGTCTCCCACGCACCTCCCACAGACGACGTGTCCACACTTCAACGCCCACGGTCGACCCAGCCCCGCCTGAGCGAGGAGTAACGGCTCCAAGCATGACGCACATCCCGGTACGAGGTCCTCCTTCGGTTTCGCTGGCGTAGCTGCGCCCTTGGCGCCCTTGCGCTTCTTCGGTGCCGGTGCCGGCTCGTCGTCGTCGGGGTCTTTGATGTCGCGGCTGAAGCCATCCTCGACCCGCTTCGGATGACTCATCTTGACGCCCCACTTCTTCCCTTTACTCTTGTTGCTCCAATTTGGGATCACGCCCTGCAGCCCTCCGCCTCCTTGGCCCATGTACGTCGCGAGAAAGTCGGCGCCTCCGCCTCCACCGCCCAAGAGGTTCCCCAACGCGGCATAGCCTCCGCCTCCACCGCCGAACAGGAAGTATTCTGCGCCTCCGAACGCTCCTCCGTACGGTCCGTAGTCGAAACCCCACGCTCCTCCTCCTCCCGCGGCGGCTTGAGCCATGACAGCGGCGGCGTTGGAGGAGACGGACGACTCGCGAGAGTTGGCTCCTCCTCGTTGTGGTGGAGTCGACGTCCTCGCTGCTCCACCCTGTCCGGTGACTCGGTTGAGGAAGCCTCGTACTGGTGAAACAAGACGGCGGAAGAAAGGGAAGAGATTCGCGAGGTCAGCGATCAGGAAGGTTGGGACGGAGGCACAAAAGCGGAGGTCGAGGGGTGGCAATGAAAGGGCAGGAATTGATGGTATACGAAGCGAATGACTCACGGCCGGAAGCAGCGCCGGTGCCATTGTCGCCACTGGATCCGATGCCCCTGCTGCCCCCGGTTGGGACGGCGAGCCTCCTGAGATTCGCGGTGGAGGAGGGCCCTGCTCGTGCGTTCGAGGAGGTGCCGGAGGGCCCGGCGACGATGATGAGGTCGTCGTCGTCGTCCGAGAGCAGGACGGCTTCGTCGTCGTCTGAATCGTCGATTACGATGGCGTGGCCTGCTGCCCCTGCGCCCGAACCCGAGGCTCCTGCCGCTGCCGCTCTCGTGCTGGCGCCGCGTTGACGCGAGGTGGAGGCGGCGGGGTTGGACGACGTCGCGGCGCTGGCGTTGGCGGTGCGGGTTCGTTTCGGGCGGCGGTCAGCCATGGATGGGTCGGTCGACGAGATGGATCTCGTCCTCGTCGGCGGCGAGGGCGCCGTCAGGTCGAGCACCTCGCCGCGAGCTGTACTCGAGCTGGGCACGGGAATTGTGGCGAAGGTGAGAGGGCGACGAGCGGGGAGGGCGAAGGTGTGCGACGTCGACGGGCGGCCGTAAGTAGTGCAAGGTATGAAAGTGTAGAGAGTTTTGATGTAGTTGCACGAGAGAGAGAGCGAGCGAACAAAATAAATCATTTCGCCTTGTTGTTGCCGCGTAAGCCCCTATCTTTCGCCTCCCTCCGTGGCCCGCATCCCTTCTCTTCGTTGTCGTCCTGCATCTCGCGCGTCGTTCGCGCTCGCTTCCCACAAAAGCATGTCACAAAATCATGCATCGGCAGCTGGTACCTCCCAGGCACCACCGGCCGATCCACCAGCGTCGACGAACCCGCTAAAACGACTCGCCCAGTCCAACGACGGGCACCTCTACTTCATGACGGCAGGAGGCGCCACGCTGCTCGTGATTGGCCTCACCGGTCGCCTCCTCAAACGAGCGAAAGCATCTGCACTCGCTGAAGCCGCCACTCCTACTCCGCCCATCCCTACACCTTCCTACAAACCTCCTCCGCCCACGCTCCCGCTCCTCTCTCCGAAAGCTGCCTCCTCGCCGAAACCCGCACCGATCCCAACACTTGCTTCAAAACCCCGAGCATACCCTTCTACTCCCTCCCTCCCGCCTCCGCCATCCCGCCTCCGCCCGAGACCGCTCCTCAAGACTTGGGTCCTCTCCTCGCCAACTCGATCCGACGAGTACTTCCTTCCCAACTCGACCATCCTCACTACCGCCAAAGAGCAGGCTGAGGAGATAGACAAGGAGGAAACAAAGTTCCTTGACGACGGAGTGCACGAGGTCGAGCCGGACAAGGAGGCCGAGGCGAGCACGACGCACGAAGAGTCCGACGGGAAAGTCAAGCTCGACGAGGACGGCGCGCTGTGGATTGGCAAAGCGTTTGCGATCGCTACAGCTGGAACACTCACTTTGTTTGGCGTCGGAATCGCGACGTTCGTCAACTACTTTGGGGTGCCCAAGGTGCGTTTCGTGTGCTTCGTTTTTGGTTGGAAGCCCTCGTTCGCTGACGGGTGTCTTTGTTGTCCAGCTGCCAAAGATCGAGGAGGATGAGGAGAGGAAGGAGGAAGAACAGTTGGAGAGCATGGTCAATACCGGAATTGTAGCGGCCGAGATTGAGGAACAGAAGAAGAGATGACGGCTCGCCGACGTTCGAGTCAAACCTCCTTTCGCGACACGTGGGCTTGAGAGGAGATGAGGATGACAGCTGCTTGATCGCCAACGGGCCCTCCGCCTCTTGTCTTTCAAATGGGAGCGATGCTCGAGGGAAGATGCGGTTCTCCCCAGGCTGGTTCTAGCGACGACAGAGAGGCAGAGACACAGAAGAAGGCACGTGACGAAAGGTTTGTTTTTGAAAGCTCGTTGGCATTACGAAAGGCAAGCAAGCACATCTAGCAAAGGGACACGCCTGGCACGGCACTGAAGACTGAGTATGGAAGAGGAAGTCAGCACCATGCGCTTCAACCAACGCCAAAGCTGTGTCCCTCCAACCCGTCCCACAAACCAGTCTCAAAAGAGTGAGACGCCCAAAACAAAATCAGACCGCGTGATTTCCAATCACAAAATCGAATCGTCAACGCCCTCTCACTCCACCCCCACCCAACCCCACCCACTATGTCAGATCAGGAGCCTCACTTCCATCAACGACGACGTGGGGGTGAAGGGCGGGGGCTTAATGGAGGAGAGTTGCCCATTGAAGGAGCTGGCTAAGACGGCACTTCCTGATTACGATATGGTTTCCATCCTCTTATTTGGGGCAGTGGGGTGTGGACTGGGGCGGAGGGAAGCGGAGGCACAAAAGGGAAAACTTACGAGAACAGAGTTGACCGCGCCGGAGAAGACTGGAGGAGGAACAGCAACAACGTCAGCAACATGCTCGGTAGCCGTAGTCGACTGCTTTCGCCCCCCAACACAAGGAATGACAACCCCTCAGACACGTTCATCCCACCACCGGGCACTCGACTCTGGAAACCCGCGAGGGTCTCGACAGAGAAGAGCTTTGCAAAGGCCCTATAGAGAAAACTGCGAATAGTTTGGTCTAACAGTGTTCATCCCGGGGGCTACTGTCGTCGTGTGTTGGGAGCGAAACAGAGGAGAAGGGGGAGGAGAATCACCTCGTGGCGGGGAGAGCGCTGTGGGGAAAATTTTGTCAGCGTCGGCGACGAGGGAGCAAGCGAGGAAGGGGGCACTAACGTGTTAAGGTGAGGAAGGGACCGAGCAGAAGTAGAGAGACCTACTGGTGCGAGAAGAGGAGGAAGTCAGCTTCCTTGGCCTCATCGTCAACAATTTTCTTGCTCGCAACAAACGGTCTTCCACCCCCGCCCTCGTTCTCGCCTCGCTTCCACCAAGGACTGGGTGCAGTCGATGGAGGAGAAAGAGCAAGAAGAGTGCGGTAGGGGTCAGACAAAGATAACTGGCTAAAGTTGTAATATGAGCCCGCCCGACGAGAGCCAGGCGGGTTCCTTCTTTGTGTCGCCATGGTCGGTAGGAAAAAGGGGAAGGAAGCGTGTAGGTTGTCATCATAGTAACATGATGGAAGGGCCGAGTGTTGCTGGTGTCGGGTAGTGAAAGTTTTGCACGAACCTTTGCAGCGAAGAGTGACGAAGAAGAAAGAGAGCCCCAGCCAGGCCCGCCCAAAGTCAAGGGCAGCACAACTTGACGGACTTCGCGTTCCCGCGCTCTCCAGGGGCTCGTTTCATCTCTGTGTGGCACGACTTGGGCGAGCGAGAAACGACAGCGCCTTGTTTTTCGCATCAGTTCTCCACCAACAAAAATGTCGTACGATCCTTGGGGAGGCAGAGCGCCATACGACAACAGAGGGGCTCCTCCCTACCGCCCTCCGTACGACGACAGGGACAGGGATTACGGTCGAGCAGGAGGAGGAGGGGGAGGGAGACAGCATTGGGACGATCGCAATGGACCGAGTTACGACGAGTACGACTACGACCACCGACCTCCACCACCTCCTCCCCAGCATGGCGGATTCCAGTACGACAACGTGCCCCCGCCTCGCCGCGACGACTTCTACGGAGGACCCGGGCCACAAGGCCACCACAATCGACACCAATACCCTTCGGCAGCTCACCATCAGCCATCAGAACCTCGATACGGCAGCGGTGGTGCTCCAGACCACAGGGGCTACTCGAACCAGTCCCAGCACCAGCAGTATCCCTCTCGCGACCGTGACTTCCCCCCGCCCCGCGACCAGCGCGACTTCCGAGACAGCGACAGCCGTCCCAAACCTCCTCCAGTCAAACCCGAACCCGTATCAGCCTCAGTCGTCCTCCTCGGCCTGCCAGCACACACCGACGACGCCGGCCTCCGCGCCTTCCTCGAGGACTTGGGCGCGTCCGTCGACTCGACGACAGTCATCTACGACCGCCCGACAGGCCAGTCGAAGCGGTATGGGTTCGCCAAGTTCAGCTCAGTCGAGCATGCGAGGGCGTTCGTCGAGCCCAACTTCCCTTCCGTCGTTTGGCGGGAGAGGGGCCGACCAGGGCCGGACGATGGCTTGCGGATCAAGATCAACTACTCTCAGAAGTCGGGTGGGTGGAGGGAAGATCAAGGCGCCGGGGCGAGGTTGACTGAGGATCAGAGGAAGGCCACTGGTGAGCGTTGTGCGCTACTTTCTGTGGGAAGGCGAGAGCGCTGACGAGTGATTGTCACGCTTCAAGAGGGGAGCGCACCGCCTCAGTCGTTCTACATGAACGATGGCACCCGCGACGTCGGCTCGGCTCCAACTCAGATCCTTCTCTTGCGAGGTCTCGACCCTCTCACTTCTGAGGAAGGTATCGTCGCTGCGTTGGGAGCGATGAGGGGCAGAGCTGGGAACGAGATCCGCGAGGGCAAGGGCGTCAAGAAGGTCATGATCACCAGGGATCGCGCGTCGAGGAGTTCATGGGGCTTTTGCTTTGTTCAGTTTGCCGACGTTCGAGTGAGCAATTATTGTTCCGGCTTGCGATCTTCTCCAGCTGACGGTGTTTCTGCACAGCTTGCGACGGAGGTCCTCGCCAACGCTTTCAACCCCAACCTCTACCCAAAGGGCTTCAAGATTGGCTCATCCGTCGTCGCCTTTTCCTTCTGTCACGAAAACTCCTTCGTGCCCATCTACGCAAAGTCCGAGTGGTCGTTCAAGGGTGAGGGTGGGCAACAACTCGCGTACTGGGACGACAAGGCGTTCGTCACCGCTTGGACACCGTCAGCCACCGCACCTGCGCCTGCTCCTCCTTCATCCTCAGCGGCACCGAAGAAGGTCGACGATTCGGAAGCCGACATGGAAGCCTTCTTCTCGTCCCTCGACGCTGAGGTGTCTCCAAGCGTCGCACCGCCGGCCGCCGCCGCACCCTCACTCGTTTCGGCACCGCCAGCACCAGCGCCACTAGCAGTGCCAACGACAGCGCCCAGGTCGACAACGTCGCTGGGACCAGGATCGGGTATTTCGATCCAGCTGAAGCCGACTGCTGCGTCGGATTCGGAGGAGAAGCTCAAGGCGAATCCGAAGGGGAGGAAGAAGGAGTCGGAACCGTTGACGCCCAGTGCCACTACACCTGCCTCGGGTTCGTTTAATTTCAGCCAAGGCAATCTTTCTTGATCCCTGTTCCTGATATTTTCGTAAAGTAACCTCTGCGGACAAGAAGAAGGCCGACCTTATCGTTAGTCGCAAGGCTGCCAAGGACATCTCGAAGTGGAACGTCAAGCAGCAGGAACTCAACCCGACCACGTCGGCCTCAACAACCCCGGCTTCGACAACGCCCAAGGTTTCCACTCCCGCTTCAGCTACGCCACCAGCAGCAGCCACAGTCCCCGTATTACAACATCTTACACTCGCGGTTGAAGATGTCCTGACCATATTTCTCTTTCCCTCGTGCGCTTGGGCGACTTCACAATTCAGTCGACGACGACGGCCGAGCCTGCCGTCGAGTTCGAGTATGGCGATCCGATCGCGTTCATCTGCTTGCTCTGTCAGCGCCAGTTCAAAGCTGTAGCGGAGCTCACCAAGCACAACAGACTGTCGGCACTTCACAAGGCACATCACATCTCAGTCCTCCCTCCGGGAGCGACGCACATCACTTCAACTCGAAAGACAACGACTGACGTCCTTCCTCTTTCTATTTTTTCCTCTTCTTTGGGCCCTCTCGTTCTCTCTCTCCCTTTATGTTCTCTAGACAAACCTCGCCAACTCGACCACTGTCGCCGAGGCGAAGCAACGCAAGGTCAACTCGCTCCAAAAACACGCCGCCGCTGCCGCCGCCGCCGACTCGGCACCCAAATACATCGACCGTGCGGCAGCCAGAAGGGAGGCTTTCAACCAACCTGATCACCCCGTCCCCGAGTCGAAGAAGCGCAAGGCGATTGAGGACCCCGCTCCGCCTCCGCCGCCGCCCGTCCAGCCCAACAAGAATGGCATCGAGGAGACTAACGTAGGAGCCAAGATGCTGGAGAAGATGGTGCGCTTTCGATACACTCTTAAACGCTGACTTTGGGCTCATGTTTGGGTGTTCTTCAGGGCTGGTCGAAAGGCGGCGGACTGGGTGCTGGGGGTGCCGGTCGTGTCGATCCTGTTCAGGCTGCTCAGTTCGCACAAGGTGCGGGGCTTGGGTCAACAAAGGGTGCGTCGCCTCTCTCTCGAGCTTTTGACGAACACGAGCTGATTTGGGTTTCCTCAAGGCGTTGTGGTCGGCGAGTTCACGTCGCCTGCAAACTACAAAGAAGCTGTTCGCGACAAGGCTCGCCAGAGGTTGGAGGAGTCCTCGTAGTGTTGTTTTCGTTTCTCTTTGCTCCTGCAACCTTCTCTTCTTGTTCCACTTTATCCTGCAAGTTGCTCTCGGAGAATGTCTCGCCAAGCGACGATTGGATGAGGTGTAAGAAAACGACAGTTGCGATGTTGCCAACTACTAGAACAATGTGGGATATCCTACAACCCAGACTCTAAGCTAGCACAAGATTATATGACGGCTACATATTAAGACGATGAACAACTAGTAGACCTCTCGAAGGTCAGGCTTGCTCGACTGGCGAGAGAGCATCTCCTTCATGCCTTTCAAGAACGACCCCGAACGCTGGGTGCGGAGTGGTGGCTCGACCGAGCCGTACGAATCGCGACGACCGGAGTCTGGGGGAGTAGCGTAGGCAGGAGTGTACGCCGGCGACTCGTCTTTTGGTGTGATGGGGCCGTACGCGCCGACCTTGAGCGAGGGGCGACGGTAGGAAGTGATGGGGGCGGTGTAGCGCGGCACGGATCCTCGCCTGTCGGTCGAGTACGAGCGCGGGTCGACCTCCATCTCCTCGTCCTCACTCTCGAGATCGTCGGAGAGAGTGTCGCCGCCTGACGATGTGGATCCCGTCGGCGAGACGCGGAGCGGTGCGGGCACGGCGCGCGAGATGGGTGCCGCGGTGTGGACGGACGAGCGACGGCCAGGCACGGCGGTGGGGCGGGTGGGCGAAGGCTCGGGGGTGAGGAGGCCTTCTGGCATGGGGCAAGCGGTGGAGACTGCCGACGGGCGGCGGGCCTGGGGGGTGACCGGGTGGGACGTCGAGGCGCGGCGAGGGGACGACGGCGAGGCGGTGTCGCGGTGGGCGACGCGGACCTCGGATCGAGGGCGGTGGGAGGAGGTGGAAGGGACAGGGCGGCGGAGGAAGGGGTGGAAGTGGTGCACGAGCTCAGACTCGTCCATGCGGAGGTCAAAGTCGAGGAGGAAGAGCAGCTGGCGCTCCATGAGATTCACCTCGGCGCCGGAGAAGAGGGCGGCGTAGCGAGTCCAGTGCTTGTTCTTTGGCGACGAATCTGGTGGTGGGAACGAGGGGGACCAGTCAGGGATCTGATGGGCGGGCGGCGAGAAGAAGCAGGAAGAAATGACGTACCATTCAGGTATTTCGCGGCGACGATCAGGGTGGCCAGGAAGACGCGGTGACGGGTGCAGTGCATGCCCTTGGCCACCTTGGGCAGACGCGACTTGAGACGGTCGAGGTACACGAGCGTGCACAGGAGCGTCGGCACCTGCACGTTCGACTTCTCGACGAGGATGCTGATGAACGTCTCGAGCGAGGGGATCGCGGAGGAAGCGTCGAACGAGGAGGGGAAGTTGCCTCGAGTGGGCGTCGAGGGAGGCGAAGGAAGAGTGGTTGCTGGGGCAGGGCCGCACTGGATGACCTCGACCGCCTTTTCAGCGAGGTATGCTGGTGGAGGGAAAAAAACAAACACGGCCGAATGGTGGTCAGCTTCCGCCGCTCGCGCACCCCGATGAGCCTCGCGAGACTCACTGATCATCTCTGGCGTGACTGGCGACCTGACCAGCTCGAGCAGAGCCGGGTCGTGCATGAACTTGGGGATGAGCGATGCTGGGTGACGGCGAGTGGACATGGCGGCGGAGTCTGAGTCGGGGTGGGTGGGAGCAGACGTCGCAGGGCCGGCTTGACGAACCTGGTCGAGGAGGTGCGGTGTGGTGTGTGGTGTGGTGCGGGCTGGCGGCGAGCGGACGGGGGACGAGGATGCGGTAGGAGGGAGAGTGTGGCCCTCGGCAAGGAACGATGAAAGGCTTTGGTCAAAGTCATCCGGGCCCTTTGTCCTGAGGAGATAGACTGGGCTGCCAGAGAAGGAACCATAGCCGGAAACGGAGTAATCGCAGATTTGGAGGCTCGCAGGGCGACCTGCCGATTTGAGCACGTCTGCGCGCGTCCCTCGACCCAAGCGGACGAGCCGGGCAATAACCTGAGACAGTCAGAAACCTAATTCCTTGGGCCCGCCTGTGCTCAGCCAGGCGGCCGGCGCTCGCCCGCTCCGCCAGCTTGATCGGGTTTTGCCCTGAATCAGTGCATTTCTGCCAGCCACCCCGCACGCGGGTGAGGCTCCCGCCTTCTATCGCCGCCGTGCAGGTTCGAAAGACTGGCCCACCACGGCCTCATTAAGGGCGTTCCATTTCCAGCCGCGCACGGCGGACCCATTGATCGACATTTACCGTTCCGCAGAGACATTTCTCACACCACGCACCCGCGGGGCCGTCCGCGACTCGCATCCGTCCAGAGTTGGACAGTGGCTCACCCGCTCAATTTACTGCCACCTTCTCGCTCATTTGCCCAAAGCCTGCAATCGTGCTCAATCAGGTGAGAGTCGGGACGGCCGCCAAATAGCCACGCTGCAATGCCACGAGAGGCACACGCTGAACGTGGTCAAGCTTGAAAAGGCCGAACCTGACGACACATGCTGCCACCCTGGCTGCTGTTCCCTGGTGCCTCCGACAACGTGAGAACGTGCACTAGTTCCCATTCAGCCGCACCCCCGCCACGTCGAGGGATCGCCGCCGCCCGTGGTAGGTGGATGCCGTCTCCAACAGGACACGTTGACCACGTCACTGGCGTCGCTGGCTTCCGACTGCCTTCTGCGTTCTTCGAAGCCTGCCGCCACTGTTTCGCTGTGGCAGTCTAGATATCCTCGACCACACTGTCACTCCTGCCTGGACCCAACCTTGTGCACGAACGCGTTTTTTGGGTTCAGCTCCTTACCCACACGTTGCACGGCCCGGCTCGCCCTGGGCCATGGTCCGGTGCTCCTTGATTACTGAGACGAGGAACGGAATTCGAGAATGCAAGTACCTGGACCTCGTATGAGGAGCTCTGGTGGAACTATCCGAACGCTCTCGTGAGGCCTGGACGGCGCGGCGCGCTTTCTAGCCTTTCTTAGACGAAAGGGAAGCACGGACGCGGCGATATCGTGTTTCAGGAGCCTCGGGAGTTATTCTACGGCTCCACCTTTCTAATTCTCAGTAATGCTTTCCTGTACCAGCTGCCTATCTACCCTTGGAGTGAAATACAACGAATGATCCACAGCTCCGAATGAGAGAAGACGCCCAGGCTGCACACACCGTCGAACGAGACCGCGTCAGGTGGTCCTCCCGCCCGTCCCGCCACGTAATTGCGCTCGGGAATGTCCTTGCCATGCATGCAGGAGAAAACAGTCTGGACACTCGCCCTCTTCTGGCTGTATTTCTAGACGTAGAGAAATGGCACTAGAAGCGCGGATGTGAGCCGCCACGGGTCAAGTGAGCTAGCGAGAGTGGCCACGAGCAAGTACGCCCGTGTTCGGAAGGTGCGCCAGCCACTTCTGAGACCCACCGCTTGTTTCACGAACCTTCAGCGCAAGGAAAGGCTATAGTGCTCGTCTTCTTGCGAGAATGAAAAACTTGAACATATTGCAGAGGGGGCGGAGGGGAACATTGTCGTAGACGGCTAGAGTGCCGACGTTCGAGGGAGTTTGAACTCAATGAACCGTCCTTCCTCCTCGCAGAGCGCCAGGATGCTTTTTAATCAATGCAACGACCAGGAAGACGCTCGCAGACCGAGAAGACACGATGTTGAGACTAATGTTAAAGATTAAACACTAAAGAAACGAACGGCCTGGAAGTCGCGGGACGCCAGACCAGTCTTCACTACTACTCCTCCATTTCCTCCTCCTCGCCCTCGTCCCACCAATCAAGCACTCCGGTTCCGGGCTCTGTCATCGAGCACTAGAAATAAGAGGAAAGTCGAGTTAGAGGCTGTGCCGAAAGAAGATCGGGGGAGTTGACGGTGACGAGAGAAACCCCAAGCTTACGACCAACGAATATGGGGGCAGTGCTTTCTCCTTCTCCGCCGGTTGCGGCGCCACGGGTCCAGCATTAACGTTCGCGCCCGTCGCTGGCGGAGCTTCTGCCGGCGCTGGTTTCTTGCCACTACCTGGTGATGTATCTGCCCAGTGCTCTTCCTCGACGCGGATCCGGATCCAGTCGCGCTTCTCGATGTAAAGGCGTTCCTCGGCACTCGACTTGAGCAGGACTGATTCGGCCGGACGGACTTCTGGCGCTGGGTCTGGTGGCACGAGCCAGAAGTAGGCTCGTC
This sequence comes from Pseudohyphozyma bogoriensis, assembly GCA_024364755.1. Lineage (NCBI taxonomy): Eukaryota > Fungi > Basidiomycota > Microbotryomycetes > Chrysozymaceae > Pseudohyphozyma > Pseudohyphozyma bogoriensis. Next base: position 359,683 of record JALBUQ010000001.1, read on the forward strand.
GGCTTGGGTCACTGCGGGTGTTTCGTAAGAGCAAATAGGTGTGGGTGTCAGCTGGACGTCTAGGGAGAGTGCTTGAGGGAGAGCAACACGTACAAGGCAGAGTATTCGGGGAGGAGGTTTGGTGGAACGACAATGTCGTCGAAGAAGCCAACGGAGACTGAGTCGTGGTCGAGTGAGTAACTATCACTTCTAACCTGACACGGTGGAGCTGAGACTGACCAGTGATGCCTGCTTCGCTCTGAGACTGCACCTTGCCTACGAAAGCTTCTCCCATGTAAGGTCGGAAGATGAGCAACCGAAACTCGGCTGGGTGTAAGCAAAGCAAACAGTAAATGAATTGGTCCAAGCGATGAAGAGAATGAGCTCACTCCGGTAGTAGAGACAACCATCGCCGTACAAGACGGCACCTTCAGAAGAATCAAGGATGTCAAGCAGAGAGATGCACAGCCCGACTTCAAGCAAGACCTGGGATCGTGCAGCATGCATGAAAGAGTGGGTCAGCATTCGCATTCAGACTTGAGCCAGGTCAGAGAGCACCGCGTCCGAACGAGCTCGTCCATCGAGTTTTTCCGTTTGAGGAAGACGCACCTTGTTGGCGTACCGCCGGTTGATCTCCTCGCGTATTGCCACTGCTGGATCCTTGCCAAAGTCCCTCGGTTCGACACGAATCGTGTCCTGCGACGGCGAGTATCCACAGTTAGCGCGACAAGTTCGAGCGCGAAGTCAACAAACGCTCTCGCGCCGGCGGCCGGAAACAGATGACGCGAGTTCGCACCTTTTGGATACAGAAAGTGAACATCTCTGAAAAGAGTGTGCTGTCTGCCCTGCCCTCGAGGACCAGAAGTTGATGAGAGTTTGGCGAAACAAGCGTCCGGCGCGAAGGTCGACGAGCGAGCCCAAGTTTCCGAGGCCTGGGGAAGGTGGAGCAACACGTCAACAAGCGCCGTCTCCTCGGCTCTCGCTTCATTTCTTGCCCTATTTTTCGACATCATCGACCTTGACCACCTGCACCTAGCATCAGTGCATCGACCAGTGCCAGCTAGAGGACCGCTCGCCTCGCCGTTCCTCCACCGGCCTCGGTCGCGCGCTCCAGCTTCGCGCTCCCTCCAGACTCGCCTCGCGCCCCGTACTACCCTACCCCGCCGCCGCACGACCGCGCTCAGATGAGCTCAGCCCGCCCGCCGACCCAGCGGCAGACCACAGGCTCGTACCCCGACGTCGTTTCGCCGTCCCAGTCGGCCTCGGCGCGCTTCGACGACGGCGCGCCTCGTCCGGCTCGACCTGAACGCAGCGTCCGCCGCCCGCTCAACACCCCGAGCCCCGCCACCCTCCAGCACGGCATCCAGGACGGGAGGTTCCCCGACATGCACTCGCGCTCGGCCACCCCCGTCGGCAACGGCAGCATCGGCGGCGCCCCCGTGTTTAGGGACAACGGCCTGGGAGCTTCAACCTCCTCCTCACGAGGCGCGCCCCTCCTGACCGTCGCGCCGCCCATGAACCGGCTCGCCAGCAGCACGAGCACCGTGGGCGAGAGTGGATCAAGCAGCCCGAGGCTGGGCGGTGCCGACAAGTCGCGGCGGATGATGGACAACCTCAACATCGCGTCAGCCAACTCGTCGCCCTCCTCGTCGCCTCGCCTCACGCCTGGCGGCCTCCAGCGTCCTCGACGAGACTCTGCGTCTTCGAGTGGCTCTGCCAGCTCGTCTCGTCCCGGCTCGCCTGACCTCGAGGAATCGTCTGTCGCGGCGACGGCAGCTCTCAACACGGCCATCAGCGCATTCTCGAGCGCGGGGGCTCGCAGAGACGGCAGAAGGGGCGGGCTTGCAGATCAAGGGTTCGACAAGATTGTCAAGAAGCCAAACGCGACGCTCGACCCGAAGGAGTACCCCGACACGCCGGCGTTCAGAGAGGTTGAAGCCGTCCTCCACAAGGTTCGGAGCGACTGGCCAGTGCTCATGTACGGCACAGCAGAGCCAGGAGGAGACGGCGGTGACGGCGAAGACTCGGAGAAGGACTTTGACCCTGTCTCGTTAGCTCTTGGGTTGCTGGATCCCCAGACGGTGGGGTCGAACAACTCGCTCCAGGCGTTCCTCAGGATGAAGGCCGAGCTCGACCACGCCATCTCCTCGACATTGGGCTCGAGCAAGAGCGAATACAGGGCGTACGAGAGCAGCATCACGACGTACAACGCGACACTCGGGAGCTTGTCGGCGAGTCAGAGGCAGGTCGTCGACCTCAAGAAGCGATTGGGCGATGCGAGGGAGCGTCTCGAGGGCAAGGGAAGAGAAGGGTTGGCAGGGATGTACAACAGGATGAGTCACTTGGAGGAGATGGTTAAGATTTTGGACGAGATGTGAGTTTTGATTACTTGACCGGCTCGATGTTCCATGCTGACCACGTCACACGTGTGCTTTCTTCAGCGACCACCTGCGCTCTATTCCGGACCGACTCGAGGCCCTCATGTCCGACAAAAGGTTCCTTTCCGCCGTTGTTCTTCTTGTCAGATCCCTCAAGACCATCAACAAACCGGAGATGATGGAGATTGGCGCGTTGACGGACCTTCGAAGCTGGTTGGTATTGCAGGAGGGAGTGAGTCGAAATCTAGTGATCCCTTTAGCTGGCGATAGCGCTAACTTTTCTGAATTGCAGGTTCTTCTGGAGATTCTCATCGAGGAGCTCCACAATCATCTTTACCTCAAGAGCTTCTACTGCGACGCCCGGTGGAAAGCCTACACGCGAGGCCAGACTACACGTACGTAAAGGGTTAGCTCTTCTCGCGTGCTAGCTAACGCTTGTTTTATCTTACAGTACCGCTCGTTGACTGGGGCGACGACGTCGATGTCGCTGGCCCCACATCTCTCCTCGAAGCCTCTTTCCACACCTCTGGCCGTTCCCGAGCCCGCCTCCCTCAACTCTCCAAACTCCAACGCTACCTCAATCAACTCTCCCTTCAACCCTCTCACAACCCTCTCCTTGACGAGCCCATTGACGACGTCTCTATGGAGCCGACGGTCACGGACGATAGCTCAGCCAGCTTATACGACGGTTTCGGTAGCTTCTCCTTGCCGAGTCTGGAGGCGGCGGAGGGCGTCAAGTCGAGCGGCCCGCGGCTAAAGAACGCCGAACTCGACTCGTTTGGGTACATCGAGAGTCTGATGGAGAGTTTGGCGGTGCTAGGCAAGCTGGGGTATGGGTTGGACGCGATTAACCAGAGAGTTCAGAGCGAGATGTTCAATCTCGTGGAGTCTACGGTGGATGAAGTTGACGAGAGGTTCGTCTTAGCTCCTTCAGCTCCATGTGTTTGACTTACCAATTTCCTTGGCTATAGGAACGATCCAAAATCGGCGACCAACAGACCACCATCAACCATTATCGCCGCTGGCGGACCACTCGCTTCTCTCTCATCCCTATCCCTCTCTCACGCTTCGACTCATCGCTCCTCTCTTCTCCGACTCACGGCATCCGAGAGCACGGAGCTCGAGCTGAGCGTTGAGACCCTCAAAGACCTCTTCTGGACCCTCTTCTCGAAGCTCGACGCCGTGCTGCAAGGTTTCCGAGTATCATACGAGGTGGCTACGAGGATTGCTGAGGTGTGTGCTCTCAATAATAAGACCTTGAACTTTACTGACATGTGACTTCACAGCGTCGGGACTTCAAGGACAAGTCAATGGTCAAGACCTCGTCGGGCGCGCTGCTCTTCTCGCTGATCGAGGTCTGGAAGCCAGTCCAGGCTGAGGTATGCTCTTCGGCGTTTGGGCAGTATTTGGGCTGTCAAATTTTTCTGACGCTTTCACGTTCTTCAGGTTCGCGCGTTGCTTCATGATTACCTGACCGATGACCAGTCCGGAACCGTCTCGTCTCGAAACCCCATCGTCTCAGTCAACGAGGTTCTTCGCCTTGCTCGACCACGAGATGCCACCAAGGTTTGTGGAGGCCCCTGCATCTTCAGGTTGATTTTTCAACTGATATGTTTCCCTCCGTTTACAGCAAGTCTTCAAGTTTGCCGACTCGGACCTCAAGAGCTCGTCGAAGATCCTGAAAGCCCACGAAGATGAGCTCAACCGCGCTCTCAAAACGGCTGTGCCGGGTCTCATCCCCGAGGGAACGACGACGGGAGGACAGCTCATTGTCAGCTCAATCGTCACCGACGATAGATATGGTGGAGGGCGGAGCGGACCTGGCGGAACGCACAAGGCGTTAGTCAAGGCCGACGCGTTCAACGTGTCAACGCTCTTCGGACCGACGTGGGCGTTCCTCGAGCGCGTGAAGACCATCATGCCAGAAGGTCTTCTTGGAGATGACGACGCGGGAGGTTTTGGCGGATTCTTGGACGACTTCGTGCTTCGGACGTTCTTGCCACAGTTGGAGGAGAAGGTCACCCATGTTTTTCATCAGGCAGTCGGAGGTGAGCTTTTTCGTCACATTCGTGTGTCGCTCGTGTCCTCACACTCTATTCCTGTAGGTCACGAAGCGTTCATGGAGGACCCAAACTACAAGAAGGTCTCGAGCGTGCCAATCGTCAAGGTAGGCTTGCCGGCACACTGTCTCGAAGATGTGACATTGACTGACTTGACGGCCAACAGTCGGTCACCAACCTCATGATGCTCATCAGTAGCCTTTGCTCGATGCTCCGAGCCACACCCTTTCATCGGGAGAGCTATTCTCACTTGATCGTCAACGTCATCCATCAATTCCACCAGCGCTGCCAGGAGCGTTTTAGGGGTCAGCAACCCCTTTCCCCTTTTTTAAGTGACGAGCTCAACGCTCTTTCCCTCAGACATCACCGCCCGCGACATCGTCGACGCTCCACCCTCGACTGGGAAGGGTCATGCTCCCGCACCGAAGTCTTCGCCGCTCAAGACCTCTGCCACGTGGGCCGATCTGCCCGAGATCAACTACTGCATGGTTGAGCTCCGCAACATTGCAGTAAGTTTTCACCGTTCTTTCTTACTCGCCAACTTTTAAGATCTTCGTCCCGATTTGCAGCCCGAGCAGCAAGACCAGATGCGGGAAGCCCTGAGGCGAGAGACGAAAATTGAGCTGGAGAGGAAAGGCAACGCTCAACTCCCCGCGGAAGACCTCATTTCTCCCTCGAAGAAGATGCTGGCACTTGGAACCCTCTACTCTAGTCTTGTACGTCGTTTCTCGCTCGTCGAGCCTTCAGGTCATGCGCTGATCCATTCTTGCGTCCAGGATTGGTTCATTCTCCACGTCTCGTCCCTTAAAACCTCTCCCGACAATGCGCCTACCATGGGCTCCAACAGCTTTGCGTTCGACAACCCAGCTTCCCCATACATGCCTCAATCCGAAGGCAACGATGACGGAGAAGGTCTCCCGCTTCCGCTGAGCAAGGAGATGACTCAGTGAGCTCATTCTGCGCCTTCATTTTTACCGAGCTTATGAGTGCTATTCTTTTCAGACCCTTCGAAGCACTCCTCCAGTCGTACCGTCAGCTGGCGAACCTCGTCCTGTTCACGATCAGGCTCGAGATCCGACTGAGAACGATGCACCACCTCGACAAGGCGACGCGCGAGGGAGTATATCAACTTGCGGAGGATATTCAGGAGCCAGATCCTAGTATCGTCGACCTCAACTCCGACTTGGCTGAGTGCGACGAGTGTGCGGCCATCACGCTTGCTGAGCCTGAGCGAAGGTCAGAGCCATGTTCTCTACTGCAGGGAGCTCTTGCTGACTTGCGTTGGATGAACCTCCAGATTCATCTTCGAAGGAACGTCTATGCTGATGGACCAACTTCTCATCTCCAATTCTCGCCACATCCGACTGCTCAACATGTTCGGCTTCGCCAAGATGATGCGCAACATCCTCGCCCTCCAGCAGAACCTCAAGAACATTGGCGAGAGTCCTCTTGACGTCGACTTTGACCACTCTCGTCGATTCTGGGAGCTCTTCAGCGTCGGTCCCAAGGTCAGTCGTTTGTTTTCTAGTCGCAAGCTGCGCCCTTCTGACGCGACCACGTCACAGGGCATGCTCGAGGCCATTCGCTCCGGATCGGTCTCGTACGACTTTGAGGACTACAAGTCGCTCCTCAACCTCATGTGCGGCATCGACCAGTCGGCCAAGGACGACATTGGCGCTTCCACAGATGCGCCTCCTTTGAGTGCGGGAGGCGACAGGAACAGGAGGATGTATAACGAATATTTGATTGACCTCTTTGCGCTCGACACTGGAGCTGAGTGATTTTGGAGGGAGGGAGTGCGCATTTGTTGTGCCCGTTGTTTTTATGATACCCCTCGTTGTCAATGACTACCCATTTCGATACCTTCGTCGAAGTCTCGCGTTTATGCTCAAAGAAGTAGCTGGGGTAAAAGTGGGGGTGGTATTGCTAGTCTACTCGTACAACATACAACTTGTCGTCGTTCAAGCTTCGATGGCAACCTTGGGAGACTTGGTCTCGTTTGCGGAGGGCTCGTCGTCAGTGAGCAATCCGTGGATCTCGCGAATGAGCACTATCGAGATCTCGAAAGCGATCAACTGGGGAAGCAGGGGTTGTTAGTCTATCCGCGATACGGCTCAATTGGACAGGGGTAAAAAAAAACGAACGATGATGATGATCCATTCGAGTCGGTGAGACGTGTCGGTATTCATCAAGTCCAAGAGGGTCGCCTCCAGTTGGAAAGCGTACTCAAGTCGCTGATTCAGAGTCCTAAACACATGAAGATGAGCTTCACTGGAACGCCGCAACTGACGCGAAAACCAACGCACTCTAGTCGAGGCTGAAACTCGAGCGCGTTGCAAATTGACGTGTACTGACCTGAGAAACATGCAGAACAGGTCAGCGTTGAAAACGAGGTGGAAGGCGAAGCAGTGACTCACTATACAGCTGAGAGTCCTCCCACAAGAACTCTGGCTCGTCGAGGAGGTTCTCGTCCTCCAAGTTGAGCTTCTGTCGGAACGAGTGCAGGATGCCGACCCTCTTGATGATCTCCTTCTTCTTGAAAGGCTCCTTCGACCCTGCTTCGAGCAGCTGAGGGATTCCGGCAGTCCCCGTCGCAAAGTGGTCGAACTGCTGCTCGTACACGCCGAGCTTAGTGATCCTCGCCATTCCAGCGCTGAAGGCGAGGCGAGCGAGGAGGTCGTCGGGCGGGTTGACGCCACTCTGAGTTGGCGCTTCCATCGGTGATGGAGGCGTGGTGAGGATGATAGTGTCGCCAACAATCTTTGTCAGAGATCTGAAAAAGTATATGTCAGCATGCCAAAGCTGTGGAAAGCAGCTTCGACACGTACTTTGGCTCGACCCTGTACTCTAGCACCTCACTCTCGTGCTCCGAGTATCTGCCCTGTTCCACCCATCCCAACGCCCCATTGTCGCTCGCCCCACGAATGACCGTCCTGAGGAACAGCTCGACGCTCGACTTTTTGAGCCCCCAAGCGACGATGCTCCCGCTCTCGAACAGAAAGATTTCGCCGACTTCGGGCTTGTCACCCTCGATGGGCGACCCGCCCGGGCTCCATCGCGGGAGGTAGACGGCCTCGCCGATGAGATTTCTCGCTCCGTTGACGAGTCCGAGTGCGTTGAGGCTCTCGACGAGCGCCTGGAAGTTGTAGCTTTGCGCGGTCGAGAGCGCGACGACGAGGCCGTCGGCCGGACGCTGCTGGATGGGACGGAAAAAGTCGAACTCCTGGAGGCGGAGGCCTTTGGATCCGATCGGGGTCGCCGTTGGTGGCCTCGCTGGCGGGACACTGGCCTTTGCTTTGCCCTTTTTGTGCTTCTGCGGCGGGCGCGGGATGGACGGCGGCGGAGGTGTCGACGACGGGATGGAGGCGAATCGCGGGAGCGGACGGGCGAGTTTCGGTGCGACGAGTGGTGACAGTCTTGTCGGTATCAGTCGTGGCAGCAGCATCGTGGCCGAATCGACGAGATCGTGCGAGAAATGGCGGCAAGCAAGGCAAGCTCGCGACGTTGCCGAACGCACTCGTAAACTTTCGTCCTCTGCCTCGTCCCATCTCCTCGGACCCGGCAACTTTCATCATTCAGTCGCGCACAACTCCACTAGGTACGACTTTTGATTGTCCATAGTCTCGCCGTACCAGCGCGAGCACTTGTGTCGTCAACGTCGACCTCCTACACCGCACCAAGAGCACGTGCGGGTCGTGACGAAACGTGGTGCTGCTTCTGCCGGCCATGGTGAGCGGTCTGGATGGATTCAGCTGGTTTGGGCTGGTCGTGTACTTCTTCGTCAGTGCGTAATCTCTTCCCCCGTCGCCTCCGTCGTCAGCCTTGTTGATCCTCGAGATCGTAACAGTGGCGCTCGTCATTCGAGGCGTGAGGATCCCCGTCCCAGCAGCCATCGGCGACCCTCTCATCCGTCTGCTCGTCACTGTCCGTCTACGAGACCCTCCCGACGACACCGTGGCTCGCGGCCGCCCTCCATCTCCACCACAAGAGCCGGTCGACCCCCAGGCGGCGCCGTCCCAAGGCTCGCCCCGGCCGTCCCTACGCGCCAGGAGCGAATCTAAAATCGGCGTCGAGGACGAGGCGGCAGTCGTGAACCCTCCTTTGCACGTCCCAGTGGACGAGTCACCCCGCGAGCGCTTGATTATCGCGCTCGACTTGCGGACGGCACCCGTTGCGGGGGTGGTGCTCCTCCTCATCACCACCGCCATCGACGGGTCCGTCCTGAGACTGGGAATCGTCGGAGAGGATGGTGTGCGACCTTATGATGTTCTTGTGCTGTTCATCTCGCTGGTGAGTGCCGTTTGCTTGACTCTGTGGCCAGACGCTGACACCGCCTCGTCTCAGGCGTACATCTCCACCGCGTTGGACTCGACTGGAGCCTTGCGCTCGCTCGCTTTCTACATCTCACAGAAAGCCGCACGCACATCTCCTCACAGCTCAGCGGTCGACAAGACTGCCAGCGGCCCCCGCCTGGTGAGTCTCACTCTCGCGCCGCCTTCTGCACTTCGACTGACGTGGCTCCGTAATCCATTGCTTTAGTTCAGCTGGCTTTTCGGCTTCTGGTTCATCGCGGGCGTCATCGTGGGAAACGATCCGATCGTCCTCAGTGGGACCGCTTTCTTGGGATACTTCACTCGCGTCACCGGGATCACCAATCCCACCGCGTGGACATTCTCGCAATTCATCGCCGCCAACGTGGCCTCGGCCGTCTTGGTCTCGTCGAACCCGACCAATGTCCTCATAGCAGCGGTGAAGACAATTCTTGAGTCAGCTCGGGACAATGGCGCTGATGCGCTCTCCACTCAGGCCTTCAAGCTCAACTTCCTCACGGGTTATACGAAATTCACGATCGTCCCTTCCTTTATCGCTGCCGCCGTCGCGTATCCCCTCACCTACTTGACTTTCACCATTCTCCGTCCTCCCGCTAAAGACGCATCTTTAGCACACGCCTCTCACGCGTACATCCCTGCCCACCTCTTGCCGCCAGACGTTGCGCCTCGATCAGCGCTGCTCGACCCCAGGGGCGCCATCTTTCACACCACTCTCCTCGCACTCACGCTTTGCCTTCTCGTTGGGACCAGCTTTGTTCCGGACGACAAAGTTCAGGTGTGGATGGTGACTGCTGCGGCTGGCATCATCGCTGTAGGAAGGGACGTATTGACTGAGTGGTGGACGGGCCCGGCGCCGGCGGTTGTGCGGGCGGAGGAAGAGATCGAGATGGATGCGATCGGAGGCTCACCTGCACCAAAAGCCACAAAGCCTCTGAATACTGTAGGAGTACCTTTGCCATCGTCTTACCAACGAGTTGGACTAACGTGGTCCTATCCTAGTCCCGCGTCTCGCTCCCGTCGATCCTGCGAGCCATCAACACTCGCTTCCCCACCACATCGAGCACGATCTCCCGCCTCCCACTCAGTCTTCTCCCATTCGCTGGCGGGATCTTCGTACTCGCCCGCGCGCTCACTTCTTTGGGGTGGACGTCCATCTTCGCCACGTGGCTCGCCCGGATCTGCATCAACCCCGCCGCAGCGGTCTTCTTCATCGGGTACTTTGGCGCCCTCGTCCTCTGCCCCCTCTGTGGCACCAACATCGGCGCGACGATCCTCCTGGTCGAGATCATCCGTGACGACAACTTCACGAACGCGCCGCACGTCGTTGCGAACCCTCGCATCCTCACGGGCGCGATCTTCTCGACGGCGCTGGCGAGCAACTTGGGGGCATTCAGTTGGACGTTTTCGTCGTCGTTGGCGGGACTGTTGTGGGTGTCTATACTGAGACAGAAGGGGATCAATGTCAAGGGGCGTGAGTTTGCCAAGTGGAACGCGCTGTTCCTGCCGCTGTTGAGCACAGCTGCGTCGGCGTTTGTGTTGCTGGAATGTTACTACTTCTAGATTGGCTCCATTCTTTCGTACTTGGTCAACATGTTGACCAGGATTGATTTACTTTGCCTTCCCCGCCGAAGACGTTTCTTATCGTCAATCCCTTCTCGGATATCCGGCACAATCTACGCGCATGATGGGTCCTCGGCTGAGGTCCATGAGATGGCAGTCGCGCACAGCACTACTTATCTGCGTCAGATGGTCAGCACTGGCAGCTCGAGGGTTGGAAGATGGTAGAAGGTGCCACGTACTCCCCGGCGCCCAAACCGTGCCTGGACGGGGACGAGCGGGGAGCCCGCTGGCCGGGTGTGCGAGCGATGGCGCGATTTGAGCGCTCCAGAGCGTGAGCCCCGTCCAAGCGTGCGCGCCCTCCCTTGTCTTCCTTCCACCATCTGCCTCCGCCCCTTCACACTTTACATCAATAAATAATGGCTACTCAGAAGACTGGACTCCGCCTTGGGTACAAGGTCCCGGATTTCAAGGCCGAGGTACGTCCACCGCTTGCCGGCGTTGTTGTCGTCTCGCCACGTTCCGTGCTGACGAACGTGATTCTACTCCCGGTTTCCCTCTATTTGTACAATTCCTCACTACTTCTGATCCTTTCTTCATCTTATCTGCTCCTTGTCGACTACTCTTTGTCCACCATCTGGCGCTGTCATCGCTCCCGTACTCGCGACCCCCCCCCACATCGCCCACACCAGACCACCAACGGCCCCATCAACTTCCACGAGTTCATCGGCGACTCGTGGGTCATCTTCTTCTCCCACCCGGCCGACTTTACCCCCGTCTGCACCACGTACGTCTTTCTTTTTCGTCGTTCTAGCGGCATTTCTGCTTCCCGGGCGCGAGCTGACCGAGGTGCGCAACCAGTGAGCTCGGAGAGGTCGCCAAGTTGCAGCCCGAGTTCGCCAAGAGGAACGTCAAGACGATTGGTCTTTCGTGCAACGAGCTCAAGTCGCACGGCGAGTGGATCGCCGAGTACGTAGCTCGGGTTCCCTGGACGCCGCGCGGGACCGACAGCTGACACGAAAGTGATTGCAGCATCAACGAGCTCTCCAACGTTGACCTCAAGTTCCCCATCATCGCTGACCCCACTGTGAGTGCACTCGAACAGAAGTGCACCACTTTTTTCTTCCGATGCTGACTTGACGGTGTGCTACAGCGCGAGATCGCCAAGCTCTACGACAGTACGTGACTTGCTGTGTCGGAGCTGGCTTGCTCTTGATGGGCATGCAGCTCAAAAACATATGTACTGGTAGCTTACATCATTGTCTTCTCTTCGCAGTGCTCGACGAGCAGGACTTGACCAACGTAAGCTCACCTTAATTGCCAATAATCACGCCCCCCGCGCTGACAATCACGCCTTGACCCTATCCACACCGCTCTCCAGTTGGACGAGAAGGGAATCCCTTTCACCGTTCGCTCCGTCTTCGTCATTGACCCCAAGAAGACTGTTCGCCTCACCCTCACCTACCCCGCCTCGACGGGCCGTCACTTCGGCGAGCTCCTCCGCATCATCGACTCGCTCCAGCTCGGTGATGCCAACAAGATCACCACTCCCGCCAACTGGCAGCCTGGAGGAAAGGTCATGTGAGTTGTGTTCTGATTTGGCCGAGCGCGGCTTTGTCGAATGCGGTTGCTGATCCCGGTGTTTGTTGGTCCAGTGTCCACCCCTCCGTCAAGACTGAGGATGCCCACGCCCTCTTCCCCAAGGGTGTCGAGGTCGCCAAGCCTTACCTTCGCTTCACCAACCTCTAAATCAAGCAAAAAATGAAGCTGTGAAATGAATGCCAGCGCTCGAACGTTGTTTTACAGCTCAAAGTTGTCTCGCCTTCGCCCACGGCGACTTCAGAGAGCGATTTGTAGTGATACCTTTTCAATTTCCTTCGAGCCTAGTGGTGCCCCGTCCACCTCGTCGCTAAAAGCTCATTAGTACCCGCGGGCGCCACGTGTCACATGTGGCTGGGACTTGCTGAGACTTGCCCTGCCAGCGCTGGGGAATTGATCGCCAGGAAGGTTGTTCTACAGCTTTTTGGAGGCCTTGCGATCCCGTAAATGTATTTTTTGGTCGGCGACGCAGAAACAGGAGATGATGGAGGCTCCGCGGCGGCCGCCCGCTCCTCCTGGATTCGTCGCTTCGGACTCGACTACCGGTTACAGTTGAGCTAAAACCCAAGTCTTTATCATCTCTTGGCTCGCCGGTCTATCGGAAGAGGCATCGCTCGCTCGTTGGCCGTACCGCCTCCCCCAATCTCCTGGATCTTGCCTTTTCTGAGGGATGAAACCGATCAGCAAGTTCAACGAGAATGATCCTACGTATGGCGACAAAGCTTGGAGGAGGAGGCATCATCTGGCTTTTCTTTCACTTGCTGTGAGTAGGGTGTCCCTGTGGCTCAGGGAAGGGGGACGTAGGCTGAGAACAGGTCGGTCTGGTTGTAGGGCTCGGCTCCGGTGTTGAGCTTGCTCCTGGCTATCGTCATCGCGTTCTTCCACTATGATGTGCCATGGTGTGAGTGCATTTCTCAATCCCGATCACGACGTAGAAGTCTGCTCACACAGGTTTGCAGACGCATGGGGGATAGCCGCGCTCGTCGACACCGGTGCAGCAATTTACGTCGGAGTTGCGGTCTACTTGATTGAGATGCGGACGTATAAGCATAGCCATAAAGACTTGGGGACCGTACTGCTGGTGAGTAAGTGGTGTACGGGGAACAGAGGAGACGATTGCTGACGGCCACGTCTCTTTCAAAGCCGCTGTGGGCTGCTGCACTCGCTTTGGTAGGTTGCAGTTCAGGTTCACAGCTGCCAAAGAGGCGGAGCTAATTTTACCACTTTTTTATACTTAGAATGTTGTCTTTCTGCTCGGCGTGTGGTCTTCGGACACTTCCACCACCTCCGCGAACGTGGGCTTTGGCCTGGTGCGTATGTATCCCTTTGGACCAGGCGCCGACGAGGCTGACTTTTTTTTTCTTTTTTCTCTCCGCCAGCTCGTGTTGCTTCAGGAAAGCGTTGGACTACTGCTATGCATCATGTCGATCCTCCAACACATCCTTTCGCTCTACGACACCTCGCGTCGCCGTCGAAAGTCGCATGGTCGAAAGCACAGGAAGAGCGACGACGATTCCGAAGCTTCTTCGGGGAAGAACGACGACTCGGACAAGTCCTCCGACTCTGGGTCGGGTGGAGAGAAGAAGCGAAAGCACCGTCGCAAGCATCGCAAACACCGCCAAGAGGACGCTGACGATTCCGACTCGGGTTCGGACGAGGACGCGTCCGAGAAGCGGGCCTCGAGGAAGAAGAGCAAGCGGAATGACGATGACGACGATGACGACGATACCGATGACAAGGACTGGAATTAGTTTTGTGTACATTGGGAGGATGCAAATTCTGATCTTACGCTCTAACGGGATGCCGGTACATCGAGAGAGGCTTTCGTTTCATGTCTGGCGGCGGCCGTCAGCACCGCCGCGTCTCCGTGGACCCCCGCGAGGAGTGCCTCTCTGGCTTCGAGGGACCTTTGCTCAATCTTCTCGCCCTGTCTTTGCAAAATTGTACGCTTGACTTCAACAATGAGTTACCAGGACAGCTATCAGGACCAGGGCGACGACTACGGCGGAGACTACGGCGGGCAAGGAGGAGGAGGGATGACTGGAGGCAGGCGGAGGTCTGGACGCGGGAATGGCAAGAGTCGCCACCATCAGACGGTGTGCTGTGGTGACCAAATCAGTAGACGGGCAGCTCCGGCGAGCATGATCTTCATTTCGATCCTCGTCGTCCTGATGTGTGCGTTTTCCCTCGCCTGCTTTTGACCCAAGACGCCGTGGACTTGAACGCTAATGAGTCGAACTGCAGGTGTTGCGATCAAAGTGAACTCAAGTAGGAGACTCTATTGGCTTCTTTTGTTATTTGCGGCTGACAAGTGCGTCGCAGCGGAATTGCCTTACTACCTTGAGGTTCCTGTGATCGCGGCAGCAGTCACGTCCGGCATCGGAGTGCTGTCAGGTAAGTAAACTCCTGACCTAGCGGGAAGTCGGTACTCAAGCCGCTCTTATAAAGGTGCATACACGTGGTACGCACTTGAAAAGGGCCAAGTCGGCTACTTGGAGAGCAAACGGCATCCATACGCGAGTTCGTCCCTTCCACTTGCTCCGCCCCGGTCTCCGCTGACAAAAGTCGTTTAGACTGGCTGTTCGTTGTGGATGCTATCGGAATGGTCAACATGCACTTCACGGGTATGCTTGTTGTGAGGTCTGAGCGCGTTCGATGGCTCACCCCCCTCGCTCTCCCTTCAAGTGTCGGTCTGCTGGCTCAGCGCGGTTGCCGTCAACACGAACGAGGGCTGTGAGTACGAGGTCGAGGTGGCGAGAAGACTTCGAGCTGAGCCAATCTGGGTGAAGGCATTCAATTCTGGCCGTCCTCCAGTGACAAGTGCGACTCCAGTAACGACGCCATTTACGTGGTCACTGAGGTAGGTGGTGTGGCCAAGCTGAACCCATCCTTCGGATTGCTAACAGCGCACAACCCTACAAAGTCCCTTCTGGCGATCCTCTACATCGGATCCTTCGTGAGTACTCGAAACATATCTTGCGCCACGTAAACGCTAATCACAGCCGCACCGACAGATCTGGAACTGGTTCGTGAAAAGCTTCGAGCGGGATTGCACTGCAAGATACTAAGTCCCGAAATCATGCAGGTTCGTCATCGCTGGGGTTGAAAAGGTGAACGTCAAGAGGTACCACGAGGAAGAAGGGAAACCGGACAGCGTCGGTGAGTCCCGCGAAGCTGATCTCCTGATCGTTTCAATCATCGAGGGGGTTTCTCATCCCTCCAAACGCTAGTGTTCAACAAGGAGTCGGAGAAGCACGCAAAGAAGCGCCAAAAGGCTCTTAATCGAAAGAACCAGTACCAGTCTGGGCGGCAACAACGGTCGAACCAGGGAAACCAAGGCTACTCGTCCAATCAAGGGTACAACAACAACAACTACCAATCCAGCGACGACTCGGACAACTACAATTGATCGTGGTGCCAAGCATTTTGTTTATGACAAGAGTGGGGAGGTGGAACGAAAAGCGAAGCTGGTCTCTCGCCGCTCGAGTCGTCTTGTGTATAGCCCGAAAACTGAATATTACACTACTATCACTCTACTTTCCGACACTGGCATAAGGGTTGGGGAGAGACACTCCAATGTTATCAGGAATGGCAATGTTCCCCTGGACCTCACTGCAAAAAGAGAAGCTCAAGTCAGTCGACAGCTTTCAAGAGGCGTGAAACAGGAACACGGCGACGCACCTTCGGTGGTGTCCGCCGAAGAGAACCTGTCCGTTCTTCTGCTGGTACTCCTGGATACGCGCCTCGACCTCAGGGCCTACGATGGAGAAGAACATCAGCGAAGGAGCTAAAGATCGGAGCGGCGGGGAGACTCACGGAAGTGTCTCAGCAAACCCTGTACTGGCCAAGCAGCGGCGTCACCGAGAGCACAGATGGTGTGACCCTCGATCTGTTTCGTCAACTCGAAGAGCATGTCGATCTCGCGCTCGTGAGCACGTCCCGAGTGCATGCGGTCCATCATCTTCTCAAGCCACGTGGTACCCTCACGGCAAGGGGTGCACTGTCCGCAGGACTCGTGCTTGTAGAACTGTGATGGAGGTGCAGGGTGAGCACGCTAATCCTACCTAATGTAAAGAACCGGACAAACCTTGGCGAAACGAGCGATGGCACGGATGATGTCGGTCTCCTTGTTCATGACGATGACGGCTCCGGTACCGAGACCAGACTGGAGATCCCTGAGAGAGTCGAAGTCCATCCTGAAAATCCCAAAGAGTCAACATCGATATCAACTGATCGTAGCCCGAGAGAAAACTCACAAAGCCTCCTCGCAAAGGTTCTTGGGCAAGACAGGGACGGAACTTCCACCAGGCACGATACCAAGGAGGTTGTCCCAACCACCACGAACTCCACCGCAGTGCTTCTCGATAAGCTCCTGGAGAGGGATCGACATCTCCTCCTCAACGACACAGGGGTTGTTGACGTGTCCCGAAATGCAGAAGAGCTTGGTGCCCGAGTTGCGCTCGCGACCGAAGCCGGCGAACCAGGCGGCTCCACGACGGATGATTGTGGGAGCAACGGAGACGGTCTCGACGTTGGCGACGGTGGTAGGGCAACCGAAGAGTCCGACATCGGCGGGGAACTGGTGGGAGGTCAGCTTACTGATTGTTGATCGCGGGCAAGAACTGAGGACGCACTGGAGGCTTGAGCCGAGGCTTGCCCTGCTTTCCCTCAATACTCTCAATGAGAGCAGTCTCCTCTCCACAGATGTAAGCACCCGCCCCGCGGTGGAGGTAGACATCGAAGTCGTAGCCAGAGCCGCACGCGTTCTTGCCGATGAGGCCAGCCTTGTAGGCTTCGTTGATAGCCTGCTGGACGTGGTCCGACTCGACGAAGAACTCTCCACGAATGTAGATGTAGGCTGGAAGAGCATTGAAAAGCGTCAGCTTGTCTGTCGAAGGCGAGGCAGCCCCGGGAGGATCAGGACGCACCAGCAGTCGCGTTCATGGCGCGGCCAGCAACGAGACATCCCTCAATGAGCTTGTGAGGGTCACCACGGAGGATCTCACGATCCTTGCTGTGAAGCACGAAGAGCGTCAGCGTCCCGTCTCCGCCGCCTCGCGCAGAGACTCGGCGCACCAAGTTCCGGGCTCTCCCTCATCAGCGTTGACGACGAGGTAACGAGGCCTCTTGTCGTCCTGCCAGTTTGGCTTGTTCATGAAACTCCACTTCAAGCCTGCAGTGCGCCAGCAGTGTCAGCTGGATGTCGAGTGCCGGCTCTGGCCTATGAGGAGGAGTTTCTTACCCGAAGGGAATCCAGCACCACCACGACCACGAAGACCCGACGCCTTGATCTGGTCGATGATCCACGAATCTCCCTTCAAGATGATGTCCTTTGTTCGGTGCCAGTCACCACGTTTCTGTGTACACACAAAGCAGGGACCATCGTTAGCTGTGACCGACTCTCACCTGTGGCATCGAACCTGATCTCGCGGCCCGCCGAGCACCACCACCCCTCAGCCGTCCGCCATTCCTGCCATCCTACACTCCCACGAAGCTCTATCCATTTCTCCCCCTTCTTCTGGCACCGCGTTGCCCGTCTCGGACCCGTGCGAGGTCGCGAAAGGCCAATCGCAGACGTCCGATTCTCGCGAGCCGTGGCGAGGGCGAAAACGAAGCGCGTGGACCGGGTGGAAGCGGCGTGGCTTACCTGAGCTCCCTTGATGCCGTGGTCGTGCTTCATGTAGGCATTCGTGAAGATCCTGTCCTGGTCCCTCAGGCCGCCAAAGGTCGTCTTGCGCGGTGGGGGCGCGGGAGTGTCCTGCACCGTCGCGAGGGATCGGCGCAACGGGAGGCGCGAGACGGCGGATGGTGCCAGCCGTGGGCGCACAGACGCCAGTGCTGATGGTCTCGGTGCTCTGGGGGCCATCGCTGACAGAATTCGATGGTTCGTGCGGAGGACGAGCGGCAGAGCCACGGCGACGGCCAGCGCGAAGTGCCGCCTCGCGCGGGCGCGGAGCAATTTTGAGTGAACCCTGGGCCGTCACTCGTGAACGCACACGTGGCCCGAAAATGTTACCCAGGAAACGACAATCGCACTACAGCATGGAAAACAAGACATTCTACACGTCAATAACAGAAGAAACCTCCACTCTGACACGAACGCTCTTGGCCCCGCCCGCCCTACTTCTTGACCCCCCTCGAGACGGCCCACTCGTCGTACGTGGCCTGAACCTTGCGACTCTGGTACCTCGTCACCCTGATACTCCTCCTCAGCTGGTCCCCTATAGCTCCACTCCACCCCGCCTTGCGAATCGCCGAGTCGATCGCCTCGAGCTGGGTCCACCCCTGCGCGCCGGGCACGTCGGGGAGGTACGTCGCTGACAGGACGCGCCGCAGGTTCCTCGGGTTCGGGTACGACGGTGGAACGAATGGTGGGAGTTTGGACAGCGAGCGAAACTTGGGGCGGGCGTCAGCGAAGTCCGACGTCGAGGTTGCGGCCGAAGCGACGGACGACGCGGGGGTCGACACGGTGAGCGTGGAGGGCGTGAGAGCCGGGTTGGGGAACTGGAGGTAGATGCCGTGGACGTCAATCGTCCAGTCTAAGTAGTTGTCGCACAGCTCAAAGTCCGTGAGGAGCGATACACTACAACAGAAGCGCGCATCAGCTGCTGGTCCCGCACCAGGACGCCACGCGGAAGCGACGGCGAGGCAGCCTCACTCACCCGCACTCGAGTCTCGCTAGCTCGCTGGCAGTAATGGGATCGAACCTGTGGTCCTTGAACGCACTGTGAATCCACACTCGGGCATCAGCTCCTTCCATTCTGGTGGCGCGAGAGGTGGCGCACGAACCTGATCATCGCGTACTCCTGCAATCCCTCGCCCAACGGCATCCCTTCAAAGTTGCCGATACATCCTCTCAGCCTGCTTGATCCTCCCGACCGAGACTTGATGTTCCATGTGACGAAGAGCGGGCTGCAGACGCCAACGGTCAGCAGTGTGCGCCGAGGGTGGCCCTCCCGGTTGCACGGGACCTGTCAGAGACACTCACAACTCGGCAGTATCGTCAAACGTCGGACCAGGCACCTTGCCACGGTGGTTCAGCTTGCCGTTGATCGAATCAAAGCAGTAGAAGGCGTGCTCCTTGAGCGCGACTGTGTCGGCCATGGCGCGGGACGTTGGGGATCGCGGAGTGGCGAGCGACTCGAAGAGAACTGTGGACGTCGACGGTACAGCAACGGGAGCGAGAGCCCAACCTGCCAGCTATGAGAGCTGAAGGTGTGTATATCAGAAACTTTGAACGAGGTTGAACGAGTTGTTGGAGCAAGAAGAAGAAAACTCGGAGGCGTCGCTGCCACCCGAGAGAGCCCATTCAGGGGCCTCGCAATCTTCTTCTCCGGTATCACAAAAAAAAACAATGCTGGTTGCAAACACGAAACACTCTAAATCTTGCTCGATACAGGCCTAATCGACACTCCCGGCTTGATCTGCACCTTCGGCAGCGTCTGATCCCTCACCACCGTCGACGTGCTCCACTCGTGTCCCAGTGGCGTCCTCAACTTGTGCTCGTGCTGGGCCGCGCTCGTGTAAGGGAACGGCAGGTCCTTCAGCATGTACTTGGACGCCTTCTTGTCCTTCTTCTCGCTGATGATGACGTTGTTGAACGCCGCGTCCTTGCGAGCGGCGGGCGCGATACCGGCAATCTTGGTAACGAACTTTTTGGCGTTCTTGTTCTTCTTCACGCCCTTGCCCGACCAGGTGCCCTGCGATTCACCGAGAGATTAGCTCAGAAGCCTTGGAAGAGGAGTCTCAAAAGCCAGCGTACCCAACCAGGAAGGGTGTTGTCTTCTTCGCGAGGAGCGTCTCGCTCGATCTCTCGGCGCTTCTCAGCCTCGAAGTCCTGATGGCGGGCAGATATTGATCAGCTGTCGCTCCAAGAGTGCTAAAAACAGAAAACAGACTTACGGCAATGACGTTGTCCCCAGCGAAGGCCTTGGCGACCAAATCCCTCTGCTTGAACGCCGCCGCGCCCTTCCCGCGCTGAGCATCGACGGCTGCGTCGTCCATGTCGTCGTCGTCCGAAGAGTCGTCGCCTCCCAGCTGGACCTCAGCGGTTGCCTTCGACTTCTGCGCCGGCTCCTTCGCACCCTTCGTCGACTTTGGCTGGGCGATCTGAGGCACATTCTTCGCCTTCGGGGCGAGCACGACATCTAGATCAATCTCGACCTCGGCGTCGTCCTTCTCCGCCTCTCTCGCGTCGGCTTGCTTCGCCTTGTGACGATCGACCTTGGACGTGAGCTTGGCGTAGTCGCGCTGGTCCTTGCCCGTCGCGGCCTTGTTCATCTTGCGCGAGATCTTGCCGGCCGACTGCCCGTCACCGAGCGCGAGCCACGGGTTCTCCTCCTCTGCTGGCTGGGCGGCAGAAAGCGAAAGTGGAGAGGCTCGAGAGACGGGCGCGGTAGAGTTGATGGCGAGAGGTCCGCTGAGTTTGGTGGTGTGAGTGGTCTTCGTCGATGGCGCGGAAGTCGACGTCGAAGCGGCGGCCTGAGACCCGGCGGAAGGGCCGAAGACCATGCGTCCGAGGTTGCCATGGAGGACCTCCGACACGCCCTGAGGCTCACCATCGCTGTCGTTCTCCTCAGCCATCGCGTCTCCGGCACGGTCCATCGCCTCCAACCTTGCCCTCAATTCGTCCGCCTCGCCCTGAACCTTACGCTCGCCCCTCTTGATTGCGTCCTGCATGAACTTCATGCCCAACACACCTTTGATCTTCGGTGCGGTCTCCTGAGCGATCCGATCCTTCTCGTCCAACGCGGCGAGCTCGTCGAACGCGCTCCTCCTGATCGCATCGACGTCGTCGTCCTCGTCGTCGTCGCTGCTCTCCTCGCCGTATCCATCGCTGTCTCCATCCTCGTCTCCACCAACAATCTTCTTCCTGAGCTCCTCCCCACGCTTGACCATATCCCTAACGGCAGCGTTCCTCTCCTCGTCAAGCCCCTCAAGCCCCTTGATACTCTTGCTCCACCTTCCACCCTTCGACGAGTGCTTCAAGCTCGCCCTCTCCCTAGCCCTCGCGATCTCCATCCTCGCCTTCTCCTCAGAAACGCGGTCGCCTCCGTCGATCCGGTCGAGCTCCTCCAGATCCTCCAAGCTCAATCCTGGCTCGCCGTCCTTCCCCTTCTTTCTGTGAATCTTCCTGAACGCCTTGGACTTGATCTTGGCCACACGCTTCGCCTTTCGCTCGGCTCGGAACATGAGGTCGCGCTGCTGGCGGAGCTCAGCCTGGCGCGCGGCGACATCGGCAGGGTCGAGAGTCGCCAAAGCGGCCTTCTCGGCCTTGCGAAGGTCGGACGTCTGCATCTGACCGGCGGTGAGAAGAGACTGGATCGATGCCTCCAGATCGTTGGTCGGCTGATGGTGCAAGGAGAAAAAGGCATCAGGTCAAAAGGCCACGTCTTACAAGGGAAAAATGCACAAACCTGGAACTTGGCACTCCACTCAGCAGCACTGGCACCACGAGCGGCATCTCCAGCACCTCCGAGAAGTGGCAGTGTCAACCTCTCGTGCCTCGCGCCCTCGACGCCGAGCCCACTCTCTCCCTTCATGCGCCTGACCGTCTCGTTCCACTTGTCGGTCTCCTCCTTGGTCTTCTCGTACGCGGCTTCTCGCTCAATCTTGTCCTGAAGACGACCAGGGAGGGGTGCGGCGAGAGGGCCGGTTTTGGAGGTCGTCGTGGTCGACGATGGAGCGGCGAGGGGTTTGAGGGTCTTACGGAGGTTGGCGAGTCGGGGGTTCTTCGAGTCGGAGAAGGAGGAAAGTAGGTCGTCAAGGTTGAGCTTGTCTAAGGAATTCGACTGTTGTCAGTATCGAAACCAACGAGAACGGAAAAGCGACGTGGAAGACGAACCAGATTGAACACCTTCGGGGGCGGTGACGGCAACGAACTCTCCCTCAGGGTAAGCCTCAGTCTTCTCCTTCAGTACCACCCGCTTCTTCTTCTTCCCCTCCTGCTCTACCTCACCGCCAGCTTTCCTCTTTTTGCTCTCCAAACCATCGACGAACGACCCGAGCTTGTCGAGCGCGCCAAAGTTATCCTCATCGTCCTCGTCCATCAGGTCCTCGTCACTGTCCTCCTCCGCATCATCATCGTCGTCGTCTGAACCGTCCGAACCATCCTCGTCCGAACCCTCCTCGCTTGGGTACTCGTTGTTGTCGAGGAGCTCGACAATGTCCATGAAGCCGTCTCCGTCCTCGTCGTCCAGATCCTCTTCCGAGTCTTCCTCGAGATTGATATCGTTCCTTTTGGGCTCGAAAGCCTGTATCCCAACCGGAAACCATCAGCTTCCACCCCAAAAGGAGTCCCTTCAGAAGCGCAGAAGTCGACGCACCTTGCCCTTGCCCTTCTTTGGCTTGGCCGGCAGATCCTCGACATCAATCTCGGCCTCGTCCGAGTCGATATCCTCGTCGTCCTCGCTCCTGATTCCACCGTCGTCGTCGTCGTCGCCGCCTCCCATGTACAGGCCATCCGGCTTGACGCCCGTAAACTCGAGGAACTCGTCCTCCTCCTCGTTCCCCTCGCTGTCGCTGTCGTCCTCCCTCCGCTTGCCCTTTCCCTTGCTCGCACTCTTGCTGTTCAGACGAGACTGGGGGTCGATGTCGCCGCGAGCGCGCTTCTGGGAGGCCGGGAGCGAGTAGACGTCGAGCGGAGTGGCGGACGCGGTGGGGTCGCTCGCCTTTTTCGCCTTTGCGGGCTTGGACGTCGCGGGTTTCGACGAAGACTTGGACGAAGCCTTGCCTGACACTAGTGGCTTTGGTGCTCGACCTGAGCGGGCGGTGCGTGCCATGGTGCGCGGATGGTGGACGGAAGCAGAGCGAGGCGATTTTTTTGAAGTGTCGCCAGGTGGTGTGGCCCGAGCACTCGCGACTTGGGTGGAGGCAGCTCGCTCGTCCGGGCCTCAGCCTTGCAAATCTACACCCATTTTCCACCTACACACACTTTACATCAACTTGTACGACTGAGCAAGATGGCCGCCATCGCACTCTCCCGGACAACAACGTCGCGCCTGTCGCTCTCGTCCCTCCTCGCCGCGCGCCCTCTGCTCCTCCTCCCATCGTCCCTCGCGCTCCCGTCCACCTCGCTCTTCCCTGCCCCTCTCGCCTCTCTCCTCGACCTCCTGCCAGGATGGCTCCTCGCAACACCGAAATCGAAAACGACGCATTCGGGCAAGGCGATGCGGCACTCGAATAAAGGTTTGAAGGAACAGCACGGTGCGTCCTCTCTCCCTGTCCTGCTGCTGTTGAGGAGAGTCAGAAGAGCTGATACATTGTTGCCTGTTGATAGGGATCGTCGCATGCCCAAGCTGTGGCACACCGAAACGGGCACACCACCTCTGCCAGACCTGCCACTCCGACTTCCGCAAGAACTACCACAAGGCCGCCAAGGACAAGCTCGCGCAGGAGAAGGAAGAGCCGCAGCTGGCATGAGGGATCGAGTACATGGGAGGGAGTCAGAGTGCAGACATTGTCAACAGTATCGTTTCACCACTACCTCTTCGCGCGCGGTGAGCGGGATGCCTCGCGGTCGATTCGAAACGTCCGTTCTGCAGGTCGGAGGCATGAGATCGGACCACGACAGGATGTTTCTCAAGACCATTCTGCTCTGTCTGTCCCATATTCTACTGCTCGCGCTCCCGACATCATCACCTTCGACTTCACCATTAATTCTCACTCAGTGCTCACCACCGCCGTCTCGCCAGAACCCTGGGTCTCTCAGCCCCACGCTTCCCAACCTCAAACATGCGATGATCCCCTTCCTGCTCATAATACTCTGGTGGCGGTGCCATCGCCGCCTCGTACAGCGGTGGAAGGCTCGAGTACGCCTCA
Source organism: Pseudohyphozyma bogoriensis (assembly GCA_024364755.1). Taxonomy (NCBI): domain Eukaryota; kingdom Fungi; phylum Basidiomycota; class Microbotryomycetes; family Chrysozymaceae; genus Pseudohyphozyma; species Pseudohyphozyma bogoriensis. The sequence continues at coordinate 383,407 of JALBUQ010000001.1, forward strand.
GGCGGTGTTCCCGTCGGTTCTACCTTGAAGTGCACGTCGACGCTCTGTTCCGCAAGCCTCAAAGCTCGATGAAGCTTGCTACAGACGACGTCGATGTCCTCGTCCTTCTTGACGGTGAGCTTCTCTTTCAGCGTTGGCGTCACGCTGAATCGCATCGCACGACTGTCGAAGGGTTGGCCGAAGGATTGGGCGAGCACCCACACTTTCAGGCCATGTAAGTGTGAGGAAGGAAAAGAATCGTGAAACCTACTCACAGTACCTTAATTTGCGGGACTTCGTTGTACCTGTCGAGACTTCCTTCGTCACCCAGATTTCGTTGACGGAACACGTCGAATCGAGCGCCGCGACTTGGTGCTCATTGGTGGGTTGCAAGAGAACGAGGAGGTTGGCTTTACCGGTATTAGCTGCAAACCAGTTAATCTTGAGACCAGCTATCTCGAGGAGTGGCCAAGCTCATCTCACCCGGGGTATGCCACTGCAAATCCCAACCGCCTTGAAACTTGACGGTGCTCAACAGCTCTGCGACTTGCGCATACGCGTAACTCAAGCTGTGTCCGAAGAACGAAGCTGCGACCCAATATCAATCCTTCAATCAGCAGGGCTATGCCTGACCTCCAGATACCAAGGACTCACGACGACTTCCCGGACTGGGAAGCAGCGGACGTTCCACGATCATGTCTCGTCGGTCGGTGGAGAACAGCACCGTCCCGTGAAACGGAGCAACGTAGACGCGAATACCACCCGAGAAGGAGAGAATCTTTGCTGGAAGAGCATTGATCCTCAAACACATCTCGTAATGGTCCCCATCTGGGTCTCTGACTTCGGTCCACTGCAACCTCGACGACTGACCGGAGCGCTGGAGGGAGTGGTACCGCCTCATGCAGCCCTCAAGCGTGTCGCGTACCTGTGAGACATAGTCGCAGAACTCAAGGTTGAGCCGAACTCCAATCCTGACATAGTTGTGGGGGTATTCGGCGAAGGTGTAGAGCGCTGCTCGCATGACGTGTCGGCGGCGCTCCTCGTGATTTTGAAAAGAAGAAGGAGGACCCAAGCTTACTGGAAGTACGACTGATTCCCCTCCGAAATTTTTGCGACTTCTTTCTCCACCGCATTGCACTGGTATTGCCTCGCCTCGTGGGCGTACGATGCGGAGGCTTCGGCGCTGTTCCACGAATTGGTTCGGCTCCCGCCGGGCATCGTGTGGTCTCCGAAAGGGCCGAGAGTATTGGGGGGAGAGAAAGAGTCGAATAGAACCGGAGGAGGTCAGGAACCAGGAGCCTCGGGACAATAAGATTTCACGCAGCGTGCTCTCCTCTGCAGAGGAGTGACGGGCGGCGGATTCCGCGACGCGGGCGAGCATGAGCCCAGGAAACCACTCTACTGCTCTCTTTCCGACCACATCGTAGCCCAACCACACAAAATCTAGCACAATGTTCTTTCCTTCGCAGGGTGGCTCTTGGCTATCAAATCCGAGCGTCCCCGCTTCCTCTGACTAGTACACGTGGCCGGGATCCAGCGCGTTTCCCGACCTCGTAAGAAGTTGCTCCATATGAAGTCGAAGGTGCACTGCCCTGTGCTGATAGGTTTTAATTCTCTTGAGTGGCAGTTGTAGTGAGTCTCCTGGATTTGGGACTTACACGCAGAGCCGACCTTGAGGTAAACATCCAAGCATTGTCCGGCGCGTCGTGAGCCTCGATGCTGCCGACTGCAAAGCTGGTCTCGATTCCCGTCTGCCGAAACAATTCTGCTTCTAGAAGTGACAGTGACGCTCAATGCCACCGCGCAGAAGTTGGCATCGGCCTGTAGTCCAGACACGACCCAGACTGTAAGAGCAAAATAGTGATGATGAGAGCTGCGACAGCCCGGGAAATTTCATCTTAAACGCACTGTACCGAGCCTCCCCAGGTGGCTTGTTACGGAAGAGCCTTTCTCTTGTGGCCCACATCTGGTTGACGGAGAGCGCCGACAAGTGCTGCACGAGGGAGTGGTGGGCGCGGTTCGGCTGCAGGAGGACTTCGAGCTGGTACTTCTGCGATCCAGCTGTGTGCGAGAGGTAGTTAGTATCTTGAAAGTTTTCTGATAGCTTTCATCTAGACCTTTTGGGCTCCACTTCATTGACCATTCTCCCGCGTGTCCGAGTTCCGTCAACAACGCTTGGACCTGAGCTTGCGCATACTTGGTTTCGTGCCCGAAGAAATCGACTACTGGGAGCACAGTGAGCAAGCCGAAACATTTTCCTACGACATGAAAACTTGAGCGGTACCATCAAGCTGTGGTTGTGCACTCGAGTGAGCCTCTTGAGGCTCAAAGACCACATCATTCACGTTGGTCGTAAACGTGAGTGCGCCAGATAGCCTTGGCACAGCAAACACATCTAGTCCTTCGACCTCTCCAGCGGTACCAGCAACTCCGGAGAATCCTATCGTCACGCTTCCCCCCATATGCCCCTGGCTAGGAGCGTCGGTGAGGTGCGGTCCCATCGTCCACGTGGTGGTCGTTTGGGAGGAGCGGGCGACGCAGCCGGCGAGGAGCTTCCGGAGGTCGTCGGAGTGCATGAGCGGGTACTCGAAGTTGACTGTGACGATCGCCTGAAAGTCGTGCTGCTGCCGCCTGGTAAAGAAGCACGTAACTGCTCGAGCGCCATCAGCTCGCCTGTAGGCTTCACTGAGGGCTTCCAGAGGACTTACCGGAGGTGAAGCTGATTCCGGACAGCAAGGACCTGATGGAACGGTCTAGCTCATGCCTCACCGCGGTCTCCTCGTATGCCTGTAGAAGGTCTGGGTCGGCAGCCTGAGGGAAAGTTCCTGCATAGTTGGCAAAGTAACGTTCCATGCGCGCAAATACGTCGCTGTGAGTGAGGAAGGAACCAAAAGAAAGAGAGAAGAATGCCGAGGGATTTTTTAGTCGTGTCATAATTGTATCACCCCTTTCCCACGATCAAAGTGCGGAATAAAGAGCTAATTTGCTCGCGCGGGTGCGTGGCGGCGTCCGGTGGGGCAAGGACAGAATGGAGGGACCCAGCAACATAACATGCATGAAGATAGAGGTGAGCTGTGTTACAATGACTGGCTCCGAGTGGACACAAGCAGTGCTGGGCGCACACAGGGTTTCCACGACACTGCGAGGGAAGAATGAGCTGCTTACGTGGCGCGTTTGATGTGCCAGTCCCGACGTCGCTTTTGCACTTGTAAACGGAATGCCGTCCAGAAACTCATTGAATTTTAGTCGCCTTTATTTGGTGTCATTCACATCCATGCCACACTTTTCGCCCTTGTCACCACAAAGAATCAGGGCGGATCTCCGCGGTCGAGAAAGCGACGCGATCGAAAGCCTCCTCCCTCGCGGCGTTCGCCCCTGCGTTTGGCGTCCCAGGGCCTCGACGAGTGAGGGCGCTGTCGTGGTCACGATCCAGCGACGTTCGTGTCTGGAACGGCCACAACCGTCGTCAATTCGCCTTGCGGTTGTCGCTTAATTCAGAGCCACCACGGATCCACGTCAGTCCACTCTGGTCTGACCGCGCCCATCCCCCACCTCCCACGACCAGCTTCGTCCTTCGGTCTCGCTCGGCCTGGATCGCCTCCTCGCGACAAGTTCGACCACATTATCAAAAGAGCTCGTTTAGGTGAGTCTCTTTGCCAGTTGGCGTGCCCGGAGGCGCAGGACTGAGCGCACCAGCGGTGATCGAACGCGATCGTGTTGACGCCCCCCGTCACCCTTGGGCGGCGACTGAGAATCGAGGCGCTCGCAGGAGGTCACGGAGTTGCCTCGTCAAACGAGCACATGTTCAGATGCACAAGAATTGCTGGGTTAGGTCGTGTGGGCAGCAGGCAGGGACGGGATCGCGAGGGATCACTCCTGATGCGAGATTTCTTTCGGGCGCCGCCATGCAGACTCACCACCGCCGTCGCAACTATGGCAGACTCTGAATCGGACGCGCCACCACCTCCCACCTCCTCTCCTCTAGACATCTATCCCTCTCCGACGCCCTCCACCGCCTCCTCACCGCTGCCACCGATGCACGACCCCTACCCATCCACCTACCCCGCGAGCTCGACCAGCTCCCTCCCCTCCACCAACTCGCTCTCTCGCGCCTCGTCCGTCCACTCGACAGCCTCAGTACAAGCTGTGCCGTTTCGGACGCCCGTGCGAGGGCCCGTCACGCCCCTGACCCGCGCCGGCAGCGGCAGCTACTTCAACGCGTACAATCCCGGATCGAGCGCCATGAGCCGCAAGGGGAGCAACGGCGGTACTGGGAAGCTCGAGCCACCCATCATGGAGAATGGCCTCACCAACTGGAGTGCTGTCGGAGGCGCGGTCGCGGCGGCAGAGGCAGGCTTGACCCGGACAGAGTCGAAAGAGTCCAACTCGACAGCGACATCGACGCCTGGGAAAGGGAAGAGCGTCAAGGACTTCAAATTCGGCGAGATCCTGGGTGAAGGAAGCTACTCGACCGTGCGTTTGGTTTTTATGGTGTCGAGTGGGGCGCTTTTGCGGGAGGGGTGCTGACCCGCCGGCGATGTAAACAACCTCAGGTCATGCAAATCTCCGACACCCTCCCGCCGCATAAGCACTACGCGCTCAAGATCCTCGACAAGGAGCACATCAAAAGGGAGAAGAAGACCAAGTACGTCTTGATCGAGCGCGACACGTTGAAGAGCCTCGATGGGCATCCAGGCGTCGTGAGGCTGTATTGGACGTTTCAAGACACGCGGAGCTTGTGTACGCGCTTCTTCTCCCTGAAGAACTCGTTTTAAAGTGATTCGGAACTGATCCTCTTCTTTTGTAGACTATGTGCTAGAGCTCGCGGAGAACGGCGAGCTGCTCAAGTGGATCAAGAAAGTACGTGTCAGCTCAAAACACGTTGCTTGACCTCCTTCTCATCGCCATCGCTCTCCCAGGTCGGATCTTTCTCGCTTCCATCAGCGAGATTCTACGCCGCCCAGATCCTCTCGGCCGTCGAGTGGATGCACGCCAAGAACGTCATTCATCGCGATATCAAGCCCGAGAAGTGCGCTCTCTTCGAACTAACATTTAGGAGAAACCTTGCTGACTCCCACGAAATTCACCAGCATCCTCCTCGACTCCCTCATGCGGGTCAAGATCACCGATTTCGGGACGGCGAAGCTGCTGACGCCGGATGGCGGAGCTGCCACGGGCGAGGGTGAGAGTTCCTTTCTTGCCCCCCCCCCCATTTGAGCGCCCTGGTTGACACCTGACGTTATCAGAAGCGCCAAATGGCAAGCGAACGAGAAGCTTCGTCGGAACGCCGGAATACGTCAGCCCAGAGATTTTGAACGAGGGTGAAGGCAGCTCGTTTGCGTACGCCGTTGTTCTGCGTGTTCTCACTTTTCGTCCTCGCTGACTCGGAGAACTTTGCGTCTCTCAGGAGCGACTACTGGGCGTTTGGATGTGTCCTCTTCCAGATCATCGCTGGTCGACCGCCCTTCCAAGCCCGAACGGAGTACCTCATGTTCCAGAAGATCATCAACCTCGAATACGAGTTTCCGGAGGAGTTTCCAGCAGACGGGAAAGACCTTATCAAGAAGCTTTTGGTACGTTGATTAAGAACTGACCTCATGATGAAGATCCGTTTACGATAAAGCTCATCAGGTCATCGACCCCAAGAAGCGTCTCGGCATCGAAGAGATCAAGTCGCATCCGTTCTTCACCTCAGACCCCGCGATCGACTTCTCCACCATCTGGAAAATGGATCCTCCGGCGATCGAGACTGGTCTTGTTGGCCCAAAAGAGCCGGAAGTGGGAGAATTCGTGCTGGACGAAGACGACGTGGACGGTGACGACGGGCTGGAGAGCTTCGAAGGGAGTGAGGAGGAGACTGGCGCGAAACCACCGGTGATGGGTGGGACCAGCCCTCGAGCAGAGCTGGTGACGAAGTGGTCCGTTTTCACTCTGCTTGAGAGCCTTCTTGGCATCCAACAAGGGAATAAACTCTAATCTCTCCTTCCCGTCTCTTGCAGGACCGGCGTGTTCCTTCCTCAAGAGACGATCGTCCTCACTTCTTCCATCCTCGACCGGACGGGGTTCCTCACAAAAAAGAGAACGTTGATTCTCACAGACTGGCCTCGGCTGGTGTGCATCAAAGAGTCGTTGGACAAGGTTTCCATCAAGAGCGAGGTTGGATTCGGGCAGGGTGGGGGAGGTGGAGCGACCCTCAGGTTCCTCAAGGCGGGCGCTGAGGGTGACAGACAATTCTGGGTCAAGACTGTCAGTGACGTCTCCCGTTGGAGCGATGTTGAGATCGTGAAGCTGACCACGTGTGCTTTCTCGCAACAGTCGCAACGGACATTCAAATACGAGGATCCATCTGGGTCGTGTGGGCGATGGGTCAAAGAGCTCTTGGACGCGTCAGAGCGGTCTGATGGGAGCGTCAGACGGTGATACGAGATTGATACTTAGGGAGCTTACACCAACAGGGACACTGCGTTTTCTTGCTACACATCGTTAATACCATAGATACTTGGAACAACGCATTCACTTGCATTACTATTGAACAACATGGATGGTCTACTGCTTCGTTCTATTCCCTTCATGCGAGACGTGCCGGCGGCGGCACTTCCGGCTCCTCCACCACCGTCGACGCCTGTGACTCGTCCACCGCCTGCTCCTCGACGTCTTTCTCCTTCTTTTCCGGAACCACCTTCCTGATGCTATACACTCCGCCCCAACCGACCCAACCTTTCGCGTGCGGGCCTCGAAGGCAGAGGATGAGGACCGCGGCGCCGATCCATCCGAGCGAGAGGCCGTACGCTGCTCGCCATCCGTTCTGGATGAACACCTTTGGTCCTACACTGCTTCCAAGCAGCTGGCCACAGAACGTGGCGGAGCCATCTGGAGGTTCGTTATGCGTCAGCATGAGCGAGGACAACTATGGATGGGGAGGAGGCTCACAGCATCCGTTCAATCGCCCTCGAGCTAAAGGGTTGATGGAGTATACTCGGACTTGGTTGCCGATCTGAACAAGCTGGTGGGCGACATCGGTGAACATCGACACAATGATGACTGAATGAAAATAAAGTTAGAACGTAATGGTTGATGGCCAGCCCGGAGAAACTCACTTGGACCCAGGGAGTACTGCAAGGATCGTCAGCTTCTCACTAACCGGGGTTTTTCGGAGAGCTCACCTTGGCACAAGTAACTGAGATGGTAACCATTACAACTTGGACAAGAAGGCCGAGAAGGGTCCCAGTCCACGGGTTGAGTCGATCAACGAGTCGTCCCAGCTGAGGCGCCAGCACGATGCAGACGACTGAGCAACAAGAGACCGTCAGCGATATCCGGCACGCTCAGCAAAGAGTAAATTACGCACTCCCACAGAGGCCGAACAAGCCAATGATGAAGGGGTTGTAGTTGTATGGAGCGGCGTCGAGGAGGAAAGTCAGGTTGGTCCACCAACTGACGAAGACCGACGTGCTGAGGAAGACCTGAAGGAAACTGCGGTCAGCAAATGGGCCGGCCCGAACCATCGAAGTAGGCCTACGACAAGCATCGCTTGGATGAGTAGCGGTTCGGTGACCACGTAGATCGCCATGGACTTGAGAATGTCCAAGTAGTTGGTCGTCGTCTTGCGAGGGTAGTCGGGCAGGGTGAAGTAAAAGGTGATGCACGTCGCGTACTGGAGGCCGACCGCCATCCAGTAGACGTACTTGAACTGACTGAACTTGGCGAACAGCCCGGCCGTGATCCTAGCAAAGAGCATGCCCGTAATGAGACCCGTAATCACGATCGAGACACACGCCGCTCGTCGGTGTGGTGGCGCCCTTTGCGTCGCCTGTCAGCAACTTGCCGAGCGGAATGACACAGACATGGACTCACATATCCGCGGCCAAGGGGTTGAGAATCTGAGGGACGACGGTAAATATTCCCACAACGTACGAAAGTCCTTGAAAGGCGGCGAAAGACTTCGTGACTTGCGTGGTCGTGTGAGCTGGAAACCGCCAAAAAAATAAACAAATTGGATCTTACTGGCTTGGCCGATAGTCAAGCTTCCTCCCATGAAAATTACTGCAAATCATAATTAGCCTCATGCATGATTGCTGAAGCGAATCAAGCGTACTGAAGAGCAACAACGATCGGCGATAGAGGATGTCGGCGAGCGGGGCCACAAAGATCAACGCCGTCAAATAGCCCAGTTGAACAAACGTGAGACATCGAGTGACCTCCTCATGGGTCACGTCAAAGTACTCCGCCATCTGTACCAGGATCGGTTGAGAGTAGTAGAGGTTGGCAACTGGCCGGAGCGATGTGGATGTCAGCGGGACGGTGGCCTCAGCGCGCGTACGTGGTGCTCACCAGTGAATGTCGCAGCGGCGGCAAAGATAGCGTTCAAGAACATGGTGAACTCGAAAGGACGTTCCGGATCGTACTGGAGGTGCCGTGGTATCGGCAGGAAGCCGCTGTTTTGATGCCGGGACGCAAAAGTCAGCAACCCGGCCTGCCAGTCGTCCCTCAATAAGACAACTCGTACAAGTCTTTGGTTCTCCGTTTGAAAGGCTCTACTCCCTTCTCCTTTGACACTCCAGGCATCTCCGCTGCGGAAGCTTTCTCTTCGTCCACCTGAGCGCCTGCCGAGTTCGCGACGCCGCCGGCAGACTCAGGCGTTGCGTGATGGGAGCGAGACGTCGAAGACGCGTCCATCCTCTGTCGGCAAGGGGTGGTGGAGCGTTGCTGCTGATCTGTCGACCCAACTCGTTTTGTCGGTGTCGATGTTGCGAGAGATTGTGGGTAGAGAGAGAAGTTATCCGCGACAGCAAAGTCCGTTTGAATCCCGGCATTCGTTCCTCCCTGAAGGGCAGCCGGCGGAAGTGCGGAGACCCCATGCTTGAGGGGAACGGCGTCAGGTCAGGACTGTAGATGTAGCAACCGTCTCGCTTCGAACATTCATCTCATCATTTGACGAAAGCTTCAACAACGACAACGACCGCCTAGCGGTCAACATCTATTCGCAACACTTCTCTCGCCTTGAAGCTACGCAGCTCCCGCTCGCCTTCGCCCTGTACGCTCCCACTCGCCATCTCCTCTCCAACACAACCAAACTCGTACTGGCCCTGAGCCAGCAGACACATTGAAACTCTGATCTCGTGCGTTTCGCCGGGTGCGAGAAGGGGCAGAGGGTTGGAAGCGCCGCCGTCGAGGACCACGTAGCGGGCCAAGTGGGCGAAGTGAGTCGTCGGAGTGCCAGGAGCGGCGAAGAGGTGTACGCGAACATTAAGCTTCAGAGGTGCAGCTACATCGTAGTGTAAAGATTGAGTGGGCTGACGCTCTCCCAGGGAGGACCAAAGAAAGGTGAACTGACCAGAGTTGTTGGACACCGAAGCGCAAATGTCAATAAACTCGTTCGCTACTGCCGTATACTCTAATCGTCGTCCTCTAGATCTTTGGAACGCATCTTCTCGTCCTGAAGGGTTTGGAGCGAGCGAGAGCGTGATGTCGACGTGGTCGCCCCGGAGGACGTCCAGCATCGGCTTCGTAAGACGTAGGCCTCTCAACGATATCGTCCCCGTGCGAAGACTTCCAACCTGGAAGAAAAGTCAGTACCTATCTCAAGTTTTTGTTAAATTGATGAGCTCACCTCGTTCCACTGAGCATGAATGCGATTCAGCAGCTCCTCGCGGTACCAGAACAGCTCGCGCCTCGCTCGTTCCGACTCGGCCGACTCCTGGACCTTGGACACAACAAATTGACGTTCCGAGATTGTCGGAATGGGTTGAGCGAGCTTTTCTGGAGGCAGCATGAGCCTGTCCAGCCGAACAAGCATCCTGGAGGAGGAGGGGTCAGTGAGACTCGGTTGCAGTTCATTCCAGAGTGAGTACCAACCTGGCTGTCGCTCCTGGCTCTAACCGTTGCCGACCCTTGGAGCTCGAAGACCCTGTATCATGGGAGCAGGTCAATCGGAGTCTCGAAAATCTTTCATTGAGAACGAGACTCACCCCCTGCCGATTTGTCCTCCAAAGTCACCTCGAACGGCTGCCCATACGTATTCATCACATCCACCGACACGAGGCAATGCTCGCCATCGTCAACATCCCGAAGACTCTCCTCCAACCGCTTGTCCAACGCCACGTCGTTCCGGCCCAGACTCGCGACGCTGGCGTTCCGGCCGTGCTTGGGCGTGAACGGCACGTCGGGGAGGGCCTTGAGTCGGAAAATCTCGAGGGAATGAGCGACGAGTGCTTGATGTACGGTCATGTAGACGTCACAAATCAGACGGCGGGTGTGGAAGACGCCGGAAGACTTGACCACGTCTCTGTCGACGAAGGCGTAGTCGAGCTGAATCGCGCCTTGGCCACTACAAACCAAACGTCAGCGGAGAAACGCCTAGCCACCCGAGTAATAGGAAGCGCACCAGCCAACTTTCCCCAGACACTGCACCTCCAACACCGACGTGGCGCCAGGAGCGATAGAGAGCGACGTTCCGCTCGCCCAGCTGAAAACAGGACGGGCCTCGTTGTCCGACTCGATCTCGTAGGCGTCTCCTGGAGCGAGCTCGTTCTGCTCCACGTACGCTTGCGTCGACACAGTGTGGGAATCGGTGAAGGTGAGCTTGACGAAGTCGATGGGCGAGGGTGACGTGTTTTCTAAGCCGATGCGGATTGTGGAGCTGGTAGAGCAAGGACGTCAGCCCTCAGTCTTCACCGTTCACACCCATGCACAACTCACGTTTCTCCGTCGTACAGCATCAAAGCACCATGCGTGAGAGACGTCGAACGCATCCAGAGGAGCGGCATCTCCGGCACGACGTCGCACTCCAAGAACCTCAATCCCGTCTCGACCGGCGGCGCCGCGCCGACCTTCGAGAACGCCCCCAGCCCCGAGTTCTTGATCCTCTCCCGACTCGTATCGAGCGTTGCCGTCTTCTGCCGCTTCGCTTCTTCCTGGTCGCTCCAGACTGGGAGGACAAACTCGCGGTTGATGCATCCAGCGAGACGAATGTTGCAGCCGCGAATAACGAGGCGGCCAGCTTCGAGAGGTGTGCCGGAGAGACGAACGGTGTGGAAGGATCCTGGAGGGACAGTGGTGGAAAGAGGGTCGGAAGCGAAGGGTACGCCGGAGGTGCTGAACACGCAGGTGTCAGCTGTGAAGCAGAAATTGGGCGAGGAGAGACTCACCTCAGCTCGATGCTCTGAACCTCGAGGGCGAAGAGGAAAGGGTTCTGTAGAGTGACGAAGACCTCTGCGGCCTCGTTCTGGACCAGCGTCGGCCGTGCTCGAGCAGCTGCTGGTCCTTTCTTCGGGTTGTAGATGAAGGGATTCCGCGGCTGGGCAGCGGTCGCGGTCGACTCGACAGCAGTTGCCTGGTAGACGTGCTCAAACGGCAGGCGGTTATGTACGAGCCTGGATGCAGCTATCAGTATCATTGTATCGGAGGTCGGAAGCCGTAAAGGCTCACGGTGCAACTTCCAAACTCATGACGAGCTGTGTTGGTCCCCAGTATTCGAGGTCGAAAGCAGCGCCTCGACGCGTGGCGGCGGCGAAGACGCGAGGGATGTTCTGACTAAGACGATACTGCTCTGGAGGAGGCATCGTGTCGGAGAGGTTGCGCAGCGCCGTGACGGTGAATCGAATGGCCGCTTGGTAGTCTGCTCAGCGAGGACACGTCAGCTTCCTCCACACCATTCCATGCACTCGAGAATACGCACCTGGCAGAGCCTCAGCAATACTGATAGCATCGCTCAGAACCCCAATCTGAAGCGACGGCCACCCAAACCTCCCCTGCCCACTCTCCTGAATCTCCAGCGGCCGACCCTGAACCACACTCTTCCGCTTCTCTTCCCTGAGCTGGAGCTGTTTCCGCGGCACCTTCGGAACGACGACAATCCCAAACGTGTCGCACACTTTCTCCGCGAGTCGGATGATGCTCTCGTTGCCGGCCGAGTCCGAAGTCGTCCGCACGATACTCCCTCGATCTGTCGGCGAAGCGGCGACGGCAGGATTGATCCGAGGCGGCGCTGGAGGTTTCTTGGGTTTTGGCGGTGCCCCGATGTCTCCATTCTCTCCATCTTCGTTGTCTTCGTCCTCGTGAATCGTCGGTGTCGGCGCTGGTGCGGTCTCGGCGGTGAAGACCTCGATACCCTTGCCGGCGACGCCCTCACCGCAGAGGGCTGCCAGCTCGCGAAGAACAAAGCTCTCCTTCCGCCGGTAGCCTATCCGTCCAAACAAGCTCGCAATCTCCCCTGTCACCCTCAGTCGTATCGGAAGCGCAAGGGCGGAGAGGTGGGGGCCGTACGCCATGCTGATATACGTGGCGATCTGCGACCGAGGGACCGAGTTCGACGGCGAGAGCGACTTGAGTCGAGCGTAGCGAGCTTGCTCTTCCGTCGTTCTGAGCTCTTCCAGCTCCGCGTTCGGGTTGGTCAGGACGGCTAAGGCGCGCTCCACGGAGCCCCCGTTTTCCCAGATGGCGAGGAGGAAACGAGCGGCACGGAGACACGTCTCGGTGTAGATGAGAGGATGAGCGCGGTCGGGGTCTGGTGCTGGCTGCTCTTCTTCTGTTGTTGGAGGAGGAGGGAGCATTTTGGCGTAGAAGGAGATGGCTTGGGCGAGGCGGTCGGGGACGGAGGAGAGGAACGTGGCGGGATCGGGAGGGACGATGGGTGGCGGTGCTGAAGCGTTGGGCGTCGGAGAAGCAGGAGCAGATAAAGATGTCTGTTGAACATCGGTCAGGCATCTGTTTGTCATGGTTACAAAAGGTGGAACAAACAGGTCGTAAGGATTTCGGCGCCGCTGCTTGGAGGACCAGGGCAATGGTCAATCCCTCGAGAGCCGAAGCTTGCCAGACGGAATCCTGCCACGACTTGGTGAGAAGGATTGCTTCGTTGTAGCTACAACCACAATCTGTTAGCTGGAAAGCTCACGTCTCACGACAAGATGACAAAGCTCACCAGTTGATCGCGTCCTCCAACCTCCCCGCCAGCAACCACATGTCCGCCATGAGCTTCTTCTCCCTCCCCACGACCCTCTTCCTAGCCTTCTGATCCACTAAAATCGACCCTGGCGGAGGACTCGGCGTCACGCCAGGATGCGTCGCCATGTTACTCTGGATGCTCATGCCGTACATGAACCCGTCCTGGTTGCCCGACTGACTGCCTCCCCACATTCCCATCGCGGTTCTCGATTGAGGAGGTGGGGCCACTCCGAACGGAGCGAGGTTGACAGCTCGAGGCTCGACGAGGGCGGGAGCGACGGGACCTTTGTAGGCGTTCAACGCGGCCTTCGCGGTGGGCTTGGCGATGTAGGAGAAGGGGTGGGGGACGCCGGAGGGTTCTTGAGGGGTTGGGATGGATATCCGGGATTCTAGTTGTGCAGCCTGGGTCGTAAGAAACACTATCAGCTGGGCAGTGGAGGAGCTAGGAAGGGGGGGAGCGAGGGACTGACCATGTTGGAGAACTCCCACAGGACCTGACCCGCAAAGTCGGCGAGGACAGAGTTGAGAAAGAAGTGCACGTCTCCCGTCGGTGGGATGAGTACGAGTCCGTCGCCCTCCTTGAACGACCTGCCCTCCTCGAGCTGCTCCTCGCTCGGGTCGAAAGCATAGACCTTTGTTGTGAACGTCTTGGGCAGGTCCTTGAGCGTGTTGTGGAAGCTCGCGAGCGCGGTCGAGAGGGGCGTGTTGGGGAGGTATTCCGAGCTGTCGAGGATGCCGATGATGCCCTGCACGCGGCGGTGGAGCTGGAACTCGGAGAGGAACGCGAGCGCGTGCGAGGAGGCGTAGGTGGTGGGGGTCACGTAGTCGAACAGGAGCTGGCCAGGGGTGTTGGGGCTGGAAGAGAACACCGCTGGGTAGATTGAGCAGATATAACTATAGTCAGTATTGCTCCAATCCAATCCAACCCATACATCGATCCTCCCGAGCTGCAACCTCGCCACCGTCGCCTGGTCGCGTTGGCAGCTCCATAAACAGTCGCACACGAAGACGAGAGCTCACCTCGCTCGCCTCGCACGTCCGGCGGCACGTCCGACAGCTGGATCGTGCCGAACCCCCTGATCAGGTCCGCATAGTGCTCAAACTTGGCGCGCTTGATCGGGTGGATCGGGACGAGGAGGACTTGGACCGTCGCCGGGCGGATGAAGTTGAGGGCGTCCAGCTTGGGAGCGGTTCGAGCTGGACCCCGGTGGCCACAGCTGACTTAGGGCGTAGGTATGTGCAGAAGTGGAATGGCGATGCCCGCGAGCCGAGAGTAGTGAAAGTCGTGGTGTGTGGGTGAGCCACTCTGACTGCACGTCGTGCGTGTGAGCGCGGTGCCCAGACCGGGAGCGAGAGCGCGGGGGGAGGGCGCTGACGTGGCTTTATCTGATTTCCATCCCTCATTTGTCTTTCCGACAGGGCTTGAACTGCGCCGCCCTGTCAAACACTTTACTGTACTACAGCTGCAGAAGTTGGCTCCAAGTCGCCACGTCATTGACCAGCTAGCGCAAGCCTCCGATGCAACGCCTCGCCCGCTTGAGAAGCAGGACCCAGCTGTGAGCAAATTGTGCTTCAAAAGTCGGGCTCAAATTCCAACCGTTGACACGTAGTAAAAGCCTGACAATGCCTCAAGGAAGCGGCAAGTGCCGGCATGTCTAGCGCGAAGCTCTACGAAACGCAAGGAACCTGCATTCCGCCCAAAGGAACGCTGGCAGTTTGGGCACAATGTTAAAGAATGGGGTTACAGCTACTAACGACATGAATGCAATGTGTGTAAACGTATGTACGAGTGGTGTGAATTATAGTCAGCTATCGCCGTGCGCCGCCCCTCCGTGTGAAACCCGCTGGAGCGACCCGCTCGGCCGAACGCGTGACAAAGGCATGACCTCGATGTGCCCCCGCCCGCTCCAGCGCCCTCCTCCAGCTCAATAAGAGGTATTACAGGAAATAATATATAGTCGGTGAAAGTTGGCAGTGTCTGTTGAAGGGGGAGGGTGTGCCCGCGCGCGGGGGGAGTGTACGCGCCGGGACGGAACTAGTTCCGGAGCAGTGGCGATGAGGATGGCGACGAGGGCGAGGATGAGGACGAGTAGGAGCGTTGAGGAGAAGGCGGAGGGAGGTAGTTGAGGCCTGATCGTGGCGGGTGGTGGTCGAACGAGGCCGGGTGGCCAGCGAGGTACGTCTGTCCGGGGCGTCAACAACAGACTCGGCGTCGCGCTCAGGAGGCAACGGACGGAGGGGGGCTTACGGACGAGGCAGCGAGGACGGTGGCCAGGGCGAGCTGTAGGCCGACGTTGGCCTTGCGGGTGTTGGTGGCCTGGCTGTCGAGGGCGAACGTCCTGGAGCGGTGACGAAGTGCGGGCAGCGCGGACGAGGAGGGGCGGGCGACGACGGCGGCGCTGAGGAATGACATGGTTCGTGGTTGGGTGGAAAAAGTAGTGCGAGTTGTGGGTGAGGGCCAAAAAGGGGGATCAAGCTGAGGAGCAGCGCAAAAGTATCGACAGAAGTGTCGAGAAGGGGGAAGAGTGCGCGAGAGGGTGTCAGCACCCGCAGAGCACGGAAGATTGGCACTCGGACTCGCGATCAGAAAGGCCCGCCCCCGTCGGCGTCCGCTTTCTCGGGCCAGGTTCCCGTCGGGCGACGAACCCGGGCCAGGTCCGTCTCGTTTCCGTCAAGTGACCGCCACTGAGATAGATAACACTCCAATAACACGTGTCCTTGTAGCAGTGACTTGGTAGTGAAAGGGAAATGTACCAATCACAGCCTCGGCGTGCCGCAGTGAACACGTGTCGAGTGGTCCGAGCTCCGCCAGCACGAGCCAGCCCCACAAGCCAGCCGCGTGGTCGTCCTCCCCCCTGTGGCTCAGACTCAGACGCACCACTAGAGCATGTCGTGCCTCAGCGTGTTCCTGCCTTCCAAGGCTCCATCACCTACGCCAGAACGAGCACCATTGCTATCGAAAGAACGCTGCTCGGATGACAAGCGAGCGCGAACCGCGCGGGTGCAGGGGCAGTCCACCACCGCGAGGCTGGCCGACCTGCGCGGTGCAATGAAGTCGGAGGGCGTCGACGTCTAGTGAGCACCTCCGATCCAGGTCTGAATGGATTGCACTAACTTGTCTGAGCAGTGTCGTCCCCACCGCTGACGCTCACAACTCAGAGTCCGTCCTCCTTCGTACCCCGCACGGTCCACCGCGTGAGAGCTGACCACGAGCACGCAACAGATCCGTCGGCGAATGCGACAAACGGAGGGTCTGGATCTCCGGGTAGGTACAGCTGCTTGCTCGAACCAGGAGTGCTGAGCTGACCGACGAGCGTATGTGCAGCTTCACCGGATCCGCTGGAGTGGCCGTCGTCTCGGCGGACAAGGCCCACCTTTTCACCGACTGTGAGCGGATAGCTTTCTGCTGGTATAGTTATGAAGCTAACAGCTACTCGTTTTCTAGCTCGCTACTTCGTGCAAGCCGCAAAAGAGCTCGACTCGAACTGGACGCTGATGAAGACCGGGTTGAAGGACGTCCCCAACTGGGACGAGTTTTTGGTCCAGGTTCGTGCTCTTCTATCACAAGCTCACAGCGACCTAACAGTACGCAAACAGCTTCCCAAAGAGACTACCGTGGCTATCGACCCCACTCTTATCACTTTCGGTACGTCGCTATCTGCTCTCCTCCACCACGTCAGCCTACCAATCCTTCATCCATTGCCTTCTTTCAGCGGCGGCCAAAGCACTTTCTACCAAGCTTGCTGCTGGAGGGGTGACGTTCAAATTCTTGACCGAGAACCTCGTCGACAAAGTCTGGACTGATCGCCCGCCTCGACCGAGTAACCCCGTCAAAGTCCACCCTCTCAAGTTCGCTGGTGAGCAACCATTCTCACGGCAAATAATGCATTTCTCACCATCTCTGGCCTGACCATCATCCTCTCAGGCAAAGAAGCATCTGAAAAGATCGCCTCCCTCCGCTCCTACCTCTCCTCATCCTCCCCCTCCTCCCCTCCCCCCTCCTACCTCCTAACCTCGCTCAACAACATCGCCTGGATCCTCAACCTTCGAGGCTCAGACATCCGTTACAGCCCCTACTTCTACGGCTACCTCCTCGTCACGCCGACCGGTTTAACGCTGTGGGTCCAGGACGAGGCGGTGTCGAGTGAGGTCAGGGAGGTTGTCGAGGGGTTGGGTGGGAAGATTGAGAGTTACGAGAACGTTTGGAAAGGGTTTGGTGGGGTGAAGGTGAGGTTTTTGGGTCTCAAACCTTCAACTCCCTTGCTAACGACCTGGTGTAGGTGCTTTCGAGCTCCACCACGTCAAAAGCCTTGGTGGATGTTATCGGGGAGGTAAGTGGAAAAACCCAGGAAAGGACCTTTGGTGACAAAATGCTGAAACATCAATACAGGAAAACTTCAAGGCTGTCGTGTCTCCTGTGGACGCGGCCGAGGGGATCAAGAACGACGTCGAGCTTCAAGGCATTCGCGACGCCTACACACGTGATGGAGCTGCCTGGGTGGGTTGGCTTTTTTCGAGTCCCTCTCTCCTAGTTAGTCTTAACCTACCTTGTCCCGTATAGGTGAAATGGGCCGCCTGGCTCGAAGAGCAGATCAAGTCGGGCGCGCAGATCAACGAGTGGGACGCGGGCGTCAAGCTGACGAGCTACCGCGAGACGGGCGAGCACTACGTCGGCCTGGCGTACGACAACATCTCCGCTACTGGAGCGAACGCTGCGCTGCCTCACTACGACCCGTCGGAAACGGAGTCGAGCATCATTGACCCTTCGACGCCGTACCTCAATGATTCCGGACCGCAATACCTCGGTGAGTCCTTCCTCTTGAGCTTCTGAGCTTCAGTTGGAAGATGAAGCTGACAGCGGGATTGTAGACGGAACTATTGACACGACGAGGACGGTCCATTTTGGCAAGCCGACCAAGGAGCAGCGACGAGCGTTCACTCGCGTGTTGCAGGGCCACATCGCCGTCGACACGTTGATCTTCCCCGAGGGCACGACGGGCCAGCATATCGATGTTCTTGCTCGTAGCCCACTTTGGTCGGACGGGATGAACTAGTGCGTTCTGTGTTTTGGTCGTGATGCAGCAAAGAGCACTGATTCCTCTTGGGTCGTTGGCAGCGGCCATGGGACTGGACACGGTGTTGGCGCGTACCTTGGCATTCACGAGGGTCCTGAAGGTGAACATCTCCTTTCTTCTGTCACCTACATGAGATTGATAGAGCTCTTTCTATGTATATAGGTATTTCTGGATCAGTCGGTTCTGGTGAGTTTCTTCCTCTTGCAGCAACACCGCCTCTCCGCGCTAACGCGTCCCGATTGTAGCCATTCCTCTCGTACCTGGACACGTCCTGTCGAACGAGCCAGTAAGGCACATGATCACCTTCTTTTCCCCCTTTTTTCTGACTCACTCTCCACCTAGGGCTTTTACGAGGAGGGATCGTTTGGGATCCGTATCGAGAGCGTTGTCGGCGTCAAGGAGGTCACGACGCGCCGCGCGTTTGGCGACAAGCGCTGGCTCGGATTCGAGCGTTTCACAACTGTGAGCCAACTCGATCGTTTTTTGTTGCTTACAATTACCTAGCTGACTGCTTCTTCCCAGGTCCCGATCCAATCCTCCTTCGTCGACTACAGTCTCCTGAGCCCCGCCGAGCGCAAGTGGCTCAGAAAGCACAACAAGCTGTGTGTGCAGAAGTTGGCGCCGTTGGTTGCGGGAGATAAGAGGGCGCTCAAGTGGCTCAAGAGGCAATAAATAAATCACATCGCTCGAGGTTGAACAGACCGATTTTGGAGAGGGGGTAGGGCGGGAGTGCGAAACTCGAAGTCCCAAGTTGGGGGCTAGATTCGTGATCTCATGCCAGTATAGTTGGAGCGAGAACTTGAGCGCTCATATATCGACAAATCGATATCATTTTATGTTCGTCGGAGAGTTTCCTTGAACTCGGCCCTCTCTACAGCGTGGAAAGCATCAGCCACGTGTGTAGAGAGGCGGTGTAGAGTTGAATCGCGTTGAACACCAAAACAGTAAGCATTTAAAATGATAAGCCATGTGTGCCAAAATCGGCACAGTCTCGCAAAGGTGATTGGATCGACGAGAGCGCTCGAATCACGCAACGAGCGTGACCCAGGCCTGGACGCGTTCGCGGGCCACTCTGCCCCAGTTGTCGGCCGCGCGGCTCTCGTTGCTTCTGCACCATCGACACGCTTCAACTTCTCGCACCCATTCTCGCACTTTCCGCACCCTCACCTCGAAAATCTGTCACGACCTGCACCGGTGACTCTGACCAGCAACAACGAGCTCGAGCGCGCGTCCGACTTGAGCTCCGTGAACGCGTCTCGGGCGAGCGTCCATTCGTCGTCCAGATAGCCTCCAGCCATGAACTTGGCGCTTGTCAGTGAGCTTTGTTTCCTTCCAATTCTATACATAATCTGGCCTGAACGATCGGCTGACGCGCCTGCCCGATCAGACCCGTTCGCGCAGAGCTACCCGGAGAACTTTGACAGCTCCATCGAGAGCTCGGCGCTGTGTGCTCGCTTCAACCCGTCGGGCATCTTTGCTGGCCATTTCCTGGCCGTCGGTAGGGTCGACGGATCGGTCGCCGTGCTCGACTTTGAGACGAAGGGCATCGTCAGGTGGTTGGAGGGCCATGTCAAGGCCGTCACCACGCTCTGGTCAGTCTCGGCCGCTCCCTTCTTCGTTCTACCGTTCCACAAGCTTGGTTGGGACGACTCGCCTTGAGCTACGTCGTTCCTCCCGCCTTCCTCGCGCGCCGACACCCCCCATCCTCGCCCTCAAGAGTGCATACACTCACCTTTCGGCATGCTTCCAGCTGGTCACAAAACTCCCGCTACCTCCTCACAGCCTCGCGAGACTGGAACGCCATCATCTGGGATCTCTCATCAGAATGCTGGGATACCCCAGAGGGCGAGCGGAGACATACTGTCCGGTTCGACGCACCCGTCACGAGCGCGCACCTCCATCCTCAAAACTCGTGAGACCCGCTCTTCTCACCTGCTTTGTTCGAACGCGCTGATTGAAGAGATATTTGGCTCAGATACATGCTCGTAGCTACACTTCATGGTCAAGTCCAGCCCGTCTTTGTCGACTTGCGACAAAGCGTCGGAGGCAGGTGGGAGCTTGAGGTCGACAACTCGCCAGAGGAGCAGCCAGGGGACGAGGAGGACGCAGACGAGATTAAGAAGAACAAGTGAGTAAGGTCGTGAGAGCTTGGGGGTTCGGGAGGTTTCTAAAGCTGATCGATTGGTGGTATCAACCTCTAGAGAGACGGCGACAATCTGCAGGTTCAACCCGACCGGCGACTTGATCTACGTTGGGACCTCCAAAGGAAATATCCGCATCTGGGACGTCATGACGAAAGAGGTGCGTTTCATCTCCCTGCGCCGAATGCTTCCGTAGGAAGCCAAAGCTGATCGTTTCGCCTGACTGACGTGTAGCATCTCTGGTGCGAGGCTACCGGAAGCAACTCGACGATCAAGCACATGGAGTTCAACGAGAAGGGAACGTAGGTCTCCTTTCTCCTTCGGTTGACTCTCCGTTCTCAGAAGTTTGACCTCCTCCTCGCGTCTTGCAGCGCCATGGTCCTCAACGCCAACGACCGCTGCATCCGCGTCATCCACCTCCTCAAAACACCTCCAGCGAACGAAGGCCCCGAAGACGAAGGAACGAAGGAAAGCGAAGATGGACAGGACGACGTCAAGATGGAGGAGGAGGAGGAGGAGGCCGCGTCTCCCGAGCCGGATCGACCAGAACGAATCCCGTATTTCGACGAGCAGCATAAGTTTCAAGACCCCGTTGGTAGGGCGCCTTGGAATGGGTGTGGGTTCTCCGCTGACGGGGAACACATTATTGGTGGTCCGTGCCCTTTCGCTTGCATCCTGTGGCTGGAGTTTCTCCAACGGTGGGCTGACGTGGTGCTTCGGATCTTGTAGGAGCGGGGCACAAGGCGGCGCACAACATTTATATTTGGGAGAGTGATTCTGGACGGTTGTCAAAGATCCTCGAAGGGCCAAAAGACCCGTTAGAAGATCTCGACGTGCGTACCTCTTTGGTGCTTTATCGTGTCGTGGCTGGCTTACTGACTGGGCATCCGTCTGGCAGTGGCACCCAATCCGACCTGTGATCGCTTCCGTGTCGTCTATCGGCCTCATTCACATCTGGACGACGGGCATCACGGAGAATTGGAGTGCTTACGCGCCTGGATTTGAGGAGTTGGACGAGAACATGGAGTATCCGGAGAAGGAGGACGAGTTCGATATCGTTCGTCACAAATCCCCCTCTCCTCCCAACTTCGTCTACGCAGCCGCTGAGGAATCTCCTTTCGTTCACAGGAAGACGAATCGGCAGTCAAGCGACGAAAGGCCGGCGAACAAGACCGCCCCGTCGACATTCTCACCGCCCCAATCTCCCGACCGCCTCCACTCCAGCTCGAAGCTGTCCCACAATCGTACGAAGAGTTCTGCGCCATTCAGCCCGACGACGACTTTGACGAGGCGTTCTACCCACCCCCTGAGCTTGACGAGTTGTATGAGGTGGAGGAGCCGGTGCCGCCGTTGTTCCCGACTAAGAAGAAGGAGGATGAGGATGGTGCTGGGGGAGGGGGTGGGGAGGACGAGGGAAATGTTAGTGAGGAGTTGGGAGTGTGGGATGCAGGACAGGAGGAGAAAAAGAGCAAGGCGAAGAGGAAGAGATGAAGTAGGGGCTTCCGTCCAAACGCTTTCCTGAAAGGAATTGTTGTACGCACCAACTGAGGTCCTTTTCAGGGACGAGGGAAAACATCGCGATTCATGACTCGTTCAAAAAAGAAACTGAAAATACATCTAACGACAAACAACATGCTTTGCAGAGCAGTGGAACTATTTGACAAGCTTGAACTAAAAGACAGTCTTCGTGCAGTTACATTGATTCGATTCTTTTCACATTTTCTGTCACCTTTCTCCTCATCTTCGGAGTATCTTCCACGTTCGAAACAAACCTTCGCTCCTCCTCAGAACCCTCCTTCTGGGCGAGCGACTCGGCGCCACTCCTGCATCTCGCGAAGACGACGTCGGGCGACGGGGTGGAAGAAGCTGGCCGTCGCGAGTCCTTTGAGGAACCTGAGGAGGAAAAGGTCAGGGATGAAGAGCATTGAGAGAAGGTGGGGTTCAAAGATGCTCACCAATCGAGCTCCGTTTCCGACACCTCCAAATCCTGAGACCTCGGTCCATCGACTTCTCCGAATCGCTGACATGCAAGCGCCGTCCAGTTTG
This sequence comes from Pseudohyphozyma bogoriensis, assembly GCA_024364755.1. Taxonomy (NCBI): domain Eukaryota; kingdom Fungi; phylum Basidiomycota; class Microbotryomycetes; family Chrysozymaceae; genus Pseudohyphozyma; species Pseudohyphozyma bogoriensis. The sequence continues at coordinate 405,590 of JALBUQ010000001.1, forward strand.
GAAGGAGCTCGAGCTGCCACACGAGATGGTAGCACATGTGGTGGTCTTGAGAAGTTAGATACAGCTGGGAGTAGAACCTGTAGTTGACAACCACGTCAATCATCGAGCACACGTAAACCTCGTTCCCTTCACCTAGCAGAAAAGGAGACTCACGCGACCAGCTTGAGGCACTTTCGCACACGCTTCTCCGATTCGTTCATGAGCACCGAGTTCTGAGAACTTTGAGGGAAGCTGGTAGGTTGGCTGCACTTTTGAAGGACGAGGCCATGCAGAAGGTATGTGACGTCCATCAAGTCTCGATCCAGCCTCGTGTCGAATCGAAGATCTGTCGCAAAGATGAGAGGTCAGCCTCTGCCGTGGAGCGAGAGCTTGCCGAGTTGACAGAGGACTTACGCAAATCAGCGCAGCCGTCGGATTCACACCCGCTTGGAAGGTACGAGATGTTGACGAGGATCTGCTGAATTCGTTGCATCCCGTCGTGAATATGGTCGAGGATCGCCCAAAGCCGGAAGACCTTCGTGACATCCAGAGGAGTCGAGACGGTTCGGTCTATGAAGAGGCAAAATGTTTGGTCAGCTTGCGATGTTCGCTTTTCTACGACGAAGGGAGACCAACACATCGCGAGGATCGAGAATTCTCGCTGACAGCAGGCGAGCCAGCACGCCAAAGTCGTGGTCGCATTGACTAGACTCTCGTGAGTCACGTAGCCGCTGGTCGATGACCGCGGGATGTAGTGGTCGAGGAGCTCGGACAGGTCGGCGGTAAGGAAATCGTCCACGTGGAGGTTGACTCGGGAAAAATACGACTCGAGGTCGTCCGCTACGATCAAAGGGGGTTTTCGGGCGTAGGAAGAGGTGATGGAGTCGGCGAGCTGAATCAAAGAAGAACTAGGGTGAGTTTCTGCTCCAACACTCTCCTCCCGTGTCAGTGTCACTCACGAAGAGCGGCAATCCCAGACGCTGCACGACCGCCAACTTCTCCTCCTCAGGCACTTCCGTATCAAGAATGTCCTTGAACATCCCGATCGCCATCCTAAGGATATTCCTTGACTTGCGCGGTACGAGCTCATCGAAGATCAGCATCTGCGTCTTGACTAGCAACGCTTCGAGGTTCGGAATCGTGGGGGTTTCGGTGATCCCTAGGCTGTGACACAGGTCGAGCGCGTTCTTCTGGATCTTCTGACATGCATGCTCGCGTCGTTCTCCTGCCTCGATGACTTCTGGTCGAAGGGGCCACTCCTTGACGTCGCCGACAAAGATCCCTAACAGGGCCTTTGGTAGACAAAGGTCAATCGAGAGCTCCGCGGTGCGGTTGAAAAGCACACCTACCGAGTGGGGAGAAGCTCGAGCTCCCATGGCGCAGAATCCTGCCACGGCCACCTAATTGTAGGCCACGTCAACACATGGACGAAGAAAAGGGTGATGCGCGAAACAACGCACTCTTGTCGGGGCATCGAGTGATTCAATGTTGTCTCTGATTGTAGCGAGTTTCGAGTGGTATGGGGCGAAGACAGGAAGGTAGGCGCAACACGAGACGAAGAACGCTGCACCGCACGGGGTGAGCTCGCCGCCACGTATTCAAAGAATGGCTACTCACAGTCGATGAGATGCAAAACCAGCGCTCTGGAAAGTGCCGTCTTGGCGAGTCTCCAACTCATACCGGATTCACCCTGGTGGATGTCGATACCGAAAAAAGCGTACGCCTCTGCACTATGCTGTGTCCCCGACAGGAAAGCGAGGCGGAGGTTGCTAGCGAACGCTGCCGGCGAGGTGTCCTGCTGAGTCTTGAGATCCTCCATCTCGAGCTCCATTTGATCTATCATCGCCATACTCTTATATCAATGTCCGTACAGAGTGAGGAAGGTATGAGACGACCCACCGATGCGCCTCTCCATCTGCCGTACTCTGCCATCCTCCGTGAGCTCGTTGAGAGCACCGACCGGGACCATGTTTCCGTAATCACACTCGTCACCCCTCTCAACACACCTCGCACATTTTGGCCATTTTCGATCGCACTGGAAAAAACGGAGACGAAAGTGAGCTCGCTGCAGGTTGGGATGTCCCCCGTCGCGGGTGTCGCCTGACCTTGACTTTTCTCGCTCTGCAAACGACGAGGAGGGTCAGAATCAACCACAGCCATGTCAAGTATCACTAGAGATCGACTAACCGACACACTCTGCACGCCTGTCGACCAGACGAGACCGACGATCAGCGTCACCGACCGCGCGCGAGGTTGTGCTGGGCGATGCTCACCTTCTCTGTCAGTTTCGTGCCGTCGCCGTGTTCTGGGGAGGTGTTCCTCCCGGCGGTTCGGCCGGCGCTCCATGCACTCGTACTCGGACGGTACTCTCCGTCGCCGTCCCTCGAACTGACGGCACTCGCGCCGTCGCTGTGCGAGCCGACGTTGCTCGTGTCTGGCGAGTTGGGCGTCTGGCTGGTGGGGACCGAGCCAGCGGCGGCGAATGGCTGCGACGCGGCCATGAACGGGAACTGGAAGGCGACGGGACGATTTGTAGGCGATTGCATGGGTTCAGAATAATAGTGCAAGTTGTGAGGTCGTCGAGGGGCGGGGCGGCAGGCGACCGTAGGAGGGCAAGCCTCGATGCGAGCTGTGTTTGGAGCAAAGCACCTGAAAGGCAGCGTCATAGCGGGCACGTCCACGGAGATGACCAACAGGGGTCCACAACCGCCACGTCAGCATTCAAAAGTGGTATCAAACACTCAGAAATCGATTCCTTCCTCTCCAGCCCCTAGGCCAAAGGTCATTCACAACGTGGAGAAGGTTGCAAGTAAGCCACGTGGCATCCCGCTGCTGCTGGAGGTCATAACCGGCATCACAGGTCGGCTGCAAGGTGTACAGAGAGACATATGGTCTGGTTTAGAACTTGGCTTCACAGTGAGGAGCTAGCATGATCCAGTCTGAAACAAGAGGAGGATTGAGGAACGTAGAGCGACACGTGGTGTCTGGGTGGTAGACTCCCACGTAGAGGTGGTTCCTGGCAACGCTAGAAACTCCCGTCCTCCAGCTTTGTGGGTAGAAGAAGGTATAAAGATCAGCCAACGTGGACACTTTTACGTTTGGCATCACAAAGCATCGTTCGGGGGACACACACGCCAAGCTTCAAAAGCCTCAGGGTGATCGAGTGAAACTCGGCATGCGGAAGGGGAAGTCGCAAGGCAGACTCTTTGAAATTAAAGTCATCCTAATGTACACAAGGATGTCTTCCAATTTGATCACAGAATGGGGCTTGAGCGGAGTGGAAGCAACGGATGCCGAGCGAGCAACGTGACCGTGCCAACACGCGGTCTCCTCGAGGCGAAAACAGAGCAGCTTGGCTTCCTCTTCATTTCCAAAACTACATCCGCCTCAGTCGGCGCCTACATCTATCAAAACTTGTGGCAAGCAGAGAATCTGGCCGCACAGCCCGCTCAGAAGCAACGATGCACCTTGCGCGTCAGACTTGGGCGAGTCAAGCTACTACACGTGACGGCAAAATACTAGTGAAATGTCAGCCCTGCTCAACGAGTGGTGGCAGGTGCCAAGGTGGAAGCAAAAGTAGAGCAAAGTGCTGCAATCGTGCGAGTTTTGAACGGAGGCGCTTGCACATCCGCCTGCCTCCCGCCCGGACCAGATCGGAGGCGGAGCGGGAGCTGCGCTCGCGTGCCTCAAATCTGATAAACCTCGCGGGCGGAAAACTCGAGCGGCCCCTCTCGGCGCTTGCCCTTCTCCCCCCTCCCCCAACCCGCCCCCAAGGCAGCAACAACTCGCACGACTGCTCACAACTCACACTATCATCTCTCGCCGCCACCACGCGCCTCCGTCTGCCAGCCCTCGCCCGCGCCCTCACGCTCTCCTCGCTCCTGCCCATCCGCTCCTCCCCATCGCGTCTCGCCTCCGCCATGCCTGTCGCACCGCTCAAGAACGTCGTCGTACTCGGCGCCTCGTACTCGGTTTGTCTCTCGTTCTGTACTGAGGAACAGTGGGCGCGGCAAGCTGACACCCTCGATCGGCGGCATCTCACAGGGAGCGCGAGCAGCCGAACTGCTGGCCAAAACCCTCCCCGACACTCATCGGGTCGTTCTCATTGACCGACAGAGGTATGCTAATCTCGTACCCTGTCACCGAAGCACTCTTCTCACTCTGCTCCGTCCATCCCGATAGCCACTTTAACCGTAAGTCTCCCGATCCTGGCTTTTCTGGACGCACCTTGGCGGGCACGGTCGAGTTGCTCCGGCTGGGGGGCCAGATGCTCGCACGGTCGGACGCGTCGACGAGTGACTCGTTGCTGGAAGGTGGACGATTGGGAGTGTACACTATGGGTCGTTATTGAGACTCGATTGCGATGGAAGCGTGGTCGGCATCTGTTCCGCAAAAAGTGCCGCGGCCTCGCTCGAGATCGGACTGCTGACACCTTGCTTGCCACTACGCAGACCTCTACATCTTCCCTCGGTAAGCCGGAATCTTTCTAGTAGATGACAGGCAATGGTACTGATACTTTTCTTCACCAGACTCGGAGTCGTGCCAGATCATGCCCACAAGGTGCGACCTTTTTTCGATTCCACGCGGTGGCAATGCGGGGGGCCGCACTGCGACTCCGCCGAAATCCGGGCCAATCGACCCTGAAACAAGTACTGACGACCCAAACGCTCACCTCAGGCTTTTATTCCGCTCGACAAAGTCTTCAGCAAAGCTACCCCTCAGCCCGTCGAGCTCCCCTCCTCGACACCGGAAGCCGTGACCAAAGCCCTCGCCACCCCTGCTTCTTCTCACACCGCACTCCTCCTCCACGCCGGCGTCGTCTCGATCGACGAGAACTACATCACCATCGACAGGGATCTCACTGGCGACGAGAAGTGTGCTGCTGTGGAGGACTTGGTGGAGACTTTGGAGCGCGTGGGACTCGGAGAGGCGGACCACGGACAGCGATGTGTGCCGTACGATTTTTTGGTGTACGCTCTCGGGTGCAACCTCCCTCCACCACTAGCATCCCCAGCAAGGAACAAGGCCAAAGGTGTCGAGTTCCTCAAGGTGCGTTTCAAACTTTTGTATACGAGGTCAGTCGGATTTGGGCTGACGTGGCGGTCGTCCTCGTAATGCAGGCTCAGCAAGCGCTCATTGAAAAGTCCTCGTCGATCCTTATTGCCGGTGGAGGTGCTCTCGGGATCCAGTACGCAACCGACATCGCCGACCTGTACAACAACCCCGAGCACGCCGAGCACCGCCCTGCGTCCTACACCTCTTCGACGCCGAAGAAGATCACGATCGTGCACTCGCGGGATCGCTTCCTGCCGCTGTACCAGGACGGCATGGACGATGAGGTGAAGCGGAGGATGAAGGAGCTCGGTGTGAATGTCGTGATGGGCGAGAGGTTGGCGCTGCCGAGCGACGAGGAGCTCGTGGAGCAGGAGAAGTCGGGCAAGATGTCGAAGGTGGTGACGAGCACGGGAGAGGAGATTGAGTTTGACCTGTTGGTGAGCCCCTTTCCTACATCTCATGTGAGTAAGGGTGACTGACTAACCGTCAACTTGCTTTAAGATGAGATGTACGGGCCAGAAGCCCAACTCGCAGCTTCTCGGCGACTTCCTCCCCCAATCCCTCGACTCGCATGGGTTCATCAACGTCCTTCCTACCCTCCAAGTCGCCCTCCCTCCTTCCCTCGACTCGTGCACCAACGTCTTTGCCATCGGTGACGTAAGTTCTCTTTCGCAAGCTATCGCTTTCTCCCCACGTCAGCCAAGCCGAAGATGCTGACCTCTTGCAATCAGGTCGCCGCTACGGGCAGCATCAAGGCCGGCCACACGGGATGGAATCAGGCTGGGATCGTCGCGGAGAACATTTGTCACCTCCTGGGAGCGCCGTACGCGGATAGGACGTTCACGGGCGCGCCGGACGCGGAGGGCAAGCTGGTGGACAAGCTCGTCGAGTACACGCCTGGGCCACCGCAGATCAAGGTCACGTTGGGGTTGGTGCGTCTTCTCTCTCCATCTCTCAAAGCGAATTCTGTGGTGCTAATGAGATCTGATTGCAGTCGCACTCGTGCTCCGAGCTCCTCCAGGATGGGCCCGACACGATCGTGACGCCGTCGACTGGTGGACCCGTTGACGGCCACTGGCGAGTGGTGTGGGAGCGGATGGGCGCTGATCCTGAGAACCCTATGGCTTGAAAACTCGGTGTATGTATTAGAATGGCCGCTTTAGATTGGTAGCGTATATACGATGTGTGTGTGTGTGTGATAATACCCAGCCATGCTTGAGTCGTTTTCCCCCCATCGCGGTGGAGGTGAGCGGGCGGGCCCCAAATTGTGCCACGAGTTGAGGGACGCTGAGGTGTAGCTTCGAAAGGTGGTACATAACGAGGGTGCAGCACAACGTACAGTAGTCAAATACGGGCCCCTCAGTAGTTTTGAGGCTGCCTCTCTTCCCACGCCCAGTCGTTCGCCTCGGACCTATGAGGTGAGCTGGGTCGGCAGGCTTCGTGTGGTGAGAGTAGTTGCGAGACACAGCAGCAGAGTCCCGGTTGGGGGTTTTGTCGAAGGTTGTCGCGGGAAGGAGCAGGTGCCCGACTCGAAGGCTCCAGGCGGACCTGTGGGTGCTGGCTCGCTCGCTCGCTGGCAGAGGGCGAGGCACACACGCACGGCGCCAGCAATTTATCGAAATCCGCGCTAGGCCAGGGAACACACGGTGATGGGGGACGATCGCGCATTTAGGTCGTTCGGAATTGCTCGCGGCAATCAGAACCCCCGCATCGTTGGCTGAGGTGCGTTGTGTTCTGCAGGATGCGCCACCGCGTCGTGCCAATGGGCCTACGTGGCCTCCCTGGTGGGCCGGAGATTATTGATTCATCGAGGCGACAATGGACGGAAAATTAATTGAAAGCGAAAACTGTGCTTCCTGTGTCTTCGCGCGAAACAAGGTTGGGGGGCAGCGGGACAACAAAAGGGACGCAGGTCCACGTGGGAAGGGTCGAGAAGCGAGCGCGGGCCTAGAATGCGACGCAAGCAGCAAGGTTCCAAGCTCCGCTCAGCGTATGGCCCGCGACACTGACACTGTGCTGGTGTCTGAGCGGCGGCAGGAGCGGTAGGAGCAGACAGGCACCGAACGCACGGAGCACATACGAAAGCGAGAAAGTCGTAAAAGAAACAGGGCACACCCAAGACACTCTCGATTGCTGCTCTGGTGCGAGCCCGCGCAGACGCAAACGATCGCGGCCCGCCGCCAGAGAGTTGCGCTCGACCACGCTCGCGCTCGCTGAGCTTCCGCTTCGCCCCCTTGCCACACCCGCCGCCAATTCTCGCATCACTTTTCCTTCTACCACCACCCACCCACCCACGGCCAGCCAGCAGCAGCACCTCCGCCAGCGCCAGCGCCAGGAAGCAGGCACCCGGTCGCACCGCCAGAGACACCGGCCAGCGTCAGTCTCACCCTCGAGACACGGCCTGCGTGCGTTGGACCCCCTCGTCCGCCCGCTCTCGCTCGCCCCAGGCCGCGAATCTTTCATCAACTTGTGTCTGGCCGCCTGCCCACCGTCCTCCTGCGCCCCCTCGCCCTCGTCGCCCGCCTTGCCTGCGCCCAGCGGTGTCCGTTCGCCTCTGTGACCGCCATTGCTCCCACGCTCATCCCTCACGCCACCCCCGCCCTCCTCGCGCTGACCTGCACCGCTCCACCGTCGTCCCTGCCACCACCACCTCCCCATGTCGTCTCGCTCGACGTCGGCGCCGACCGCCAGGCCGTACGGGCGCTACCCGCCCGCGCCCGAGGACGAGCCTGAGCCCGCAGAGGTGACCTACTCGCGAGGCTTGCCCTCGTTTGGCAACCCGAACCAGCTCCGCAACCCTCCCTCCCACTACTTTCCGTCCGTCCCCGCCTCCCAGCGCAAGCTCCGTCGCCAGCGCTCCCCAGAGCCTGCCTCGCAACAGGAGCCTGTTCGCCCCTCCGACTCGTCGCCCTCAAACGCGGACCAACCCCCCTACGACGCCCCGAGCGACAGGGCAGACAGCGGCGAGCCGGAGGACAGGGACGAAGATGTCGAGATGGACGTCGACGACGACGGCGTCAAGGACGATGCGGGCGCAGCCGTAGGTGGGAAGGAGGAGGCAGGTCCAGCCAAGAAGCGGAGCAGGACGCTTACGACGGCCCACCAAACCGCCGTGCTCAACGCGCTGTTGGCAAAGGTAGCTCCGTTTGGTCGTTCTTGCGTTGTTGTCGAGTCGCTGATCCAAGTTTGGCGTGGCAGACGAGGTTCCCGTCGACCGAAACGCGAGAGGAAGTCGGCCAGCAGATTGGAATGTCGGCCAGGAGGGTTCAGATCTGGTTCCAAAACGTACGTGTTGTTGGAACGAACGGAGCTTGAGGGTGGGGGGCTGACTCTTGATGTATGCAGCGTCGTCAATCTCAGAAACGCGCCCGCGACAGGGAAGCCAGCGAGATCGGAGGTCCGCATCCCGGTTCACAGCCCCACTCCGACTTCCTCTCGTCCGACCCATACTCTGCAGCACGCTACAACCAGCGAGCGATGCCGCATGGTCAGGGCCACTCTCTCTCGCGCCAGACGTCGATCGAGTCGATGGCCTCCATCGCCTCCTTCTCCTCCGCCCAGACCTCGATGAGCGCCGCCGCTCGTCAACAATACCCCGACAGATCGCGCCCAGGCCCTTCGAATGGCTACACACCTTACCCTGCCCTCTCTCAGCACTGGTCGACTGGCTCCTCTGCCGGCCTGCCTGGTCCTGTTCGCACCTACGCCTTCCCGCCAATGCCACCGTCCAAGAGGATCGATCGAAGTTATCGGTACAGGTCGCCAGAGCCAGAAGTCAAGCTTCCACCGCTCATGTCGATGCTGGGACAACCCCCGACCGGTAACGAGTCGCCTCAGCAACAATACCCTCCTGCTCCCCCTTCCCCCACGTCCAACGTGTTCAGCCACCGCCCCCCTCCGCTCACGACCCAACGCTCTTTCAACTCGGACCGGACTGCCCAGCCTCCGAGCGAGGTTGCATCTCCCTCATCCTCCTCCACTACCCTTCCTCGGTTCGACCACACCGAGTTCTCTCGCCTCCGCATCTCAAACCCGCCCTCAAGATACCCTGATGATATGCCTCAGGGGCTGGACGTGCTCGACGAGGCAATGGAGACCGTCTACCGATCGGCTCGCGTCAACCCTCCTCGAGCTTCTCTTCCTCCTCTTCGATCCACCTTTTCCGAGCTTCGACATCTCCCGCCGATTCCCCAGCGGGCAGCGCCAGCGTCGGAAGCGGACGCCGCTTTGTTGGCGCCCATCCTCAAAACCAACAACGCCTCCAGCTCGTCATTTGGGAAGGGCACTCGCCTCCCTCCACTCTCCTCCCTTTCACTCTCTTCGGCCTCGTCGGCCTCGTCCAGCGCCACGATCCAACCTCAGTTGCCGCACCATTCCTTTCCGCCCATAAGCTCCTCCGCCCAGATCACCACTAGCGAGACGCCAGTTTTTCCGCATAGGGGCTCGACATTTTCCCAGACATCGAGCTCCACACACAGCACCGGAACGCATCAGACGCCGGCGCGCAGCTCCATCTCGTCGTTTGACACGACGTGGCCTCCCAGCATCGCGAGCTCGCGCACCAGCTTCAGTAGCGAGGTGCAGGAAGAGTGGGAAAGAGCTTCGGCGGCACTTGGAGGTGGGATGAGCCTGGGCGGGAGGAAAGGGCCGCAGCCGACGGTGGTGAGGGAGGGGAGGGAGGGATCTTGGGAGTACGAGCAGGAGAGAGGACAGTTGAAGAGTCCTGAGGAGGTCAGGAGCTTAGGAGGGAGTCCCTGAAGGAGTCAAAGTTCTGAGAGGGAAGAGGAAAGATTGTTACCATTGTTTATTGGCTGGGCTGTTGCATTGGCCCACCCCTACCACCCCACTCGCATCCATCCACGCCTGCCGCGTTTGATACACGAAAAGCGTTTGTACTAGCATCTTGTCGATCTATGCACCATTATCTATTCATTTTACCCGTATCTATCGAAGCTCTGCAAAGGTTTTCAGTCCTGGAGAGACGTTTTTCCAAGATTGCAAAGTTGGCAACAGGAGAGCGATGACGTGGCGGCTTGTTTAGCCCTGCCTTTTCTCGCGCTACATGGATCAATGTTTCGTGAAAGTTGTACAACAAACACTCCAATTATCAACAATTCACTTGTGTTCAACACCAGCCGTCGAGTGTCACCTGAGTGCTCCACTCCCGCCCTATCTCAACCCGACTGGTGAGAATGGCTGACGCCTAGGCACTAAGAGATTCACCTGTTAGTCTCGGGAACAGTGAACCAAACTGTCAAGATAGTGAAGGATTTTGGGCTCAACTTACTGTCATCGTTGGACACGAAGCCGTTTTTGAGGCGCTATTTTGACGGCCACCTTGACGCCCTAAGCCTCCAACGCCATGATCGCCTCCTCGCTCTGAGCAATCTTCTCTGCCACTTCCTTCTCCGCTGCTTCGTCCAGCCCTCCAACGCCGACGGCAGCAGGCAGGAGGAACTTCTGTCGCCGTTTGGCGCTGCTGAGGATCGCCGCGCGGTCGTGCGCCATTGCTGCATGTTGGATCTTTCGGATCGTGCCTGTTGTGGTCGAGGTAGTACTATCAGCTTCGTGTTATGGAGGTTTATGCCAGAAGAGGGATGAAAACGTACCGCTCACGTGAAGGACCCGCGTAAGGACTTCATGCCCGCCTATCCGTCGCAAAAGAGTAAGGCTCGCCCACAGCGTACGCAGATGCTCCCTTGCGACCCTCAGGATCAAGATCTGAGTATTAGGCGAGAGGTACTTGACTGTCGGCCCGCACCAAAGTCAGCGTCCTATCCCTCCTCGGTCAAGCAAACATCCTCGCTCGAAGCGATGCCAACTCACTGCTGAACGCGCCGCCGACTTCGCCAGCCCCGACGTCGCCAAAGTTGACACTCAGACTTTCTCGTAGCAAGCTGATGAGTCCTCCTTCGCTCAGGTTGGGAGGTTGGGGCAGAGGAGGTGCCGTGTCGTCCTCGTCGTGGACTTGCGCGAGCGGGTTGGCGAGGGTCGCGGGGAAGACGAACGAGACGAGAAGGTAACGATTTTTGAATCTGACCATAGTTTGGTAGGTATGTGATGTTTGGTGGAGGTGAGCGGAGTCGAGAGAGTTTTGCGGATCAGAGTGGCGAGCGACAGAGCCTGAGCAGCGGTCGGGGGGAAGCTTGGCCTTCGACCACACGCGTGCGAGCTTGAGGCCAGCCATGTCGAGTCCTCTGGCGTTCTCTGCTTGTGAGTTGTCACATACTAAATGTAGTGATGAGAATCTCACTATAGTCACCTTGCAGTCCTTCCTGAGGGTGAAGGCTACCTCCCCTACTGGATGCTCTTCGTCTCGTTCGTCCAACCTCCGTCCTGACTCTGCCCTCATCACGCTGACGACTCGCTCGACCACAGCTCTCTGGCGATCTTCAACTCTGCTCAGAACTTCTTGACGACGAGCCTCACCCGGAAGATCTTTAGCAAGTCGCCCGCGTCGGGTACGTCTTTGTAAACCCCTCGCGTCGCGTCGCGCTTCGAGAAGACCCTCTTGCGGCAAGGGCTCGTCAAAGGACATGCGGAGGGTGTAAGGATTACAGCCGTCTGACATTCCGCTTGGTGTCGATCAGTGACTGCGCTTCAAGCCCGCACGTTTGCTGTCTGGACGCTCGCCTCCGCCGCAATCCGCATCTACGCCGCGTACAACATCAATGTCAAAGGGTAAGTCATGTTGTCACTCCGACAGCCCCTCGTCTTGTAGCTGAAGCTAATTGAATCATTTGCTCTTCCTCCCATTCTCCCAGCTTCTACGACTTGGCCCTCATCAGCTATGTCCTCGCGCTCGGACACTTCGTCTCAGAACTCGTCATCTTCAAGACTGCTGGAATCGGAGCTGGACTGATCAGCCCTCTCATTGTCGCCAGTACGTCCACACATACTATATATATAATCATAATGTGTACTTACCTCGTTTGTGCAGGCACCTCGCTCATTTGGATGACGCGCCGTAAGTCCGACTTCGTTCGCGACACAAAACGAGTGGCCGAGGTTCTTTCCCTCATCTACAGAATACGACTTTTACATCAAGCCTTGAACTTTGTGGCTGTTTTGGTGCAAAGGGAACGTCCGAGAAGCTGGGAGCGTAACTGCAAGAGAGCGCGTGTGCTTCCTCGACGCATTGCTCGATGTCCCGTTTTCGTGGCTGCTTTTGTTCCTCCGACCTACGTCTTCAATCAAGTTGGTTTGAACCTGCTTTTCATCGGACTTTCTTGGCATTCTTAGGACCCTTTCTTCCGCTCTCCTCCTAGGACGCCGCGGACTCCTGTCTGTGTTCACCGAGCCCGCAAAGCATTCCTTGCAGCTTGGCTTCCGTCTCTACCCTTTTGCTCTGTTCCAGCAATGGTGTTCCTCGAGTCTCCTACAAACACCACGAACCCCACATCCAAGCCGACGCTGTCCAAAGTCAAGATGAATCTCGCTGCTCCCCCGAGCCTCACCATCACTCCGCCGTCGCCGCTCGCGACATTCCTATCCCGCGCGTTCAAGCTTTCCTCCCCAAAATCCCCTCCATCTACCTCCATCGACAAGACTCGGACCATTGACTCCCTCTCCTCGTCCTCCGAGAACGAGATGAGCTTCCCAACTTCACCGATTCGCGACGTACTGAGTTCGGTCTTTCGCCGTGGAGTTCGCGTCGACGAAGCCGACGAAGACGCGGAGGAGGATCGTATGAGGGATTCTGGGGAGATTGAGGACGCCCCTGAGTGGATCCAGGATGAGGATGGAACTTGCTATGGGTTTGGCGAGCCGCTGCAACGGTTCGGTCCCAGATTGGAGCAGAAGAACAAGGTCGGTTGCGCTGCCAGGCTCGTAGGCGTCAACGTCGCGCGTGCGGAAGCTGATGAGTTGGGTTTACTGCAGGTCGTTGTGGTCAGAATACTTCCATCAAGAAGCTGTTCGAACTCTTCCAACGTCAGCACTTGAGATGGAGTCGGTGGGAACACGGGAATCCCTCGGCGATGGGGAACGGGTGTAAATAGTGACCGAACCGATACGCCCATGGCGCTGTATGGTTGTTGCTGTAAAAACTGGCTGGATAGTACATTCATCATCTACAGGGACTCCAAATTGTCTAAATACTCCTTCGGAAGGTGGCTCTTGACTAGATCTGCCTCCAACAGAGGCAGCGAGAAGAACGCTGTCGGATCGCGAACCTCGTACAGACCGACCACCAACGGCTCATCTTCGTCGTCCTCCCACTCTATCTTCTCCAACTCCGCTTTCCTCGTCTTCTCCAGCGGCCGAGGCAGTCGATCGAGGTGGTAGTTCTTCCCCGCAGGGACCATGAGGAGTCGCTCAGTCGACGAGCTCACGTGTCCGTCTGCGAGCAAGCCGTCCATCTCTTTACGCCAGCTCCACGCCTTCTCCTCAATCATCGCGTGCTCCTCACTCTGACTCCCCTCCTCGACCTCAGCTCCACCCAGCTGCTTCCACCTCCACCAACTCGACAGCACCTCCGACTTGCCGTGCTCGCCCTTCTTGCGTCGCTTGAGAAACTTGCGGCGGTGCTGAGCCAGTCGACCGAGCGCTCGTCGCACTTCTCGGACCTGGGGTACGCCGAGGCGAACGACGACGTCGCAGGAGAGTGAAACGGAGATGACGAGGGGCTCGGCGCCGACGCTGGTGTGGAGAGCGAGCTTGGACTCGACCGTCGCGGGGTGGGCGAAGCAGATGGCTCTGCATGGTCGAGATGGTGGGAGGCCGCAGGTATCCGTCGTCTTCCACGTGCCATTGTGGCAGGGTGTGGCGAGTGGGTCGGCTGGAATGTATTCAGAGACGAGGAAAGCGAGAGAGGAAGCCTGAAATGACCTCAAAATGTCAGCACAAAGCCCGTTCGGCGAAGAGAATGAAGTTCACCATGGCTCCGCCGAGAGAGTGGCCACAGAACACAAGTGAGCTATTGAAAGATGTTAGATGAAGACTCGGGCCAATCTTGGAAATAAACTCACTACTGGGGATGCTCCTCCAACGAGGCTTTGAGTTTCGAGAACAGCGGCGACCGCGCGGGATCCAGCAACCTACATTCGTCTGATTAGATACCGGTATAGTCTTCCATCGTCAGAAAAGTCCACTCACGCCTGTGCAGCCACCAAGATCCCCGAGTGCGTTCGGAACTTTTCCTTGCCCTGCCCCGGAACCAACGACGGCAACTCCACCTCTTCCAACGAAGCCTCAAGATCCGTCCTAATATCCGCGAGCGACTGCGTTCCTCGAATAACGCAGACGATGTCTCCATTGACGTGGTCGACGAGAAGGTAGAATTGGGGAGCGTAGGCGTCGAGCTCGTCGGTCGAAGGGACGCCGAGGTAGCGTTGCTGCAACGCGAAGTGGATCACGTTCTTCTCGTCGATTCCTCCGAGGTGGCCAAAGATTTTATGAGGCAGCGTCGATCCGGAGGGAGTGAGCAGCGAAGTGCTGGGTCCGATGATGTAGCTGAAGGGTAAGAAACGAAGTTGTCAGTTCTTCAGGTCGTTAGAAGATGGATCTGAGAGGAGACACACCTGTGAAGTCCGTATGACGCCGTAGCAAGTCGTACGTGTCGCTTTAGGAGCTTGAGAAGTCCCGTCAACGGATGCGAAGCGTCGGGCAAAGGGCGGAGAGGCGGTGAAGACGGCAGAATCGGCGTCGTTGGCGAGAGACCGCCATTCAGATCAAAGTCGGGAATGTCGTCCACCTCATCTGGTTCCTCCGTGAACGCCTGGACTTTAGGAGTTTTGTATAGAGTCGGGTCAAACTCGTCATTCAGGATCTCTCCCTCTAGGATCGAGTTCTCGCCTCCAGTGACGAGCAGCGAGTCTCCCTCTCCTTCGTCCTCGGTCCATCGACGAGTCGTTCGACGACGACCGAGAGACGGCCTGTCGATGGTAGTGGGTCGCTTTGTTGATCGTCGGCGGAAGACTGGAGTTGTCGGATGGAAGCCAGCCTCCTCCGTCTCGCCGTTGAGCAGGAGCAGCCTGCCAGGGCCTTCGAGCAGCCATCGCTCCTTTGACACTAAGGGAAAGGGGAGATTAGGAAGCACCAGAGAGGAAGGAAAGGACGCATAAATCTCACTGGCTTGGATAGCACACAATTCAGCCAAACCCAGCACAACAGACATGACGCCAAGTCTGACCCCGTCCTCCCTAGCGACCTCGTCCCATTCCTTGCGGCACATCCGAACGTACTCGATAACGACCTGACTCAGATCCGTCCTGCCTGTGAGGTTCAGCCAACTCCAGTGGAGGAACAGGCAAACGCTTCGAGTGGTAGCGTAGATGGACACGAAGAGGTCCCAGAGGTGGGTGAGAATGAAGAAGGCGAATCCGAAGAGGTGAAGAAGGACGCCCAGGAGTCCTCCGATGTTCATGAACGTAGGGCTGGAGAGGTCGGCGGTGGTCGATCCGATAAGAATCCAGAGGGTGAGCTCAAAGTGGGCGGTTGCGAACGAGAGGAGCGACGACGTGGCGACGTGAAAGAAGGATTGCGAGGCTGGAGAAGGACCGGAGGCGCTGGTCTCTGACATTGATGACAAGCCTTTCGCCTTTTCGGAGGAGGTGGGCGCTGGAGTGAGAGGGGTTGAAAGCCGAGGTTTCTTGACGGACTTTTTGCGGTGTCGGAGCCGAGAGATGTTGAAGTAGTCTTCCTCCTCGGGCTCAGTCGAACGGGGCTCAGTTATCGATGTTGGGAGAGCCTCGAATGGCGAGAAGGGAAAAGGTGAAAGATCTCCCTCTTGGTCGGGCAGATGCGGACCGAGAGTCGGCTTGGGCGGTGGGGCGACGAGAGGCGGTGCAGACGGCTCGGGGGACTGGGTTGAGCTGTCGAGGGAGGAAGAGGTGTAGAGCGATGAAGAGGAGTAGATTGAAGATGGTGTGGGATACAGCGGTGAGAGTTCGGCAGGAATGGCGTCGAAAAACGACAACGGCGTCGCCTTGGCCAACGTGGCGGCCCGACGAATGATCTCCTCTGCCTCGTCGGCGTGCTCGTCGAGCTCTTTTCCGTCCAGTCTCTCCAACCCCTTGATCTTTTCCTTTCTCAACCTCTCGACCAACCTGGTCGCCAGCCGCTGACCCGCTTCAAGTCCGTGAAGTCCCCGCTCCGCGCCGGCGACGCGTCGACGCTGCTTGCGATCCCTCCCGCTCTTCTCGTCGGCCGTCGGGTCGTCCTTCCAGCTGCGATAGTACGGGCCCGAGTCGAGTCCTCCTGGCGGTCCCAGAGCCGTGACGAGTTTCGACGCCGTCGCTGTGAAAAATGCGATTCCGCGTCGAGCGGGAAGATGTGAGAATGGCCGAGCGAGCAGGAAACAAAACCACTGACCAAAGAGCGATCGGGGGAACGGCGGCGGAGGAGGGCGGTCTCTGGCGAGCATCCTGGCCTCCCTCTTCTCCTTTGCGGTGCGTTCGCGAGCGGCCCGCGTGCCCAGCAAGCCTGGACGAGAGGAAGCGAATGAGCGCCACTTTGTTGATCAACAACGGCGCCCTCCGTCGGACGTGCTCGCGCTCCGGGATCCGCACAGAAGTGATGGCAAATGGACGCACCTTCGAAGCTATCCTTTGAGCTCACTCCATCTAGAAACGGTGGAGGAAGGCGCAACGAGCCGTGCTCGGCTTCGGATGCAGCGACCCCCTTTCCGTACCAGATCCACGCTCCGGGCAGGCCCAGCGGGGACTCTGGGAGGTCGCCCAGGGCCAAGTCCTCGTCCACTGTTCTGCCTCTAGTCCTCGGTCGTTTCGACGGGAGCGAGCTGGCTTCGAGCGGCGGAATGTCGTCGTCGTCGACCGGCGGCGGGGTAGGGAGCTGGACGACGCCCGCGGCGGCCCATCGTGCCGGGAGCGGCGGCGGACGTGACGGCGGGAGAGATAGCGGAGTCGTGCCTCGTCTCGAAAGTAGTGATGGTTTGTGCGCGGTGGTCGGGAGGAGGAGCGTCGAGAGGGCTGCGAGGGCGCCGCTCGGAGGTGCGGCCTTGAGCTTGAGCGCCGACGACGACGACTTGCTGGAGAGAGCCGGGTGCGACGGGAGCGGGAGGAACTCGTCCTGGGCGGCATCCATCCCGCCAGCAATTGCGATATATTCGAAACACGTGCACCAGCGAGGCGAGAGGACGAAGCACAGGGCGAGCGACGGCGAAGAAATCCAAAGAGTGTCAGCTGCAAGGCACCTCTGGGATTTCGTCCACACCGCTGTGACAACGTGGCGCACGTGTTGCTTCCATTTCACTCCTCACGACCCACCCTTATATGTTAGAGAGTATATATTCTATACAAAATACAAATTTACACATTCAACCGCGATTTTCTGGGCCAGAACCGCGAGAAAGCAGAGGATAGACAAAAGAAGAACAGTCGGGGTGAGCCCCTTTCTTGTCGCCCGCACCAGAAGTTGGAGGACGACAGGGCAGCTCGCACGGGTTGGCCTCCATCTCCTCGCAAGAGGACCACCAGCACCACCGTTCCGCCCATGTCGACCGCCGACTTCCTGGGAGGGTACACGAAAGAGGACGAGGAGAACGACCACGACGCCGAGATGGGCGACGAGAGCGACGAGGGCGAAGGCGTCGACCTCAGGGATGACTCTGGCGAGGGCGACTCGAGCGAGGAGGAGGACGAGGACAGCGAGGAGGAGAGGCAGGTTAGGGAAGGTGAGCTTCACGGATCTTGTCGGGCGCTCGGTGGTCCTGTAGGCCTGTCGGAGGAGCAGTCACGGGGAGGTGGGATCGAGGCGACGGAGGCGCGTCGTAAGACTCTCGAGGAATGGGAGTGGCAATGGCGATCACTAGGATGGGCTTTAAATGAAGTTGTCCTGGGACTGGAGGCTGACCCTGCCGTGACTCTGTCCAGGCTTCATCGTCGACGAGGACGAGTCGTCAAGCCGCAGGCGCAAGAAGAAGCGCAGAAAGCACAAGGATGACGACAGCTCCAGGAAGAGAAGAAAGGATGACGATGAAGGTGAGATCCTGTTTTCTCAAAGTGAAGCCAACCTTGGGACAGAAGCTGATGAACTCGCTCGCGCCGCGCGCCTCAGACGATGGAGACCTTGATGAGGACGATCTGGCACTGCTCGAGGAGAACACGGGCATCAAGCTCAGCAACAGATCAAGTGTTCGTGCATGTTAGCTCCCACTATTAGGGGCTAAGCTCACGGTAAATCGTCCTTTCTGCAGGGTCACAAGCTCAAGCGACTGAGACGACGACGTTCCGCCTCTGAGGGTTCCGACCGCTCAGACGAGGAACAAGGCCTCAACAACATCTTTGATGACGATCAGCCGATCGAAGGCAACGAGCTCTTTGATGCCGACGAGATGGCAGGCTTCATCGAGGACGATACCGCGAGCGAATCGGGCAGGGGGTCAGGTTCCGAGGACGAGGATGGCGAGCGAAGGAGGAAGAGCAAGAAGAAGCAGGCGAAGAAGACCCCGTCCAGGAGAGCGGGATTGGGTGCGGGCAGGATCGAGGGTTTCACGAGCGAGATGTGGCAGGAGGTCCAGGAGGTGTTTGGCAATGGATTGGACTACGAGCATGCGATGAATATCGACGAGGATGAGGACAACGACAAGCAGTTGAAGGATGTGAGTTTGTTCAGGATTAGTGTGAACGTGGGGGGCGAGAATGGAGGGCAAGGAAGCTGACGTTGGCCGGCCAAACAAACAGGTGTTCGAGCCGTCCGAGATCGCGTCGAGGATGTTGACCGAGGCCGACGACCGCATCCGCGAGAGCGCCATCCCGGAGCGAATGCAGCTTGCTTCCGTCGGAATCCCAACACTCCCTCCCCTCGCCGATGGCTCGCCATCGCCCTACATCCTCGAGGAAGACCTCGACGACGCGCGTGACTGGATGGCCTCTCGGATTTCGCCCCGATGCAACGAGCTGTTCATGATGAAGGATCCGTACGGCAACCCGCCAAAGCTCCAGGACAAGTTCGAGGCCGCCGTCAGAAAGGTCATCCACTTCCTCAACATCGACTTCCTCGAAGTCCCCTTCATCTGGGGCCACCGAGGAGACTTCACCGCCTACTGCGATGAGGACGAGACCGACCCGGAGAAGCGCAACATCTCCTTGCTGAGGGAAGTCGAGGTCTGGAAGATTTCGGCGCTGTCGATCAAGTTCCGCGCGTTCAACAATCGGAAGCGCGAGCTCAAGACGCTGTTCGACAGCCTCGAGGTCGAGGACGACTACTTTGGCGAGCTTTACGACGCTCTCGACTCGATCGAGGGTGTTTCAGACTTGAACGAGTGGTTGGTCATGAGGTACTCGAAGGAGATCGCGAACGCCAAGGCGAACAGGGAGGGCGAGGAGGAGATGGCGACAACGAGGCTCAAGAGGGCCACGAGGGAGTCGAGGTACAGCGCCGCCAAGGCCAACGTCGTGTCCCGTCTTGCTGAGGTGCGTTCAACTCCGATTCACCTGTTACCTTATCCTAATTTGACATTTTCGACGTTCGTAGACCATCGGCATCTCTGCCATCGAGCTTTCCAAGGACATCATGTCCGGCACTAAGACTCACTTCGCCGAAGACCCCGACAAAGAGCCACCAATGCTCAGCGAGGAGTTCACGAGTGGGGAGTATGCCACCGGAGAGGTTGCGCTGTCTGGTGAGTAGCTCACACGTTGATTGTTTGTCCAGTGGCTCAGTCGTGACGTTTGAACAGCTGCGAAGATGATTCTCGTCCACGAGATCAGCCACGACCCGAATCTCCGGAGCATGACGAGAGGATTTTTCAAGGACTACGCCGTCCTGACCGTCAACCCGACCATCAAGGGCCGAACGAAGATCGACGAGCTGCATCCTTTCTACGTTGGTCTTCTCTTATTTTTCCACCTTGCAAATGGCCGTGCTCAAATTACTGACTTGCTATCTTCGTTCTTGCAGCCCTTCAAGTACCTCAAGGAGAAGCAGATTCAGGCTGTGGTCGCCAGTCGATTGTTCCTCCAAATCCTCGCCGCGCAAGCCGAAGACCTCGTCACCATCCGTGTCTTCCTCCCCGACAGCGCTCGGAACAAGCTTTTCGAGGACTTCCGCAAGGGTTATGTCTCGGACTATGCGTCCACGGTTGCGGAGAAGTGGAACGCCGTCAGGGCCGACATCCTCAACGACGTGCTCGACAACCACCTCTTGCCCGCCGGAGAGACTTGGACCAAGAACTTCATGCAGGAGGAGGAGGAGGAGGCTGTGGCGAGGACGTGTTCGCTTAAGCTCGGTCAGGTGCGCTGAAGCAATTCTAGGAATTCTTACCTGGCACTAACTTTTGGCCTCCTCGTCAGCGTATCAACGTGCAACCGTACTGCCGAAACGATGGATCGATGGCACCTGGTAACGTGCCGTCCGTGCTGGCTATTTCGCATGGTGCAGGCGACCCCAAGCGCGACTCGGTCATCGCCGTCTACCTCGACTCCGACGGCAACCTTCGCGACCACTTTAAGTTTGACAACCTCAACTTCAACCCCACGTACGGCGATGATACCCAGCGCGAGACTCTCGTCGATCTTTATCGTCGTCGTCGGCCGCAAGTCGTTGTCGTCGGAGGCTTCAGTCACCAAGCCAAAAACCTTCACGAGCAGGTGACGGAGCTTGGAAAGTTGATCTCTGTCGCCATCGAGCAGGACGACGATTTCGACGAGGACGAGGACCTCTCGCCTGAGCAGAAAACCGCCCGCGCTCGGTTCGACACAATCTTTGTTCACGACGACGTGGCGCGACTCTACATGAAGAGCAAGCGGGCAACAGTCGAGTTCCCCGACCTTTCACCTGTCGGCAGATACGCTGTCGGTCTCGCTCGCTACGCCCAGAGCCCTCTCAATGAGTACGCCGCCCTCGGACCGGACCTCACCGCCATCTCGTACGATCCCAGCCAGAAGTTCGTGAGTCCCGCCGGTGTTCTTTCCGCTACCAGAGGCGTAGAACTTACATTCAGGTATTGAAAACAGTTGAGCAAGGAGAAGTTGACTGCCTCGCTCGAGCGAACCATCATGGAGGTCACCAACAAAGTCGGCGTCGACATCAACAAGGCCATCCGAAACTCCTACTACTATAACCTCCTGCCCTACGTCGCCGGTCTGGGACCCCGAAAAGCCGCTGCTTTAGTACAGAAAGTCAACAGCGAACTCGTACGTTCTCATCCCTGTTCTTCTACATTCTTCAGCGCACTGATGCGGGCGGTTCAGGGTGGCACTCTTGTTCGTCGAGACCGTCTCGTCAGGGATGAGATCGTTCCGATTACGATTTTCGAAAACTGCGCCGCGTTCCTTCGTATCCCTCAGGACGACGTTCTCGGAGATCTGAAGCGAGACTCTGGCGACGTTCAGCCCGACATCCTCGACGACACGCGAATCCACCCCGAGGACTACGACGTGGCCCGCAAGATGGCGGCCGACGCGATGGAGTACGACGAGGAGGACATCGCCGTGATGAACGATAAGAACCCTTCTCAGGTCGTGGCGGAGGTCATGGACTCGCCGGAGAAGCTGGACGACCTCTCGCTCGACGACTTCGCCAAAGAACTCGAGAAGATCCTCGGCGAGCCGAAGCGTCTCACGCTCTACGCCATCCGAGATGAGATCCAGGACCCGTACGGCGAAGCTCGTACTGACTTCACGTCACCGTCGATCGTCGAGCTTTTCACCATGCTCACGGGCGAGACGCCGGCGACTCTCGACAACGGACTCATCATCCCCGTTCGCGTCATGCGAGTCAGCCAGGAGAACGGCATCATCGTTCGACTCGATTGCGGCATCGACGGACTCATTCAGCCTCACTACCGCTCCGAAATGAGCAACACGCCTTTCCCGACACCCGGGCAGACAATCCAAGCTCTCGTGATCGAGATGCATCCGGAGGCGTTCAAGGTCGACTTGTCGACGCAAGAGAGTGCGATTCACGCCGGCGATTTTGCTCGTCGACGACGGGTGCCCGATGTCGCGTTCGACAACGCGCAGGCCGAGCGGGACAGACAGGAGCAGGAGTTGATTCAGAAGAAGACGACGGGGCGAGCAGGACGGAACATCAACCATCCCAACTTCCACAACTTCAGCGCCGGTCAGGCCGAGGAGTATCTCGCGCACCAGGGGATTGGTGACTGCGTCATCCGTCCATCGTCGAAGGAGGATCATCTCGCCGTGACGTGGAAGGTGGACGAGGGAGTTTACCAGCACATCGGTCAGTTTTCTGCGCCTTTCTCAATTCGACTCGTTCCTGACGAAAGCATCTTTTTGGTGGTTCACAGCTGTCTTTGAGATGAACAAGGTCGATCAGCATTCTCTCGGATCGCCGCTCAAGATCGGCAACAAGTACTCCTACACCGATCTCGACGAGCTCGTCTTCTCCCACGTCAAGCAGATGGCGAAGAAGGTCGAGGAGCTGCTTCAGCACGACAAGTGCAAGGGAACCCAGGAGGCGCTTAGTACGTTTTCGGCAATGGCTTCCTTCATTGCATTGAGCTGACCTCGCTGCTTATGGCAGATCTCTACCTCCAAAACTACACGATGGCCAACCCCGGCGCTTCGGCTTACGGCTTCGGACTCAACAAGAAGAAGCCTGGGCAGTTTGTCGTCAGTTTCCGAACGGATCAACATTCGGAGATCAACAGCTGGGTGAGTGCTTTCTTTGCTCCCTCCGATTCGCAGAGCTCTGACGTGTCTCGCGTGCAGGACGTCAACGTGCTCCCAGGAGCTTACTCTCTGCTCGGTGAGGACCATGGTGATGTGACGACTCTTGTAAGTCAACACCCGATTCTTGAGGAGCGGAAGTTTCTCAACCTTTTGCGCAGTGCAACGCGTTCAAGACCGCCTACGCCAACCGCAGCTCGGCAGGCAACGCCCGTCTGCCGGCAAGAACTCCTTATGGAGCGGGGATGGGAGGAGGGAGAACTCCTGGCGTTCCTAGCAGAACTCCGTGAGCCTTCGCCCTTCTTTCTTTTCCAACCAGGCTTTTGTCGCTGACCCTCGACCTCCGCAACAGAAATCCGTACCAAGGCCGTACGCCCGCTCAGATGGCCTCTGGACGGACTCCGTAAGCTTTGCGAGCTCTTTCGCCGCACTTGAAGTTTGTCGCTGACGCTCAATATTATCTAGCAATCCGTACCTCGGCCGTGCGACGCCGAACCCATACCAGCAGCAGGTACCTGGCGGAGCTTCACCAGCGGTGCGAGGAGGGTAAATCTCGATCCTTCATACGATCAATTTTTCTGAACTGAACTGACGTTTCTTGTTCTTCCTCGTAGGTTTGCCGCAGGAGGGGCCACGCCGTCGCGGTGATTCTCAGTTCACTGTTCTCAGTGCTCGTTCTTGCGCTGAATCTGTATCCGTCTAGATTTGCTGCAGGTGGCAAGACGCCGGCCGGAGTTTCGTCGAGTGCTTCGCCGTGAGTAATCTCCCGTTACTCTTCTCGTCACCACAGTGCACCTCTCACGCTCCGTGATGGAACCTACCAGTTACCCAGGAGCGCCTGCCAACGCGATGCAACAAGGCGGTCGCACCCCGCATTACCCACCACCAGGCCAACAAGGCCAACAACCAGGAGGATACCAACAAGGCCAATGGTGACCAGGAAAAGAACTGTCGATGTGACTTGCGAATGTTCAACCACCCCTTTTTTGTGTCAACCCTGATTCGTCTGCCACGTGTCAACCTTCGGCATTGCTTTCAAACGTCGAAGATCCAACAAGCGCGTGTTTGGGGACTCTCTGCGGTTTGACATTGACTTTGTACCCTGTTTGCGCTCTTCCGTTGTGCATCGTCTCTTTCAGCCCGTGGGTTTAGCTCGGATTTCGATGGAATGTCGCGGGCTGTGCTCCGATGTCTCCTTTGTACAACTTGTTGCTACGGACCATCCTTTCATTCTTCCGGCGACCCTTAACCGCCACTACTCCACTCTTCATGAACCTCAACGGTATTGTCATTCCTTCGATGCGTTGATGCGGAGGGGTTCGAAGCTGACGGACCGTCCGCGCTGCAGGCGACGACAGCACCGCAAGCATTGTGGAGCGATCAATCCCAGGGGTTGTCGGCGACGACTGGAGAGGACTGCTGCTGGGCCTCATCCCAGTCTACTCGTTTGCTCTGTTTGGGCTCGGCTACCTCGTCTTCCTTTGTACCCCAGGTGCGCTTCGACTTGTGAGGCTGGACGTGTGGCGGCGAAAGCTGACCTTGCATGCCCTTTTCTTAGCATGTCGACCCAGACACTCTTCACTTTTGAGCTGGAGTCACTCTGCGGAGAAAGCGTCCTCCACTCGCAGGAGCTCAAGCCCATACAATGGCGTGCAGCTCCCGCCGCTCTCGCTCGACCCCATCTCGAGGCGCCCCCGTAGCTTCCCTTCAGCCTACCAAGACTCGTGGACGATGGTACCGCCTCCTCAGGTCATTTGGAATGGCTCGACCCCGACGGACATCAAGCAGCAGTCGCCGCCTAAGCAGTTGACGCCGCCCAAGCGAGCGTCTCCACCCAAGCCGTTGTCGGATATCGCGGAGAGCACGCGTAGTTGAGCTGAGGGTGGAAGGGACGGACGTTGTTGAGTGCCGTAGGTTTTGGGTATCCGGAAGAGGTGGGGATGGACAAAGAGGGCTGTTTAAGCTAATGAAGAACGGACCAAGTTCGCAAAATGCGAGAGGAGCTCTCGAGCCGAAACACTCGCCACGTGGGTATCGAAACATGCATATGAATGTACACTCTTCTAAAAACAGAGACCAAAATCTCATGGTGCAACGGCCGACCACTCCTGCAGCGTTATTTTCCCCAAATCCTCCCACCTCAAATACGGCGTGCCCGTCTCCTCCCTGCCCAGCCTCCTCCTCACAGCCCGCAAATCAATCTCGGCCTCCCTCTTTGCCAACGCCAGCTGCGACCTCCTGAACGCCAGATCCGCCGCGTAATCCGGATCCTCCTCACTCGACATCATCGAATCCTCGGCGTCGAAAGCCCTCAACCGCTCCTTGATCGTCGGCAACGAACTCTCCAAAATATCCTCCGTCGCCACGTCCATCGCGCATGCCCATCCGAGTCGACTGCTCATCAGAGCCGATATCTGGGACTTGGACACCATCTCTTCCGCCCAGTCCCCTACTGCGTCGCGGACTTCTTTCTCCATCTGCGCACGTGTCTTTTGCCGAACCCTCGGGTCCCACTCTGAGGGCGTGCGCTGTGCTCTTGACGCAAATCTTTCTTCTGCTGGGGATGGCGGCGAGAGAGGGGAAGCGGGTGGTTGCGGGGTCCCACCTGGTGTGCTCTGGAGCTTAAAGGTGACGAGGTCCCTCGAGAGGACGTGGGCGGCTCCGTCCAGTCGGAGTGCGTACGCGTGCAGGAGGACTCGAGCGTCGCGGAGCTCTGCAGAGTCAGAGTCGCGGGGCGGACTCAAAGGGAACGGAATATTTTCGTTCGAAATGGTCGTGGTCGATTTGGCGCTGAGGACGAGGGCGGAGGGAATGACGGCGAGAGGGCTGGTGTTTATGAATCGGCGGGCGAGGGTCTGCAGTGTCGCTTGATGGAAAATGATGGAGGATAGATTTTCTGAGGTACTTGGTGGGAGTGTGAGGCGGAAGTCGCACTCGATGATTTCGAGCGTGCCTGAGGAAGAGAGTTGCTACGTAAGCGACATTCCTCCAGCTGATCAAAGACAGCTGCAAGAGCGACCGACCTCCCGGCTCCAAAACTCGTACAACTTCGTCAATCAGGTCGTTCCATTTGTGCTCGGGGATTCCGAGGGCGAGGGCGCTCAGGCGAACAAAGTCGAATCGGTTGTCGTCAAAGCTGAGGCCTTCCAGCTGCATTCCAAGAAAGTCTCAGGACCGAACCACGGTAGTCAAGAGAAGGAGGTTACTCACAAAGTTTTCTTGAACGTAGCTCGTTCTAGACTCGACATCGTACGTGGTGAACCCATGGGGCAGGACGACGGGCGCGACGTCTAAGCCTAAGAACTGACGTGTCAGAGAGCTGAAGAGCACTCTAGGAGCTCGAGAAGACTCACCGACAAAAGTCGTGTTTTCCCAGCCTTTTGATTGAGCTGCTTGAAGGATCCAGCTGGGAACGGGCCCACACCCGATGTCAAGGACGCGTCGTGGAGTGTTGGTGTCGTTGAACGCCGCGGCGGGTTTACCGTCGAGCCGTTCAAATCGGTGGAATGCCAACAGCGAGTTCCTGAAAAGAGGTATTCAGAATTCAGCTTCTCCAGAGGCTCGACACCAAGTTCAAGTTGAAGGGACTGAGCACTGACCAGTCTTGCTCTGCGTGGCCCCATCCCAACCACCACGGCAGCATCCTGTAATCCTGCCTGTGGTCTTTTCTCGTTCCGCCGTACATTCCTTTTGCTACGTTCTTCTTGTAAAAGCGTGGCTTGTTCTTGAAGGTGGGGTGGCCAAAGTACTCGCCCAGAGAGGAGGCGGAGCGGTCGTGCGGCGCGAGCGCTGGCCCGGCGCGATCCTCGCCGTCGCCGTCCTCTGAATCGTCCGACTGGCGGGCGACGGGGGCTGGTGGTGGGTGGCCGAGGGAGATGCCGAGTCCCTTGGGCTGTCTGGACGTCGGCAAGCGGCGGAGCGTGGCCGGGCTCGTGGTGAAGCGACTCTGGCGCGCGGGCAGCGGCGGGGTGTCTTCTGGTGTCGGCGGGAGGAGCGCCTTGGGCGGGTGCGGCGAGTAGGGGATCTCGGAGAGCGTCATGCTCAGCCTGGACGACATGATGGCCGAAAGTAGTGCGAGAAATAGAGCGTAGAAACAGAGAGAAACAGAGCCGCGAACGCCGTTCGTGCAAACGGTCCGTGTCTGAGGACAATGGACGCGGGGGCCTGTGCTTTGCTGGGGGTCGCGCCACGTCAGCTCGACCTGGTGTTTGCCCATCACGATCGTCGCAACGAGGAAGAGGAACATCTGCTGGGAGCGGAGTATGAGCAGGTTCTGAGGTAGACAACCAAGGCAACAATTGTGGGTCTTCGTACGAGCGACACGTTGGTCCGGACACGCTCAAAGTGTCAAGTCACGGACATGCATCACTCCCTTCCTTGTTCCAGTCGTGGTTTAGAATTAACATGCAGAACAAAAGCACAAACTCTACACAGTAGTGCGACATGTGAAACGAGCGAGTCCGCGGACTGTTTTGGATTATGTTGATGCGCGCCGACTTGGAGCTCGCCTCGTTCGCACCATCACCCGCGCGTCGACGACGACGACGACGATGAGCACACACAAAGATCGCAAGCGACGAGGCGGCGGTGGCGGAGGAACACCATCATCGCACACCGCGCCATCGACCCCGGCCCCCGACGCCGGCACCGCAACTCCTCCCACGAAAAAGGGCCGCTACGAACGCAACGCCGACGCCGCGCCTCCATCAGCAGCAACGAGCGGGTCCGCCGTGCTCGTCTCGCGGGCACTCAAGGGCGTCGTCGCAGAAGCCAGCTCGACACCCTCAGCGTCCACCCCGGGCACCGCGACGCCCACCAGCGCGCGCGCGTCGTTTGCCGACCAGGAGGATTTCATCTCGTTCGACTTTGACGACGACGACGACGCCGCCCCATCGCCCAGGCACACCCCGAGAGGAGGACCCCAGGCCTCGGGGAGCAAGAGGAAGCTCGACGACTACGAGGAGAAGCACGAGGAGAAGAGCAGGAACTTGGCCAAGCGCGAGCGCGAGCGATCCACCCCGTGGTGCTACACTCCTGGCGTCGAGTGGGACAGCTGCGAGACTGCGATTGACATGTGGGCCTTTGTCTCTGTGTCTTGTATCAATCTTCCGAGACGGGAGGAGCTGACACTTGTCGTCCAGGCTGAACGCAGAGGCCAAGGCATTCATCCGCTACATCTCGCCCACGCCCGTCGAGCACGAGCTGAGGTTGTGGACGATCGAGCTCATCAGGCGAACGATCAAGAGTAGGTGGAGCGACGCCGAGGTCGAGTGCTTTGGAAGCGTCGGGACGGGTCTGTATTTGCCCGGAGGGTGCGTCTTGTTTTCCTGGTCAGAGTGGCGTCGCACCCAGAGTGTCACCATCGCTCGTTGCTCACTCCTGCTTGCCACCTAACAACAGAGATATCGACCTCGTAGTCCTCTCGCCATCGTTCCCCGCTCCTCCGCTCAAGCCCAACAGCTCCCTCCTCCACCACCTCGCCTCCCTGCTCCTCAACTCGTCCCTCGCCGAACCTTCCTCCCTCCTCGTCATCGCCAAAGCCCGCGTCCCCATCGTCAAGTTCACGACCCGCTACGGTGGCTTCTCCGTCGACCTGAGCGTCAACCAGAAGAACGGTGTTGACGCCGCCGTGCGCGTGCGCGACCTGTTGGAGAACTTTGCGTTCAGGGACAAGGACTACGTCGAGCCTGGTGCGCCGGCCGGTTCGAGTAAGGGGAAGGAGGTCGAGAAGGAGGCTGGGGAGAAGGATGAGCTCCCCGTGGACTTTGGAGTCGCGAGGAGCTTGGTCATGCTAGTCAAGGCGTTCTTGAACCAACGTGGCATGAACGAGGTCTTTACTGGTGGACTCGGAAGTTACTCGATCATCTGTCTGGTCGTCTCCTTCCTCCAGGTTCGTTTCTTGATTTCTTCGTCGATCGTTATTCACTTGTTCGCTCACGCTTCATACCTCGTCAGCTGCATCCTAAAATCCAGACCGGAGAGATCGCGCCCTCACGGAACGTGGGCCTCTTCTTCGTCGAGTTCCTGGAGTATTACGGGAAGCACTTCAACTACAACGAAGCTGGAATCACCTTGCGGGGAAAGGGAGGGTACTTCAACAAGCATCAGAAGGGCTGGTTCAGACCGAATCAGCCTTACCTCCTTAGCATCGAAGACCCTAACGACATTTGTGCGTTTTGTTTCTCTCCCTCGTTCATGTTTGGCAACTGAGCTGAACCTCTAATCCTTTCAACCAGCAAACGATGTCTCCGGTGGATCTCACAACATTCTTCGCGTTCGACAAACCCTCGCCGGAGCTTTCGACCTCATCACCGCAACGCTCTACCACCGCGTCTCCCACTTCGCCGCTCGCCGCAACCCCTCCATCATCCCCCTCACCAGCGACGCCCTCCCCAACGCCGACCCCGACGCGCCCTCTCCTCTCAGCCAGTCCATCCTCGGCTCCGTCATCGGCATGTCGAGAGCGGCCGTCACCTCCCGCGAGGAGAACGTCGCCCTCCACCGTGAAGGTATTCTGCAAGGCTTGATAGAGAAGAGCACGATCAAGGCTGGTAGCAAGAAGGCGTTGAAGAGGGCGAGGAAGGAGGAGCAGGACAAGGCGAAGCGTGACCGGACGATCGCGCGTCTCGAGATGAAGAAGGATGAGCGCGAGCAGAAGGACGACAAGGCCGCTAAAAAGAAGGCGAAGAGGGCGAAGCAGAAGCTTGAGAAGCTGAAGGCTGCAGGTGTGGCTCTTGATGATGAGGAGCGTGAAGGATCGCCCGAGGTCACCTCGGTTGCCCGCAAGCTGTTTCAGCAGGACGACGAGGAGTCGAGGTACTCGATAGGCTCGCAGGCGCAGGGAGGCAAGGCGAAGGCCTCGAAGTCATCGACGGACGTCATCTTTGTCCATGGGTCGGATTCGGAGTCGGGTGAGGACGGCGGCAGCGGCGACGACGACGACGTCGTATTGGGAGGCAACTCGCATGGCGACCGCCTTACCGGCGGCACGTCGATCAAAGGGAAAGCCAAGGCTGCTCCTGCCCCTTCTCCAAAGAAGAAGGCCCAGCCGACTTCGTCGGAGTCGAGTGAGGACTCGGGTGAGGAAGTCGTGAAGCAGTTGATGTTGAAGGGCGCGGCGAGGGTCAAGGCAGCGATCAAGGATGAAAGGCAGGCGAAGCAGGAGAAGAGGAACGCGTTCTGGTCGGCGAAGGGACCGAAAGACGATAGTGAAGTTGAGTTTATTGGGTTCGAAGGGTAGTGAGGTTGAGATCATTGGATTCGAAGCGTGGAGATTTGCAACTACTTCGTCTTGACCTTGCCGCTCCCAATCGCGGACGCTCGTCCGATACCAGCGAACCACATCATTCGAACAATGAAGAGGCAGAAGGTGATGACGCAGTTGCCCCAGACCAAACTAGGGAAGAGGTCGTTAGTACGGTGCTCGTATGCTCACGAACGTTGGAAGGAGCAGTCCGACTCACGTGTTCCAGTTCTTGACATCCAATGTTCCAGGGAGTCCCAGGTCGTAGAAAGTAAAACCGATGTGCTGTATTCCTCCAAGCTAATTGGTGAAAGCTTTCCAACCACGAAAAGGAGCCCCTCACGGTCAAATCGGCGATCGCCAAAGCGGTGAGGTACGTGGAGACGATGCTCTCCAGTAGTGCTGGTTGTGAGCGAAGCGTCGCGTTGATCTTCCGTACAAGAAAAGTCGCTAAAAGTGCCAAGAGAAAGTAGCCTGTTGTCAAGGAGAGCGAGCAGTGCGAGGATGAGCGCCCGTCCCGAGGTTTATGGAACTCGCCGACGGCTTCTTACAGCTTCCTAGCTGCCTTGTTGCCATCAAACTCGCTGGATGGACATCCTTTGGTCTCGTAGCAACAGTGACAGGAATCAAGGTCGAGTAGTATTCCTCGGTCGTGAAGATAGCCATGCTCGAACCGATCTGAGTTCTTGATCAACAACAGCGCTCGCCACATCTATGAGGAGCAGCCACTCACAATGGTAAGAAACGGTTCGACACTTGCAAAGAAGTGATAGTACGCAAACGGGAAGACGGAGGCGGGCATAGCGGGGAGATCGACTTTGGCGGAGGGGAGGGCGAGAGGGCAAGGCGCACATCAAAGACGCGGGCCCGAGGAAGCTCGAAGTGCGGAACTACAGCAGAGGCGCTTGATCTCGAGTCACTGGTAGATGCCAAACTAATGTTACAACATTCTACTTTCCTTCCTTTAACCTTCATGCTTGTAATCAAGAAACAACCACTCCGGGAGGGGTGCTCGTTCCCGCTCCCGAACCACCTCCGGCAGCTCCACCTCCCTTGCCCCCGCGACGCTTGTTCCTCGACGAAGACGGCTTGGGCGATGCGCCTTGAGGGGTTGTCGGAGTACCTCCACCGCTAGTTTGCGAAGCCTTCCCCTTCCCTCCACCACTTCCACCACCACCACCTCCACCGCCTCGTCCTTTCCCTCGTGGAGTTCCTCCACCTCGCTTTGGCGTGCCAGTTCCACGAGAAGGACCTTCCGACTCCCTTCTCACCCTCTCCGACTCCTGAGCCCACCACCTCTCGAAATCTTCCTCCTCCGCCTTCCTCTGGGCATCCTCACGCTCCTGAGCCATGACATCCGCGAAACTACGTGGCGCCTTGTTTTCCCGCACCGCCTCGACCTCGGCTCGCTGCTGAGACTGGATGGAGGCGAAAGACGCAAGCGGCGGAGTAGACGGGCTTGCTGAGAAGGCGTCAAAGGCGGGGGCTGGCGTAGGAGCTGCCGAGTAGTTTGTCCAGGGGATGTCGGCGGCCCCGAAGCTGGCCTTGGGACGCGAGCCAGATGCGGCGCGGTTCCCTTGCCGAGTGGGGACGATGACAGCCGCACCGATCGCTGACGATGGGTTTGACGGTGGCCCTGCCGGCGGAGCAGGCGCTAATGTCGCGCGATGGGAGACAGGACGAGAGGGCTCGGGGCGCGACGCTGGAGGGTGGACGGGTGCTTGACGCTGTTCGGACTGGATGCTCGCCAGAGACGCCCGCGATGTCTCGACTGCTCTCCAGCTGGGTGACGCTGCGGAAGGGGTTCTCCAGCCCACCACAGGAGTTGGTGCAGAGCTCTTTGCCCCGGAAGTCGAGGGCTGAGGGCGACTCGCCGCCTCGCTCGCCATAATCCCACGTAGGTCCATAGGAGGCCTGAGAGGACATTGGTCAGCTAGGAAGCGTGACACTACAGCTCACTTTGTAACTTACTTTGAAGCGCTACTGTTGACCGCGGTCCACGGCTGGAGACGAGGTGGTGGCGGTGAACCGAGCGGCGTGAACGACGGTGTCGACGGCGAGCCGAACTGTCCAGGGACCGACACTCGTCGTGCGGGCGTCAGCATGCCGGGTGTCGAGGAAGAGCTGCCGGCGAATGTTGGTCGAACAGGCGAAGAGTCCAGCGAGAAGTCGTCGTCCATAGAGAACGGTTCGTCGTGGGACTCGCGAGCGGGCTGAAGCAAAGGGCTCGTCGAAGGTGAGACGGGCGTCGCTCGCATTTGCGGCGATGTGTGAGGGAGGAGATGAGGAGATGCTGCTGGAGAGAGCAGCGAGGGAGAAGGTCCAGGGGAACGAGGCACCGTCGCTTTGAACTTGCGTGCTCCTCCTGTGGGCTTCGCGAGGTCCAGGTCGGCGACCCAAGAGGAGTGCTTCGCCATCAAGTCGGAGACGAGAAGGCCCGACCTCGAGATGGGCAGACGGGCCCCTTGGCGTTCCTGACAGAAAGCTGAGACGGCGGCGAGAAGATCGGGAGGAAGGTCGTCCAGCAAGCGACCCTCCAATACCGTCTCCATCGAACAAGCGATGAAGTGCATGCAGGCGCGCGAAAGCTCTTCGGCCTCGTAAAAGGCCGCGTCGACGAGGATGCTGCAGACGTTGTGAAGCGTGACTGAGCAAAGAAAATAAGTCAGTCCATCGTCTACGCCTCCATCCCGATAGGTCCAATTCACCGAATCGACGCAGCACGCCCGAACAGATTGCTTTGAGCTTGTCGAGAAGCAACTCGTTGGCGGCGGCCAGCACGAGGGTGACGAAGTCGATGTATTCGTCAGTGGTAGGAAAGTCTGCAGAGACTTGATCAGCAAAAACGAGCGCCAAAAAGAAAGAGCAAGACTCACCAATCGAATCAAACATCTCCAAGCCTGCGTCGCCGTAGAGATGCGACAGCACCAGACTCATCACGCTGGCGTCAATATGAGAGAGGTCGTATCGCAAAGTACCTTCTTCCCCACGAAGGAGAGTCCAGTCGACATCCGCGTAGAACGTTTCAAACACGCTGCAGCGCGCTCGGAGGACGACAGAGTGGCACTTGACCTCGCGATCGGCGAGGACGAGGACGATATCGGCGGCTGGAAATGAGGGGGAGGTGAGAAGGCCGCGCACGGCGGGGACGAGAGTCGGCTTGGGAGGAGTTTTGGCGTGATAGTGAAGAGACTGGGTAAGAGCGGGCAGCTCAAAACGGTTCGCGAGCTCCTTCAACTCCTCCTTGACGGCGCCAATATCGAGGTCGAGCGAGGGGCAGGCCTCGCGAAGACGGCTGCCAACTCGAGAGTCCCAGATAGGAATGAGGTCGTCCGAGTAGAGATAGTGGAGGAGGAGGAGTGCCGTCATCTCCGAGCACGGGAAGACGATCGCCTTGCCCGCCGCCACGTCTTTTGCAAGAACAGAGCTTCGAACGGCGAGAAGCAAGCCGTGGACGGGAAGCCGCAAGCGTCCAGCCACGACGAAGGTGGTGCTTCCAAGCCGTTGTTCCTCCCATCCTGCGTCCCACTTCTCGAGAACTTCCGTCATCCTGACGGCGATCTCGACGTCCTTCTCGATCCCAGCGTCGTCCGCCTCGTCGTCCGATTCCTCGTCATCTGGCCGACGCCGACTCCCGAACTTGGCTCCGAGAGGCCCAACTTTACGCCAATGGGGAAGAATACCGAGTAAGTTTTCGGAAAGCGTCGGACCCTCGATCTCGATGGGTCGGAGCGGGACGTCTGCTCGAATGGCAGCGAAACCACCCGTCGAGTTGGCGGCCACCTTGACGACTCGTTGGAGGTAAGGCACCCTCGAAAACTTCCAGCCAGTGCTTCCTGACTTGGCAGGCGGCGTCGCAGTGCCGGCAATCTTGTTCGACTGGGCCTCAAACCGCTTCGTCCTGACGAACACATGGCCTGACCGCGTGGAGAGGATAATGGCGCCGTCGAGACCTACGCCGACGTCGGTGACCCCGGTGAACTGGCGTCGAAGAGACCAAATCCTCTGAGGCTTCACCACCATACGAGCGAGAGCGCCAGGAGTATCGGATGCGGACTTGGTGGTCGACGAATCGAGGTTGAACGAGAAGACGTCGCCCAGAGATGAGAGGGCGACGAAGGTATTGCCGCTCGAGACGATCTTGTCAATGTTGGAAATGGAGGAGACCTGTGGCGGGCGGTAGGTCTGCATCTTGGAAGGGAAGCGAGCGAGGGGGAAGACGATCCTGAGATAGCCCTCGTGGTAGAGAACCAGGACGTCCTTGCTCTCGAGGAGGCAGGCCGTGGCGTTCTCGGTCGCGCTGAGCTGGATGATGGGCGTCTGCACGGTCGTAACCTTCCTCGGAAGGACCTGCACCAAACTTCCAGGCGTCGCGTAACCGAGCTGTCCCTTGTTGGTGCCCCAGGTGAAGAGTGAGTCCGAGGTGAAGACGGCGGTGTGGGTGCGCGAGGCGGCCGCTCCGAGGACGACTTCCTTCTTCAGGGCTCCGACCACGCGCTTGGGTACCGACTGGATGGGCTCGTCCGAAACACCTTTGAGCGGCTGAGTCGTAGGCGCATCGATCGTGTAGCCGAGCTGCTCGAACCGATTCAAGCCAAAGGTGTAGACGTGGCCGGAGGTGGTGACGACGACGGTGTGGTCCGGAGAGAGGACGACGGAGGCTACTTGGTGCGGGAAATCGGGGAGAGGAGCGAAAGTGAACTGAGTGTGTGTAGAAGGACCAAGTCTGCGTTTGAAGAGCGTCAGGCTCTGCATCCGCATCTCAAGTTCGCCCCACTCACCGTCCACCAGTGCCATAGCCGCAAAGCCGAATATTGTTGCGAGCCTCATCAGTAACAATGCCTGCAATACCTCGTCAACTCTTTCCAGCGAAAGCAATAAAAGAATTGAGCTAACCCGTATGAAGCCTCGCCATCGACACCTCCCTGATCCTCAACGGCTCGAACGCGTCGAGTCCCTTCTGACCTTCCTCCCTCATCAACTGGACACGCTCTGGGAAGACTCGATCGCCATCTCCAGAGAACCCCAAGACGTAATTCCGGTTCGCGCCCCAAGTGAAGAGCTCGAGGCGAGCGGATGCAGCAGTCGACGACACGTCGGATGGATTCGTTCCCTCGACCGTTGAGTTGTAAATGTCGAATGGCGTCAGCCCTGTGAACGGAATGTCAGTGAAGAAAACTACCTCTCGATGGAGATAAATTCAACACACCTTCGTGGTCCTTCAGCCTAGCATCGACATCGTCGCGCGCGAGGAGCTGACGTGCGGCGGCAATGTTGCCAGCGTACAGAGCCCTACGCGTACTTACCGTCAGCATTGCCGTCAAAAAACAACGGAAAGCTCAGAACGCACCGATGCAAAGCTGACCAACCGCTCTCGGTATCGGCAGCATTCACCTGTAGCCCCGGCACCGACAACAGCAGCTCGACCCAGTCCAACGCCCACTCCGCCAATTCCGTAACCGCAAGATGGAGCACCGTCCTTCCCAAGTAATCCCGCCTGTTGATCTCAGCACTGATCGCCGCCGCTGTCATCCCACCCCCTCCGCCAAAGTTGGGACTCTTGGACAACGAGGCCGGCCCACTGCCTCCACCCGCTCCACCGCCTCCACCACCTCCTCCTTTGCTCCCACCACCCCGGTTCAGGAAATTGCGAAATTTTCCGATTGACCGGGTGTGGTAAAGAGCGTGTACGTCGACGTTCATGAGCGGGAGGAGAGAAGGAGAACGTTCGACCTGTGCGTCCTCGGCGAGAGGATGCTGGGTCGAAAGTCTTCTTTCTCAAAGGGCGAGCTCTGCACTAGAGCTCGCGAGGATCTGTCGACTGTAAGAGTAAGATACGTTAGTTCTACAACTCAACTAGTGGTCCTTCAGCTGCTCCTCCAGCGGTACGCGAGCGTTTTTCCTCTGTCTCCGTAACTGCGTCCTCGGATGCGTCCGACTTCGCCACCAGTGGCCTTCGCGATGGACCCCCTTTGCAGCAATGGCTCATGAGAAGCGAGCCTTTGCCTCTTGTCCTCCTGCTCTCAAACGTCCTCCATTCTGTCCTTCAGCCCTTGTGCGCCGCCCGGCAATCAACGATCGACAATTGAATTGCTCTCCGTCGGTCGCCGACGAAGCCCTCCTCGACGACTTTCCCGTTGCGCCCAAGCTCCGCCCTCCCGCCTGACACCTTTATAACCACTTGTCCCGCTGCCGATGGCCAGAACACGTCTGACGCGTCGAGAAAAACAACGACTCACCGGAAGCGCGACGTTCGATCCGGACGGTGTGGCGAAAGACGACGACTGAACGGCGAGGAATCCGAAGTCGTCTAGTTCTAACGGACGACTGTTGACTTGCTCCTAATGAATGCGTGGAGGACGGGGGTGAGGGAGCGAGGGCGAGGCGAGGCGATCGCGAAGAAACGTGGGTGCGTCGAAGCTCGTCGAGTGGGGAAGAGCGCGACGTCGGTGGAGGTGTGGACGGAGAGCGAGGAGTGTGCTGGTGGCGAGAGTGTGTCGAAGAAAGTGTAGCTAGAATGGTGACACACGCGATAAATAGAGTCAAAATCTCACAGCACCAGGGTGGAGGTGGAGATCAACAAGGAGGAGCGGAGGACTGATAGGCGTACCGACGTGAACGAAGGCGACACCAAGAACAAACTAGTGCAAGAGTGCGAGCTTGAGGTAACTCCGGATGCTCAGTCGTGAAAATTTAGTGTAAAACCCGAAGCGAACGCAGGGAGCAGAGCGAAGGAGCCACGCTGACTCTTGCTTGGGGCCCGCCTAGGGGTTGTTGACGCCGCCCAAGTTCGCGTCGCCGGCGTCTCGGGCGTTTTCGCTCCTTTCTCTCTTTACTTGCTGTACATCGTATCTTTTCGTTCGGCATCAGCAGTCGTATTCCTAGAAAGGACAGGCATGGGGAAGCGCTCCCGGGACGAGCCAGGGCACGAACCAGCTTCGGCGGCGGCGTCGCGCTCTGGTGTGGCACAGCCGAAGAAGCGACACGGAGGGTCATTAACGTGAGTTGCTCATGCTTTTAGTCTATGGAAAGTGTCGTGGAGGGAATGTGGAGGTTCGGGTTGTGTCTTGTGCGGTCCTAGAAGCCTGTGCACGCATCGCACGACCTCCACTTCACGTCAAGGCGTGCAGTCAAGTAAGCGCGGCGAGAGCTAACGTTTCTGCTCGCAGGTTCCGCGATATCAAGAGGGCACGGACATCGAGAAAGGGCAGACTCACACTGGAGGGCGCGTTAAGCGAAGAGCTCCTCTTGAACGTGCTCTCGTTCCTTAGTGCTGAGGAGCTCGTCGTCGTCGCGAGAGTCAGCACCCAATGGCATCGCCTATCTCAGGATCCTCAGGTGAGCTTGACGAGCATCATACACGCAGCGGGTGGATGCTGATTTTCTGAGTTCCTGTAGTTGTGGCGTGCATTGTACCTCTCCACCTTTGCATCCTCCCGACGGACGCCGCTGTCACCACCAACTCGGACCCAGCAACGTCCCTGGAGGGAGCTCTACAAGATATCAAAGAATTGGAGATCGGGTAACGCTAGGCCTACGGTGCTGGGCTTGCGAAAGTCGGTCCTTGCCGAGGCTCCGGCCGACCTGGAGATTGCTGGCGGACCAAGTGGAGGTGAGGAGCTGGAGCAGGTCTGGGAGCCTGCGCCTTCCATCGTAGGAGCTCGAGGGATAATCAGCAGGAATCCCACTCCACCACGACCGCGACCCGACACCATCCTCCAATTCCACCAACATTGGTTCCTCACCGCCTCGCGCAGACCCTCACCACGCCACTCTTGCCCTTCCGTCTCCGTGCACCAAACGCTTCCCTCTGGCGATTCGACTTTGGTCGGCACGATATCATCTTTGGAGCTACAGCGTCACTACTCTACCGTCGAGCCGCCAATCCCCCTCAGCATCACCGAGATGCGCCTCGACGAGCGAGTCGACCATCATAGCGATCTCCACCTCGCCGTCTTCTTCTCCACCGGCCAGTTCTCGCTGTTCCGCCTTCACCTCCCCACCACGACTTCCGACTTTTCCTACAGAGAGCTCTACTGCTCCCTCGCCATCGTCACACGCTTCCCAGGATCCGCCGCTCCTCCGCCATCCTCCTTCGACCCAACCGTGCTGGCGCGGTTCCACTCCCCACTCCTCGTCACCACCTCCTCGTCCTTCACGCTGAGGTTCTGGCGAGTAATCCCAGGAGCAGACGATACTGTTACTCTGGAAGAAGCCGAGCCAGGCTTGCGTAGCCGGGAGAGCTGGTGGCCAGTAGTGTTGACGCTCGCGCCAGTCGAAGCACCGCCTCCCGAGGTCGACGAGGACGATCCCTGGCCCAAGCCAGCGGAGAGCAAACTTCCAGCTCAGGAGATCTTCAAAGTCTCTCTCTGCTACTCGACGCCCATCTTCCCCTCGTCGTGGTCGGTCGGTTTGCAGGAGTTCGTCGTCACCGTCCCGACGCTCCTCCCTCCCTCGCCGGGCGGGTACCATCCACCGTCCCGAGTACGCATCACTGCTCGACATGCCATTGCTCCTGCTCATCGTACGATCGTGCCGACTTCGCTATCTCAACGTGCGAGATGGTCGGACGATGGCTTGGTCACCGCCGTCGAGTATTCGGGAAAGTGGATCTGTGCTTCGCGTTCCGACAACACCATCGACCTGTGGGAAGTGATTTCGTCCCCACAAACCATGCCGACTCCTCCGCCTTCTTCCCACTCCACCATCCGGATCTCGACGGCCCTCCCCGCTCCATCGACGCTCGCCATCCGACACCGCCGAACCCTCTTCGGGCACACCGCCCGAGTACACAGCGTCGCCGTCGACGATAGACGATGCGTCTCCGGTGGTGCCGACGGCGTCAAAGTTTGGGATTTGGGACCCGCCTCAGCAGAAGCAGTCACGGTCTCGGAGGAGCAGGAGGAGAAAGGCGCGCACAGGACGCTGGCGCAGGATTTGGACGCGCTGCAAGTGCCCGCGAAGATTAGGACCGTGTTCTTTGACGAGTCGAAGATTGTGACGATTATGGAGAATGTGGAGGGCAGACGGGAGGGGAATGAGAGTGTCAAGGTGTTGAGGTTTGATTGAGCTGTTGGGCCGTAGTTTGGTCTTTTGTAGATCGTTTGTGTGCGTTCGTGTCGTATAAATCAAGCAGGATCCTTTTCCCTCCATTTTCGAGTCGTTGTCCGATCCCAAGCAGCACTCAGAAGCATCCACAGCTTCTCTTGAGACCCTCCCGCGCTCACGCCGAGCTTGCTACGACCGCCATCCTGGTTACACTTCCACAAACTGCTGGAACTCTCCGGACATGCCACCACGCTGCCTTTTCCGATCAAATCTAGTGGTTGTGGAAAGCGTCGATCGCGGCGGCCTTCTCCTCCTGGGTGAACATGCGGGGCTGGGGAAGAGCAAAGGTCAGGAAGTCGTCGACGCGCGAGGTTTGAAGGCAGGTGCTCCTCGGGAGATGGGCTTACGGGCACGTTTCGCTCCCTAAAGTAGACAAGTGGTCTCATCAGCTGAAGTTCTTGACAGATGTGACAGCCAGCGCAAGACTCACCATTTTGTTCCGTCAGGGAAGAGTGATGCTGGAGGGAGAAACACAAAGCGCTGCCATCAGCGTCTGATTTCGCCGCGAAGACGTCCACCACCATCCTCAACTGCTGCAGCAGCACAACTTCCACCGCTCTACTCCCTCGACCCTCGACCAAGCGCACAGCAGGTGAACAGGGACTCACGTTTATATGGGTCGGGGTGGCTCAGCCTCTGGACCTCCTTCTCCGCCTCGTTCAACAACGCCGCGACCGCCCTCGGGTCCTTGACGTCCCTGTTTCGCTCAAACTGGACGCGGATCTCGATCGCCTTGTTGCGCCAGAGGTCTCTTCGGACATACCTGCGAGGGCAACGCGCGAGCAAGGGGGGAGGGGACGGGCCAATCGCAACGGGTCAGAAACGGATTTGCGGGGGCATGGGGGAGGGACAGGAGCGTTACCAGTCCAAAGAGCCTTTCAGTGCTCGTCGGTAGAGGTGCTGTAGCATCACGAGGGTCAGCCTCGAGAACGGCGAGCGTGGAGCGCTGGGGGGACCTCACCTGGACGTAGCGCTTGTGCGCGACGGACTGGTCGTGACATGGCTGGGTCAGCTTCCACCATTTACAGTTTAGTGTAAATCCTGACATACAAAGGGCGAGACAGCTGGCGTAGACATGACGAGTGCTGGGCGACAACACGACCCTCTGCCTGGCCAGCTCTGAGGCACACCAAGTCGCTAACCCGAAACCCAAGTCCCGACTTTGCCTCGGGGTCCAGCTCTCTCGCACCCACGCCAAAGGTAAGAAAAGGGGGAGCGCTCTAATTGGAGCTCAAGTATAATTAACAGCCTTTGTACAAGTATAAACAGGTCGCTGCGCATGTGGAACTATGGACAAGGGAGAAGAAAACGGCTTCAAAAACGGGCGCCGTCGAGGCACCTATAGAACGAAGGCACGAAATCGTCTGGAAGCGAGGGGGGCTATAGGCAAAGCGGGGTGAGGGTTCCGGGTTGACGAAACGTATAGGTTAAAAGAACGACACGAGGGGGAGGCAAAGTAGCGGCGGTGGAGGGGGCGAATGCAAGCGGTGCGGGTGGTACTTTTGAGGGGGGGGTGCAGGCGGTGCTCAGAAACGCTGAGCCTGCTGCTGAGGGTAGGCCGCCGGTCCTCGACGATCGGCGTTGCTGATTGCGACTGGGCAGTTGGCGTGGGCGGCGAGGATGGCACGAAGCGACGAGACCTCGTCTTTGAGGTTCGTCACCGTCGACTGGAGCGTATCGTTGTCAGCCGACAAGAGCTCGACCTTCGACTGGAGATTCGCGAGCCACGCCTTCTTGCGCTGACGACACTTGAGTGCGGCTGCCAAAGGAGAAGATTAGTCAGAAGACAGGAGAAAAGTCAACGAATCAAAAGACGGACCTTGACGGTTCCTCTCCAAAAAGTTCTTGCGCTTCTCCTCCTCCGTCTCGTTCGGGTTGGGAGGCGCGGCTGGACTCTTCGCATCTTCGTCGTCCGAATCATCGTCCTCATCCGGCTCAGCCTTCGCCTTGCGACCCTTCTTCGCCGGCGGCTTCTTCTCCTCCTCGGCCTTCTTCCTCTTGTTCGTCGCGGCAGCGGTCGCCGCCGCGCGCTTGCCCTTGGCCGCTGCCGAGCTTCCGTTCGTCGACGCCGGGGACGCCATTCGGCCTCGCGTGTTCATCACTGAAGGCTGAGGTGCCACAGGAGGGTTCACCGCACCACCGACGGCCCCAGGCATGACGCCGTTCATCGCGGCGTTCGGCATCTGGTCGTTCGGTGGGTAGCCTCCAGGGCCGCCAAGGTTGCTCAACGCGGCAGCAGCCACGACGGCGTCGTCGTTGTGGTTGAGGTCCTGCGCCTGCGAGAGGAGGTAAAGAGGGTTCGGTCCTCCACTCGCTCCGCCGGGGAACTGGGCTTGCGGGTGAGGGTGCTGCTGGTGCATCTGCTGGTGCTGGGCGCTCAACTGCTGGTACTGATGCGGGTCCATGGGGTAGACGGGAGGAGGAGCACCGGCGACGGAGTAAGGGTGGGGTTGGTTGGCGATTTGGGAAGGGTGCATGACCTGCGGCGCGATCGAACGCGGAGGCTGCCCGTTGATGGCCGACGAGAGGTGGACACGTTGGTTCCCCTGAGGCATGACCGGCTGGCCGCCGTGCATCTGGTACGGCGCCTGCTCGGTCACTTCAGAGCCTCGGCGAGCTTTGGGGTCGTTCGTCGCCGTCGCCTGGG
Organism: Pseudohyphozyma bogoriensis; assembly: GCA_024364755.1. NCBI lineage: Eukaryota > Fungi > Basidiomycota > Microbotryomycetes > Chrysozymaceae > Pseudohyphozyma > Pseudohyphozyma bogoriensis. Next base: position 447,216 of record JALBUQ010000001.1, read on the forward strand.
CAAAGCTCGCGTCAAAGTGATCCCGCTCGTTGGGGCCCTCGTGCGGTCGTGGTCCGCCACCGGCGAGGCCGAGCGCGGCGGGGTCGGCCGTCCCAGGCGTGTTGTTGGTCATCATGGCGAAAAGGGCGGCAGTAGCAGGCGATGGAGGCGGGAAGGAGACGCCCGAGGCAAGGGGAGTGAGGCCGGTGCGGAGGTTGGAGGGGTCATACAGGCTCGTGGCGGGGGCCTGTGACGTGGGGCCGTTCAGGAGGGCAGGCGAGAGAGGGCCGGTTCGAAGCGAGTCGACACCCCAGCCAAAGTTGGCGAGTTCCGTGCTCGGCGTCTGGATGAGCGAAAGCGGCGGGAGCTTCTGGAGTCCGCCCGGCGTCCTCACCGCCGGCGGGCTGTTGGATCGCGCTCGACGGGGGAGGGACGAGCCGCTCGCGACGGGGTTGACGGTCGGCTCGCGAGATCTCGACGGGTCGTGGTGATAGTTGACACCGCTCGAGGGAGGAGGCCCGGAGAAGGACTGCTCGAACGGGTTGGGCTCGTGGGCGAGGAGGTGACTGTTTGGGCCGTCGTCGGTGAAGGCTCCGCCTCGCGAGAGAGGGTCAGACGAGGCCCGAAGTCGAGTCGTAACGGTGTTCACTGGTGGTGAGAATGCAAAGCAGCGGTCAGCTTGCGTCAACGTGGCCGAGGTTCCATTGTTGTTGGCCCGCGAGGAGGAGCGAGACCCGCAATATTTTTCGACTGTCTCGGCAGCGGCAGCGTCGGCACGACGGCCTCCAAACCAGCAGACCCCACTCGCTGTAGCTCCAAGCCTGCTGTCCTCCCACAGCCCACAGGCCACTGTCGAACCCGAGCAGGCCGAGGCAGGTTGGCGCCAGTCGTGCACCACCCGCGCGCCCGCGCCGCGAACGAGGGCATCAGCAGCACGCGACTCGGCCGCATTCCTGTGCTTCGAGCGAGCGATGAAGGCGTGTCCATCACCGCCCCACCTGCCTGCAGCGCCTGCTGAACGGGTGCCGGGTGGGAGGGGGAAGACTTACTGGGAGGGCTGTCGCGTTTGGCGGTCGTTGCTGACGAATCGGCTAGAGGATAGGCGGGATCGAGGGCGGCGGAGGTGGACGAGGGGATGGCGCCAGATCGGAGGACCCTCACACTCATGCACTGGTGCTCAAGTCTGTGCGAACTCGGCGTCGACGAGGGCTCGGACGTGGGCTCAGCGGGCGAGGGACGGCCGGGGGAGGAGGGCGATGACGGAGGAGAGCTGCTGCTGGGTGCTCCTCTTTTTGACGGAGACGGCGCGCGAGTGTGGCGACGGGCGGGGGTGGGTGGCACGGCGCCAGAAGTTACACTAACTTTTGGGCGTGTACTGTAGGGCTGGTGTTGGGTGAGGGCAGCACAGCTCAGCTCAGACAGATGAGCGACGGGATTCGATGACGCTTGCTTGAGGGTCGGGGGAGAGAGCCTCCCTGGTGACGTCGTCGAATTTTTTCCACCCCTGTCTCGCAGTGTCTATCCTCTTCTCCCACTGGGCCACGTTTCAGACAAAACAACAAAGTCCCGCATTGTATTTGCTTCTATCATTAGCGAAAGTACTTGACTAATTCATCTTGTCATCTCACTTTGAGCGATCTGCTGAGCTCGCGTAGCGGTAGATCTAACGACCAAACACGTGTCCCTGTTCTGATGACAAGACCTCATTCTCGATAGCACGGCACGAGGGAGACGTCCAGCAAGTATTCAAGACCCACGAGACTGGCGGTACTTTGATAATTCGCCGGCGTCAGATGCAATCATCAACACAATGCGAGATCGGGGCAAGCGGGCGCGGCTTCTTCGGGCGACGCGGAGGCCAGGCGCGTCGATCTCAAGGTTTGTTTGCTTGTCGCGCCGGTGGTCCACTATCTCGCTCTCTCACTCACGACTACCTGGCAAGAGATCGATACATCTACAAAAATGTCGACAGACTCGCCAAACGAGACGACTGCTCTGCTGCCTCACCCATCGCAACCTCCGACCCCCAGCCGACCGCCGTTCCGAACGTTCAGCTCCGCCCTCCTACAGGACCTCGCGCTCGAAACAGCGTTCAGCGACATCAACTCTTCATCATTCGTCCTCCCCTCCACCTTCGTCACTCCCGCCCACACGCGGCCCGCATCGCTCATCGACGCCGCCGAGAGCGGGTTCAGCTCTATCGCAGATCACGACGACGATGGCGAGCCGCCGTTGCGGGACGATCTGTGGCTCATTTTGACGGGAATGTGGTGTGGGAGCTTCCTTTCAGCACTAGAGTGAGTCCTGGCCCCTATCCGTAGCGACTAGAGCTTATCTGGCCGTGCATCAGCTCGACAGTCGTAGCGAGTTGTTTGAGCGCTGTCGGAGCCGAGTTTAACGCGTCAAACTCGATCGGCTGGCTGGGAACCTCTTACCTCGTGAGAAAAGGCTCTTTATCTGGTTGATTAGGCTCTCACATCTCTATCTGATAGATGTCAACCACCGCTTTGCAGCCTCTGTATGGCAAGTGTGCCCAAATCTTTGGCCGCCGCGTCGTGTGCCTCTTCTCGAGTGTCGTGTTCCTCTTGGGCACACTGGCGTGCGGACTCAGTCAGACATACCCACAACTACTAGCGGCTAGGGCGTTTACTGGGGTTGGAGGAGCTGGATTGGCAGTGATGATGAGTATCGTCACAAGTGATTTGGTCCCGCTCAGACGACGAGGGGTGTTCCAGGTCCGTTGCTTTCTCCTCTAACTTCAGTCACGAATTAATGAACCATCCTCCAGGGACTCGGGAACTTGGTTTATTCAGCTGTAAGCTGTTTTTAAAGCGATCTCCTGGCTAGTGCTTACCAGTGTGTTTCCAGGGAGCATCGATCGGCGGACCCGTCGGTGGGATCATGAGCGATACGGTCGGCTGGAGATGGGCCTTCCTCGTTCAAGTTCCTATCTGCTTCCTTCGTAAGCCAGTGTTCCCCTGTTGGGGAGTCCACAAAGCTCACCCGGACGTACAGACCTCGGCATGATCCTCTGGAAGGTCGAGCCATCGTTCACGGGAGAGTTCCAGGCCGTCGACATCGCCGCGAAAGTCAAACGAGTCGATTTCGGCGGCTCGGCAATCCTCATCAGCGCCGTGTTTCTCTTCTTGTTCGGTCTCTCTCTCGGAGGTGAGCTTCGCGTCTTACTGCTCCGACCCGGCAGCTCAGACACGTGTCCTCTTTTCAGGGAACGAACTGCCTTGGAGCGCCCCGCTCGTCTGGTCCACAATCCTGGCGGGGATCATCCTTGTTGTCGTTTTTCTACTGTATGAGACCTTTGTTGCTCAGGAGCCGGTATGTTGCATGGAAACGTTTATCTGCCGAACGAGGACTGATCTGACCCTCCTTGTAGATCTTGGCGCCACAGCTCCTCTTCAGCAGAACTCCGGGATTCGTATCACTCACGTGTGTCTTGCTTTGCTTAGAATGAGAAATGTTGAGCTAATGCTCTTCTCGTAGCAACTGGTTCCTCTCCATGGCCCAGTTCTCCATGCTGTACACGATCCCGCTCTACTTTGTGGCGGTGAAGGGCGTCAACAACTCTCGAGCAGGAACGTACTTGATCCCCAATGTGGTTTTCACATCAGTCGCTTCGCTTGGTGCAGGGATGTGGATGAGCAGAACGGGGGTCTACAAGGGCATGCTCGTACGCCCGTGCCTCGCAAGGTTGGCCAGCCAGTCGGTACACTGAAGCTTGCCCCTTTAGGTTATGTTTGGTGTGTTTACGGCTTTGAGCCCGATCTGCACCATTGTGAGTGTTTTGGTATACTCTGAAGGTTCATGAATGCTCGCTCATGTCGCCTCGTGGGCCAAACCAGTTCTGGTCACGAGACACGACACCGGAATTCTTCTTCTGGGTCACGATGATTCCCGGCGGCTTAGGAGTGAGCCCTTTTTCCATCAAAAGGAGACCATTGCTAACTAGTTGTGCTGCACTGAAGTACGGCGGTGTTCTCACCATCACTCTCGTGGCCCTGATTTCAGCCGTCGAGCCAGAATGTAAGCCGACACGTCTCCCTCCCCAACCGGCGGGCGTACTCACACACTACTCTCGTAGTGATGCCGGCCGCCACCGGAACCTCCTACCTCTTCCGAGCTACTGGAAGCGTTCTCGGAATCTCCTTGTCCACGGCCATCCTCCAAAACGCCCTCGCTGTTTGTCCTGCTCCTTTATCCCACTCGACCTCGCCGTACTGAACCCTGCCTCACGTCCCGCAGAGAACTCTCCCAAGCGTCATCAAAGGTCCAGACGCCGAAACCATCATCAGTCGTCTCCGAGAGGATATCTCCACTATCAGGACACTGGCACCTGAGCTGAGGGAGGTGGTCACTGGAGCCTATGCATCTGCGCTTCGCTCAGTGTTCCTAGCCACGGCGGGCATGGGCATCCTTTGCGTAAGTTTCAAACTGTCCCATTACACCCTGAAATTTCTTGGCATGAGCTGAACTGTTGCCTTTTTGCGGCGCAGCTTCTCGCCATCCTCCCGATCCAGCACCACGATCTGCCGTCGCGTCTCGATCGCAAGAAATGAGAAAGGATCAATAACGAGACAGGGTTGGATTGACGCGGACGATGAACAATACTGGGGGTAGTATAGACTAGAGCGATGGGTAATACAAAGGAGATTGACGAGTCTGCGAGGTATTGAACGTTGCGTGGTAGTTGGACTTAGGGGTCAAGGGAAATGGAAGTCTACTGAGGTGCGAAAGCTATCCGAAAGTCGTCCTGCATCTCGTCGCCTGTCCTCTACGTAGCTTTCCTTTACTCAAGCGAAGCTCCTCCACCAAGCTCAACAGCAAGAGCAATAGCGACCTTGGAGAACTAAATACGTGGCAGATGTCAGCGCTTGGTCCCGGGACGAAACAGACGACAAATAATGCAGTGCTCACCTCGGCCATGTGCTCGAACGAGAACTCGGGACTGGCGTCGAGCTTGTCGCCAGTGGTGTGGATAAGCTTGTTCGAGTCGGGGAAGGTAGACTCGATCGTGAACCCGCTGGGGGCGCCGATCTTAGACCAGGAGGCGTGGTCACTGCAGGCGTACTGAGAAGAAAAGACATTGGTTGTTGTCAGAAAGAGAAGAACAGAATTTGAAGAGCCATGCTTACGCCACAAAGTGTGTCGGTGAAGCCAATCGTGGTGTACTCCGAGACCGCGGTACGGAGGAAGGAGGTGAAGTCGGGGTCGACAAAATCGGTGATGATGCCGACGGTAGGCTTGGTTCCGCTCTTGACCCAGGCAGTCATATCGATCTGGAGCATCGAGCGGACCTGGCGGCCCTCGGCAGCGTACTTCTGAGCAACGCCCTGGGATCCGAGCAATCCTCCCTCTGCAAAGCCACGTTAGCTTAAATCATTTTTGCTGAAGAGAGAAGGCAACGAACCCTCTGCAGAGTAGTAGTGAAACTCGACGGGGTTGGTGGATGGGGAGAAGGAGGAGTTGACGAGGGCGGAGAACGCCATGAGACTGGAAGTGGTGCCCGATCCGTCATCGTCGGCACCCGGAGCACCGAGCCAGGGGAACATGTTCGTGCTGTCCTGGTGGGCACCTTGATACATATCACCATGTCAGCACTGTTGAACCAGCAGAAGGGGACAACACGTGGCTCACCAATGATGACAATCTTCTCGCTCAACTTGGCATCCGTGTGCCACTTGGCGGGCTCGAAACGGGCGACGATCGAGTTCTGTCCCCACGAGTGGACGACCTCCTCGAACGAGACGTTGACCTTCTTGTTCGTCTTTGCGATCTGTCGACCCCAGAGAGCGATGGTCAGCCGCGTAAGCCCTTGCCCGGAGTCGCGTGACCTCGGCAGCCACGCACGTCTTTAAGGGTCTTGAGGAGGAACTGTTGCGACTCCTGCAAGACGAAACAATGTAAAGGTCAGCATAATCGCTCCTCCCAGCGCCATCCGTGGGCCATCGTGTGCCGCAAGGGACATCATGCTGACCTTGCCAGAGGCGGAGCGGTAGCGACGGTCGGGGAAGGACGAGAACTTGGTGAGGAACTCCTTCATGTAGTTTGTATCGATCTTCTTGAACAGCGGCTTGAGGAACTTGGCGTCGTACGTGAGCTTGGTCGGGAACGCCTCCTTGCTCTGCGCGAGCGGGAGCACGACCTCGTCCGTCACGTCCATGAACTTGACGCCCTTGAACGTGAGCAGCGCCTTCTCGCCCTCCGAGATCTCGATGGGCTCAGCATCCTCGGCGAGCTTGACGAGGCGACGCTCCGGCAGCGAGTCGATGTGCTCCTGGAAGCGCGCGGCGACGTCCGCACTGAGGCCGAGCGACGAGAGCGTTGGTGGGGCGAGCGAGGACGAGGCAGGCGCGGTGAAGACTTGCTGCTCGGCCACTGGAGCAGCAGCGACGAGGGCGGCGAGGGTCAGGAGGAGCACGGAGGATCGCATGGCGGGTGGTCGGTGGATGGTGAAGCAGGAGGCAGAGAGTCAAGCCCCGGGCGGCCGGGTGCTCCCTTATCAGCGAGGCTGGCTCCGAGACCACATGGTCACCCAACCCCTGTCTGACGTGGCCCTCTCAATTGGGACAGATTACGGTGCCTCGTAGATGGAGATGGCTTTTCATCATCACTCCCTAACACTTCCGTACATGTCCGACAGCAACCGGTACAAGAGACTCGAAGGATGTCCACCCCTGTTGGCAGTCATCAAGGGCACACGTCAGTGCTCGTCGTTGGAACAACTTGACAAAAGGAAGAGCGATCACTCACAAGTTTGTAATGTAGAGGCTGACCAACTCTGCCGGAACGATGTCGTAATAGGGGTTGACAAGCTCAACGCCCTCCTCCGTCTGCTCCTCCATCACCTGCGCCGGCGAGGCCAGATCCCGCACACCCCAATCCGCCTCACCGAGGTGCAACGGCGAAAACTTGAACATCCCACCAACAATGACCACTGGGACTCGCATGCGATTTGCTGCGAGGCAGAGCGGGTACGAGCCTGCGATCGAGAGGAGCGAACCGTCGGCGGTGATGAGGTGCGGGCCGAGAAGGACCTTGGAGCATCGCGGGAGGAGGGAGAAGATGTTCGAGTCGGGAATGAGGATCGTGGCGATCCCGCTTTCGGAGAGTGCGAGGGCAGTCTCTCGCCCAGAGAAGCTGGAAGCAGGGGAGAGGTCAGCTGTTGCCGCTCAGAATGAAGGCGGTGAAAGGCGACGACGAACGAGGGTGCCGTCTCGGCGACAATTACGGTAAACTTTCGCTTTCGCGAAGCTGCCTTCAGGAAAGCCTCTACTGTCTTTGAGCTACCGATGGTGAGGATGAACTCTCTGTTTACCCATCACAACAATGTCAGCGCGTCCCCTCCACTTGAACCGACACCGCGCTTCAAACAGCGACTCACCCAGAGTGGATATGATCGATACTCTGCTCCCCAACATTCCTGTAGGTCATCTCGACCTCCTCCATCAATTCCTGAATCGCTTCGACAAAGATCGGCTTGAGCGCACTGCTCTTGCGCGAGAAGTCCTCCTCGAGCATGCCCTGCACCTGCGGCGACACGGTCGACGACGTGCGGAGGGGGAGGAGGGGGCGGTGGAGAATGGTCGAAGCTGATGGAGAGTTGTTCTGAGGGCTGGCGGGGGAGGATGGGGCCGGAGTGACGAGGGTGGAGGTGCTGAGTGGGGACGGAGAGTGGTGACCTTCGGACTTGTGGCCGAGGAGGTCAAACATGCTGCCGAGCGTGGAGCCGCGTCGGAAAGTGGAGGATTCGGAGTGGGTGTTTGGGGTGGCAGGGATGGAGTTGGGCGTGGCCGACGAGGACGATGCGGCGGAGACGGTGGTCTCGGAGAGGAAGTTGGTGAGCGCGGTCGCGTATTCCTCGTGCAGGAACTTGAGGATCCGGCGGTACATGTTGGTCACGACGAGCTCTGTAGAATCATTCACATGAGCATACAAACACACGCGTCAGCGTAGCTCTGGCTCCATCCATCGCCGGCAACCAAAAAAACGCGAGGCGCGAAAACGCACCTTTGGGCCCTGCGTCCTGCAACACTTTGCCAACCGCCTCGATATGGTCCGTAAGCTGCTCGAAGCTGACAACCCTGGCACCAGCAACAACCTCCTTGAACAGCCGGACAACCTCGAGCGCGACCTCCCTCGATCCGACGAGCTGCCTGAGAATGCGCCGCGTCCCTTTGTCACTTTGACGAGCTCAAACAGGAAGCGGGCAGACGGATGCGACTGACCGTCTTCTCAGACGAGCAGCAAGAGCTTCAATACGGCGGTGAATGAGAGGTTTGCTGACATTGTCAGTCAAGGAAAGTGTCGAGACCTGGTGAGCGGAGGCACTGGTCAGCGCGCATCACGGTGGACGATTCGACAAGCGACGCACCATTCTAAGCTAATCTCTCGATTCAAGCAGAGCTAGTGTATCTAGAATTGAACGACCAGGGAGGTGCCGGATATTGATGCGAGTTTTGGGTGAAGCCAACAAAGGCCCGCGCGCTTTGACTCGAGGCTTCGGCGCTGTGGACTTCGAGCTCACTCTGGCTCCGGCGATTCAGTGGAATTCCACGGCACACCTCACAACTCTCTACATTCAGTTATGTTCGGATTTGGCCGTCTGTTCCACTACACCGTCGACGCTTTCCTCATCTCGGTCGTCCTCGCCGGCATCAAGCGTTCCACGGGGCTGAGGTGCGTCTTCCCCGCGCCCTTCAAGGCATCCCATCGCCTGGAAACATCGAGCTCGACCTCGTCTCCAGGCGTGGTTTATATACATTAAATCTCATTTTCAACCCTTTCATAGTCCCCGAGTGTCGAATGTTGGCAACAAGGACTTGAGGCAGCTCGCCAACACCTGTCAGTACCCCCTCCGCGCGTCCCTTCGGCACGCAAACAGACAGGCTGACGAGCGGTCTTCAGACCTCGAACTGGGAGAATGGGGCATGGACTTGATGATGTACGCTTCGAATGAGGCTGCCTCCTCCTGCGGTAAGAGGTACAGCGGCTGACCCACCTCGTTATCGCGTTACTCCTCTCACAGCGTCGTCATGGGCCGATCGAGCTCGTTCGAACGCCGTCGATAGTGGCATCGATTCCTTTCAAAGAGTTGAAACCTAGAAGCGTGGAAGAGAGCGGATGCGGCAGATCCATGTTGTGCTTTTGAAGGTTCGGCGGCGGGATGAACGCGGGTGTTCTGGAAGATCAGGAGCGGAGCTGGAGATGCGGGCTGTATTGTATGTAACTCGTCCTGTTTCTTGCTGTCCTTCACTTGACTGCTGGAGAACTGAAAGGGAGTGGCGCGCCAACTGGGCGGAGACCCACCTGGTCGGCCGACAAGCAGGCGCATCACAGGAAATCTGGTGACTGCTTCAGGAGTGAAGCAACTGAGGCTAACTCGGTCTCACAATGCTGAGGAAGAGGGCGAAATTCAGTGCGATGTAAGCTGGCGTCTGTCCACCGTCCAGCACTCGGCCCGATGGACCACGTGGCTTTCCTGTTTGTCCCCACGCCCTCCGCATTCGTTAGGAAGCGTTTGCACGCCAAACGGTACCTGGTTCTCTACCAACCTTCACTTCGGCGAAAGCTTCAGCTTCCAGCGCACGTGTCCCATGACTCCATCACGGCATCCGAGGCGAGGCTCCCTTCCTCTTCCGAGCCGTGGTGGCCATCTCGGGACGACAAGCGGAACCGGCTTTCTCTCCTACACTTAACTGCTGGATTGGTAACCAATCCCGTTACTCGTGATACCTCTCTGCCGCGCTTGAAAGTCACGACAGCGCCATGTCGTAAGTCGCTTCTTGTTGTCCTACTTGCTCGCCACTATTCCATGCCGTCGCTCCGACTGCTCTCCCCAAGTATACTCGAAATGTTGACTTCTACTTCTACTTCCTCTTCCTTCGTGGCGACACGTCGCCTTCAATCCATCTCGTCACACCTGTCGACCCCTTCACCTCCCCGACGCTCCATGTCCAGTGCCGCACGCCAGCTTCTCTTCTCCAAGTCAGACAGCGATGTCGTCGTCGTTTCGGCACTCAGGACTCCAATGACGAAGGGGAAGAAAGGTGGGCTAAAAGATACGCTGCCTGAGGAGATGTTGCTCGCTGCGTTCAAGGGCGTTGTCGACCAAAGCGGCATTGATCCCAAGTTGGTCGAGGAGATTTGTGTTGGGTGAGCACCTCCTGCTGTTGGACGAACAGTACTCCACCTGACTATAGTCGAGTCAGAACTGTCCTTCAGCCTTCAGGGGGAGCGAACACTGCCAGAATGGCCCAACTTGCGGGTTCGTCCTCACCCTGTTGAGATTCAACTCACGTGGCTCACCACCGCTCTCTTGCAGCCGGCTTCCCCGTCACTTCCTACGTCTCCACCGTCAACCGCCAATGTTCCTCGGGTCTAGCTGCAATAAGCACTATCGCCAAATCCATCCAAGCCGGCGAGATTCAAGCTGGAATCGGTGCCGGCGTTGAAAGCATGTCTCGAGACTTCGGCCCACAGTCCTTGTCTGCCACCGTCAGTCACTCTTTCCTAAGGCCAGGTGGAACGAAACTGATTGAACTGTGTGTAGAACTCGGAGGTCGTCACCCAAAACCAACTCGCTGCAGACTGCCTCATCCCGATGGGCATTACCAGTAAGCCACGTCAGCCTCATCGAGCCAACGCAATGCTCATCGAAGACTTTACAGGCGAGAACGTTGCGGCCAAGTACAGCATCTCGAGAGAAGAGCAAGACGCTTTCGGTGCGCTCTCTTTCCAGAAGGCGGAAGCCGCTCAAAAGGCGGGGAAGTTTCTCTCCGAGATCGTCCCTGTCACCACCACTGTCGTCGACCTCAAGACTGGCGAATCGAAGCTCATCGTCGTCAGTGAAGACGACGGTATCCGAGCAGGGACAACCAAGGAGAGTCTCTCAAAGCTCCGCCCGGCGTTCAAGGAAGGTGGGAGCACGACGGCCGGCACCTCTTCGCAAGTGAGCGACGGGGCGGCGGCTGTCCTGCTCGCCCGTCGAAGCTTCGCTGTCGAGCACGGACTGCCAATCCTCGGAAGGTTTGTCGGAGCTTCAACAGTTGGCGTCGAGCCTGCTATCATGGGCATCGGCCCGGCGACTGCGATTCCTAAGGTGCTTGCCACGAGGGGGTTGACGATCGACGACGTGGACTTTTTCGAGATCAACGAAGCGTTTGCAAGCCAGGTACGACTGAATCACTTTTCCACGTTACGGATTTACGGCAACGCTCGATTGACTCTTTGACACCTCTCATCAGGCCCTCTGGTCCCAACGCGAGCTTGGGATTCCCGACGACAAGCTGAACCGTGTCGGTGGTGCCATCGCGCTCGGCCACCCACTCGGTGCGACAGGAGCTCGCCAAGTTGCTACCGCTTACGCGGAAGCCAAGAGGTCAGATGCCCACATCTTTGTCACGTCGATGTGCGTGGGATCGGGGTGCGTATTGACTTTCCTCTCTCGACGACATTGAAACCAAAGCTGACGCGGCACCACCCACAGCATGGGAATGGCTGCACTTTTCACCTCCGAAGCTTAAGGTTGAATGTCGATGGGACTTTGAGCTGAAAGTGGAATGCAAATCCGGAGTTCTCGAAAAGATGTGTGACGCTGACCGCGGCTTCATGCCTGCTTTGCCTGTCCTATAATGCTACAACCTGCCCAGTCCCCGACAATGAGCACCTCAAACATAGCAAGCACTCGAGAAAAGCTCACAATGGTCCGATTTTCACTACCCCACCCAATCTCATAATGCCAGCCACGTGGCATCCGTCATTGAGCCTTGACCGTGCCTTCTCCCATCGAATCGTCCCACGAATCCGCCACACAGTACAGCAAGATGGCTATCAAAGCCCACACCTGTTGTGTAGGCCTCAATGCTGGCTTTGTCGAATGACGAAGGAGGTTGTTGAAGAAGAACGAGTAGAAGTAGGGCATGGCCGCGTCCTTGAGCCCGACAGTGACGAATAACGCGAGTGGGTCGAGATGCTAAAGTAAACAGTCATCAGCCTCTGCCCTGTTGGACCTACGAGCCAGCTCAGACTCACTTTAATCAACCCCCAAAACGCTCCGAGGCTCGCGAGCCCACACCACGCCATCACCAGCTCCTGCGCCCAGAAGCACGGCTCCGTGAAGAACCCCAGGTGGCCCGACTTTGACGCCGAAGCAAACTCTCCGGAGAGGATTAATGGCGGAACGAGGAGAAGTGTCGCGAGGGTGAGGTAGAGCATGAGCGTCGGCGGTGACCTGTCGACGTGTCATTCGTCAATAGCACGTCCTCGCTGTTCGTCCACCAAGTCAGAGGAAAGACAAACTTCTGAGCATCGTCCTGAACCTCCTCACTCTCCATCATCCCAGCCTTGACCGCGAGCACCCACCCCATCACCGCGACCGCGTAAACAACGGCACAAAACCACCCTTCCGACGCCGTGCCCCACCCAACCGCCGGACCCGCCATCAGCACTAGCCAGACCAAGATTGCCACACCTCTCCTCGCCTCTCCCAGCTCTTCCAGGACGGGCGCAACGTCGGGAAGGAAGGACGCGACGAACGTAAAGACGAGCGGGAGGAGGCGCGCGAGCGTCCAGAACGGCGGTTCTGCGACTTTTGCTGCCCGCATCTCTACGAGCGATGCTAGAACGGCGGCGAGTGAGGACGAGAGGACGAAGGGCGTGAGTGCGTCGGAGATGGCCGTCGAAGTGAGCCGTGAGATTGGCGCATGCGACGCGAGCTTCGACAGCGCGTCGTGGAGCGAGCCGCGGCGGTAGTTTGGCGTGCTTCTGCTGGTGAGCTGTCGAGGTGCTCTGGCGGCGAGGGCGGTGAGGAGGGCGCGTGAGAGGAACGAGAGCGCGAGGAGCGTGACGAGCGAGATGGCGAGGTGCAGCGTCGTCGTCAAGAGCGGGTGAGGGAATCTGTGTCACCGTTTCTGCATTATTGAAGAGGTTACAATAGTCAAAGTGGACCAGGGCTTGCCGGTATTCACTCAAGCTGCCGACGAGCGTCGACACCATCGCCGACGACGGCGCCACGAGCGCGTAGATGCCCACCGCTCGCACCTGTGGGGAGCTCAGGAACACCCTGGCCCGCACTACGGCCGCCGACTGCATCGTTTCCTTTCTCAAGCCAGGATCCGGAAGTTGTCGAGGTAGTGTTGACGTTGAACAGAAGCAACGACGAGCGCGGAACGCCAGCTCGAAAGTTGAGGAAGCCAGTCCGAAGTCCCCGGACCAAAACGCAGATCCATCCAGAATCACAACAGACACCATCTCAGCGCCCAGAAACTTGCCCCAGTCCTGCATAACCTCCCCATAGCCCGCTCACAGCCCTCTGCACGTCTCCGCCACGCCCGCGAGTTGAAAGAAAAGATTGAAGCTTTTTGGCAGCCCCCGCCAATCCTCCAAAAAGTCTCATGCCGTCCTTCCAGACGACACTAACAGCCTACATCCACCACCCTCTGTCCCTCCTCCCAATTCACATACACCACATCGACCGAAAACAAAACCGTCCGCGAGTTCCGTTTAAGCCTGGCGCACCCCCCGAGAAGTCAGCTCCTCGAACTCGTTCCAGTCCACCTCGCAAACGCAACACAAAAGCAACTCACCTTGATGGCGTACGAGCGCTTGGGGAAGTGGATGGCCTTCTTGGTGGCCCTCTCGGTGGTCTGGGTGCGCTCGTGCTTCGTCAATCGTCTACGGATCGCCCTCGTCTTCTTCACGCGGAGGTCGAGGGGCTGGTACTTCTTCTTCTTGTACAGCTCGCGGAGGTTCTGGCGGGTCTTGGCGTTGACGACGGTGAGGACACGGGCGATCGACTTGCGGACAACCGAGCTGTGGATGGTGGGCGAGCAGTCAGCACCCTGTTCCCTGCACCATCGTAGGTTCCCCCTGTTGACGATAGTCTCCCCCTCTTTTCCTCGTCCAGTCTCCTCCTATTTGTCCACCTGATGCCATCCTTGCTTCCCTCCATGCACCCGTAACCTTCCCCTGCGCCCGCACCGCAACGAATCCTCCCGTCCATCACACGCCACAGTCCTCGCATCACGCATAGTCTTCCCTCCCACCCGACCAAAAGTTCTCCCCCCAAACACCTTCCACCAACAAGAACGCAGCCTCACATCTTGTTGAGCTTGGACGAGTTGGCGCCGTTGATCTTCTGGACGCGGAGCTGGGCAAGCTCCTCCTTGAGCTCCTCGAGCTGCTTGAGGAGCTCATCGCGCTTCTTGGAGGCGAGCTCGCTGGTGCGGACCTTGGACGAGGAGGACATGGGGCTGGAGAGTGGGCGAGAGTGCGAGTTGGTGCGAGAAAAGGGAGGGTCGAAGGGGCGAAAGCAACACAGAAGATTTGAAGGTCGGCGCAAGGCGAGGGGGACGGCGGGGCGGGTTCGGGGAGGGCGGGAGTTTCGAGATACGGTAAGTTTTTCGTTTCTTGCACGACTTTCTGGCAGCAGTTCCACTCACAAAAAGGATGAGAAACGAGATCTAGGGGAGAAGAGAACCGCGCCTTCGGCCCTGGGCTCCCTCCCCTGCCTTCCGCCGCTCCTCTGGGCCTCAGTGAGTAGTAGCACCCACGCTACCTACTCGAGCCACGTGGCCCTCTCTCTTTCTTCAGAGTGAACGAATCCGAAAGAGAACGTAGACATTTCACTATTTTTCAAACTACAAGATGGACACCAATTCCACTCGACAGAGCGACTCCGATCATGATCCCAACGACCCACCCACTCGCGTGCACTCTCGCACTGGCACTGACTGTCCCCGGCGGCGAAGCTGCCAGCGTGCTACTCGTCCCACTCGCCGCCGAAGTGATGGTGGAAGTGCTACTCGAGGACGACACTGTCGTGCTCGTGTTGACCGGCCCAGGACCGGTGAGCGGGAGGGACACGTTGGCGAGCGACGTCGACGTCTGGGAGGCGGTGCTCGCGACACCACTGGGAGTGGAACTGCCGGGGCCGGCTGAAGTGGTGGACACGATGCCTGGCGCGGTGGTCGGCAGCGACGTGACGACTGTCGTAGGGACGACTGTGCCGGGCAGAACGCCTCCAGGAGGCGGCGAGAAGACGGTGCTGCTCGTGTCGTCGATGATTGTCGGGAATGTCTCGAGGTTGTCTGAAGTAACACTGGTGGATGAGCTGCTACTCTTCGTAAGATTTGAATGTATTGAATAAAATGCCTACCGACGGTGCTGGTAGTCTGCGCCACCGCCACGTAGGCGACAGCGGCGAAGGTGAGGGTGGGAACAAGGCGGAGGATCATCTTTGGCAGTGCAGTTGCGGTCCTTCCACTGGTTCGAACGTGATTTGATCTTCCTGGAAACAGTGAAAGAAAGAAAGGGGTGGCTGAGGCCCACAACTGCCAGACATGTGGGGCGGAACCTCCGTAGTAGCGCCGTCGTCACCTGAGCTGCCCAAGTCCGAGGATCGTCCAACCCCAACACGTGTGCGCTTACTTGGACTGTCTCTGCACGGAAGCGACACGTGGAAGACGACGGACCGAGCCTTAATTGTTTCGTGACTTTGCTCGCGTTCTCGCTTCGCTTCGCGAGTTCAGGTCGGGGCGAGATGTCTCCGCCTCTGGGCTGATGGCCTCACGTGAGTCTCGGCCTCGACGACTGCCTCCTCTATCGCTTCAAGAGCTCAAACGATAGAAACTCCAATAAAATTCCTCAGAATGACTTCACTATGGCTCAACACTGCTACCATAATCGCTGCCACCCTGTCGTGCCCCGTCACTCCCTGCCACGTCATCCCCCCTCAGGTCCTACAACTCTAACAATACTCGCCACCCATTCTCTCAACGAGGTCATCGTCGTTCATCATATCTTCCGCCGCTCCTTTCTCTTCTGCCGGCTCCTCCAGTTCCCTCGCCGCTGCTTCTTCGTCCGTCTCTGCTTCCACCTGACCCATCGTCGGTTCCTCCCGTGCTTCCATCGCCGGCTCCGACGTTGTCTCGCTCGGGTTGTTGGGGAAAATAGGCGTCCCTTTTTGCATAGCAAACTCTTCAACGAATCGGTTCGCCCAGCTGATCGTCGTGATCGACGGCGGCGAAGGCGAGTGCGAGTGAGAGGGAGACGTGTCGGAGGGGGACAACGGGAACTTGAACGAGTTCATGTCGACCTGGAACGACCCGTCGCCTTGCACTCTGAGTAGCCTGCGACGTTCCATCTCCTCGTCTGGGAACCGCGAGTCCCAGCTGAGCTTGAGCTTGCCGTTGTTCTCGACGACCTTGAGCGGGGCGAGGTTCGACGCCGACAGTGTCGACGAGGGCTGCTCCGTCAAGTCGCCGTGGTAGGTGTCGACGTCGTCCTCCTCTACATCAACGTCTTGACCCTCCCTGACCCGCTCGATTCGTCTCGTCGATGTCGTGGTGGAGGCGGTGCGGGTCGAAGCGTTCGTGGACTCCTCGTCCTCCTCAAGCTCGATGCAGTCCTCGTCAACGACCATCCCAACGTCTGCAGCAACTTTGACGCTCTGCTTCACGAAAGCCATCCCCATCAAGGCTTTCGCCTCCTCCGATCCGGGCAAGACTTCTCTCTCGCCGACCGCAAGAGCGAGCGTGCCGGGTGGCCACAGTCGCTGCCCTTTCACCTGCCCCTGCGCGTCGAGGAGGGCTTCGGAGATGTACCTGTTGTGGTAGAGCGTACGCTTGAGGGTCACCGTAGCTGAGTATCTTTCGGCGTCTTTGGCCGGCGCCGTGGGCGGTGGTGGGGCCACGAAGGGCTGGAAGACGGCGTGGCGAGAGTGCTGGGCGAAGCGGCGCAGGGTTGGGTGCATGGTTCGGAGGGAAATGGGTAGATAGAGTGGGTGAGGATTGTAGAACGAGAGGCAAGGAGTAAAAGGCCTAGTGGCGACGACAAAGGGATGTTTGAGAAAGAGGATTGATTGGAGGGCCTGAGCATACGTGGCTCGTGCACCCAGCTGCGCGGCGCCAGCCTGCACAGCCCTCGCGGGTCTCACACGACGACGTGATGGAGGGGACATTACCAAAGACTATGAGAAATCGTTGAGATTGAGTTTCTAGCGTGAAGGCCACGTTTGTCGTCCAGCCCAACTTGGCCGAGACGAAACCGGTCTGGCTGATCCGCGGATCCAGCGTGCCGGAGGTTACGTGACGTGCGGCAGAGGCCGCCGCTCCGAACGTCTCGATTGCTTTCTGCCCATTGACAAGTCACGACCTCCACCGCATCACCTCCACCCTGCACCAACTACTTCTGCTCTCAACTTCTCACCACTTTCTCTTTTCTCAATCCTCGCCAACCCACAACCAAACACTCCTCGTCCGAAGCACCAACCACACCAGACCATCCGTTCGTACACCTCATGTCATCGACCGCCAAAGTCGCCAACGTCGGCCTCGATCTCTCCGAACGCGTCGCCGTAGTCTCTGGAGGTACTCAGGTAGGCCTCTCTCCCACTCCTCCCACTCACCGAGCTCACGATCCCGAGCATCTCGGCAGGGCATCGGCGCGTCAACAGCTCTGAGGTTCGCTCAGGCCGGCGCATCAGTCTACGTGATCGGGAGGAACGAGAAGCTCGGTAATGCGGTTGTGGACGAGCTCAAGAGGATTGGAGGAGATGGCAAAACGTACGAGTTCATCAAGGCGGATTTGAGGTGAGTATTTTGAAGCTCCGACTCTCGGCGGTGCAACTGTGGTGTGGTCTGCTGATGGTTCTGGCGGGTAGTCTGATGAGCAGCGTCAAAGAGACTGCTGCTACTTTGCAGGCCAAGACTGGGGCTCATGGTATTGACTACCTCGTCGAGACGCAAGGTGCGTAGTTGCAACTCCGAATCCACCCCACATTGGTTGACTGACTGGGTTCTTTCACAGGTGGCCCCCCGAACGGTGTTTTCAGTGAGCACCAATTTGCTTCTCAATCAAAGCACAATCACTGACTTCATGCCTACAGAAACAACCTCAGAAGGCCACGAGTTCCATTTCGCCGTCCAGCTCCTCTCGCGATTCGGACTCGCGTACCTCCTCGCCAAAAACGGCACGCTCAAAGAATCATTCGTGTCCGTCTGCGCTCCATCCGGCACAGCAGGCAAGCAGCCGGATCTGGAGGATCTGGACCTCATGAAGATGCAGCAGGCGGGCAAGTGGCGGTTGAGCTTGTTGGCTGCGTCGGCGGCGAGGGACAGTAATGTCATGGATGGGATCATGGCTGTGAGGGCTTTTCAATTTTTTTTTTGGCGGCATCTTGAAACAATTCTGACAAGCTTGTCATTTCCAGCAATTCCCTCGCATGTTCCCTCACCTCAAAGCCTACCACGTCTTCCCCGGCGTTGTCACTTCCAATGCTGCCGAGGTCCGTCCCAAACACTCATGTCCACCTCCACTGGTGTGTTCTGACTCGCCCTTGTTTGCAGAACTCGGGATTCCCCTACCCTGTCGTCGCCCTCGCCCGTCTCTTCGCCCCCGTGATCGAGCGCACGATCGGCAACTCGCCAACCACGTACTCTGAGATCCCCGTGTACCTCGCCGCAAACGTTCGTCCTTGTCCTCGCCCACTGTTTCTTCACGCTCATAGCTAACCATTGGACTCTCCGCTCTCTCTAGCCAAAGAGCCAAGGACAGAACCTCGAGTTTTCGAACGAGAGACTCAAGCCGGTCTCGAAAGCGGCGTGGTTGGACGACGAGACGAAAACGAAAGCCCTTTGGGACAGGATGGTCGACATCGGAGGATTTTGAGGCCAGACAGGGTAGACGGAGATGATAAGGTTTGTTTTATAATTACGTAGCATTAATGCAAGAAGGACGTCGGGTCGCCGCTGCGAGACGACCCAGTTCCACGTGTTCCGCCTAGTAAACGTAAGGGATGATCCTAAAGTTACCGAAAGACAGCGTGTCAGTTCCTGGCCTTCGCTGGAGTAAATATCAGATACGGACCTGTAAGGCACAAGCTTCTTGTACGTCGCCCAGTCCTTGCCATACTTCTTCTCGCACGCCTCGTCATCACGCATCTGGCGATGCACGAGCAGGACGGCAAAATAGATCGGGTAGAAGTAAGGCAAAGGGGTAGAGAAGCCGGCGGGGAGACACCAGGCCCAGGCCATGAGCCAGTCGCCCAAGCTGCGGTTTTCCAGGTCGGTGGTTAGTGGCGAAGAAGAGAGGGCGGGAGGGAAGGGAAGACTTACTAGTTGGGGTGCTGGGACATGCCCCACCAGCCGGAAGTGAGGAGCTTGGTACCACGCTCGGTCTGGAGGAAGGTGCGGTCTAATCGAGGGGCGAGGTTGTGGTTAGCAATTGAAGGCGTCGCTCGTGGAAACGGGAGGAGAGAAAGACCCACTCTTCGGGTTGTTGCCCTTCCTGAACTCGTTCTTCTCCCCATTACTTCCCCGAAAGATCCAGTATCCCACCAACTGAACCGCAAGGACTCCGACAACCCCACTCACGCCCAAATCATTCGGGTTCAGCGCGATGCATCGCGCCGAGTAGCAGTACGTGAACGGCACCCACGCCAAATCGCCCACAGCGAGCATGAACCCAAACCCGTCGGTGGTGATGTCCATAGTCGAGAGCATGGCGGCCTCGTTGTACTCGGCGTCAAAGACGTACCACACGTGGAAGGCGACGACGAGGAGGATCGAGTCGGTCACGCGGCCGATGTCGGCGTACTGGCGCGCGATGAGGGCGACGTCGAGGATCGCCCAGAGTATGAGACCGGGACGGAGTTCGTTGAAGGTCTTGATGTCAAAGGAGCCGAGACGAGGGTTGAGGGAGCGGCCGATGAACCACTGTGAAGGGGACACGTGGTTCGACTCTTTGCTGTTTGCGGAAATGAGGGTCAGGAAGAAGACTCACGTTGTAGACTGGATTTTTGGTGTTTCCTCCGAGCGCGAGCATCATGTCCTTTTCGTACGATTGGACATACACGAAGCAGGCCTGCAAGACAACAACGTGAGCTCAGGCACCGTTCGTTTCTCGAAGTCGCGCGAGACGGGGGACAAGTGGGAAGGATGCGCACCTGGACGAAGCTCATGGCGAGACTGGCGGTGATGAGCTCTGCCCAATGGTCGGTCACGTAAAGGAGGGGGCCAAGGCCGTAGACGTAGGAGAGGGCGGCGACGACGGCGAAGGACGCGAAGAAGGTCGCGCAGGCTGATGCGATTGTCCGTGAGCTTTCGTACTTTTTCCATCACCTCAAGAGTGGATAGAGCTGACCATTCATCTTGTAGGTGAGTTTCTTGCCGTTCCTCATCTCCTGGCCCTCGACCATCTTGCCGGGCAGGATGGCCCAACAAACGACACAGAACGCGTACCACGCGACATAGACTGCGGTCGCCTCCCAGCTCCACAACGACTTCCACCAATCGGGGTTGGAGGTGAGGTTGGACCATCCGAGCTTGTGCCATGCGAGGAAGTCGGCGAGGGGCCAGCGCGGGCACGCGTCGGGCTGGCAGGCGAAGGCGAGCCAGTAGCAGAAGAACGGGACGGCGACGGACACGCCGACAGCCCCGAGAGGACCGCCGAACTCGTAGTGGTGGGTCGGGGGAGCGGGCTGGTACGCCTTGTCCTTGAACGTCGCGAGTTTGCCGTTGGCGACCATGGTTGCTTCGGAGGAATCGAGGGCGCGCCGAGGGTGGGATGGGACGGGATGGGAGGAGAAGGAGGAACAGGGGCGGGGTGGGTGGTGCTAGAATTTAACTGTAGCGACAAGTAGCGAGCAAAGCGGACGCTGACCTCGGTGGCTCGGCTACGGGCCTCGCGCGAGTGCTGGGGCCAAACACGAACCAGCGAGCACACGCCCCGCGCCGTCGCTCACCTGAGCGCACGGACCACACTACTCGGGGACACGCTTGGGTGACGGCAGAGCCTCATTTCTTGCACTACTTTTTGCTGTCTAGATCTCGAGGATGAACGGGCACACGAACGGGGTGAACGGGGTGAACGGTGCCGGCGGGGTCAAGGCTGCTCCAGAAGTCAAGGTCGGCTCGTTCATCCCTCCCCTTGCCCGCTCTCGACGCTCATCCTCGCCGTCCACTTGCGTGCAGCTCGACAAGACGTATGGTCCAGAGCCCAACAAAGTCGCCAAATTCAGGGTCGCCGTAAGTCGTTGCTCTTGCTTGGGACTCTCACCAGTCGAGCGCGACCCTCCACTTTCGAGTGCGGACGCGCGGGTCGAGGGACATCCGTCGTGCTGACTGCCGACCGTTTCTGTGGGCAGAGCACGTTCGTCAAGTTCTATCGAGCGTACCAGTGGACCGTAGGGTACGCCTTCCTTCCCTTCACGACACTCGCCAGGCCCCATGCCTTCGCTGACGCCAGGCTCGCTTGTTGTTGTTTACGTCGCCCCCGCGCATCCTTGTACCACCCTCCACTGCTCGCACGTTCGCTTCGCTCCATTCGTCGGGTACTACAGCTACGACGTCCACACTAGCCCACAAAGCAACGCCGTAAAGACGACACTCGTCTGCGCGACGGACCAGTGCGTCCACTCAGTCCCCCTTCCACTCGATTCGCGGGCAAGATGTCCGGCCTACCCTCGCCTCGCGTGACAAGCTAACCCTAGTCTCCTCTCTATTTCCACCTTCAATTCTGCACACCAGAACCTGCACCTTCCAAATCACGGCCCAGCAGACCACGTTCACCGAAGGCCAGCTCGCGGGCCAGCAAGGCTACTTCATCACCGACCCGTACCGCCCAACCCACTCCCACTCTCCCCCATACCACCCCCTCTCTCTCACGACCGAGAACGCCCGCCGAAAGCACCTCCTCTCCACCGACCCGTCCCTCGAAACCCCGCCTCTGACCCCCGTCTCGCGATTCGTCGACCTCCTCCAATCCATCAACCCCTCGCTCGTCGCGTACCTCCCCCAACTCCGCCAACTCGGTCTGGCAGACGTAACTCCAGAAGAACTCAGGATGGTAGACGACGATACGATCAGAGAGTCGCTGATGGAGGCCAAGGACATCCCCCCGTTCGCGAGGTTGGAGATTGCAGAGGGGCTCAAGTGGGCCAGGAGGAGGGGCAGCAACAATGGCGCGATTGGGGAACAAGGGGCAAGGGAGAAGGCAAGGAAGTGGTGCGAGGATAGGTTGAGGGAAGCGGGGTTGGAGGCGGCCTGAGTGGACGGGGGAGTCGAAAAGGTGGGAGGCGTGCGGAGGTGAAGACACGTGGGCTTTTCTGTGTGGAACTGGCTTCGGGTGCAGCAGTTTCCTTTTCGTTACTTCGTACGCATCCATGTTATTGTTTTAACACGTTTTTGATTTTTCCTTTCGCTTTGCAATTCTGAAACACGGATCCTCTCGGTCCACTCGATGCAAGGAGCGAAAAGGTGTTGCGGTTGCAGCAAAAATGAAGCTAGCCAACAGGGGGATAGCAAGCGTAAAATGGAGGGTATCAAAGACGAACGACGGAAAAGAGAAAGGGTTGAGAACAACTACTACAAAAAAGACACTAACGTAAACAAGTCCACACGCGCCTCCTCCGCATGCCCCGGCGTTCATGCCCACTCGCCTTTCGAGCCCGCCCCCATCCCAGCCCACGAAGACCCCATCATGCTCATCCCGCCGAAATCAAGCCCACCCATCCCTCCACCACGGTCCGGCCCGCCAGCCGAGTTGGTCTTCTGGACCATCGTGTTCTGTAGCGCCGTCAGCTGCGTCGTCCACTTGTCCAACGAGGCGTAGCGGCGGGCTTCGACGGCGTTGCTGCAGAGGTGGGAACGAATGTTAGCTTTCATTCGAGAGAGGGAAAAAGCAAGGTGCTCACTGTCGGTCAAGATCGAGGATCTGCGAGACCTGGTCGATGCTGCCCTGGATCTTCTCGTCGAGAATGAGGGCGACGAGGATGTCCTCTACCTCTTCTGACGGGATTCGAAGTTGCTAAACGGAAGGAAAGCAAAATGCCAGGAGTGAGTTGGGGGCATGAAGCGAGGGAAGAGAGGAACAACACCCACTCGGGCAAGGTAAGCGATCTCAATGCGGTTGTAGGGCTTGATGATCTCGAGGATCCACTGAGTGCGGAGACTTCGAAGGACATCGTCGATATAGCCTCGGATGAAAGGGTCGTCCATGATCGTCGCGCGGTTGTCTGGAAAAGGGGCGACGAGGAGAGCGAGATTGAGGTCAGAGGTGGGATTTCTTCGAGCGAAGGGGAGGACGACGAACCTCGCAAGATTTTTTCTGCCTCGTGGACGTCTCGCCGCTGGTAAGCAGAGACGAGATTCGTCATGGCCACAATTTCCGAGTCATTCTTGTACCTGATGAGCGCAAGGAATGACACCACGTCAGCTCAGGGTCAGAACGATGTGGCTAAGGGAGAAGGAAAACCTTACGGCTTGGTCTCCTGAGAGTCGAAAGGGTTGATTTGGCTGTCCATGAGCATGTGGGCGAGCACGAGGTACTTGAGCACCTGCACTCGCTGCGGTGAACCAGCCTCGTCGTAACTCTTGAACGACTCGAAGAAGTCGACCTGTGCTTTCGCCCAATCCTCTGTTGGCCAAGAGTCAGTGACAGTTAAGCTGAGCTTAGAAAGGTGGGCTCACTCTCCGACATGTACATCTTCCCTCCACACTCGCGAATGACTCCCT
Organism: Pseudohyphozyma bogoriensis; assembly: GCA_024364755.1. Lineage (NCBI taxonomy): Eukaryota > Fungi > Basidiomycota > Microbotryomycetes > Chrysozymaceae > Pseudohyphozyma > Pseudohyphozyma bogoriensis. Next base: position 470,720 of record JALBUQ010000001.1, read on the forward strand.
GGATCTTCGGATGAGGGATGGCCGAACGGACTCGCAAACTCTTCTCGTAAATTTCCTGCAGAGGAAATATCACAATCAGTAGGCTGCAGTATTAAAGAGGTGCGAGGGAGGATACGAACGCGAAGCTTCTTGTTGTTTTTGGTCTCGCCGTACATCTGAATCTCCAACGCGTAGACCTCAAGCTGCAACGTTCCTTTCGAGCTGTCCACGTCCGACTCGCCCTCAGTCGGTGCACAGGATTCGTGAAGCTCTTTCAAAATCTGCCAGCAGTCATGATGTAAGCTATCTCACCCGACGAAAGTAGCGAGGGCGGGACGGAAAGAATGCGCACCTTGTTCAATCGACCGTACTCCTTCCTGTCGAGCCACAGCTTGGCAAGCTTCAGGTTCGTCTTTGTGCTCAGCCTCTGCGTAAGTCCAACAATTGGTTTCAGCAACCTCATTCCTCTCCCAACGACGCAAAGCAAAGCAAAGCTGACCTCGTTCTTGGCCTCCTCAAGCGCCTTCATCGTCACCTCGTAGAACTCCTGCATCCTCCCCGTCTCGAGCTTGCTCTCCGCCGAAACGTAGTCCAAAATGCCGTTGATGCTCTTCTCGGCGACGTTCCTCGTGACGCCCTTCTTGGTGTACGTGAGGAGCGTCTTGTAGTGCTTGAGCGCGTCGTCGAACCTCCCATTCTTGAACGTGAGCTTCGTCATCTGTTTGAGCGCTTTGAACCCAAACTCTCCCTGCTCGCCAGCGTCGGCTTCGTTCTGCACGATCTTCTGGAACGAGGCGAGGGCGACGTCCGGGGTATCGCGTTGAGCTGGGAGAGGATGTGGGGGGTGGTTAGCTTCGGCTACGCTGCTGGTCTCAAGCGCATTGCAGAGCTCACACTTGGCAGTGTAGTACTCGTTCTCGACGTCGACGACATCGTCTTCGGCGTCGGATCCTTCGTACTCGAAGCCGTAATCCTGTTGTTCCGAGCAAGGAGGTCGAGTGGAGGTGGTGGGATCAGCTCCTTTCCCACTTCTTTCCTGACCGTCGAGTTTCCTAGCCATTATATCACTAGCAAAAGCTCACCTCGTCGTCCTCCTCCATCATCTGTGGCAGAACATGCCGAAGTCAGCTCGTGAATGATTGAAGCGTGCGTCACGAGAGAGGACTGACGAAGTCTCCGTCGTCCGACATGGTGCGTTCGGCAAGTCTGGTCTACCGAGTTGTTCTAAGAGTGTAGAAATGTAGGTCGTGCGAGTTTTGAGTGCCCAACGGAAGAGATGTGAGCGAAGGCGAGAGGCAACCCTTGTTGCCCGCGCCAGCGCGCTCAGCGCGACCTGGGCGGGCTTCCACGGACTTGTCGAGGCTTTGCCCTTTGACCTTCACCATCGCGAAAACTTTCGCCATCAATCCATTTTCAATCTATCTCCGTCAACAAAAAACTTCTTCTGTTGTATCCTCCTAGGGCGACGTTCTCGTCTGCTCCTCTGCTTGCTACCTCGCTCCGAGACCCCGTCGCGAAACGTGGCGAACGCGTCGAAGAACGAAGCAAGCGTAAAGAAACGAAATCTCACGTCGCGTTTTTCGGACAAAGGGAGATGATGTGAAAGAAGAGTACACTAAACGCCCGCACCCTGAACTTCCTACTTCCTCCTAACCTCCCCATCCTCCACAGTCCAAGCTAAAAGGCAAAACGAGCGAGGCGACGAGCAGCAGCGGGCGCGGGCGGGTGGCGGTGGCCTCGTTCATCTTGTCGGATGATCGATTGAAACTCGCTACAGTGAGAAGTGGAGGGAGGGCGGGAGGGCGGGTGAGGGAAAGGGCCAACGGACGCGAGAGGCAGGCGAGCTGCTCCTGGAAGTCAAGGGACGGGCCCAACCGAGAGCTCCGGAGCCAGCACCGCGACGCGTCGGACCTTTCACGCTTTGTGACCCGATCATCACATTCTAGCTCTATTCAAACTGACGTGTCCGGCTTGGCGGCGGGAGGGACAGGAGCCTGCTGCCGCTGTCGTACATCGGGGTTCCGGCTGACGTGGCCTTCATCGAGCCCTCCAAACGGGCACGGCGGGTCAACAACTGCTTGGTGGCGATCTCTCTACAAGAAGACATCTATAAATCTACAGAATTTAATTGGACTTACTCTTGCTTGCTGGAAATGGCATGGTTCGCCCCTGGACAGCTCGTCGACGTGGCCCATGCGAGGCGAACATCACCTGTCGTCACATCCATTCCATTTAGTGATCGTATACTAAAAATTCGTTAAAGTGTCATAGTACCTGGCCTATGGGTGCCTCCGAAAAGTGTGGCTATAGGTACGGAGGAAATGGAACAGCAGCGGGTTCAAGCCACGTGTCAATGAACGGGCCTGAGAGCGGCAGCGGCAGAGGAAGAGATAAAAACTTGATAAAAAAAGCTACGAGTGACCAATTAAAAAGCAAGGTGTCTCCATTCACCACTTGTCCGCCAACGCGTCCACCAGCTCCATCTCGTTCTCGCTCTCCGACGTCCCCTTTGTCCCTTCACTTCCTCTGCGGCCGTCCATCGCCCCTCCAACTTCTGGCCCTCCTTCACAGCTTTGCGAGCTGGTTGAGCCTTCAACCCGTCTCTGCATTCTTCCAAAACCCCCTTCCAAGTCCCCAGGGATCGTGCCGAGCTTCAGCTCTTCCTCCTGCTCCCCCCTTCTGAGGTTAAGGTTGAGCAGCACCGTCAGCCCGTAAACCGATGGGAGGGAATAAGCAAGGCCCAGAGGAACGTTGGTGTTTTTGAGGTCACCGCCGAGGAAAGTGACGGTGAGGAGGATCGACATGAATACCGTCAGGCCGCCGCACGCGACTGTGAGCTTCATCAGCCGAACAAGGGGCTTGCGAATCTTGCTGAAGAAGTAGGGCATGCAATGAATTATATGAAGGCTCTGAACAAGTGTGTGAAGATGAACACGCACGACTGAGCAAAGTCGGCGACGGCCGAGCGGACGAGGTTCATGTGGTAGAGCAGCGCCAGAGTGATTGACGTGTCGGCTGCGACGGCGGTGGAGACCCAGATCCTAAAAAAGTCGAAATGTTGGCCACACCTTATGAGATAAGCAAAGCTCAAGGCTCACTTGGTGACGGTCAATAGCTTGGACCGGCCTTTGATCGTCGTCGCGTCCAGCACGTACATCCCGTGTGCGACGGCGATGTTTGATCCGGTGAGCGATAGAGCAACGAGGGAGAGGATAACAACAAGTGGAAGATTGTTTGAGCTAGTGTAAGACACCGTTAGGTTCAAATCGGAAGGGGGATGGAAAGCCTTCACATACAGCCGCCAAAGTCGGAAGAGCAGAAACACGTGGACAAGAAACCCGGAGATCGTGATGAGCACAATCTGAGAAATGGACAGCGAGAGATTAGTGAAAGAAGGCTTTCACAAGATAAACGAACGACGTACCTCGGTAAGTACTGGCCAACGTGGGCCTCCCAGATAGGCGAAGTCGCCTGCATTGCACGCACCAGTCAGCGCCAGCCCCAAACAACGGGGATCACAGACAAACCATAGTGTGAGACAAGATACTTGAAACTTTCATGTCTCAGCACAAATAGTTCAATACACTTGCGTTTGAACAACTCTCACCTGATAAGCACAGCCCGGCGACGCTGCTCCAGCTCCAGCTCCCAGCGCCAACATGGCGAGGACTAGGATCTTTGACTGCCAGGCGTCCGTTTTGTAAGACTTGAAGTAAATGATTGCTTGGGTGGCTTGGATGCTGAGCACGACCAGAGCTATCCAGCTCCCCCAGAGGAGCGGACTGAAGTGGAGCGTTAGCGGGGTTCTGAGGCAGCGTAGTGAACGAAGGCTGACCCGAGGATAAGGTCGAGGTCGATTGGTGAAGGAGACATCTGAGGATAGATATAGCGCTTTGGTTAAGAAGAGGGTGGAGGAAGGAGAAAAAGAAAAAGATGGCGGCGACATCGCTTAAGCTGCATCCTGGAGCTGAATGTTCTGAGATGCGCCCGCCCCGCACGTTCATGCGCATAAATCTCCTTGAATCGGAGCTTAACCTACACATGGCTTGACAGCTGTGCTGTTCGGTGACGATCTCTCTTGAAAATTTCTAGCTGAACCCAGTCAATGTTCACTCTTGCTCAGTAGAATTGGCAGTGTTCCCCCTTCGACAGCGTGCCGACGTGGCTCGTACTAGGCGAACATCACCTGTCGGGCACGTCCCTCTCATCCAGCCATCGCGTACTGTTTGAGTCGTGTCCTTTCAGCACGAAAAAGCTCTTTTCGCTATCCTTTGCCTTGTACAGTCGCTCCTTTGAGCACATCCCAAGCGGCGCTTGCGCTCCCTCGACTACTTCGTGGAACGAAAGTTGTAGCTCTGCTCTTGAGGTCTTTGGATCGATCGATGGAGATAGGATTAGGGTTGTTGAGATCAGTGAAGATGAAGCTGGCGACGTTTAGTTGGACAGGCATGATAGGAGAAACACGCAACGTATTTCATTCGAACAACGGGGAGCGGATGTAACGAGCACGGCTCTAAACGAAAGAGAAACAAAACAACTAGGTATAGGTCGTGAGGAAGAGCTAAGGGGTGGTGGTGTATACGAATGCGAAGAAGAAAAAAAAACAAGAAAACTCCTCCTTGGCCCAATTGTGCTGGACACGACTCCGCCTTACTCGAACGCCAACTCGCCAATCTGGGGTCCTCGGTTCCTAATCTCAAAAGCTCGGATCACACGGAGCTCCGGCTCGCTCAAAGTCGAGGGGTCGAGGCAGCTGAGGACACGTGGGCCGAGGTTGAAGCGGACGGATCGAGCGAGCGAGAGGTAGCGAGCTAGCTCAAGGTGAAGGTTTTGGTAGTAGGTCTGAGACGCTCTTCGCAGAATCTAGGGGAAAAGGTGTCAGAGATGGTCGTTGAATGTTTGGACAGAGGACGACGAACCAGGATAGTTCGCTCAATTCCCGATTCAAAAAGGTGGTTGTGGAAGTTGAAGGCATCCTCAGCGGTGGGACACGTCCTAGCGATGGCGTTGATGAGCTTAAAGTGGGCCGTCTGCCAAAGGAGCGGGTCAGCTTTCAAGTATGTCGACAGTGAAGAGACGCTTGAGACTGACGGCGTATTCCATAGCCTCAAATTCGACCCCACCCGTCATCCCGCCCGGAACCTTCGGAGCTTCGATCTGTTCAGGGTTGAGCCTCTCGTAGCACCAGAAGATGTTTTGCGCGTGGCAGAAGATCCTGTTACCAAAAAACAACATCAGTAAAAAAAAAATCCATCCCCAGCGGAAACCGACAGCACGCACCAGAAGTAGTCACGAACGCAATCCTGGATCTCGGTGACCCAGGTTTTGAAGATACGTGGGCGATGAGCCTCCTGGATGAAGTCGACCTTTGCTTCCTCCTTCTCATTCGGCGGACCCAACATGAGCGACCACACAAGCTCATGCGCCCTCGCAGTGAGCACTCGAGAGTCCTCCTCATCGTCGCCCCCCTTCATCGCCCTCATGTAGCGACGCAAACCTCCACTCCCGCTTCCCGAGTCGCTCGACGACGAGTTGGCCGTGACGGACATGGTCGCGCTCCAGTCGGCCTTGCTCACTGCGGTGGCGGTGGGAGGGGTGATGTCAAAGAGAGCGAAAATGAGCTCGACCAAGAGCTGTCGACATGGAAGATCTCCGGGACGTTTTTCGGAGAAGAGAAGGGACGCGAGAGAGACGAATGGGGTAGGTGAACGACCACCCAACGCTTTCTTGCCGACCTGGAGGTAAGGGCTGCTGAGTAGAAGAACGAGGAAAAATTCTGTATCGAGCTTACCGAGGTTAGAGTGAGAGCCTTCATGCACTTCAACAGCTCGTGAAGAAGCTGGTCGTCGTGTTGTTCCTCTCTGCAAACATCGACAATCTCAGCAGCAGTCTACCCAGCTCGAAAAGGTCACGCGCACCTCCACTCGACATCAAGGACTTGCTTTAACCTCTCCAAGAGTCCAGTGTATCCGCCGTGCTTGAGGAACTCGTCAATCCACCTGAGGATTAGCCACCTGTCAGCCTTGCGAGTTGCAGAAACAGTCGTCCCTGGGGAAAACTTACTTCGGTGTTTCGCCCCTAAGCCTACCCCTCAATCTTCCCACCTCCTTGACGTCCAAACTCTCGTTCTTCGAAGTCCTCATCATGACCGCCCACCACGACGCGTCCTCCTTCTCCCACTCGCCCTCACCAGCAGCTGCACTAGCCCCCGACGACCTGCCAAAGCTCTTGAAGAGCGAAGATGCCGAGGCGGTCCGAGTGTGCCCCGATCGAGATGGTGGACGAATATCCTCGACCTTCCCTTTGAGGGACGACGACGACTTGGTCTTGCGGAGGAAAGGCTTCGATGAACGCTCCTTCTTCGACACGGGACCGTCGAGAGGCGGCATCGCTCCGGGACCAACGCTGGCGCTGAGGTTGATGTTGCCTTGCGAGTGACTGCGAGAGTGGGAAGGGCGAGCTGAAATGGTGCTGGACGCGAGCATGTCCTCCTTCACCTTGAGGGTGACGGAAAGCATCTTGGTGCGCACCGCCTGCGATGGAAGCTGCATCGTGTCCTATAAAAGCACAACAGGTTAGCTAGAGTAACACTACGAAGGACAAAAGCCAAGAGCGCACCAAAAGCAACTCAAACTCTCGCTCGATCCGCCTCTGCTTCTCCTCGGGCGACTCAAAGACCGGCTCCGTCGTGGTCTGAGGTGACCCGGACTTTTGAGACCCGAGAGTCAGCGCTCGCTTGCGTCCTTTCTTCTCGCCTTTCTCCAATGGCGGTGGTGGTCGCTCCTCCTCGAGCGGAAGGCCCTGGTAGTGGTTCGGGAATTGTTGGACTTGGGACGGGCATTCAGGACGAAGCGTCGACGGGAAGGACAGAGGGAGAGCTTCGAGGAAGTTGGATTTCGGCGGGAGGGCGTTGACTTGTCCTTTTACTGGTGTCGAATTGGCTGGTGTAGGAGCGGTGGCCATGATTCGTGGCGGAGCGATGGTTGGTCCGCGTTGAACGACGCGCGCGACGCCGACCTGAGCGTTCTCGGCCGACACGAGCGACGTTCCTCCTGTCGCCGAGCTCCCTCCACCCTCAGAAGCACCCACCGAGCTGACTGAGCGCTCCGAGTGGTGCGAGTGCTGGCGAGGCTGAAGCTGGGGCTGCTCGACATTGTGTACGCGGGGTTGCGGCTTCGAGGGCGCGAACTGGCGAGGCGGCGATCCCTCACGGACCTGGCGGTTCTCCTTGCCCGGCTGTGCTGGAGGCGGCTTCGACGACGAGCGTTCTTGTGGTGTTCGTCGTGCCTGCTGGTTCTGGAAGAAGGCGGCGGGCACGGTGGGCGAGGTGGATGTTGAAGGATACGCGGTCTGTGCGTCGCGCGAAGGCGGAGGCGACTGGATGGACTGGGGACGAGTCGGCGACGACGGCGAGGTGGGCGACGCGAGGCCGTCGTAGGGCGACGATGCTGGTGTCAGGCTCGCCGCCTCGTAGCCCTTGACCATGCTCCTCACGCGGCCGTGGCCGACGTTTGGTGGTTGCGCCGCCGTCGGTGCTGCTCCCGCGGGCTGGCGACTCCATCGTTGCTGGTGCGAGGCGTCGTCCGTGCGATCTACGCCGGTGAAGATCTTTCGTACGATGTTGGCAGCTTTAGGCTTGGTGGGAGAAGGTTGAGGAGAGAGCGAAGTCATGGCGAGCTGGCAGGAACGACGGGCAAGGCGCGCTGCTACGATGGATCCAACGGGACAGCGGCTGTCAGCTTTCCGACGTTCGTCTTCCCGTCTGAACCGTCGAGTCTTACTTTTTGTGTATTTTTCAGTGTACGGAGAGCGGAGGACGGGGGATGGGACGGGCGAGGACGGGCGCGAAGGACAGGAGGAAGGCGAGTGTTGAGTGAGGCGTTCGCGCTCAAGGTCGGCGAGCTGAGGGATCGACGACCGCCTACAGTGCACCACACAAGCTCCTAGCGGTGAGCTCTAGTCGTGGTAAATTTCTGGTCGTGGGCGAAGTGGTGGCGAGAGCGCGAGAGCGTTGAACACTTGGGAACAGGGGACTGCCCCAAGAGCTGCGCGAGCCCCAAAGCAACACGTGACCTTACTCCCTCTTTTTTCAGTGTGCGCTCCAGCACGATTGCGAAAAGCGTGATAATTTGCACATCAAAATGTTAACAACAAACGAGTCGAAAAACATAACTCTGATCCTCAAGGCTGAGCCTTGTACCAGTAATTCCTCATCTGCTCCGCCATCTCTGCATCCATCCCGCGTCGAACAGGCTGCTCCCGAAGACTCCGGTGCGGCTCCAGAAAGCCCATCGTCTCGTCCAACTCCATACCATCCCCAGCATATTCGGATGAGGTTGACGAGGAGTCGGGAATGCCGCTGTGCGTAGCGTCGAACGGCACCGCGAGCTCGTATTGGTGTTGATCCTGCTGGTGCTGGTAGAACGACGTGGCTGCGAACTCGGCACGCTGGTCAAGCTGCATCCACTCCTGCGGCATCGGGAAGTTCTCCTCCCAAACTCCCTCCTGCCAAGTCGCTCCCTCCGCCGCGCCCTGGTCCATCCCTCCGACTTCGTAGCCGACGAACCCGTCGACAGACCTTCCTCGATCGCGGGCGTTAAACCCCTGCTCAGTAATAGCCGCGTTCTCCGCACCCTGGTAACCGAGGAGCTCTTGGTACGAGACGAGGTCCGCGTTTGGCCTTCCACTATATCCGCTCGGTGCAGCTTGAGGTTCTCCGATCGTCTCGACCGCTGCCTCGCTGAACTTGGGCGGGACGAACGGCGATGAGCGTTCAGGCGACCTCTTCCTAGGAGGTGAGACATCGAGGTGGCCTTCTTCACAAGCCTTGATCAGTCGGTCGATGGTCGAGAGCGAGGCGAGCCGGGAGTGCGAGGGCGAGGGCGAGTTTCCAGCAAGGGTTTGCGCGAGGTTGAGGTCGATATTCGACGCGCCGCGGCTCGAGGCAGACGACGCTTCCGGCTGTTGCGAGCTGGAGTCGCAGTCCTCGACTTCTTCCTGTACTATCGACGGGGTGGGGATCCTGATGAATGCCGCGGGCTGCCAGGCGTGCGACGTATCCACCACGGCCGACGACGGGGCACGACTCGAGACCGGCGGGGGCGACTTCTGCTCGTGCGCTTCCTTCATCTTCCTCGAGTACGCCGAATGTCCAGACTCGACCGAGTCGGCCTCGACATCCCCGACTATCGAAGGTGCTGAATCGATCGACTCGTCGTGGTGATTCGCGGTGGACTTCACGAGACCACGCTGTCGGTCATAAGCCGACGTGCGAGTAGGTTTCGGTGCGGCTTTGGTCGACCTTGGCTTCGCTTTCGTCCTCTTGGGAGGTGAGCGGCGCGGGGCCTCGTCGAAGGACTCGGATGGCTGCCTCGTCTTGCGCGGTTTGGCTCCGTAGGTGATAGATGTGTCGACCTCCTTCTGACGCCGTGTCGCGGAAGGTTTGGCTCGCTCAGATGTAGTCGATGAGGATGCCGACGAAATTGAAGGCGGAGGCGATGGACGAGTGGCGTTGAGAAAGTTGAGTTCGGAGAAAGACAGATCTGGGACTGGTAAGGTGTTCGAGGAGGTGAGGTGGCAACACTTGAAACCAGGGAGACAAAGATTGACTGACGTGGCTTTCCGACTTTGGTTCGAGCAGACGCGGCGCCCTTGTTGAAGAGGCCGAGCTTGAGGTTAGACGGTCTGATCTAGAAACGTGTGAGAAACTTCAGTAGCTCAGACGTTGGGAGTCCCCGTCAACGAAAGGCACGCACGGTCAGACGCGACTTTCCGACGTTGGCCGGCTTCGCCTGCATCGCCCTTGTCGCCTTCTCTGCCGCTGCTCTCCTCTTGCGCTTGGGATGCTCCTCCTCCTCGCTGAGCTCTTCGGCCTCGTCAACTTCGCTTCCTCCCTTCTCCTTCTTCGACGACCTGGCACGCGAGGTGGCTTGGACTTTAGCGGCGGCGGCGGCCCCCGTGGCGCGAGCAGATTGAGTACGATCCTTGACGATGAGCGCCTTGGCCTGACGTTTCGACCTCCGTGCATCGAGTCCTGAGGTATAAATCTCTGTTAGAGGAACAAAAAAGTTGGAATGAGAGAAGCGTGGGCTCACGCGCCATGTGTTCCTCGTCTTCGTCACTCCCAAACTCGCCAGACCGCTTCTTCCCCTTTGGCCGCTTCACCTCACCACACTCTTCATCAACCTTTGCAGACCTCTTGTGAGGGCTCCTGTTCTCCTTTGAGCGCGCCGGCTCCCTCTCCTTCCCCTTGCTCCTGCGCTGAATCTCGACGTAAACAACCGTCCTCGGCTTGGTGTCCCTCTCCTTTCTCGACACCAAGAGTGGACTCGACCTCTGCGCCTCCTGGCCTTCCACCACCTGCTCTTTCTTGACGTCCGAAACGTCTCGCTTCGGATCCCGTTTGGTCGATGACGGGCCGGCGGCGTCGTCGGGCTTGCTGTTGGCGGGCGAGAGTGCATGGTTGGACGAGAACCTGGGGCGCATAGCGGCGACGACCGAGACCTTCCTCTTGGCGGGTTCCTCGCTCGACCTCTCCTTGATCTTGTCCTTCTTGCCTGCTGGCGGACCCTCGAGGACGGGGTGGAGGACGAGGGCGGTCTCGAGGCGATCAGCGCTGTCGACGAAGCGGCGGTCCCGGGGCTCGTGACTTGACGGCGAGGGGAGGCGGGGCGGGGAAGTGATGGAATTTGTGAGAGTCATGGGCTCGTACGAGCGTGGTCGCTGGTCTCGGAGATAGATCTGGACGGTGTGGCGAGCGCTGGCCGGGTGAAGTTGAGTGAAGCGGTCGAGGTTGTCGCTCGTCAGGCCGTCGCCGGCGTCGCACAGGTCGGTCATCGCTCTTTCGTTATCGTGTCGTGTCGTAAAGTCCCAGCCCAAGAATGTATCAAGAAATGAACGCAAAAGTCGTGCGAGAAATGGCGAGGAAGACAGAGGCGCGAGCACGGCGGCCGCGAAAGACGCAAAGTGCCCGACTGACTTCGGGAGCCGAGTCGGGCGGCGGCCGCCCCCCACACCGTCCATCGAGCCTCGGACAGCGGTTGTCTGGCAACAACATCGACAAAAGTTAAGACTTAGTCTGCTTTGTGTTGCATCGGTCACATAATGGATCTGCTCAAGAGCCTGGGACTGGCGGTCCTGCTCTTGGTCCCGGTCCTGTTCGTCGGCCGCCGGCTTCGTTCAACGCGCCCGAAATCCGTCGCCATCATCGTGCTGGGCGACATTGGACGGTCCCCAAGGATGCTGTACCACACCCAGAGCTTCCTGTCTCACGGCTACACGACCTACATCGTCGCATACAGAGGTACGCCCCCGCAAGCGCCTCCGCCGACGATTAGCTGACACGTGATGAGCACGCGTCCACCCAGGGTCAACACCACCGAAAGAGATCCTGGAAAGTCCTCATGTGCGCTTCGTGTACCTCCCGACTCCTCTGGCGTTTGTCAGTCGCCTCCCGAAGCCTCTCTTCCTCGCCCTCTCGCCGTTCAAAGTCGTCCTCGCCGCCGTGTCGCTCTTTTGGGCTCTCACTATCGGCATCGACTTGGCTCCGGCCTACTTCCTGGTGCAGGTGCGCTTCTGCCATTTACGTGCGACAAGTGAGACTTGTAAATTAGGCTGACCCCCACGTGCGCGGATGCAGAACCCACCAGCGATCCCAACCCTCCCCGTCGTCAAAATTGCTGGCGTGCTTCGCGGCAGCAAGCTCATAGTTGACTGGCACAACACTGGATACTCTGTGCTTGCTCTGCGGCTAGGTGCAAACCACCCAATCGTCAAACTCGCTCGAGGGTCCGTCGAAACCCGATCTCGTGGTTGAACTCTTCTGATGACGTGTGATTACAGGATCGAAACATTCTTCGGAAGAGTAGCACATGCCCACCTCTGTGTCACGTCAGCCATGAAAGACGCTCTGATCAAGGATGCCGATCTGAAGTACGCGGCTTCCTCACCTCCCATGTTGGCTACCCACTGTACTTACCGGACCTCCTGCTCAGAGGTCGAGCAGTGGTCTTTCACGATCGGCCACCCGCACATTTCAAAAATTTGTCAGTGGAAGACCGCCACAGCGTACGTCGCATCTTGCAAGGTTCAAGATCGCAACCGCCCGACTTAACACTGACGTGGCCCACCACACAGTTCTTCTCCACCCTTTCCATACTTCAAAGCCCCTCTCTGTCCAAATTCCTCCCACCAACCACAAAATCCAAAACACCCTTCACGACGTCATCCTCACTCCGAGACGACCGACCTGCTCTTCTCCTCTCCGCGACATCATGGACCGCCGACGAGGACTTCTCGGTCCTGTTGCGCGCGCTGTCGCTTTACGACGCTGCGGCCAACTCGTCCAGAACGCTCAATCCGAGCAACCCTCTGCCAAAGGTCTTGGTGGTTATCACGGGAAAGGGCGCTGGAAAAGCAGACTTCGAGAGGGAGGTGGAGGTGCTCGAGAAGAGCTGGAAGTGGGTCCGCGTTAGGACGGCGTGGTTGGCTATCGGAGATTACCCGAAGCTGTTGGGTGAGTCTCTCTCACAAAAAACAAGCTTGAGTCCCTTTCTCAACCTTTTCGATAGGCTCGGCGGATCTGGGAATCTCGCTTCACACGAGCACGTCGGGAGCCGATCTGCCGATGAAGGTCGTCGACATGTTTGGGTGTGGGCTTCCAGTCTGCGCATTGGACTTTGCTTGGCGAGTCACTTGTTCGAGTACTAGATTACAGCACTGTCTGACGCCTTTCTTGACAGTATCAACGAGTTGGTTGTGGACGGTGCAAACGGGAGGGTATTCAAGACTGCTGAGCAGCTGTCGGAACAGCTCGTGGTAGGTCACTTTCGTTTCTCCTCCGGTGCGTTGCCTAAGACAATCTGCTCTCCTCCAGGATTTGCTGCAAGATTTTACGGCAGAGTTTTCGGAGCTGGAGAGGCTGAGAAAAGGAATCAAAGGGGCACGATATGGCTCGACGGGTGAGGATCGGTGGGGCACGTGGCAGGAGAATTGGGATCGTGTCGTTCTGCCCTTGGTTTCGAAATGAGAACGTTTTGATAGCCTCGGATAGTCCGGACTTGTATTTGAAGTTCGTTGCTGAAGAATGTCTGCAACATTCAAGGCACGCGACTCATAGCCCGGGACGCCGGCCGCGCGTGAGTTTCGCTCGTGTGCGCGCGCGCCGGTTGCGGGTTTGCGGCTTGCTCTCCGACTATCATCTCTAAAGCATTCAACCTCGACTTTGTGACATCTCAGCTGGTGCACTTGGTCACCTTTTGGCACGATGAGCGCGCCTGGCGCCCTTCGAACAGCTCGAGCAATCGCCCGCACTCGCCCCAGCTCTTTCCTCCCATCAAGCGTTCACGCCGCTCCAACACCTCAACCATCGACCTCGAGAATTCCTCAACCTCCAACACCTCCGACTCGCCACCTTTCTCGATCCCTCTCCTCCACGCCCGTCCCGAATGCGGCGAAGAAGCGCCGGCCGGTCTTTGATGCACGGAAGACGGTGCTCACAGATGCGAGTGGCCAGCGGTACCCCGTACCGACGATGGAATACTACAGGGACGATGTTGAAGCCGATGAAGCTCTCGAGACCCTTAGATCGGAGTGCGTAGACTGGCATTCGCCGGCTGGGTGGATGCATATGCTCACGCTCGCTCAACTTGGTTCCTCGCAGTCGAGTGACTCTCTGGCCATGTTGGACGACAAGATCAGATCCATATGCACAAGTGGGCGTAAAGGCCCTTACGACGAGTGGGAACGACCTCGCTGCAGTAGGCATAGCGGACGGCTCCGGCAGCGTCTTGAGTACGTGGTTCGTATCGTTCCAGCTGAAGAGCCTCAGCTGACTCGATGTTATGCCAAAGTTCTCCATTTATCAGCCATGAAAAGTACAGTCGTTCGTTGTCTGGAGCGAGGTCTATTCCTTCCTGCTGAGCACTCGTCTTTTGCAGAAATTCCAGCGGTGTTCAAGGCACTAGTAGAGGACCACACCATCATCAAACAGATAAATGGTGTCAACAGTAAGCTGGTTTTTTGTGGGAAATTAGTCGTGCTCATTTCGATCCTTGTAGTGTTCTTAACACTCTGTAGAAGGGAGCACCCAGGACTCGACGGGGATCAACTTCGCCCTGCCAAGTTCCTCGACCTCAGGACCTTATCAGGAGAACTCCTACCTGAGCCTTTCGGAACCAGATCTCAGCAGGATATCTCTAATGGAACGTACATGGAGGATCTGGTTCGCCATCTGCTTCCGGTCGACTGGACGGCTCCCAACGCCGGCCAAAACGATTGGGAGGCTACCCAGGAGTACTCGGTTTGGATGAAGAAGTGTGAGCACGCCTGACAGCTCCCATACCAATCTAGTCTGAAAGCTAACATAACGTTGTTTGAACAGTCGCGTATGATGCTACGTGGCTGTTGCATCTTGCGTCCGACCGCATGCTGGACCTCATCGAGGAGGAGCGAGCTAAGTGGGTCAAGGAGATTGGTTCAGCCGCACATCACGAGATAGAGGATCTTATAGATAGACACATATATACCGCCAATTAGCTTGCTAGAACGAGCTTTCGTTCTAATCCTTGAGATGACGTGTCTTCAAAAGCGGTTGTGGTTGCCGTCACATATAAGGAACTTTTGCAAGAGAATTATGTATCAATTTTCTTGATGGTGTATTCATCTGGCCGTTCGCTCTTCCGTTTGCCCTGCTATTCGATTTTCGGGCATGACTAAACTTGCTGCAACACTTCCCTGCGTTTCCGTTCTCGCCCTCGGACTACACATTGCGCCTCGACTGAAAACACTGTACTGCAGCTTCCTTCTTCCTTCCACTTCCTGCGAGTTGGCATTCAAAGCTTCTCCACATTGTCAAGAGTGAGAGACGGGAATGCTTCGCCTTCTATTGGCGCTCACATTCCATCGCCTCCCCCAAAATTTCGTGTCAAGGTTTCGAGAAGCATGGAGGTATAAGAGGCTATATTGTACAGGGTATCGAGTGCGAAATGGCGATGATCCTACTATGCCTTGACCGCCTTGCCTGCCGCCGCCACGGAGGCCTCGTTCTCCTTGTACCACTGCAGAGAAAGACAACCTCAGAATTTGTTCGACAAGAAGTTTTGAGCGGTCACGTACAGCAACACCCCTCTTGATGCCCTCCTGGAGACCGACGATGGGCTCGTATCCGAGCACGCGTCTCGCCTAGGGGTCCAAAGAACGATCAGTTACCCAAACCACCCGAAGAAAGAGCTAGCAAGCGCACCTTTTCGATGTTGTAATAACGGTGCACGGTAGAGTACATGACCTTACCCCTCGTCAAGTTTGGTGGCGGGCGTCCCAAAGCCCACGTGGCGGTTTCACCGACCGAAGCGATGGCCAAGCCGACGTCCACAGGGAGCTTGACGGTAAACTTTGGCACGTAGCCGTTGTACTCTGCCCAAATCGCCCGACCAAAGTCCCAGAAACCGATGGGCTCGCCGTTGGTGATGAAGAAGGCCTGGCCGGCGACGGCGTACTCCTCCGGGTGTGCGGCTCCGGGGTAGAACTGGTCGTAGCGTGTTCTGGCGGCCAAGAGGGGAGCGTCGGGAGTGGTGTTGTTGATGAACTCGGGGTTGAGGGATTTCTCCTTCTCGAGGAGGCTCTCCGGGCGGAACTCGGAGGTGGGGAGCTTGCGGCGGGGGAGGTCCGCGTCGACGCCGGAGATGCGGGTGTCGAGGCTGGAGAACGGAACCTTCTCTTCCAGACGCTCGGCAGCGACGAGGTGGGCGTGAACGACGTTGTCGACGTAGGTCCAGTCGAACAGGTTGGTGTTGCTGCCGATTTGGAAGCCCGCCTTGCCCGACTTGAGGACGTCGATGAATCCAGGAAGCGCTTGTCGGTCGCCGGGGCTGCAGATTCCAAGTCAGGTTCTGTTTCGTACGACTGATGAACCGAAGACCGTTACCCAAAGATCCCAGCAGGACGGAGGGCGACGGTGAGGAGACCGCCCTTGCCGTTGGCCTCGAGGACGATCGTCTCCGCCTTGGCCTGCCGCGTTGGAACACGCTCGGGTCAGCTCCTTCTGCTGACATCAGCACCAATCGATACAGTTACACACCTTTGTGACGTTGTAAGGGTCGAGGCCCTCAGTGGGGAAGGGCATGCGCTCGTCGACGTTGATGAGGTCGCGTCCGTTGTACACGGTTCCCGCGCTGCTGGTGAAGACGAGGTGCTTGACGCCCTCCTGGACGCAGGCGTCGACGACGGTCTGGGTGCCGACGACGTTGACCTTTTCGCAGACGTCGGCGCCGCTGCCGGTCCACGGGCTCGCGGTGTGGAACACGGTGGTCGCGCCGCTGGCCTTGATCGCGGCGGCGAGGTCGGGGAGGGAGGTGAGGTCGGCTGAGTGGAAGGTCCAGTGGGACGATTTCGACGGGAAGTGGCGCTGGACGATGTCGAGCGAGGCGACGGGGGCGCCGGGGTACCGCGCGATGAGGGCCAGGACCATGTTGTGCCCGAGGAAGCCTTCGCCTGTGCGCGCCGCAAACGGGTCAGCCACCGTGTGAGTGCAATTGTGATGTAGTGAGTTGTGCTTGCCTCCAATCACGAGGTACGACGCCATGCTGTGCGGAGAGTGAGCGGGCGGAGGTGAGCGTCGGAGGCTGAGGGAGCGCGCGCGCGCACAGACGTGAAGTTGCGAGCAACTCGCGAGCGCAACCGGCGAACGCGGGTCTGCTTGACCGAGTGCTGCCGAGTGGTGTCTGTGTTGAGTTTTACTGTGATTAAATCACATAATGATCGTAACAATCCTCGCTAGACCACTACCAACGAGAACACGTCACGAAAAAACAGCCAACTCCGCGGACCAATGCGTCCAAGTTTGGCGGAGGAGCTCGACCTCCGACGTTGGCCTCCCGCGCGCACTGTATGCTCCGGACGGTCGCCTCGAAAGTGCTCCAATCGATCTCGACAATGTCACGCAAAACATCTGGCACGATCCCTCAGCCGACGCTCACGCCGCCCGTCCACCGAGGGATGGCGGAGCTCGATCGCAGTCTTTTCGCCGTCCAGGTGCCGCTCGTCGCTGCCGTCGTCCCGGCGCCGTTGACGACAGAGATCGCGCGTGGTGACCTCAAAGAGTATGTACAGCTGCTCCTCCAACCCACGACTTGCCCCAAGTCGAGCTGACACACGCCACTGTCAAGCTACCTCCTCCGAGTCGACAGGACTGGCCATGTCGCCCATGACCCTTCATCCGCCGATCTTCGACGCATTGTGCTTCGTATTTCCGACAAATGTAAGCTCCATTCATCTTCTCGCTCGCTGATTGGGTAGGTTGACGTGACTTGTTGCAGCGCTGCTTCCTACGGAGCTCGTCGACGCCTTGGCACAGCAAGGCGTGACCTTCACCGACCACACTCTCGACATCGGCTACGATTACTGGACTGCGGGTGCATATTTTAGCCTTTGTTTTCAGACCATAGCTGACTTTCGTGCCGCAACAGACCAAGTCCTCCAAGCCGTTCTGCCAGAGGAGCTGCTCGACGAATCACCTACGTCGTACACTCAAGTCGGACACATTGGTCAGTGATCAGCTTCGATTGACTCACATGGAAGTCATCTCACATTCAATCTCATCAGCCCACCTCAACCTTCGTGACGAGTACCTCCCTCACAGACACCTGATCGGACGTGTCATCCTCGACGTGCGTCTGCTCTCCTCGCCACGTCAGGCTCTTTCACATGTGCTGATCCCAATCTCAACCTTCAGAAAAACAAGAGTCTTCGTACCGTTGTGAACAAGCTCGACACGATCGACAACACGTTCCGGAATTTCAAGATGGAGGTCCTCGCCGGAGACGACGACTTTGTCGTCAACACCGTGAGCTTCATCATGTTAAGGGTTGTTCTCCCCAATCTTCCTGACAAACTGTCCACCCAGTCCGAAGAAGGATGTTCCTTCACTTTCGACTTCTCCAAAGTCTACTGGAACTCCCGCCTCCAAACGGAGCACGCCCGCCTCGTCGAATCCTTCTCGCCAAAGGACGTCGTCGTCGACGCCTTCGCCGGCGTCGGACCGTTCGCGATCCCAGCTGGAAAGAAAGGGTGTGGAGTCATGGCTAGCGACCTCAACCCTGCTAGTGCTGCTTCGTTGGCCGAGAACGCGAAGAACAACAAGGTGCGTCGTCTTCCGCTATCCTGGGCTTCGGCTGCGACTGATCTCCTTCTGCTTGATTCCAAGGTGGAAGCAACCGTCCGCACAGCAAACGAAGACGCTCGAGCATACATTCGCCAATCCGTCCTCGACGTTTGGAACCAGCCGTTCCCGCCTTACGAGCCCCCAATGTCGGCCAAAGCACGCGGCAAGCTCGCTCACGAAGCCGCGAAAGCCAAGGCCGCTGGACTTCCACCACCATCAGCACCGGAAACGACCAAGGACCCAGACCGTCGACTCGTCAACCACTTTGTGATGAACCTCCCTGCGAGCGCGATCGAGTTCTTGGATGCGTTCAAGGGGTTGTACTCGGAGTTGTACAAACTCGAGGGAGCTCGAGAGGCTGTTGAGGCGTCGAGTTTGCCGATGGTACATTGCTATTGCTTCACCAAGGATGTCGAGCATGCCGAGGAGGATATTCTTGAGGTTCGTCCACACTTCCTTCCGTCCCTTCACGCGAGAATGTTGGCTGACGTGGTTGGTGCTTTGTTCGCAGCGAGCTACCCAGGCGCTCGGGATGCCTGTCACCACTTCTACAAAGGACTACAACCTTCGCTTCGTTCGTGACGTTGCACCGAAGAAGGAGATGTATTGCCTAGAGTTCAGGCTTTCGCCCGAGATGGTGGCATGAGGAGGTAGGCACGTACGTGCGGGTGAAGGTGGTCGAGGATCTCGAGTGTATTGTGTTTTGTTTTGATCACCCTTTCTCCCTGCCCTGCCCGCGCTGCGTGATTGAAAGTTTTCTGTCGAGCTAAACGTGGCGTCCGCTCTCTTTCATCAGGCTCAGCGTTTCATCAATGACGCAAAACGCTTGGTATTAACGGCAGGTGGGTGTACTCGAAGCATTACTACAAGACAATAATTGGCAAAGCGAGGATCAAATCAAAGGCGGACAAGTGAGTGATGGGGGTGGTATCTCAGTTTACTCCTCAAAGGTGACGTTCTCCATACCCTCGCCCTTGCGGAACTTGGCGTGGAACTGGTACTTCTTCTCAGGGACGTTCTTGCCGTTTCCAGGTCCGAACTGGTCGGGCTTGGCGTTGAGACGGATGCGGACCGACTCGTGGAAGATGGGGTTGCTCTGGAGGACGCGGCCGAAGCCAAGGTTGGGCCTGTTGCAAGTGAAACTCAATGAAGGAAGCGGTCGGAAAATAATGGAAGCTGCGACTGACAAGAACGAGTAGCGGCGTCGGTTCTCGGTCGAAGTGCCGATGATTTTGAGCGTGGGGAAGATTTCGAGGATCCACCAGCCGAACGTGCGGGAGCGCTGCACGAACCTGTGACCCAATCCCATGAACCAGCCCTTGACGAAGAGGATGAGTCAGCTCTATAAATCTCAGTGGACCAGTGGAAATTATGAGAGGAACGTACCTTGAAGCCAGGCTGGTCCTGAATCCTGAAGCTCAACGAATCGCCCCTTGGCGCGACGGCCTCGAGGTTCATGTAATCGTTCTTCCTCGACGCGAACTGGATGAGGCCGACGATGTCCAAGCCAAGTCCATGAGGGTCGAGCTCGGTGGAAGCGTACTGCTGGAGCAAAGGGTCCTTCGAGTCGATCTTGCCCTGGACGAGAACGTTGAACTCGGAGTTGCCGCCGTAAAGTGGAGAATCGCGGACAGCTTGGGCGTCGACCTGAATGCCGGCGACCATCGCCTCGCGGAAGAGCCAGCGAAGAGGGATGTGGCTGAGACGAGGCGTGGTGTCGCCATCGTAGGGAAAGTTGCCTCCTCCGACGTCGGAATGCGCGCCGGCGAACCACACCTCGCGGACGTTGGTGGGCGTGTTGACGTGTCCTCCGTCGTCGACATCCTTGTGGCCGTCCTCATCAGGCGGGTGCATCCAGAACTGCGGGGAGAAGCGAGCGCGGCGCTCGTCGAGACTCAACGCCTGACGGAAGATCTCGATCTGCAGGAAAGCGAGGCACAACGTCAGCTCACAACGTGCCCGAGACGAAAAACGAAAACAGCGAGGGGCCCACACCTGGCGGGTTCCAGCTGTATACAAGATGTAGAGCCAGCGTCAGTGCCACATTATAGCTGTATCAGTGTAAATGATGGGCGCACTGGCGAAAGGAAGGGTCCTGGAGAAGACATAACAATGGTACACGTGTCAAGACGACGGCCCAGGCACGGACGAGCAGATCCAACGAACCTGG
Organism: Pseudohyphozyma bogoriensis; assembly: GCA_024364755.1. Lineage (NCBI taxonomy): Eukaryota > Fungi > Basidiomycota > Microbotryomycetes > Chrysozymaceae > Pseudohyphozyma > Pseudohyphozyma bogoriensis. The sequence continues at coordinate 491,026 of JALBUQ010000001.1, forward strand.
GGTAGATGGCACCAACGGAGGCAACAGTATCCCTGTATTGATGGAGAACGTGAATAAGTCTCTTTTCAAAGCGACAACAGGTCAACTGAGGATCACGAACCAAACACCGACGAAGCGGACGTGGACGTCGCGCGAGTAGCACTTCTTGAACCCCTGCGCGATGGTCTCACCACCGCCGAGCTCCTTGCCTTGCTTGTGAGCGTAGATGTCGTAGGCGACCGAGACGGTCTGCTCGTTGCCGGGCGGGAGCAAGCCGACTTCCTGGAGCATGCCCGCGAGGGCTCGGGCGGTGTGCGCTCCGCGGGAGAATCCGAAGAGGAAGATCTTGTCACCAGGCTCGTAGTAGCTGTGGCGACGGGCAAATGGTAAGAAATTTGCCAATGCGAGTCGGAAGGGCGGAGACTTGCTTGCAGAGGAAGCTGTACGCGTCCTGGACGTGCTGGCCGAGGTCCCAGGCGACGGCTGAGTCGGCGAGCTGACTGACCTTGCTGACCATTCCGCTTGGGGTCCACGATGGCGAGTAGCTGGATCACGACGAACGCCGAGATGGCTCCGAGTCAGCGCGTCGAGTCCTTGTACGCCGTTCGGCGCTGTTGAGAGGAGCTGGAAAGCCGAGTGAAGGGGAGGACAACGACAGCGAGAGAGCTCACGTTCCGATGCCAGACTAGACAAGTATAGAAGTTTGGAGTAGTCAGGATCTTTCTTCGAGTGAATTGAACGAAGCGAGCGGTCGCACCTGGTAGTAGCAAAGCTGCTTCTTGGGGTCCTCCGAGAGGAGACTGAACAGCTCGGGCAAGTTCGTCAACTGTGCAGAAAGTTGGAGCATCAAGTAGAGCAAAAATATGGAGCGTCAGAGGGAACGCACGCTCGGATCGAAGGTGTTGGTCGTCCCGTCCAGGAGGAGGACGAGGTTCCTCGGGTTCGTCGACTTGAACTCGGCGTCGTTGCGGGCGTACGGACGACGCCTGACCGTAGTCGAGTTCGAAGCAGCCGCGCTCATCTCTGCGGTTGATCGTGCACGAAAAAGTATAGAGAGTTGTGAGCGGAGGAAGGTGGACGTCGAAGGCAGAGAGTGGCGAAAGCAGTCGCCCCTCAGCTGACTTCGGCGCGCCCCAAGGCTCGGAGGCACGCCCCAAGACTCCGGCGCACGAATAAGGTTTGCTCGCGTACTTCTCGCGATTCTGCCAAATGCGACCTCGGACACACGCCATGACTTGTCACACTATTCTCGCACGACCGAGCACGTACTCCTAGGGGAGGCGTCAACCGACCACGGCACTCTTACTCGCTTTACCCTGTACGACGTGTCTGCACAGCCTCTTTTACCACTCGAGTCCGCTCGCGTTGGGACGGTCGAGGTCCCTCTTAACCTCGCGCGACAGGCACGCAAATGAAACGAATTGAACAGGTAAATCTGGTGTCAACAATCAGGGTGTACGAAAGAGGAACAACTGCGAAATCCGGCCACGAAACGGTGCTCCTCCGCCTCCGTCAGAACCTGCGGACCATGGCAACGTCAGGACGAACGTCTATTTCCGCAAACAAAAGAAGGAACTGCTTACAAGCAAAAAAAGAAAACACTCAAAGCGACGGCCATCCTCAATCCGAATCCTCCATCTCACTCCTCTCGCTCCTGGACCCCCTCAAGCGCTCCACCGTCGCCGCGACCTTCGCCGCCCCCTCTGCGTCCTCCAAATCCGACTCGAGCTCCAGCTCGTACACTTTTCTCTTGGAGGGGTTAGTAGCAGCCTGAGACTTGGCTTTGCCTTTCCCCTTGGACTGAGCCTTGGAAGTTGACGCGGCAGGGTTCGACGACGTGGACGCATCCTTCGACTTGGAGCGCGACGAGGGCTTCTTCTTTGGCGGAGGCGCGGCAGAGTGATCCGAGTCGTCGTCTTCGTCGTCCGAGTCGCTGCTTCCGAGACGGCGGCCACCCTTGAGCTTCTTCTCCTCCGCCTTCCTCGCCTTTTCCTCCGCCCTGACCTGTCTTTTCTCCTCACGCTCGACAGCCTTGAGCGCCGTCTCGACCTTCTTCTGCGCGCGAAGAGCCTTGAGCTCAAGCCTGTCGATGTCGTTCCTCTTCTCCTGGGCTTCGCGCTTCTTGACGTCGCGGAGTGTCGTGACATTCGATGGTGCCGGCGTCGACGCCCCTCGCTTCGCAGCCTTCTTCTTCTTCTTCGTCGTCGTCGTCGTCGCAGGCTGAAGCTTCCTCTTCTTGGTGCCCTTCTCGACAGGTGGTGGTGACTCGTCGTCGGAATCGTTGATCACGATCACGGCGTCCTTCCTCTCCTCGACGGCGGTCCTCCTCTCAATCGCCTCCAAGCGCTTCGCCCTCTCGGCGTCGACGTCGCCCTCGTGCTCATCCCGAGCTCGCCGCGAGCTCCCACTCGTACTTTGAAGACTCCTCCCTCCTCCCCCGCTCTTGGCCGCCCTCTGCTCTCTGCGCCTCCTCTCCTTCGACGTCTCGCGGTCCAAGTCGTCGCTGTCGTACGCGCTCTCCTCATCCTCGTCCTCGTCCAGCTCGTCCTCCTCCTCTTCGTCCGAATCGGGTCGAGTACGAGCGTAGGACTTTCTCTTTTCCGCCGCGTAGTTCATCGCCTCTCTTGCTCCCGTGGATCGAGCGCTCCTCCTGGACAACAGAGCGGATGATGAGCTCGCGACGCCCTCTACCTACACTCGGTCGCCCAATAGCCCAGAAAGGATATCCAAACTCACCCAAAAGTCGACATGTCCTCGTCCGAGTCGAGCACGTTGCCCCCCGAGTCTGGGAACGCGTTCTGGCGCTGGACGCGGCCTCCGGGCTTGACCTTGCCCTGACGGTCGAACGGCACGACCGGCTTCTTCACGGCTGAACTAATGTAGCCTGCCTTGGGCATCGCAGCTCGACTTGTCGCTCGTGCGAGTGTTGTCTCGAGATGTTCTTGGTGCGAGCTGAGGGTGAGGGCAGGAGGCCAAGGTGCGCGTACAGCGAGCGGCAGCGCTGCAGGCCGTCGCTGTGGGGCCCGCGGTCCAAGCTCGAGCCCACCTTTTGCATATATTCCAATCTCTCTCTCCTTTTGTTGATTAGGATGCATCAAATTGTTTCTCATTATTTCACCCCCAATCTTAGAAAAGGTTGTCTACAACTGGGAAGGCTCTATCCCACGTTTGCTTAATCCTGCTTGACCTTCTTCGTCGCGCTCGCGAACACGTTGTTGATGAGCTTGAACGCCTCGTCGAGCACGATGACGGGAAGCGAGATGAGGATGACCGCCTTCCACTCGTCCCAGTTCAAAGGCGTGATCACGAAGAGCGTCTGCGAGGCAAGGGAAACCAGAAATGAGCAACGTGGCGAGGCAAGGTGTGGCAGGAAAACGAAAGCTCACGGAGAAGAAGGGCACGTAGAGGATCATGAAGTGCAACGACATGCTAAGAGCGATCGCAGACACCAAGTACATGTTCTTCCAGGGCGGGAGCGTGAACAAACTGTCGTTCTCGGCGAGCGAGTTGAGAGCCTACGAAACAGTGCGATGTCAGCTCAAGAACAAAGCGAGAAAAGTCAATAGAAAGGGAAGAACGCACGTTGAACATCTCGATAACGACAAGAACCGAAAGCGACATGGTCGTCGCACGCTTGGAAGCCTCGTTGACGAACATCTGGCAGCCAATCTCAGGGAACAGCGAGGAGCACTCGTGGAAGTGGGTCTGATCAAGGCGATCGGTCAGTAATGAATGCGTGGAAAAGAAGCAAAGACTACTCACAAGCTGGTGGTAAGAGATTTGAGGACCGTCGGCGTAGAACATGAACCACCAGGCGTCTGAGGGAGAGGGGTCAGTCATGCTTCGCGATTCGCAACTGGTGAGAACACTCACATCCAAGGATGGTGGCAAATCCAACGTAGGTTCCAATGACCATGTAGCGGAAGAAGAGCCAGCCGGAGATGAGAGGCTCGCGAGCGTTACGAGGAGGGCGGTTCATGATGGCGGTGTCGGCGGGGTTGAATCCGAGGGCCTGGAGGCTCGAGAGTCAGCTCACGCTCCAGGAAAACAGGTTGGAATCAAACTCACAGTGGCAGGAAGTCCGTCGGTAACCAAGTTGACCCAAAGAAGCTGGACGGGGATGAGAGCCTCGGGCATGCCGAGGAGGACGGTCAAGAAGATACTGTGAGAGATGTCATGTGAGAAAGGGCATCGCTCAGAGTAGAGCTTGACAGCTTTGAACGCACCTAACGACTTCTCCAATGTTCGACGAGATGAGGTAACGAATGAACTGCTTGGTGTTCTCGTAGATGGTGCGACCTTCCTCGACGGCGGCCTCGATGCTGGCAAAGTTGTCGTCGGCGAGCACCATGTCACTTGCGAGCTTGGCGACTGTGAAACGAGAAACAATTAGTAAGAGCTATAACTGAAGATGCACGTCTGTTGCTCACCATCGGTTCCGGATCCCATGGCGATTCCAATAGCAGCGCGACGAAGAGCGGGAGCGTCGTTGACACCGTCACCAGTCTGGTGGCAGGAAGCGTTAGCTCGGGAGGGTCAAAGCCAAACAACGTCGATCAAAGGAACGTACCATAGCAACAACAAGACCCTCAGCCTGCAACAGCTCGACGATCTTGAGCTTGTGGCCAGGCTCCGTACGACTGAACAAGCTAGCCCTCAGCACAGCCTGGACCTTCTCAGCCTCAGGCAGCTCATCGAACTCGCGACCGGTGTAGCTCTTGCCCTCGAGATCCTCCTTCTCGCCGAAGACTCCGATCTGTCTACAGATCGTCTCGGCGGTGTTCTTGTTGTCTCCAGTAATGACGACGACGCGAATACCGGCGGAGCGACACTTGGCGATGGCACCCTTGACCTCGGGACGAGGAGGGTCAAGCATACCGACGAGGCCGACGAAGGTCATGTTCTGCTCAAACTTGATGTACTGAGCCGACGATTCGGTCTTGTAATGCTCGGCGTCGGGGTCGACGTCGTCAACGACGGCGAGGGCGAGGGTACGAAGACCAAGACGGCCGTAGGCGAGAACCTTCTCGTTGAGCTCTTGGCGGAGGGTAGGAGTGAGGGGAGTTTTGGCGTTGCCGGAGGTGACGAACGTGCAGCGGTCGAGAACCGACTCGGGCGCACCCTTGACGAAGAGCGATGCGGTCGAGGCGTCCTTGGATCGAGCGAGAACCGACATCGATTTCCGGTCGCGCGAGAACTCGAAAGTGAGGAGGCGGGTGTACTGGGATTCGAGGAAGTCGTTGACGGCGGTGACGCGGGCAGCAGGAGGAAGCACAGCCAAGGAGGTGTTGAAGGCCACGTTGGGGGTCTGGATCTTCTCGACGAGGACCTTGAGCGCGGCCTCGGTGGGCTCACCGATGTTGCTGTACACACCAGACTCCTGATGGGAAGCAAAACGTCAGCCATCGGGACGAAAAGGTTGGAAAGCGAAACGCACCTCGTTGTACGAGATCTTGGCGTCGTTGCAGATAGCGGAGATGGCCGCCAGACGAGAGACGGAAGGAGCGGTGAGGACGTGTTGGTCGACAAGAGCGCCATCGGACGAGCTGTAGAAAATAGCGAAGTTTGAGAAAAAGTGCATCCGCCACGTCATCGCGCCGATCAACTCACAGGATGGTTCCACTGGGCGCGAAAGTAGTTCCCTCGACCTTGAACTCCTGAGTCTCTCCACCGTTGATGACGAGGAACTGTAGATGCATGCTAGTGAGCAGCTTTCAAAACCGTCAAGAGAAAAGCGAGCGCACCCTAGCAGCGCTCATCTGGTTGGTAGTAAGAGTGCCAGTTTTGTCGGAGCAGATGACGTTGGTGCAGCCCAATGTCTCAACAGAGGGCAAGGAGCGGACGATAGCGTTCTTCTTGGCCATCTTTTTGGTGCCGAGAGCGAGACAGGTGGTGATGACGACGGGCAGGCCTTCGGGGATGGCGGCGACGGCGAGCGCGACGGCAATCTGTAGACACCAGCCATGAGCTGAGAAACATTTTCAAAGGAAAAAGAATAAACCGCTCACCTTGAAGTAATAAATAGCTCCTTTGGCGATGCTACCGTGCGTCGGGTCGGAAAAGTTGCGAACGTTGACGACCCAGACGAGGATACAGATGACGGTGATGACCTTCGCCAACTGATCTCCGAATTCGTCGACCTTCTGTTTGAGGGGAGTCTTCTCCTGAATCTGCTCGGTGATGGAGGTGTGGATGTCTCCGATAGCGGCTGCACAACGCGCTTCGTCAGCACCCCTCAAACGTATAATAACCAAGCAGATGCGCTCACTGTTGGTTCCGGTGTGAGTAACAACAGCCTTCGCACTACCGTTGACGACGGTGGTTCCCTGCATCAAGAACATGTCAGCTACCTTTCCACCTCAAAAAACGCGCGCCAGCTCAGCAACTCACCGAGAAGAGCATGTTGACCATATCCTGCTTGACGGCGTTGACGTCCTTGACGACGGTGACGACTTTACTAACGCTCTGACTCTCTCCAGTGAGAAGAGCCTGGTCGATGGTGAAGCTGGCGGACGAGATGGAGAGCAGGCGAGCGTCGGCAGGAACCTTGTCTCCGACGGAAACGGTGATGATGTCTCCGGGCACGATCTCGGACGCGTGGACCTTGAGAGATCGGCCATCGCGGGTGACCTTGGCCTCATCAGGAGAGTACTCCATCAAAGCCTACAGACGATGAGAATTGTGATCAGCTCTCCAGTCCACGCCTACGCCACTGCCCAGGAGCCGCGCACCTCGATGGCTTTCTCAGCGTTCGACTCTTGAACCTGAAGCAAGCAGCAGCGTCGTTAGCCGCCATTCCTCTCAGCACGTTACATGGAAGGGAAACTCACAACTCCAACCACCGCGTTCGCAATCAAAATCAAGAGAATCACGATCGGCTCGACGTACGCCGTCGCCTTGTCTTCTCCATCCTCCAAGAACGCGAGAACGAACGAGATGCCGGCAGAAACGAGGAGGATGATGACGAGCTGGTCCTTGAACTGCTCGAGGATGAGCTCCCAGAGAGGTGTGCCCTCTGATTCCGGCAGGACTGGGAGGCGTCGCGAGGGACAGGCACGTCGTCAGCGAGCGATTCGTCAGCTCTCCGCCCGTTGCACGTCCTCCCTCCCTCTGTGATGCTAAAACTCACCATTCTCGCCGTGCAACTCGCGACTCTGCAAGACCTGAGCCGACGACAAGCCCTTGTCGGCGGTGACGGCGTGCTGCTTGAGGAGCGCCTCAGGCGCGAGGGTGTGGACGGGGCCCGAGGTCGAGCTCGTCGCTGCTGGCGCCTTGGTCGACGACATTTTATTGATGAGAGTTTTGCTGGCCGAGCGACAACTCTGTGCAACGGAGGCTGGCGGCTGCTTCCGATAAGCAAGGGAGGCGCGAGAGCAAAAGAGGAGACGTGGAGCAGATTCTCGGCCGCCCGTTTGGGAGGACGGGCGTTCCTCGGAGTTTGACCGCGTGCCGTTCAGGGTCCGACACGTTTACTCTCTTTTCATGTTTGCTTTGAGCTCATCAATATCTTGAGCTTTCGGCGCTCGGGTTGATGCTCCTCCTGTGGGAAACTGTGCGCGAAAGCCAGAGCAGAAAGCGGAAACCTAAGCCGTCGGAGCGCAAAGACCACACCACCGGCCCGTAGACGCGCCAATCCAGCAGCACTTCCCCTCGAAGCCAGCCCTGATCTCTACACCCTGCCCTGCCCTGCACGCCGGGCCCCCAACCACCTGCATGCCCTTCTTCCCCCGCTCCGCTAGACCGTGTTTTTGTGTGTGTAGAGCCCATTGCAATCCATAACAAAGGTGCGAAGAAAACAGTCGAAGCCAGCCAAAAGAAGTGTAGTACAGGTGTTTACTTCTTCTTAGACACACCGACGGTCTTTCCACGACGACCAGTGGTCTTGGTGTGCTGACCACGCACACGGAGACCCCAGTAGGTACGGAGACCACTGTGGCGAGCGAGGTTAGCCTTGCGCGTGCCAGAGCCTGAGCGTAGGGGACTTGCCGGTGAAGACGGATCTTCTTCAAACGCTCCAAATCCTCACGCATCTATTGGGCGGCAATGCGAGTAGCGCGGGAGAGGCGAGGCGGAAGAAAATTGGGTGCGAAGGGGCGAGTGAGAATAGGGGGAAGGTGACAGGTCGAGATCGAACGGAGGAAGGTGGAAGAGATCGGAAAAGCAGCAGCAACAACAGTCAGCACTCTCCCCTTGCCATCACCTTCCACCAATTCCCCGGTCCTCCTCGCGCGACCCAAGAATGTGTGCTCACCTTGCTGTCAAGCTGGTTGGACAAGAGCTGGCCGTACTTGCCGTCGATCCAGTCCTACAAACGCAACGACCTGCATCAGCCAACACTTCTCGACCTGCGCCACCAATCCGAAGGCTCACCTTCTGCCTGTTAAGGAACCAGTTGGGGATCTTGAACTGGGTAGGGTTCTGGATGATGGTGACGATACGCTCGAGCTCATCGGGGTTGAGCTCTCCGGCACTGCAGCAACAACACCAAACGCAATCAGCACTCCGCCCTCTGTCCATCCTTTTGCACCGTGCTGAGCCATCCCTCCTCCCATACGTCCTCCGTCGCGCGCACCCGCCCTCGTCCCGCAATCGCACCTCACACCTTCAAACTTCTCGCCCAGCATTTCCTCCTCGCCACCACTCGCCATCATTGCCTCCACCCTCGCCCTATTCCTTCAGCGACCCCTCCTCTTCATATCCAACCCTTGCAGTCCTTCACAGAGCGTCGATTTACCGCTTGTTGAGGTCGACATCGGCCTTCTTGCAGACAATGTTGGCGTAACGACGTCCCACACCCTTGATCTCGGTCAAAGCGAACATGATCTGCACCAATCCCTCCATCAGCAAAGCCCCTCCCTGCCATATCCTCCCAGCCCTCCCAGCAACGCACCTTTCGCTTGCCATCGACGTTGGTGTTCAACAGACGCAAGATGTGCTGGAACTGCTGGTGCTGCTCGGGGACGACGAGAGACACTGCGTTGCGGGTCAATCGGTCAGCATTTCCACTCCCCTTGCACAACTTGATGCAATCTATAGACACACTTTTGGGCGGGGCGTGGAGAAACTCTTCTGCGAAGGCTCTCGCAGCCCCTTCTTCGAGACCCTCTCTCTCTCCCTGAGCCTCGATAGCAGCCAAATGGGTGCTACTCTTTTCACGCGATGACGTGTCCTGGAGAAAAGACCCCCGAGGCAAACCTGTGTTTCCTTTATGTTGCAAAGTACTAAAAGGAGTTTTCCCCCCATGTGCGGCGCGCAAGAGGCAACATGTTACGTCCAAACCACGGGCGTCCTTCCTCTCGCCACATTAACCCGCACTGGGCGAGCACGTCGGGGCAAGCAGAATAATCTGTCAAGAGGGCGCGTATCGCTGTAAAAAGAAAGTCTGTGAACCGTATTTACTGCATCAGATCCTCCAGGAATCGAGGAACAACGCCGTGCTCAGTCGGGAGATCGTTCGCCCGCGCACGAAGTCGTGGCTACGTGGCTCGCGGAGACGCATGGCAAAGCACGTCCTTCCGACAAATGCGGGTACAGGCGATCTCGAAGCACATTTAGAGCGCTTTTACTTCTTCCACGGGGGAGTTGAATAGTCCCTTTACGACGCACTTTGCCTCCGGCCAGCGCTCTCTGAGTTACTGCAACAAGGCCGTCAGGAAGGGCTGTAGATGTTGGCAATAGTGATGTCATTTCTTAGATGTTTTTAAGAACTCTTATCCAGTCCTGTTGTGATAAGGAGATATTCCCGTGCGGGATTGACAGCGGGCGGTTGCTGCATTGACTGGATTCGGCCAATCCGCCGTTTTGCCACGTTGCAGGGGTTTTGTGCGAAGGGTCGCTCCGCTACTTCTCAAAATCCGCCAGCAAACGTGGTATCAAGTCTCAACAAAAACGTGGCGGTATTGGCTGATGGTGGGACGGTGGCGGGGGGTGAGTGCGTCCCGAGTGCGGATGCGGCTGTACAGCGCATCGAGGATGGTGCTGGGGGGGGGGGGGGGGGGGTCACGTCGGCTGAGAGACGGCTGAAGTAGGGGGAGGTGATGGAGCGGCCGTACTCGTTGTAAATTCTGCTCACAATAATTGGTTCTGCACAAGCCACCAGCGTGAGTGTGCCTCGACAAACTCACAGAGTTGAGCGTACCGATCGGATAGCGGACGTTGGCTGTGCTCTCGAGGACGTCCAAACCAACAACATAGTTCGATGCACTCTATCCATGACCGCCACGAGCTTCCCATCGCCTTGACCTCCCAGAAACCTGGCCTCCCAGACATACCCCGCTTCGCCGATTCTCACCTGGTGCTCCACACCTCCAACATGAACGAACGAGTGTGCGAGCTCGTGACCGAGGGCTTGCCAGATCAAGAGGCCGTACAGGGGCGCTCGAGGGTCCAACTCGACAGTGTATTTCTCGAAATTTGCGGCGAGGAGGTGGCTCAGTCGGATCGAACGATCGAGAGACTTTCGAGGCGTGCCTCCGCACTCGTCCGTTCTCAGGTTGACGAGGTCGATCTGAAGGAAGTTGGCCAGCATCGAGTCGAACGCAGAATTGAAAGCAACGAGCTGGTCGGAATTCGGGGCAGGAGCTTGCAGTTCTCCGGCAAAGATGGGATAGTACGACATCCTCAGGTGGTCGTCGTGCACGAGCGCGGTCGCGAACTGCCGTAGGAGCCGCTCGAAATGATGGCTGCTCCCATCCCTGAACGTGAAAACCGACTGCTTGACCTTGATGGTCGGGATCATCGGCATGTTGCCGTGGCAAGTGAGAAGCGACATCGTGCGAGATGTGTGACGTGTCGGACAGAACAGCAGACGGCGTGACTTCCTCGGACTTTGTTGACGACTTTGTTGCTTTGCTTTACGCGAACCGGCGCACGCACGCTCGTCCGAGTCGACGATGAGTGTCTCGACCTGAGTGGATCGACTCTGGTGCCAACAAAATATCATGCAAATCCAGCACCCGGTCTGCATCCAGCCAGACGCCGACCCACTCTCGCCGACCCAAGTGCCATCGCCGCCCTTCTCGCCGTTCACTTCGCCTCGCTCCCTCGCCCACACCTCCGCCAACATTCTCGCCAACCAGAGGAGAGCCGATGAGGGGACACTGAGCTGCGTCAAGCTCGAGCACGACGAGGGCAAGGACCGTGCCGTACGCGCGACCGGCAAGCACCAGGTGCGCAACTCGTCCTCCCAGTCATGCCGTCGCCCCCCCCGGCGTCGTCCGCTTTCTCTTTGAGTCTGATTAGCTGACACTCTATACTGGATTCTTTGCAGCGCACGGCATCCTTGGGCGACGAATCGAGGAAGCGACCCCGCGTCTCCGAAGTGATCGACCTCACAATCAGCGACAGCGAGGACGAGGACGAGGAGAACGTGCCGCCAGCAGCGTCGACTGTGAGTGGGACACCACCAGAACTACATGCACTTAAGAGTACAGACTAAATCATTCGAACCAGTCACAGAGTCGCGTACAGTCGCGTCCCGGAACGTCTTCCCCGACCTCCATTGCCCCGACGGACGCGACCACCCCCCGCGATCCGTTCTCGTCTACCCCGCGCCTCGGTTCACCAGCACCACACGAGCTCTCAGATACCGCAAAGGGGAAGCAAAGGGACGCTGGGGAGCAGCCTGATGAGGAAAGATCGTTGGAAGAGGAAGAGGACGAGGACGAGGACGAGGACGAGGAGGATGCGCGAGCTGTGAGTTCGAGCTGGCTTGTAGCCCCCACGGTCCTCGCGTATTGACGTCCTTTGGCTGCTGTTTTCAGGTCGAGCAAGCTCTTGGCGTGTCGGTCTCGAATCTCAGCCTTCGCGAAGCTCTCACCCCGCTCAGTCGCACAAACGACCCTGCCGTCCCGCACCCTACACCCCCGACCGACTCTCCGACAGACGGCCGTCTCTCCCTCCTTCGCCACAAGAGGACGTCGTTCAAACTAAAAAAGCTCTCCTGGCGCGTCCCGCCGCCTCCACCACCCCTCCCAATGACCCCAGTCCCGCACTACTTCGTCCTCCGGCCGCCAGTCGCGCACTCGCCGACGTTCAAGTTCCCGCCACCTCAGTCCCGAGAAACCACTCCTTTGGGCACTCCGAACGCGCCCGACAACGCGCCCAGCAGCCCTCGTCGCCTCGGTCCAACCCGCTCTGTCACCATCCTCTCCTCCGCCCCCGCCGTCCCCTCCGCGCTCCGCAACAGCTCGCGCGCCGCTTCGTCAGAAGGCCACGACTCGGACACGGAAGAGGAGGACGAGGACGACTGGTGGGATGGGGTGGATCTGTCACCGCTGGAGCGACGCCATACTCCTCGAAATGAGATCAACTTGAGGAAGAACGAGTGGAAGGCGTCGGCGCACCCTCGCCTCTCGATCGTCAGCGGCTACACTCGGGAGGCGGGCTACCCGATGGGTCCTGTCTGGCTGTCGAAGAGGGTCAAATACGAAGGAGAGCTTCTTCCGAACCCTTGGGGCCCGCCGACGACCGAACGAGGTCGAAAGCGAATGGAAGCGTCAGCGCCCAACGTGCTTCCTGGTTCGACGGGTTTCGACTCGTTGAAAGCGAGGCACCCAAGCGAGGAGGACGATACCTAGGAGGAGTCATGTTATATTTTCGCCGTTCCGTTTTCGTATGCAGCGTTACCCTCGTTCTGGTGTTTCCCCTACTCTGTTTTGTTTTGTTTTGTTTTGTTTTGTTTTGTTGCAACCGCTTGACACGTAATCGCCATGTTATGTCAACGTTACTCTTCATCATGTTTTCTCCAAGAGAGCTCCTAATTGAGCAACCCTTGAAAAATCACCTTCATTTCATGGAGAAACTGTCACTTCATGTAACTGCTACAAAAGTCCGTGGAGACAGAGCGACACGCGCCGCAAGCTCACCGACAGGTGTTGAGCTTGCACCACGTCAACGTCGTTCTCTGCGGCGACGCCTGAACGCTGCCAGCCATGAGCTCAGGGCTCGACTCGTACCCGAGCGAGTTCGTGAGCCACCTCCAGCCGTTGATGTTCGTCGCCGGGCTGGGCACGGCAGCCGCTCCCCTGGGCGCACCACCACCTCAGTCCCCGGCACTTCCTCCCGTCCCTCCAGGCGAGCCAGCAGACGCGAATGCGCCGCAGGTTGCATCACCACCGCCACCGCCGGCTCCTCCAGCTCCTACTGCCCCAGCCGACCCGTTCCTCCCGCTGCTCGGCGCGCTTCGAAGGACGCTCGCGCCCAAGAAGGGGTTCAGCATCTGGGACAACTCGCGAGGCGCGACCAACGAGTTTCACGTCGTCCTGGTGGACAAGGTGCGTGATTGGATTCGTGGTACACCGTCACGGGACACGCTGACGCTTAATGTGATGAGCCAGAACGTCCGGTTCCCTCCCCTCAAGGCGCGCCCTCCATCCAACAACCAGCAACCAATGGCGCCCCTGCACTCACCGATATCACCATTGACTCCTACATCGCCACTCTACCCCGACGGAATCATGGCGCCGATTTGGATCCGCAAGCACCGCGAGATGGTCCCGTCCGTGTTCGTGCTCGTGCTTCGGCTGGGCGAGTACACAAACGACGGCCCGCTCGATCTCGGTCGCAAGGAGGAGCAGGAGCGAGCGTGGGACGCCGAGCTGGTTCAGGAAGTGGTGGATCGGAAACGCTCGACAACGGAGCGTGGGATCAAGCTCGCGGTGGTGCTCGTATGCTCGCGTCAACTGCTCGACGATACCTCCCTCGACGCTCGCCTTTCCCTCATCCGGCGCCAATCCGGCCTCGACTCCCGTGCTTCCCTCTTCGTCATCTCCCCCGTTCCTCAAGCGGAAGTCCAGAACTTTGTCCTCAGCTTCAGGTCCGAGCTCTTCCCAGCGGCGTTGGACTATTATCGCGAGCACGGGAGACGCGTCAGGAGGAAACGAGCGCGGCAGGTGCCAAAGGGTCGCTTGAGTGACAAGGGGTGGACGGTGAGGTACGACTACAAGATGGGCGCGTTCTCAGAGATGCGAGGCGAGATAGAAGTTGCTCTCAAGTGCGCCTGGGTTTCCTTTGTGCGTCCGAGTGACAGAGCTTGCTTTGCTGAATGTGCCACCAGGCATTACGAAGACGCATACGAGACTCTGCTGGACATGTTTGCTTCGTCGCATTTGGCACCTCGGACGAAACGGTGGGCGGAAGCGAAGGTCCTTGCTGATTGCTTGACTGTCAAGGTGCGCTGTCGAGCACTCCGGCGGTGACGATCCCTCAGCTGATTATTGAGATTAAATGCGCTAGGTCTGCAAGTGCTATCTCTACCTCAACGAAGCCTCGAGATCCGTCGCCCAGCTCAACCGCCATGTCGCCAGTTTCCGAACGCTGAGCGACACGTGGGGCATCGGCGAGCAGACTTTCGAGTTTTGGAGCTGGCTATCCAAGCAGTGAGTCCTTTAGTTTACTATCTCTTGAAGATAGTGCCTACTGATGGAGATGACTCTCATCAGGTACCGCCTCTTCGCCGACCTCGTCGCCATCGCCATTCGTGCAGGCTTCCGACTACCCTCGCTGCGGCCTCCTCCGACGCCACGACCCGCTCCAGCAGGAATGCCGCAACCTCCTTCGCCTGGGCTCATCCCGCCCAACGTCTTGATGCACCCTGGCTACTACTTCTATCAGTCGGGCCTCTGCGCCGTCCAGCGTCGGGAGTGCTTCAAAGCTCTCGTCAACCAAGAGGTGAGAACTTCATTTTGGGATCATGCTTTTCACTTCTTCTCATCGTTCTGTGGTCTTTAGCAGGAGGAAGGAACTCCCGTTTCCCCGGCGGTTGCGCACGAGACTAAAGTAGATCACGCTGAGCTGATCATCGATGTACGAAGCCTCCTTTTTCTTTGAGGGAGGTCACCATTAATGACTTGAGTGCGGTTTAGCTCTATACAAAAGCCTACGAGTACTTCAAGGCCCACAAGACGAGTCGAATGTCTTTGTTCCTCGCCTCTCAGATCGCGTTGACGCATTACGAGGCTGGCAAATATGAGATGGCTCTTAAGTAAGATGCTTCATTTTCGACTTCTACTTTGCTTCCACATGCTGAGTCGCTTTCTCCAGGTTCAACGACCGGATTGGACGGACGTATCGCCGGGAGAAATGGCGAGACGTCCTCGACTCCATCTCCCAGATCTCCTACAACTCGGCCATGCAGATCGCGGACTACGACAGTGCTATCAAGGCTCTTTATGGTCTCTTGGCTGCCGGTATGCTCGCTTTCGAAATCGGAGGCTGCTATAGTGTGCTGATTTATGACGTGAAGATTCCCACATCTCTCTTGAGCAACGCTCCTCTTACGCAACCTCCTTACTAGAGATCCTTCGAGTAAGTGAACGCTCTTGAGCACCATCGATGTCTTACTCAGCCGCTTCGCGCGCAGACGAAAACTCCATCATCACCCGAGAAGGCCTTCATCAGTGTCGACATGTCGGACACTGCCACTCTACGTACGCTCAGTTCCTGAGTCGGATGCCTTGCCACTAACCATCTCTCTCCAGTGACTTGCGAGCTGGTATTCTGGAAGCCGACCGCCAACATTGGCCAAGCTGTTCCGTTCCAGCTCACCCTGGCTGCGCCGCCTGGATCGAGAACGTCGGACCTTACCTTCGCCAAGCTCGCAATCCAGTTCAGCGACGACCGACAGCCGCTCGTCTTTACTCACACCGAGGCGAGCACTTCATCCAACGACAAAAATACGCACACGCACGTTGGAGACCTCGGCGACGGCAGTCGTCCCACCTCAGACTTCAGCGCACCGCTGCTGTGGGCCAACGACTCTGTCCACGTGTTCTCGGGAACTATGTCAGCATCACGTGAGGTTGAGCTGACGGTAAGTCCTTACCGCCGCTGACGTCTGCATTGGAGCTGACTCGAATCTTTTCAGGTTTCTGCTGTCACGCTCACGCTGGTGGAAGGCGCTTGGACGGTCGAGCTGCTTCTCAAGCCCGACATTGTCTCGCCCTCTCCGACCTGGAGAGTGGCCACGACGTCTCCGCCCTCGCGCCTCCAGATTCTGCACGACACCCCTTGGGTGTGCCAGTGAGTTTATTTGCTGTCGATCAAGCTTTCAATGGCTGACCAGTCGTTCGAAGGGTCCGACCGCGAGAACTTCAGCTCAGCGTATCGATTGATCACGCGTCCCCGGCCTACTTGGACGAGGAGTTTGCCGTGAACGTTGATGTCGTCAACGAAGATGAAGTCGAGGTCGAGGTTTTACTGGACATCTTGCTGCAGCCTGGAGAGGACGACTCAAGTAGGTGGCATCTTTAGGTCACGTTGACGGTTCAGTCTGCTCACTACGTGCATAATCGCAGAGAATCAACTCATCGTCGACGACCAAACCTCATTTTCGCTCATCAAAGCCTTCTCCCTCGGCGTCCTTCCCCCTTCCGGGACCCTCCGCAAAACCTTCCGCCTGCTCTGCGTCGGCTCTACTGGAGAGCGCCAGCTCGACCTCTCGGTTCGATCCCAACCAACCGAAACGTCTATACCCAACGGTCATCCAGGAACCTCGATACCATCATCGAAAGAAATCCTCCAAACACTCACGATACCCGCCGTGCCCCCTCTATTTACTTCTTTCGATACCCATTTCCACCAGAATCGCCGCCCGATGAAAGCTCTCCTCGACCTCAGCGAGCCAGATGGATGGGAAGGAGCCAGTGATGTCAGTCTTGTGGCAAAGCTGTGCGCTCGTGGTCCTTGGGAGATCGAGGTACTCGGACTGCGCCTCGCTTGCGAGGTACGTTCCTGTACAAAATTCGTGAAGTGGTGGCCATGCGCTGACGTTTTGACTTTCAGGACGCCCCTGCTATTCGAGTCAAACAGTCATCATTAGATTCTTCCAAAGCTCTCTCGCTTCGTACTTTAGTCTTGCTTTCAGCGTAAACTTTGTGCTGACTCTCATCTCGTCGTAGGCTGGCTTCCGCGAGACTGCTTCAACATTATCTATCAACTCGATGTGCAGCCTGCCATCGACGAGTCGACGTCGTCGAACGTTACCGGAGCTTATTTGGAGGTGCTGTGGCGAAGGTGGGATCTAATGTCGCATCCTCACTCTGGCGTCTTACGAAAGCTGATGAGTATTCTCACAACAGGCACGGCGAGACGGGAGCTCCCGCCCGAACAGTACTTCCTCTTCCTTCGATGCGCCCTCTTCCGCTTCACGCCGTCGTCAGCATCCGACCGCCTCCTTTCCTCACCCTCCACAAATCCTCGACCCTCGTCTACCGCTTCTCGAACCCCACCGACCGCCTCCTCACGCTCTCGCTTCAAGTCGACAGCTCGGACGGCTTCGTGTTCGCCGGACCTCGCAAGACCCCAGTCATGGTCCTCGCCCCTTCGGAAGAGCGAGAAGTGCCACTTGCGGTCATTCCTCTCGTCGTTGGAACCTGCGTGCTACCGAGGCTTCGAGTATTCGAGTACGAGCGCCCGCAGGACGACGGTCGCGAGGAGGAGTCACAACCGGTGATGAAGGAGCTGAGAGTCGTGGAAGAGCTTGATGTGGAGGAGGTGAAGGATCCCGCTCAAGTCAGCTTGGAGACGGATCTTAGGTTTGCGAGAGGGGGAGACGACGTGAACAATCCGAACGAAGTGTCGAAGCCTTTTACAGTGCTGGTCCTCCCACGCTGATGTTGTAATAGAAGATCTTGACGATGTGACTGGCAGCTACTCTAAGAGACTTGTGAACCGCTTTCCTTGCACAACTGAATCTTACAACATGTGTCTAAAAGAAAAACGGCAAAACGGACAGCTTCCTTATCTAGGAGTACTGAGACGTGACGACGTCCTCGAATCTAACCTTCCTCTCGATCCAACGGATAACGAACACGCCGGTAGCGGTGACGAGGAAGACACTGTCGAACAGGCGGGAGAAGACGTTGAAGTCGGGAAGCGTGTCCAACAGAGCTTCGCTCGACTCTGAGGGCGAGGAGGGGAGTGAAATGAGGGAGGTGAGGAGGTAAAGGGACTGGAAGTTTAGGTGATAGTCAGCTCAGTGCCGCAGGGAAGGCGAAACGAATAGGTCTTACCATGAGCTCAGCGAGGAAGAGAAGCATGAAGGATGCGCTGACGCCAGTTGATGTGGCTTTGAAGATCTGTATGAACGAGTCAGCTTCTGAGTTTACACAGAAAACCGACAATGAACCAACACTTACCCTCGAGACGCTTCCGAGCACGTTTCGCATGTTGGCCAGAATGATGCCTCCGATGAGCAGTAGTCCGAGCAGCCTCGACCACGCGGCGATGTCGATCTCGATGTTGAGTACAAGTGCAACCTTGGCCAGAAGTGAAGTGATCAAATCGGTTCCGGCAGGCGTTGGAGGTGGGTTCGGGTCGTCTGGATCGTGAGGTTGAGGGATGGAATTGTGGTGATGTCGTTGAGAGTAGCCGAAGATGAGGTTGACGCATGCCTGTTGCCACAGACTCGTTAACTGCGTGTTCTCAATCCAGAAAGAAGAGCACAAACTCACGATAAACACGCGCCAGACACAATAAACACTCAGCGCCCAACCAGCGGCGAGCCACATGCGCCCTCTGAAACTACGACCCAACTCCCTAATTGCCTTTCTCCGCCTCAAAATCGCCACATCCTTGACCATCAGCGCCTCCATGTTTTCCAAAGCGCTCAGCTCAACCTGCAAGCTCGCGAGGTGGGCGGCAGCAGGGGTACTCGACGTCCAGCGCGCGAGTAGCGACCGCGAAGCCGTCTCTTCTGCTTCGCGATTGGCGGACGCGGTCGCGAGGGCCAGAGAACGAGTTCGTTGCTGAATGTCCATCCTGGCTCGGTACAGTGAGCGCTCTGCGGCGATGATTTGGCCATCCGTGACGGGCTCGCTGTGTCCACGAAGGAGGGTTAGGAGACGGAAGCCGAGGAGGTAAACGAGGGAACTTACGCAGACGAGATCGAGCGCCATTCAAAAGCCTGCCACGCTGTGCTAACAGCTCCACCTCCAGAAAGCGAGGCGATGAGGATTACACCCGGCGCACAAACGCGAGCAAGGAGGGCGTTGATGAAGCCTGATGGTTGGCCGATCAGCACCAGCAAACACCACCACATCAAGCGAATAGAGCTCACCGAGTGAATGTGACCCTTCCACCACAACTTTCGAGGCAATCCATGACCCGACACGGTAGAAGAGAAAGACGTAGACGCTGAACGGGATGAGGGTGAGGAAGAGGGTACGCGGTGCCGGTGCGGAGCGAGTGCGGTGGGTGAGGAGAAGGCAGAGGCCGAGGGGGATGATGAAGATAATGAGGGCGAGGATGGTGATGAGAGAAATGGACCAGTGGAGGGTGCGAGATCTGCGACGGCCAGCAAAACAAACGACTCGCGTCAGGTTCCATTTGTACGCCACCCCGCCGGTCGCTCGATCCACCTCGGGGAAGGGGGCTTACCTCTCGCTGACGGCCTCACCAAAGAGGACGAGGGTGAAGAGCATGGTGCACTCGGAGAAGGCGAGGCAGAAGAGGGAGCTGGACAGCTTCGGGTAGAGGACGTTCTGCTGGCGCACGGCGCCTTTCGTGTCGGTCGAGTTGCGTCGCATCGGCGGCTTGTGAGGCGACAGGAGCGGCACGCCCGCCTCGCCTGCACCGAGGTTCGAGCCACTGTTGCTCCTGGCACGAGGAGCGGCGCGAGTCGGGCTGGTGGACGAGCTGGCGAAGATGCCCTGCTCGGCGTCGTCGAGCTGGACGTCCTTGAGGTCGTCGGGCGAGTCCGAGTCGGACGACGGCGAGTCCTCGTGGATGACGGATCGCAAGTCGGTGAAGAGAGAGATGTTGACATAGTGCCGCGAGACCATGATGTAGATCCCTCGCAGGAGCAGCAGGAACGCAAACTCCACCAGCACGCCTCGTCCGCTCCCCGCGCCGCCGCCGCCGATCTCTGCTCCAGCGCCTCCCATGCCGACGTCGACTGGCAGCTCTCCTAGTGGCTCGTCGAGGCCACTCATGCCTGCCTTCGTACGCGAAAAAAAAAGGTGCGAAAAGTGTTCGTCGAAGGTGCGGAAGCGAAGGTGCGCGACGTTGGGATCCTTCGATCTTGTCAGTTTCGGGACCTCCAGTCCTCGGGTACCTACTGCGCGCAAAGCTCACACGTGGCTTTTCCTTGCTCGGTTATCTCTCAACAAATTATTCCCTGCACCCTACAGCTGAGACTGTCAACTATCGAAAGCTGACTCTGACGCGAACGAGCATTCAAGGGAGACCGTCTCTCAAAGTCCACGTGGCGCATTTGGTGTTGGGGCAATTCCACTCGGCAGACTCAACTCTTCACTCGTTTCCAGAGCAGGGTATGTTTGTTTGCATTTCTCGCAAATAGATAGACAGGCTCGCCTCCAACCCAACCTTCCCTGCGTTCTACTTTGTCTTCTTCGTCTCCTTGACCTGCTTCTTCGCGCCCTTGGCCGCCGCCGCGTCCTTCTTCGCCGTGATCTGCTTCTCCGCCTCGACGAGCTTGTTCTGAGCCGCGAGCTTGGCCGCCTCCTCCTCTGTGAGGACCTGACCGTACTCGTTCGCACGGGTGGGATCCACTTTGTCTGTAGGAGGGGCGCAGGGTGAGTAGCCGTTCAAGTGCGGAAGGAGAGGGACGGCGCCTCACAGATCCACATCTGGTAAAGCAAGATCACAAACACCACATCGTCTCGGAAACAGGCGAGACGGTGGAGGAGTGGCATGCGAATCACGAAACTGAAAAAGTCATCCACAATCGTAGCGAAGAACTTGAACATCATCGCCTTGAAGGGGATGTGCGCGACGGATTTGAGTTTCTGAGAAGAGGGACGGGTTGAGTGAGAATGAGAGGGTCAAGTGGAAAGAAAGGAGAGCAAGTTGCGCTTACCCAGTTGATCAACAGCTGAGGAATGAGTTGAACGAATCCGAACATGTAGACGAAAGAGGTGAGGGTCGCTGCAAAACACGTGTCGGTCAGCCCTGCCGCGCGTTCAAACAAAGCCAGCAGACTCACAGATAGTGAACGAATACCATCCGCGGTGCTCATTGTAGATCATCGAGTATATAGTGTAGCCGACAAGGAAGGGTGCGGTTCCAAGCCCGACCCACTTGAAGGCCATGGCATCATACTCTTGCGTCTTGAGCTCGTCCTCGGAAAGGACGTGCTTGTCGGTAATGTCGAGCTTGTAGCCGATCAACTTGGTGGCGTCGGGGACAATCTTGATGTCGACGGCCTTGTTGATCTTCCTTAAAAATGTGGAAGGGGTTTCAGCAAGATAGTAGCTCGACCGAAGAGGGGGATGGCTACGAACCAAGCCTCGATGAGCAAGCCCATTCCCTGACTGAACAAGATCATCCAAGAGGTGTTCTCCTGTATATGAAGACGGAATCGGTTAGCTTCATAGTAATCTCCGACCTACGAAGCCTCATCACTGACGTTGTTATCGATGAGGTAAAGCACTGACCGAAAGGAGTTCAGTCTCGCTCAATAGGATGAACAGAGGACAGAAACTCACAGACAACAAGCTGAACGAAGCAGTTGGTGAGGATAGTGCGGACGGATACTCCAACCAGCTCTTTCTTCTTGCGCCAGTGAGAGATGTCTGGAACGAGGGCGGGGACGTGAGCTTCAACGCAGTCAAAGAAGTTATCAAGCTGTTGGTCTTACCACTAGTGAACGCAAGCATTTCAAAGACCATATGAAGGACTGAAACGAGGGCGGTCGTGATGAGGAGGATGGGGTTGCTGGACATTTTAACACGTCAAGGTTTGCCCTGCGAGGAATTGGGAGTCGCCATAACATACGTGTCGAGAAGAGTTTGCTTGAGGACATCTAAATCTCCAGGCTTGCCGTTCTCAGCAGCTTGCTTCTGGAATGAGTCGTCCATCGAACAAAGGATCTGCCACGACGGGTGATTAGGTTGATCGTTCTCCTCGCCGGCAAAAAGAGAATCTGGGACCAACCTGGAACTTCCACATGGCCGAAGGGTTGAGGGTGATCCTCAAAGGAAGCTCACTAAAGTTCATGGTATTGACGTTAGCGAAAGACCAGCCAAGAGCCATTCGGTGGGCACTGACGGAGTAGTCTCGTTGATGGGGAACATATGCTCCCTCAAAAGCCAGAAGTCGTTGGCCCAAACGACTGGGAAGTAGTAAGCTTGGCCTTGAGCGTTCTTCTCGCCGGGGTGAGCGACTTGGATCCCTATGAATCAGAATCGGTGTCAGCACGTGTTGGCTGATCGGAAGTCGAAAGCGAAGAACGACAGACACTTCTGAAGAGGCTCGGGCAGGCTCTCGCGGCCAACGAGTCCGGGCTCGGGAACCATGTCGAAGGTGAGGTTGGGGTGGTAGTAGCTGATAATGGGCATGACCTCTTTGGTCTCGGGGACAACGGGTTCCTCCTCGACCTCTTCCTCTGCTTCATCCTTCGATCCACCAAGGAGCTTCTTGACAGCTCGGACTTTGACTTTAGGCATGTACCTCGTGATGACTGGGAGTTGAACGTCAATCATCGCTGACTAGGCGGAAAAGGTGAATGAAGCGCACGTTTCCTGACGTGGGCGGTGTTCTTCGCGTCGAAAGTGGCGTCGGCGGGGTTAGGCGAAGCTCCGGTAGGAGTGATGAACAAATCGGCCCAGATGGAGCCGTTGTTCTGTACAGACTAGTAACCAAAACCCACAGTACATCCATGAACAAGTCAGCAGCCAGCCGTCGCCCCACACGCCACATCCAAACTCTAAAGAAGAGACGCACGGCGGGGACCTTCCAGACTGTGTCATAGTCGTACGACCACTTGGTGTTGGCGTATTCAACTCCCTCCCACTTGACCGACGGCAAAGAAGTATCCCGGAAATCAACGTTGCCCTCTGGATCCGTCGAGAGCTGGACATGCACGTCCTGTAATCACCGCGGTTCCTCAATCTCAACTCCAACCCTAGTGCGCACAAAATGGAATGGGAGGAGAGCTCACCAAGAGAGTGGAAGTAGGCCACAAAGAGACATGCGGCGTGACCTGAACCGGCGCCGTCGTAACTGGTCCAGCGGGTCCACCTCCGCCCTGAGCAGGCGGGACGGCGTCGGACGGCTGGGGCACGCCCGGGACGGAGTTTTGCGATCCGATAGGTGGTGGCATGACCGAAACGGAGTCCTTGGACCTGAAGGGCGAGTTTGCTGGTAGGGAGAAGCTTATCAGTCCAGTGTGGTGCGGGCGGCGGGGGAGCACGCTGGGCGCCTGGCGCAACGCGATGTGTCCCTTGCACAGCTTGTAGATGGCTCTCTTCTTGTTGTGTAAAGCAACAGGAAGTCGACCTACGTCCGGTGAGCCAATTGATAGCGCCCCAAATCGCAATCATCCTAATTCCGGTGCGGATGTTAGCCGAAGAGAACAGTCCCTCGTCGGCGGCTGGAGCAGCTGCCGCTGCATTGTCTGCCATGGTGATGAGAGCCTGGCGGGGGAGGTGCGAGATGCGGCCGTCTGGTGAGACGATGGCAGGAAGCAGAGGGACGCGCAACTCATCTCCGAAGTTCGAGCTCGCTCGAGCCACGCGGCGGAATGGCGACAGCGGGCATTCTTCCAGAACATTTTGGTAGGCCTCGTAGTGTTGGAACTTGGGCGGCAGTCAGTCACGACGTTTCAAGAGAATATTTGGTACTGCTATGGTACCTATGAAAGAGACCCGTTGTCAACGCGAAAACACGTAGCCGTCGGGATGAAGCTCACGCCCGCTAGTCACCGCAGAAAAATCCATAAAAACGATAATCAAATCCAGAACAAAGTACAACAAGGTTCAAAACTTTTCCTTCTCCTGACGCATCCTCTCCCTCCCTGCCTCGCGCTCCACGCGTGCGCCGTTCCCGCCCCGCGAGAGCTTGTTACGATGGCTCGACTCCTCCGGCCTCGAACTTGGCTCTTGAGGCCGAGAAGAGAGCCTCCTGAGCAGCGAGGAGCTCCTCCTGTGTCATGCCGGACCCTCCCATCTTCTTGGCCTTCTTCTGCTTCTCGCCCTGCGCAAACAATGGACCTCGTTAGCTTGGATCGTGCGAGCGTCGGGGCAAACAACGCACCTTTGCGAGCTCCTTGTGCTCCGACAGGACTTCACTGATCTCGTCCACCATGTTCTCGAATCCTAATGCCTGGTACAAGTGTGCGAGGTGAGCTCTCCGGCCCGCCATTCACCCGTCGCCTCGGGAACGGAGGATAGCTTACCTTGAGGGCCTCGAGGATGTGTTCTGGCAGCATCGTCTTTTTGGCATCCTTCTCGCAGATTTCGTTCGCTTCCGATGAGATGGCGAGCACAAACTCTGGAATGCGATGGCGAGAGGTCAGCCGCCGGCCCTGTGTTTACGCGATTCGCGAGGAGTGGGGTGGACGAGGAGGATGAGCGCACCTTTGCAGCACTCGGCCATGAGATCTTTAGCATCCTTTGCACAGGTGAATTCAGGTGGGAGGAGCTCTGTA
Source organism: Pseudohyphozyma bogoriensis (assembly GCA_024364755.1). Taxonomy (NCBI): domain Eukaryota; kingdom Fungi; phylum Basidiomycota; class Microbotryomycetes; family Chrysozymaceae; genus Pseudohyphozyma; species Pseudohyphozyma bogoriensis. The sequence continues at coordinate 515,393 of JALBUQ010000001.1, forward strand.
GTCATCGCGCGAGAAATGAGCGGCTGTTGGCGAAGCACTCAAAGTGGACGACGAGGCGCTCACCTTGGATGAGTTTTGCGATCGTCGCCTTGGGCAGTCCGAGATCCTCGTCGTTCGAGCCACCGAAAGCCACGTCCTCGTTGTCCGACATGTTGTCTCTGGACTCGTACGAGATTTTCGACGCGAGAGTGGCACGAAGTCAAGCTGGGCGGCGACGCGAGCTTCCTGACTTGGGCTCGGGCGACTTGGACTTTGGCGGCGCAAAGACGCGCCCGGCCTCTCTCACTTTTACCACGATTCTGGGGCGTCGAGATGCCACCACGAAAGGCGTCGTCCAGGGCTGGAGCATCCCGACCTGCTCCGCCAGCACCCTCGTCCTCCTCGGCCAAGCCAGACGCGAGCTCGACGCGCTCCAAGAAGCGAGCGGCGACGGGCGCTCCCCCTCCTGACTCGGACGACGACAGCGACGACGACGAGCCCGACACGACCGGTGGCAAGCTCAAAGCCAGTCCCTCGAAGCGGAGGCGGAAGGATCTCGTCGTTCAGGACGCCGAGGATGGCAAGGGCGGCGGAGAGGACGAGACGACGTCTGGGTCCAGCGCGACTCTGGACGCTGCCTCGCAACCGGCTCAGGAGGCTAAGATGGACGTCGAGGGCGGCGGGGAGGGCAAGGAGGAGCCAGCGTCGTCGCTGGACAAGCTGTCGGCGGAGGAGAGGCGCAAGCTCAAGGGCAAGGGCAAGGCGACCGACGATGCTTCCACAACAAAGCGTCGCGCCCCAAAGACTTCTCACGACGCGTCTCCGGACTCTGACGAAGCACGACTGAGGAAGGAAATGGCATTCAAGGATTCTGTACGCTTCGCTCGGCGTCACTGGCCCTGCTTACTTTGCTGTCGTGAGCTGACTTTGCGCGTTTGCACGATTGTTTAGATGCTTCAAGCTCAGGCGGCGCTCCTCACCTCCATCCGCTCGACCATGGCCTGCACCGTCTGTCTCGAGACTCTCGATAAACCTTACTCTCTAGCCTGTGGTCATGTCTTGTTCGTTCCCTCCTCCCATCCGCCGCGGAGCTGCAATTAAACGATGCAGTACTGACGGTCTCCTGAAACGTCAGCTGTCGGAAATGTCTCCTCACCTGGTTCCATCGCCCAAAGCAAGGAGGTAACGATACGCCCGGCGAGGAGAACGACTCGGATTCCTCGGACGAGTCCGACTATAGTGAAGACTCGAACGGCGACCCTCGACGCGGCCACTTCCACGTCCCTGGCGGAGCCGCTTCCGAAACCGATAGCGACACCGATTCAGAAACCGATTCCAATTCATCAATCCTCAGCTCAGATTCGGACAGCGATAGTGTATCGTCGGACGTCGTCATCGCCACGCCAGCGGCAGCTCGTCGTGCCAACCCCAACTCTGGCGTCTCTCCCGACTCCGACTCCGACTCGGGCGACTCTTCTGATTCCGACTCTTCAGACATTGAGCTGCCGCCAGGTGGTGTCATTTCTGGCTCGGTGGGAGGGAGGAGCTTCAACGTCACCAACATCCCGACGCGCGGCGCATCGAACGGCGCGTGGAACTCGTTGATGGGAGGCTTGGGTGCTGTGGTGCCGGAGGTCGTCAGACGAGGGGGTGCGGCAAGAACTGGAGCGGGTGCTAGTGGGAGTGGTGCGGCTCGGGCGGCGATCGAGGCACCGCCTGCGGCCGATCCTACGCTGAGCGAGATGCGGGAGGCTCGACTGAGTAGGTTTGGCGGCAGCGGCGGCACGGCGGCTGCTACTGCCGCATCTGGAGCGAGTGGGAGCGGAACGGGAAGAAGCAACGGAAGAGCTGCCGCGGCTGTAGCGAGGGACGCCGCGCTTCACGCGTCGCTGGAGAGCGCTGGATCGAGCTCACGTCGTCCGAACGCACCTGCGCCTGCACCCGGTTCCGCCTTTTCTAGTGCCGCTCCACCCCACCGAGGTCCTTCACCTATCGCAAACGGAGATCCACCTTTCGAACGATGGATTGCCCCTCCCCCGGCCAGCATCGGACGAAACTCCCCTCCGCCCAATCCTGCACCGCCCCCTCCCCCTCCTCCTCCTGCGAACCCGCCTACCGGAAGCCACCGCAAGAAAAATCTCGTCTGTCCACAATGTCGCCACGCCGTTGATTCGCCTCCTTTCCGCGTGTTCGTTCTCTCGGAGCTCGTGACGCTCGTACGCGCTGCCGAGACCGCTGGCGTCCTCGCTGGCACGGGCAGCGTCCCACCGGAGCCAGAGCCAGAGGCAAGCGCCGCTGTTGACGAGAGCGATGCTTCGTGGGGCGGACTCTGGAAGACGGGCGAGACGAAGAGGGAGAAGAAGAGCAGGACGGCTGCGGCGGTGGTGGATCGCGACGATGGGGTGAGACGGTGCTGGGACTGCAACTGGGAGATCGACGAAGAGTCGGGGTTGTGTGAAGGATGGTGAGTGAAGGAGTCGCTGTGTTCATTGAGTTATTTTGCTGACTCTTTTTTGAACCTAAGTGGGCGACACTGGGATCCAAACTCGGACGACGAGGACGACGAGGACGACGATGGAGACTCGGTCGAGCCAGACCTCGGTTTCCTCCTCCCGTTCGGAGGCGGAGGAAGACACCGACACGCGTCTTCTAGCAACGGAAGTCGCAGCGGGAGTGAATACGACGAGATGAACTCAGACGACCAAGATTTCCTAGTCGGTGACGATCACGTCGAGTACGACAGTGACGAGGAGGATCGTAGGAGGCGCAAGAGGGACGAACGGGAGGCACGCTTAGCGGCGAGATTGGTGGAGCAGCAGGAGCGAGGGGAGATTGTCATCGACGACAGTGATGAGAGTGGGTCGGAAGAAGAGGGTGGGGGCGGGAGTGGCAGCGGAAGCGGAAGCGAAGACGATTCGGAGGATGATTCAGGCTCGAGCGATGTCATTATTGAGCCTCCACCTCGCCACCGCGCGAGACGTCAGATCGTGGAGGAAGATGAGGACGATGAGGAAGAGGAGGAAGTGGGAGCCAGCGGCGGGAGTGGGTCAGACTCGGTGGTCAGCTCGTCGGAGGCCGAGGCAGCACCGGTGCCAACCCGTCGAGGGAAGAGAACCATCGTAATTTCGGACGACGACGAGTAGAATTTTTTTTATACCATCTTGGATCGAACGCAATTCACTTTACTTCTTTGTGCTCCCTTTTTTCTTCATGTTGCAACGGTCGTCTCTCGAGATCTCAAGCATCCGGGACACGTGGCCGCAGGATTGATGCTTTATCAGAGCTGAGCACGTTTTAAAGCAGCATGTTTGGTGTAGAGGTCATCCAAATTGTCGCCTGAGAACCCAATATGCTGTTTATGCTGTTTTGAGCGAAGTCAGGCTTTCGCGACATAAAGCAAAGGGATTTGGAGGGATCCTCCTCCAATGGTCATGCGGGCTGAACAGAGTGTGCGCACCTCCGATAGAGTAGTCCTTGAGCTTCTACTTGAACCTTTCTCATTTCACCTCGTCACAGGGTTCAGTGACCTGAGGGCTTCAGGCTGGCTGCTTGGCCTGGTCCATTTTTGTCGTCGCTCTCGCTGCTACTCGCAAACTCTGTCCGTCTACAGCACCGTCCTCGTTGGGGGCCGTGACTTTATTTACTTATTAATAAGCCGGGTTTCCACTGTCACGAGTTGTGGGCTCTACATGATGCCTGGGACTCCCAAGTTGGAGGCGAGGAGGATTATTGAGATGGACAACAGGGTGGAAATGGGGAAGACTGGAGAGCATTTCTTCGTCGAATGGGGTAAGATCCTTCCAAGTGACGGAGAGACTTTCACTCATATTGCCTACTACTCAAAACATCCAAATCGAGAAGTGACGTGGCTTGCGCGAGTGCTCCAAGGTTCGTGTCATCCATACTTCTTTTCCTGTTGTCCCTTTCTGTCAGGTCAATAGTGCACTGAAACGATTCACTTCTTTTTCACTGTGACTTTCGAAGGCAGTTGTCGACCGTTAGACTGGCCCGCACGCCGGGATGAACTTTCGGGCTGCGGGTCGCGAGGAGGATCCTCCTCCACCGCTGACCCACCTCCGCCTTTCTTGTTGCTGCAACAACGTCGAATCTCGCACGTACATCATTGCACTCGACTACATTAGTTGTGCTCAACTGTCGAAGCTGTACGATCAGCCTCACTTCACTGGCGGCCCCTCATCCTTCTGTGCGCTTATCGCGAGCCCGCGAGTCACCGTCAAACGCTCCCATCGCCCGTGGCGAGCCGCCTAGTCATGATGGTGGACCCTGTAAGTCTGCCCGTTGAGGTGAGTTTGAAGCAACAGGTACTCACAAGTCCCCTCCCCAGTCTGTGGAGCCACCATTCGCCATCTCTGGACTCGAGCTCGTCCGACTCGTCGGCGTCTCCTCCATTCAGCGGTGATTCTCCTCAATCGGAAGAGCTAGCAGGTCAGTCAAAGCTCGTCCCTGTAAAAGCCCCCGCCCGGCCCGCTAATTGCCCCTTACTGTCTGTAGTAGCGTCCGACTTTTCGTGGAACTTTCTCTTCGCGTCGTCGCTTAGCCCACCAGCCACAATCGCCAGTCTCGACCCTCTGCGGGCCCACACTCTCGAAAGTGGACCTTCCTATGAGAATCTTGAGCGAGGGTCGTCAGGGTATGGCGCAGGACTGGAACTCGACGAGTGCGACCCGACTCGGCCGACTTTGTCGTCGCTGCCCGACTTGCAAACGACGGACACCGATTGGGCCAAGTGAGTCTGTTTCCTATCGGGAATATCTGAAGAGTTTTCCTGACATTGTCTACCGCGTAGCTTCCTTTCACTGGACGACACATCTCTCTCAATGAACGACTTTGCCGCGCCACCGGCACCTGCGCCCGCACTCGAAGCTGGAACCCCCAATCTCTCTTCGCTCCCCATCCTCCGACTGCCAGCTCCATCTCCTCTCCCCATTCTCCCGGCCTTCAACCACTCCACCACCACATCTCGCAAGCGTTCCTTCTCTCCCTCGGCCTCAACACGTATCTCCCTTGCCTACGACCACAACTCTCCCGCGTCGTCCTCATCCCCGCCAGACGACCCAGAACTGCCTGCAGACGAGCGGAAGAAGCTCAAGAAGCGACACCAGAACACGACGGCGGCGAGGAAGCGACGGGAGAAGAAGCAGGCGACGATGGCGGCGCTCGAGGCGGAGAATGCGAGGCTCGTTGAGGAGAATCGGGTGTTGCGGGAAAGGTTGAGCAGGTTTGAGTGAGGATAGTGGGGTTTAAGCTTGTACTATACATTTTTCTTAAGTAGCCCGTCTTTGGAAAGCGATTCCATGTTGTATCCGTTCTCTTCCTTGACTAGATGACCGTAGAGAGTCACGCAAAGCGAGGTGGACGGGGTCAGATGGCTGCTGCTGGCTTCCCTTAGATTGACTCGTGAAAGTCTCCACACTCTTTTGGCAATGGTGAGCAAGACCGTCAAGCACCGAACGAGAAGTACCACGTGTCGCTGTCTGGCCCACGGTGAAGCCCAGGCCCCAAGTCAGGCGCGTCGTCAGTGCCCGCTCGCATCTCGCTTGCACGCCCTCCGCTCACTTCTGCACACACTTTCCCACTTTCCACTCACACTTCCACCCAAAAGAATGAGCTCAACAGCACCAACAACAAGCTCGGCCACGCCTGCTCCTCCCGCTCCTCCCGCCGCCGAAGCCTCAAAGCCCGCCTTGCCTACGCTCCTCCCGCTCGAGGAGGACGACGAGTTTGAGGAGTTCGCCGCTGAGGGTGCCGTCGCTTCCATCGTTCTGTCCTCACCCCCAGGGAACTGACGAATGGGACGTGCCACAGATTGGGACTCGAAAGAGACGTACGGCGCGAGCTTGGGCGCCAAAGCTGGCGCGGAGGGCACCACCAAGACTGGGCTCGACACGCTCTGGGACGACAACTGGGACGACGACGACATCGGGGACGACTTCTCCGTGCAGCTGAGGTCAGTCGTCTGTCTTGCTGGCACTCGTGGTGCTTGGATATGACGCGAGGGAGGTGAGGTGAGGGTGGGAGCATGGGATGCTGACGCTCGTGGTGTGGTGGCAGGGGCGAGCTCGCGAAGCAGGATCAGATGCAGTCATGAGTCGATTTAGAGAGAGAAAGTGATGTTTTGAAGTTCGTTGTATCAAGAGTCGAGGAGGACGAGGGCCCACGAGGAGCGCGAAGGGGCGGAGGGATGAAGCAATGCGACCACGACCGTTTTGTATAAGCATTCGAGTCGCTGAGAGGGATTGGGAGAGCTATGGCGGTCAAGTTCAGTTATTCGTGTTCCTTTGGACACATGTCCTGTCCTCTTTTAAAGCTACAGAGATGGTTTGTCGGGCAAAGCGGCGATCATCAGAGCTGGGTACTGGGATCAGCTAGCATTCGTACTACGAGGAAGCACGCCAACAATTTCCAGCAACCTTTCGGCATACAATCTCCATTAGGATTTGGAAGCTTCAACTTGTAAGCTGTCCCGAGCCGAACCTCTTTATGTAAACAAGCTGCCGAGGGAGGCGCTTCGAGCCGGAGCGCACAGGCTCGACCACAACACGCGACGCTCCTCACCGACGAACTGTCGCCCTCAAACAAAGATGCCGACCCGAGATTGAACCTCTAGCGACCGGGTGAGCTGGACGTTGGAATAGAGGGTCGGGTGTCGGTTGAATGGGTGGATCGCCCTCGCTCGCAGAGTCGGCCTCGTCGACTCGTCCCAAGCCTCGCCCTCTGAGTGAGATCGTGACACATCCTAGTTTAGCACTTCTTTCCCTCCATGTAAGCTGTACAAACTGCCGTCCTCGTCGACACAGTGCCTCGTCCGTCGCCTGCACTCGAACGCCTTCCCCTTCTGCTGCCGCCGCCGTTCCTCGTCCTCGTCCTCGTCCTCGTCCACGCCGATGTTCGCTCGTTCATGGGTTGAAGTCGAGGACCTTGTATCCCTGGACCTGCAACCACAAACCATTGTCAGCTTCGTGCTCGTCCCTGCGTCCAAGCCAAGCGAGCGCCGCGAGACCCCGAGACGGACCTTGTTGGTCTTGAGCATGTCGAGGTATTTCGCGGTGAGGTGGTGGCACTGCTCGTAGTGGTTCACGCCCTCCGTCCTCCAGCACTTTTGCAGCTCCTCCCTCACGAGACGCGCCTCCATGACCCCGATCCACGACTGTCGGATCTTTTCCGCGCGGGCGGCCTTCTCGCCTGTGTAGGATTGGTTGCACGCCCCGGGACCGACTGGATCAGCGGGAGCAACGCGGGACGAACACGACGAGACTGACCGATGAAGTCTGTTGGGACTGGTGCCTGTGGTGCGAGGGCGGACATGGCTGGGATTCGTGACAGTTGTGGGCAGAAGGCGAAGGCCCCTCGCCGTCGTCGCGCCCAAGTCCTTTGCCCGGCCTCGACGCTCGCCAGGCCCAAGTCGTGGCTCGCGCTCGTTGGCTTCACTCCACTCGCAACCCTCGCCTTCGACCTTTCGACCAGCCTCGTCTACAGCCAAATAACATCAAACTAAGCTCATCTCTGATACTTCTGTCGACATGCCCGGCCAGATGACCTCCCTGTGAGTCCGCTCGTCGACCTCCCGTGCTTGCAACGGCGCTGACAACGTCCTCGTACTTCAAAAAGCACCCCCGACGTCTCGCATTTGAAGTCGGGAGAGGTTAATTTGGGTGTAAGTTAGCTCTACGTTGACCTAGAACGATCCTCTACTGATCCCTGGCCGTTCGTAGACCTCCATCATGGCCTGCGTCTTCCCTGGAGGTGTCGTAATCGGTGCCGACTCGCGCACGACCACGGGCGCCTACATCGCCAACCGAGTGACCGACAAGTTGACCTACCTCCACGAGCGTGTCTACTGCTGCAGGAGTGGCAGTGCTGCCGACACTCAGGTCCGTCGAGCTCTCCCACCGCGCGCGCCCCCACTTGCGCGTTCGCTGACGACTCGATGAGCTTTGTGTGTTGTCGGTGTAGGCCATCGCGGATGTGGCGCATGCTCAGTTGCAGCTGTACGCCATGCAGCACAGCGAGAGACCTAGCGTCCACATCGCCGCCACCATGCTCGAAGGACTCTGCTACTCCAACAAGTGCGCGGCTTGCTCCCCCAGCTCCCATCACGCACCCCAAACGCTGACGCGGCCGCGCTTGAAACAGGGACCGACTCTCGGCTGGCTTGATCGTGGCGGGTTGGGATCCTCTGGAGGGCGGAAGCGTGTACAACATCCCGCTCGGTGGTGGATTGTTCAAGGGCCCGTGGGCGATCGGAGGGTCAGGATCGACTTACATTTACGGTTACTGCGACGCGACGTACAGGGAGGATTGGTCCAAGGAGGAGACGGTCGACTTTGTGAGGAATGGTGAGTTTGCTTCTTGGTTCAAGTTGGGCTTGGGCGGGTGTTGGGCTCGTCTTGCAGGTGAGATTGGAGGAGAAATGGGGATGGGTTGGATGACCTCGTACCTGCTTCCTTCCCTCTTAGCTTTGGCGTTGGCCATGTCGCGTGATGGATCTTCAGGAGGAACAATTCGAATGGCCATTATCACGGAGGACGGCGTGGAGCGTATCTTTGTGCCGGGCGACCAGCTTCCGAGTAAGTCGTCAGCTCCTGCCGAACGTGGTTATTGATCTCGGGACTGACGGGTCGGTGTCTGCAGAATTCTGGGAGAAGGCATAGATGGTTGATGTCGCTTCAACTGGTGTCAATTGAGATAAGACGCTTTCCTGTATATTGCTGGCGTGCGCCAGAGAGAGAGATATGAACAAGCGCTTGCGTGGCCTTTTTTAAAACCCCCCAAGGCCACTCTCTTACCGTGTCGTGCAGCTCGACAACCCTATCAAAGTGTCATCTTCGCCCACGCTCACAATCATTAGACCGTAAAGATGCAATCGCGTCATGGCAATCCTTCTTCCTTCTCTGCAGGACAGGGCAACAGAAGCGTGGTGAAGCGGTGTTGGAATGTTTCCTTTCTTTTGTTTCAAAGTTTTGAACAAGAGGTTTTACGGCTGAGTTAAAAAGGGATGAGTGGAGAAAGACGAAAGTAAAGTGGTAATGAGGTTTGCGAAGGTAACAGAGTGTGCGAAGAGAGGAAGCAAGAAATGTAATGGAGGACACAAACGTCCAGGTAAATGCATATGTGTGGTGGTGAACAAGTGTAGGGAAAGTTTTCTCGAAACCGAAATGAAAACAAGCGTGATGAGGGTTTTTGGGGAGGGGGGGCATCCTTGGACAAGCGGGAGAGGGTAGGAGGAAGGCGAGTCAGGCTCAACGCCTCGACCTCTTCTCCTTGCCGGCAACGCCAATCTTTTCCTTCTCCTGGTTGACCATAACCTCGAGGCGGAGGACCATCTCCGCCATCGAGGGGCGTGCGGCCTGGTCGCCGTTCCACCCGGCTTGGACGAGCTCGAGGATGTCGAGGCCCCAAGTGCGACTGAGAGAGGCGGTAGGAGGACGAAGATTCTTATGTCCGACAGCGTCGTAAATGGCCTGAATGAATAGGAGCAGAAGTCAGTCGCTGGCGAAGGCGACAGAGAAAAAAGCCACGCACATGTTCGTTCATCGACTCGAAAGGGTAGCGCTTGACGGGCTGGTGCCACTGAAGGACTGTGAGAGACAAGGTCGTCAGCGATGGGGAAGGCGATAGGTGTGGCGAAAGGGACCACTCACTCTCCCAGAACACCAAGGCCACCGAGTAGACGTCGACCTTTTCGTTGTAGCGAGGGTGAGGAACCCAAAGCTCAGGAGCTTGCCCTGAATCACATCAAGTGCGAATAAGCAGGCTGATCAAGAAGAAATGGACAATTTTTGACGAACAATTGACAGTACCGACGAGAGAACGGATCACGGAACGAGTCGACGTCTTGACGCGAGCGAGTCCAAAGTCGTTGATCTTGGCGACGCCCTTGTCGGTAATGAGCACGTTCGACGACTTGATGTCACGATGGATGATGGCGGGAGTACGAGTGTGCAGGTACTCGACTCCTCTCGCGATGCCGAGCATGATCTCGAGCATCTGCAAGAACGGCGGGTGCTCGACGCCTCGAATGTAGTCGAACAGGTCGCCATTGGAGCAGAGCTCGGTGACGATCATGACGGGCACGCTGTTGGGCTCCTTGGGAATCGAGACGCCGATGAAAGTGACGATGTTGGTGTGCCGAAGGTCGCGAAGCAGGCCGAGCTCTTTGATGTCCATGTCGGTGAGGTGGCCACGGATGTCGGCAATCGCGATCGTCTGCTTGCGGTAAAGGCCCTTGTAGACGTCCTTGAACCCGCCAGAACCGACCTTCTCGAGCTTGGTGAGCTTCTCGGGAGGAATCTCCTTGTCCTGGAGGTGAAGACTCTCCAAGTCGAGCGCGTTGACCTCCTCTTGCTCGTCCGCCTTCGAGTTGGCGGCCGTCCGAGGCTTGGCAGCGCTCGCCGTATGGTGTTTGCGCATGAGGAGCGGCACTTCGGTAGAACTCGTGAGGGAGTGCTTGGTACGGTCGAGCGCCTGAGTCTTGGTCTCTGCGCGAGCCGTCGCTGCCGAGTCGCCCGACGCGGTCGCCGATCCAGATGTGGTGTCGTCCCCAGAACCGCTGTCGTGGTCACGCTGAGGGATAATGAATGTACTATGAGCCGACTTTACTGTGAAGAATGACAAAAAGAACGAACCCATTGGAGAAGCGCGTGAACGAGCTCCTTCTTGGTACCCTCACCGTCGAGGTCGCGCTCCTCACACAATCGCACGAGGTCGTAACGGCGGCAACGAAGAAGGCTTTTCGACGTAGCGTGAGCGAGATCGACTTCAACTGCAAAAATCACAGCTCAACATCAGTCCACGTCCACTCAAGACTCTAGCGAACGGCGGAAGATCTCAAAGCCAACTCACCTTCAGTCTCCTCAGCCTCCTCCTCGGCATCCTCATCCACCTGATCATCCGACATAGCATCCTCCTCACTCCCTTCATCCTGATCGATCTGCATAGCCGGCCGAAGCAGCACGACCTTGCCGTTCCTGAGCTGCCTCGCCGGACGCAACTGGCTCGCGACAATCATCTCCCCGTCGCTCGCCTCGTCCTCCTCAGCATCGCTCGGCTCCTCCTCGTCGTCTGCTGGCGACTCCTCGTCCGCATCTGACGCTGGTGCCTCAATCTCCTGATGCGAGCGACGCGTTCTCCTGCGAGGTCCTGTCGGGTGACTGCCCCTGCGCGCGCCTCGCGACGGTCTCTCCTCCTCCTCCTCTGGCTCCTCGTCAGCCTGATCCTCCTCCATAGCTTCATCCTCATCCAATACTTCCTCCTCTTCCATCTCAATCTCGTCATCCGAGGCAACCGCGTCCTGGTCGAGCGCCTTTGCTTTTCCCTTGGCGCTCGACGAGAACTTCGCGGACGCCTTGACTTTGGCGAGGCGTTGCGGGCGCGTCGAGCTGGCTTTGGGCGAGAGAGAAGCACTGGCGGAGCCGTGTCTGGTACGACGAGCGACTGGAGAGGATGGGCCGACATGCGTCGCGTCGGGAGAGTGGGCGTCGTCGTGTTCCATGCGCACGGAACGTGGACATTCACTGAACTTCACGAGCCTGCGGGGTTGGTTTGGCGGGGAAGCCGACTTGGGGACGACCGAAGGGGGGAGGACGACGGATTTGCCGTTGCGGAGGGTGCGGCTCTGCGGCTCCTGGTCGGCGAGCTGGTTGGACCTGGTGCGGATCATGCGTGGGGCGGGGGCGTTGGCGCTACTGCTGCTCGACGGCTCGTCGCGCGCGGCCGCGGGGAGGATGTGGGCGACGCTCCTGCGAGTCCGGTTGAGCGGGGGCGGGCGCGCGGTGATGGACGGCAGGCTCTGGGATCGACCACGAGTGGAACGGACTGGCGGTGGAAGTGGCTCGTCCTCGTCTGAGGCCTCGCCGTCGTCGCCTTCCGTCGTCGCCTCGTCCGAGCCCGCACCCTCCGACTCGTCGTCCTCGTCCTCGCCCTCCTCGCCATCCTCGTCCTCGTCGGGCTCCTCCTCTTCGTGGACGACCTGGTCGGCGCTCCTGAGCCTCCTCATGGGCACGACGACCGCGGCGGCGTCCGACTCGTCGCTGGCGTCGCTCTCGACATCGTCGACGTCGCGCACGAGCTCGACGCGCTTGCGCTTCCTCGCGCGCGTCGCGGACCGGGAGATGGAGTGGTTCACAGGGAGGGGCGAGAGGATGCGGTTGTGCCTCCTCCTGGCGGCGGCGGCGGGGTCAGGCTCGTCGTCGTCGCGGTCGTGCGGGATGCGGAGGCGCGGCTGGCCCTGGTGGTCCCGACGCTGGCGTTTTCTCGGGCTGAATTTTGGGGGGTGAGCGGGCGCGGTGGCGGCGAGGCCAGGGCGGGGCATGGGAGGGGTGGGCAGGCAGGTATGTGTAGAAGTGTCGAAGTCGGCGCGAGTCGTGCGAGGTTTGGCGGCGGGCGGACGACGGGTGCTGTGGGTGACTTGGGGGCGAAGTGACGGGCAGGAAGGCCAGCGGACTCGCAACCGTTCGAAGTTGGGGGGTCGAAGGAAGGTCGGGGGGTCGAAGGAAGGTCGGGGGGGAAGAGGGTCGCGGTCGGGGGGTCGAGGGTCGAGGGTCGTGGTGTACTGGAGACAAGAAGAAGCAGGGCAACCCAAAGTTTTGAAGGCGTTGCGACGGCTAGAAGTTGAGGTAAGATCGCCCCCCCTTTGTTGCTGACTCAGCCAACTTCCCCGCGGCTTTCGTGTGTGCCTTAACTCAGGGGCTCGCTCCGTGTCCTTCTTTTCCACGAGAGAGAATACAATGGAATCGCTATTGCTTTGCAGAGGAGAGAATATACTGCCATCACCACCTTCACACACAATTCTTGAACAAACATCAACAAAGTTCCCCTCACGCCTCGGCGTAGAACGACAACACGTCCTGAACGTCCTCAGCGGAACCAAGGAAGACCGGGATACGCTGGTGGATGCCAGTCGGGACAATGTCGAGGATCCTCTCGCGACCAGTCGTGGCAACTCCGCCGGCCTGCTCCGTGAGGAACGCCATCGGGAAACCCTCGTACAGCAGGCGGAGCTTGCCGGTCTTCGACTTCTTGTCCTCTGGGTAGCCGAAGATGCCGCCGTACAGCAAGGTACGGTGCACGTCGGCGACCATCGATCCAATGTAACGGGCAGAGTACCTGTGGAACAGTTGGTGAGGCGGGGTTGGAGAGAGCAAGAGCAACGAAAGACGCACGGCTTGCCGTTGGTGGGGTACTTGATCGACTCGAGGTACTTGGTAACGGGCCTTTGGAGGCGGATACGAATCAGCTCAAGCTCTTCAGTTGTTGTAAAATCCTTCGAAGGGACTCACTCGTGGAAGAAGAGGGAGTTGCCCTCGTTGAACGAGTAGATCTTGCCGCGCGAGGGGATGCGGATGTTGGGGTGAGTGAGGATGAACTCTCCGATTCCCTATAGACGAGAGCACCGTTAGCGCTGCGAACGAGATGTCCAACCCTTGAGGAAAAGAAGTCACGTTGTCAAGAGTGTAGCCGTTGACACCGTTGCCAGTCGAGATGACCAAGTTGGCCGACGAGCCGTACATGCAGTAGCCAGCAGCGACCATCTCCTTTCCGGGGCGGAGAACATCGGCGAGCGATCCAACCGAGCCGTCAGTCTGTTCAACACGTATGCACAAAAACGTTTAGTCAAACTTGCGTGTAGGATGACAAGGCGGCGCGCGCGACGAGAGGAGCGGAAGAGCTGACGTACGACCTTGTAGACACCGAAGATGGTACCGATGTTGACACCGGCGTCGATGTTGGAGCTGGTTCGTGGATGGTCAGGCTACGAGTCGCCAGCAGGTAGGAGCAGAAATGTGCAAAACTCACGATCCATCGAGAGGGTCAAAGACGACACAGTACTTGCCGCGGTGAGCCGTGTCGATGAAGATGGGGTCGTCGTTCTCCTCCGAGATGAGCACCGTAGTCTTTCCTGTAGTTCCGCAACCAGTTGGCATCAGCTTCCATTCCTGTCCGGGCTTCCTTTTGACAGACACCGAGTCCGACTCGGTGGATCCACGTCCAGGACAAGTGGGACCAGCAGCGACGAAGCGACACTCACCAGACGCCCTCAACGAGTTGATCATGATCTCGTTGCTGAGGATGTCGAGCTTCTTCTGGTCCTCGCCCTGAACGTTTGCCGTTCCAGCGGCTCCGATCCTGTTTGGTGGTCAAGCAGTCAGCGGCCCGCCGCGATGCCGGCTATAGCAGGCGCCCGTTTGCGCACGCGTCAAGCACAACGGGGGCCACTACGAGCTGAAGTTGAGACCCAGAAATGGAGCTCACAAGTTGAGGAGACTGGCACGCCTGACTGTAGATCAGAAAACAAGAAGCCAGCGGTTAGCGAACGCGCGCTCTGGTGGTCGTGCGGAGTGCGGAGCGAGCGACTTGCCATTCGTCGCGATGAACTTGCCTGGCGATTCGACAAGCTCTAGTCAGCACGATAAGCTCGGGAGCAGCGCTGGAAGGAGCTCACAGGTGGTCTGAATGGCAGTGAGGAGCAGGGTGAGGTCGCCCGTCGCCTCAGTGCCAGCGTGCTGCTGGGACTCGAGGACGTGCTGGGGGTCGTGTGTGGGGTGCGTCAGCGGGGTGCACACGACGAGCGAGCGAGCAGCAGCGAGCAGACGACGAGCTCACCGAGGTCAAGGTGACGATGCTGCTGTTGGGGGTCTCGTTGGCGGAGCTCATCGTTGAATACTTCGTGCAAGTTGTGCAAGGGGGTGGTCTGAGGACAAGGGACCGGCGCTGCCCCAAACCAGAGGCCTCCCGTTTGGACCAGACTCCGCGCCCTCACCCTTCCGCAAACGCCCGAGTCTTTGCTTGCCGTTGTACGCAACAACTCGCCGACACCTAAACCCTTTCCCACCAATTTTCGGTAGTTTTTCTGCATTCTGTCTACAGATTCTCTCAAGGGACAAGGGGATATAAACAATACAACCACACCAAGAGTTTCAACTCGTTTCAGAACGCCGGAGGTGCGGCGAAGGTAAGAGAGCAAAGACTACAAGGTTGGGAGAATGGCACACAACCTCAATGATTCTTTTTTTGGGGGGTGGAGAGAACTAGAAAGGTAGAGAGGGGATTTAAGAAACACGGGGAGAGAGCCATGCCCTTAGGCGTTCACTGGGGAAAGGTGGACAACGGGCCGCGGTCAGCTCCCACGCGTCGTCGGGAATAACGGGAACAGGAACAGAGACGAACTGTAAGTCGAGGCCTCGATGGTCTCGGGCAACTCGGTAATGGCAACCTCGAATCGCGACTGGATCGACTTAAGCACCTCCTCGTTCTCATCCGACGAGACGAAGGTGATCGCGAGACCCTTTGTTCCGAAACGACCGGCACGTCTGATGCGGTTCAAAAAGGATTTAGAAACACCGTTCCAAAAAGGGCGAAGCGAAAACATTGAAAATGACTGACCCAACACGGTGGAGGTAAGAGTCGGCATCTCCAGGAGTGTCGTAGTTGATGACGACTGCAAGAGCGAGAGGTCAGCGGGAAGCCCTATGTTGTTCGTGTGATCGCCAGATGAACGCACTGTTAACACGCTCGACATCAATACCACGTCCGAAGATATCAGTGGCAACCTGCAAGCATGAATGAAGTCAGAAAAAGGCCACGACAAGACTGCTAGAAGGAGAGAAACGTACGAGCACACGCTTCTCGAAAGCCTTGAACTGCTGGTAACGCTTGATACGCTCCTCCTGGGAGAGACCAGAGTGGATGGCGATCGAGGGGAAGTTGCACTCCCGGAGGAGGCGGTCGAGCTCCGTCGCGCGAGTAACCGACTTGACGAAGATGCAGACCTGAAGGAGAAGAAGACAAGTCACGTTAGCGAGACCTGCACCACCAAAATCAAACTTTATGAATGCAACGCACTTGGTTAAACTCGAGCGAGTCGAGAAGGTCGTTGAGCTTGCGGTTCTTTCCAGCCTCCTCGAGACGAACGAAGTGCTGCTGGAGTCCGTGAAGCGTGAGCTTCTTCTCGTCGTCGACGTAGATCTCGAGAGGCTAAATAGAAACAAGTCGAGACAACGAGTCAGTGTGAATACCGAAAAAGAAGCGATGGGAGGGACGAACCGTCTGCATGAACTTCTTGCACGTGGGGCGAATCTCCTTGCTAAGGGTGGCGGAGAACATCATAACCTGCTTGTGGTGGGGGGTCGCCTTGAAGATCTCCTGAACGTCTCGGCGCATGTCTGTTGTCGAAGGTGGCCGTTGGTTGGTGGGAGAAAAGGAGCGTTTGTCCCGACGAAGAGTGCCGGAAGTCCGAATTGGTTCGTGATTAGGGGGTGCCGAGTGAAAGGTTGAGAGAAGATGTGGAGAGTTCGGTGCATCGATGTTGACAGATGAAAGAAGGGGAGGATGATGAAATGAGGAGAGAGGAACCGATGGACGAGGGCATATTTGCGAGATGGGGCGAGAGGGGGAGGACCGCGATGTCGAGGAGAGGAGGGAGAGAAAGAAAGAAATAGGTAAGCGATTGGTCTTGCAGCGAGGATGGGCGTTGTTGCGTCAGATTATAGTCGGCCATGCGAAACATTCGGGAGCCTGGCCGCCTTTGCCTTGCTGTAAGCCATTCGTCGGGTCGCTCAGCCTGTCGCAGAGGCGGCCGCTCGTCGTCGCAGTCGGAAGTTCCTCGAAAGCCGAAATCTCGTCCACGAGGTTCTCGACGTCCACGCTGTTCTTCAAAGTGTCGATGTAACGGAGTCGAAGAAAAGCAGTCGGAAAGGGATCTCGGCGGGCGGTGAAGGCGAGTCGATGGCGAAAGGCGCTGGCTAGGCAATGATCGCCTCTCGAAGGCAGGATCCAGCGGGGCGACCGACTCCCTTCTCGAACTCCAGTTCACGGAGGACACCGTATTCGACCTCCACTGTTCCTCGCTCGAATGGCCGCGCCCTCGCTCGGCTCCGGCGGATGCCCCATCCTCGAGATGGTCGTGTCGACGCAGGTCGGCGCTCGTTGGCGGCTCCCCAGTGATGAAAGTCGATGGAAAAGATACAAATGGCGGGGAGGGAGTGATTACTAACCGACGGCTTCGAGCATCTTGTCGCACTCGTCGAGGACGAACTGCCTGACGCTTCCGCACTTGAGACTCTTGTCCCTGACGAGGGCGTTCAACCTTCCGGGGGTTCCGACGACGACGTGAGGGCACTTCTCCTTGTCCTTGAGGAGCTCCTGGTCCACCTTGACGGACGTTCCACCGTAGAAGACACCGGTGCGGACATCAGGCATGTACTTGCTGAAGCGCGCGTACTCGTTCTTGATCTGGTAGGCGAGCTCGCGAGTGTGGCAAAGGACGATGACCGAGACCTCGCCGTCGACAGGCTCGAGCTGCTGCAACGTCGCGGAGACGAAGACGGCGGTCTTACCTGGGAGCCAGGCAGGAGAGTCGTCAGCTTGGGGGAGGGACAACAAAGGAAGAGCCGGCCATCACGCCAGCCAGAAATTGAGACGCACCCATTCCGGACTTGGCCTGGCAAAGCACGTCCATGCCGAGGATCGCCTGAGGAATGCACTCCTGCTGGACTGTGGGACGGTGCGCGCCGCGAGAGGAGGAACGTTGGAGTCAGCTTCTGCGGTGGGAAGCGCGCGCGCGTGGGTGAGGCTCACCTTCACTCGGGTGCTCGAAACCGAGATCAGTGATGGCTCGGAGGAGCTCGGGCTTGAGGAGGAAGTCACGGAAGCCGGTCGAGTGGACACCGACGTAGGAGTTGAGGCTCTTGGACTCGCCGGGCGCCGTGTCACCGTTGGCGGCCGTCGCAGCGGGCGCGGGCGCGTCCGTGACTTCGGCGGCATCCTCTTCGTAGTCGATGAGATCTTCTTCAGGCTGAGCAGACACTGGGTGGTGCAACAAGGCCAGCGGAGGGAGGCGAGCGCGCGCGACAGGCCAGATGAGAGCGACAGGAAGCGAGTGGAACGAACGCAGGCGGCACGCGACGGGAGGGGAGCAAGGAAGGGAGCAGCTTGTGAGCAGAGCTGTTCTTTGTACACATTCCTGCTGATGCTCTTGCGACGTACTGGTTGAGTGTAGTGATGTGGAGGTGGTGAGGGGAGGGGCAGAGCCAGGGCTTCCGGGAAGGGCTCACGCTGCTCAAGCTGTGAACCTTCGCTCGGCTGTTGCCTCAAGTTTCACGGCTTTCTCGGAATTGTTTGCTCACGTGGCCTCAAAAGGGCATGAAACAAGTTGGCACGCTACATATCGACTGTTGAATGTATTCGAGGCGAGCAGAAGTGCGCTTGGAGCAGCAGTGTAAGATCCATCACGCTTGCGCTGAGGCAGCCAGCAGCAGAGCCACACCACCACACGACCGGGACCATCCCTCTCAACATGCTCAAATTAGAGAGAACAACTGCGTTCAACACCCTTCACTCCAAACTTTACACAACGTCACCCGCTAGAAGAACGCGACCGTCCCTCACCACCACTCTCTACTCGCACCTCGCCCGACCGCTCGCAGATCCACCACGCCTCAAGCCCACCACCAACAACTCCGTCCGATGAAAAAAGAGGGATTGTCGATATGCTGGCCATGATAAGAGGAGGGGAAGAGGGTATTGGAGTGTTGGAGAGGAAGAATGTGGAGGAATGGGAGGCAAGGGAGGCGTTTTCTTGAAGAAGGTTGCGCGTAAAGAAGTCGCTTAGATGTTGAGCTGTGCGGAGACGCCTGATCAGTCTCTGACGAGGGAGCGTTCACAATCTGCAAACAAACCTTTGTGCGGCGCCAGTGACGACGCTTGGCTGTAGAACGGCAAAGCAACGGGGCCTCCAGTCAGCCCTTGACTCCCTTCACCAGCCCATCTTCATCCTTCCATCTCTGAACATGGATTCGAAACGCACCGTTGTACTGGATCTTGCAGTCAGCCTTAAGACGGAACCACTGGGGGATGGGGCTGGAAAAAGAACGCAAATCGTCAGGATCGAGTTGCCAGCCAGAGGATGTGGACGGGGCAAGACTAACCGGTTCTGCTTGTTGGCCTTGGCGAGGACGACCTTGGTGCGGAAAGTCTTGTTGGAAGGCATCTCGCTGTTGTAGGATGAAGAAGAAAGAGTCAGCATCGCCCTCGCCGTTCCCATTTTCAATCGCCTGGTCGTCTGCACCGTCCCGCCCTTTCAGTCGCCCACCCGCTCGAAGCAGGTCTCCACCGAGTCTCGTCCTCTCACCACCACAATTTCCTTTCCACCCTCAGCTTTCGTTCTCCATCCTCCACTCCCTTCGAACCCTCCTCCCGAGCCCTGCCAGGCCGCGCGATCAAGAATTTCTCCAGAGGCCGCAAAATTCGTGCGTGCGATTCCGAGGGTCGGTCGAATCCGGATGCAACGAGAACAGTCGATGGCGAGTGTCGAGGGTGCAAAGGCGAGCAAAAATCGAGGCAAGACTAACGCTTTTTGGGGGTGGCAAGGTACAGAGAAAGAAACGAAGAGCAGCGCGCGCACGCTGGAGTTTCCTGCCAGGCCACGCAAAAGTCGGTTCGCGCACATTTCACAGGTGCGGGTCGCCAGCAGCCTACCCCGAGGAGTTCGATTGCGACGACGTCGCTCGCCTCCTTGTTGCATCAACTTTCATTCGCGACACTACAAGTCATGAGCTCACCACCAGCAGCCAACGTGGCCGACATCTTTGACGACGACGACAACGTCGAAGACAGGCCCGCGCCAGCGGCACCCGAGCAGGTCAACATTGTGCGTCGCACCACCTCGCTTCCTCCTCAAGTCAAGCAGCCAATACTAATCTCATTACACCTATCAGTTCGGGGGAGATGACTCTGATCTGTCAGACTTGGACGGTGCGCTTCTTGTCCCGGCCTCGCCTCGCTCAACTCCACACGCGCGGCCGTCACTGACTCGTACCACCTTCGCTTCATGCAGACGAACCCGGAGCAACTTCACCAGGACCAGAGAGATCGGCGTCGCCTCAGAGTGCTAGGGATGCCGGAGCGGACGAGGACGACGAGGACGAGGATGAGCAGCAATACAACCAGGACGAGGACGACGCGATGGATGGAGAATACGACGCCGAGACGGCTGGAGCCAAGTTGAAGAAGATGAAGATCAAGAAGAAGGTGAGGCGTGAGGAGGATGGGGAAGAGGCCGTGCCGAAAAGGTGAGCCTTTGCATCTCCTTGCGTTCAGGATGGTGTCTCGCGGATGCGGGACGAGGAGCTGATGATTGGAATTGCTTCTTCCGTGGACCTGTACAGGAGCAGGAAGAAGGAGAAGAAGAAGGAGAAGCAGCCTGTTGAGGAGGAGGAGGAGGAGGTCGACCCTGAGACTGGTCAGTAACTGCGAAACGACGTCGGCTCGTGAGCACTAACGAATGCGCCGTCACCAGCCCGGAGAAGAGCTCTGGATGCACGGTTGGACGCTCTTGTCAAGAAACCCAAGAACCGATCAGGAATGAGCAGGAAGCGCAAAAACCTGCAGGACGATGTGCGTGTTCCTTCCTCTCTCCGGCTCGCTTCATACAATGTCGGCTGTTCTGACGTGTCTTTTCGCCCGTTTGGTAGGACCTCGAAGCCTTCAACGACGAGATGGTGGTTCGACTTAGGATGGATATGCTTGCGGCGGCGGAGAAAGATGTCGACGAGAATGAGGCCGGTCGGTTCGCCGTCAACAAGCTGAGGATGCTTCAAGAGGTCGTCGACGCTATGCAGAAGTACGTCATTTCTCCATTCGCCTGTTTCGGAGCTTGTTTTGATGAGGTATTTTTTCAGGTCCTCTCTTGCTGAGTCTCTTGTCGAAAACGGGGTTCTGGAGGCCGTCAAGCGTTGGCTGGAGCCCCTCCCCGACAAGTCTCTCCCAGCTCTTGCCATCCAGCGTCACCTCTTTGAAATCCTTCGCAACGTTCGTTCTCTTCTTTTCACAAACTTGAGCAAGTCGGTCGGGTTAACCTGTTTGATTCCCACCGCAGCTTCCCATTGAAACCTCCGCACTCAAGTCGTCCGGCGTCGGCAAGATCGTCTACTTCTACACCAAATGCAAGCGCGTCGAGCCTCAAATCGCTCGTATGGCGAGCCAACTCGTGTCGGACTGGATGCGTCCGATCATCCGACGGTCGAAGGCGTTCACGGACAAGTTGCAGGAGGAGGACGAGGACGACGAGCCGAGGAACTACAGGCCGAATGCAGGCAGGGCGACGAACGAGGACATTGCGAGGAGGCACGCGAGGATTCCCGAGATGCTCACGACGCAGTACAAGATTGCACCGGAGAGTGATCCGAAGGACAGGAGCGGAGGGTCGGGTATGCAGGCGTCGCATGCCAGCACGGGCATGTCGAGCAAGATGAGGTCTTACAAGAAGAAGCTCATTGCCAGTATGCCACCATTTCTTTGATCTTCTTGCATTCTACTGTACTAACGCACGTTTACTGTTTGCAGGTCAAGCGGCGTCGAGGAGGGTTTGAGAGATGGGCGAAGGACGGAGAGTTTACGCGGGCGGTGTGTTTTGTGCTACAGTATTCTCAGTGGCCCCCAGTTTTTCTTTTTTGAATTTGAAGCCTTTGGGTCTTCCTCTCCGACGTGCGGGGCGCGACAGCGAGAAGAAAAGCTGCGTATCAGAGCCAGATCGAAGCCACGTGTGTACGAAGCTGCCCATCGGAGAGAGACGCAAAGCCAGGAAAGCTTGACAGGGCAGAGGCGTTGGGCACACGAGTAGACAATGTTTTGCACCGGTGGAATGGCTATTCAGTGAGAGGATCGTGGCGCGTTTGAGAAGAGATCGCCGCACCCAAAGGGGAAAGTGATTGGGGAGGCTGGCCGGCGGTCTCAAGAGCATGGAGATGCCTGCGGGCGGTCAAACAAGGAGCTGCCGCCCGGGAAGACCTTGGCAGATTCCTCTTCATTTCTACACCACCCAACCTCCAGCACCACCTGCTCATCCTGCGACCTGCGAGACGAGTATCTCTAGTTTGCGGGACGGTTGTTGCCAACAGCTGAGCTGTTGACGATCCCCGGCGCTCGACGCTTGCGAGGGGCGCGACTTTGAGAGCTCGCCGTCCTTTCGATCTCGACCACCACGCACCGACACCACCAACCTGCACCAATACTCGACTTGCTTTGACCTGTTGACCCGGTCACGCTCCACGACGACCACGACACCGACCCTTGCCAGCCCTCCGCCTTTGTTTGAGCTCAGTCCCTCCATCCAGCGCCCACCCACCAGCTCGCCTGCTCGCTCACGGCCGCTCCTCCAGCACGTCCGGCGGCATGGCCTCTCGGAGGAGCAGACAGGACGACGAGATGGGTGAGCTCCTCCTTCCTGGCCCTCTTGAGACGCGCGGCAGCTCGTCCTTCTGGCCGCTGGACCGCGCGCGTTTGGCGTTGCGTCTCGTGGGCTAGGCCCAAGCGAGACGGAGCATCGCATTCGGTGCAGGGCATGGCGGTGAGAGGGTGGAGGCCGGAACAGTTAGTCTTGATGGGAAATGCCATCGGCTGGCAGAAGGACGAACTATTGCACACGAGACGGCAGTCGGACTCAGCTGATCGCCCCCCTTTGCATTCACGCACGCACGGACAGATCCCGCCGACATCATGGACCAGCTCGACAGCGCCACCCCAATCGACGGATCGCCTCGCAGACCGAGACCTCGTTCTCGCACTATCTCAAACAACGCTTTTCCGACCACCCCTCGCCCCGTCGTCGGCCGCCGCAACTCGCGATCCTCGTCCATCGCCAGCACGAGTCGCCTCAGCAAGCAGCCTAGCTCGCGGTCCATCAGGTCGGTCAGCAGCGCCCACAGTGCCTCAAGCATGCCTGCTCTCAGCCAGGGGTCCGCCGCGCCGTTGAGAGGTGCGGCCGAGTGGAGTGGAGCCCCGGCGAGCGACTACGAGGACGACGACGCTCGCATGCCAGGTCCCAGCACGCCGACCCTTCCTTTCCCTTCACGACCTTTTCCCGCCAGTCCGAGATCGCCTCTGCCGGCTGAGAGCTCGAGTGCGCCCGGCAGCCCTTCGCGACTCATGCCACGTTCACCACGTAACGAGCGCACTCCGCTCGACGATCTCGCGTTCCTCAAGGAAGCAATGGCCTCGGACGACGACGTCTCGTCGATAAAAAGCAGAAACTCGGCCGTTTCGACCATGTCGAAGACGAGAAACCAACGACTTCGCGAGGACATTCAGAAGGCGGCGCAGGAGCTTCGCCAGAAGTCGAGCCAGGACTCGCTTCAGATCCCGCTACAGAGCAAAGGCAGTCTCGACGTCATCAGACGGCCACCTTCCGCTCAGAGCCGAACTAGCCTTCGCAGTCGAGGGAGCGACAACAGCGCGACGTTTCCGACGGCAGGCAGCCCCAGCCCAACGCACGAGCGCGAGGACTTTAGTGACACGCGGTCGCTTGGCTCGTTCGCGTCGGGCGGCTCCTCTCATTCGCCAGCTCGGCCAATGCATCATCACCCCGGTGGCGGCAGTGATGGAGGATCGATCGGAACTGGCGGCACATCTGGCTCGAATGGAGGGTATACCGGGCGTGAAGGTGCGAGGGAGAGGGAAAGGGAGCGGGAGCGAGAAAGAGATGGGCGTCCACGGAATCGAGAGATCAAGGAGTGGAGTCAGGCGTGTTGGGTTTGGCAGCAGGAGAAGAGCTCGTCCGGAGGGATGCTCAGCAAAACTCCGTTGATTCGCGAGGTTAGCTTGGTTTCTTCGCAGTTTCTGTTTCTTTCTTTGACCAAGCCAACTGACGTGTTGGTATTCTTTTCTTCAGGTTCCATCAGTGATGAAGCGGAAAATGGGAGGGAAACGAGATTCTTCTCAGCTTCTGTCGCCGGACAGCCTGCCGTCGTTCGATGATATGAAGGGTGGGAAGACAGGGTCGTTGCGGGAGAAGGCCAGTCGGAGCGGGTTCGGAATCGGTCCCGTTTCCTCGAGCAAGGATGGGCAGTGGAAACGAGTCGTGGGAGTGTTGCGAGACGACGGGTATTTCCGCATCTTCAGTGAGGTAAGGCCCCGTTTTGGCTGCTGCCTTGTCACTTTTCTCATCTTTCAACTTCTTCTCCCTCCAGGAAAGCGTCGTCCTTCAGTCGATACATCTCCCTTCGATCCAGCGGACCGACGTTCGAGCAGTCGATCAGTCTCTGTTCGGCAGGCCACACGTGGTCGTTATTCACCGCCGAGGCTCTGTTCCTGGCACTCCCAGCACCTCCTACTCCGCCTTCTCCAGCAGCTCCTCAGTCGTCAAATCTGCCGAAGAGCCCATCTACCTGTGCATGCCGTCGATTGTCGCCATGGAGACGTGGATCGTCATGGCACACTGCTTCGCCCGTCCAGAGTTCCTCTCCTCGCCCATGATCGGCCCATCAAGCCCACCTCACCCAACTCGTCCGGATACCACCTCGTGGGCTGCGGAGGACGACTCGCAAGACGAGGATAACGCCTGGGAGGAGGTTGATACGCGGTGTCGAATTTTCAGGACGGTCGCGCTCTCCATCAACGAAGGGCGAGGCATTGGCGAAGCGGGAACGGAAGTCATTCGACCAGGCCCGAAGCAGGCTCTCGATCGAAGACCGGACCTCGAGCGCGAGTTCTCGAATGCCTCATCCGACACGTTTTCAAGCCTGGGCTCAGATCACTCGCCGTCGAAACCACTGTCGTCGGCGCGGCTGCATAGAGCGAGCGATGGACCGGCGGAACCAACGCAGGGCTTCGACACCTTCTGTGAGGTCGTCCTCGATGGCGATGTTGTGGCCAGGACCTCGGTTCGCAAGTCGACGACCTCACCGTTCTGGAACGAGTCTTTCGTCTTCCGGTAAGATGGTCCCTTTTCGTTGCTTGGCTGGGCCTGCTTTTAACTTGGCGTTTCTCAGTGACCTTCCGCCAATCGTTACGCCTGTGGTCATCAAAATCTTCCAACATCACAAGAGCTCTCGCCCAACGTTGATCGGCTCCTCCATCGTCCGCATTCCCGATCACCCGCGAGCCCAACTCATCGAGGATTGGTGGCCCGTCAAGCCTGCTTCGCACGACATCCGCGGGAGACAGACCGACACGGTTGGAGAGCTCAGTCTTAGCGTCAAGGTCAACGAAGACGTGGTCCTGCCCAGCTCAGAATATGCGACGATGCTGGCAGTACGTGCCCTTCGCCTCTATTCGTAAGTAGTGTCACTGATCAAATCTCGTCGCTCTAGCTGCTCAACGACGACCCCGAGGCGGAGCTGGCGGTGGATCTCGCCCACGAGTTCCCAACCGACCTGGAGGAAGTCGCCAGGATCCTGCTTCGAATCTACCAGGCCGAGAGCCAGCTCATCCCTCGCATTCTACGGCTCACGGAGCTCGAGATCGAAGGAGGAGACACGCGGTCCGCCGCCATCCTCTTCCGAGGGAACAGCATCCTCACCAAGTCGATCGAGCTCTACCTCCGTCTCGTAGGAGCCGAGTACCTCGATCTTTCGATTGGCGAGCCGATTCGTCGTCTCTGCGCCTCAAAAGTTGAGATAGAGATCGACCCCTCGAAGATGAAGCATGGGGCGAAGGAGAAGGACCTAACCAACAACGTCCACGAGCTGCACGAGTGGACGACCGCTGTGTGGAACTCCATCTACGACGCACGAGAGAAGTGTCCCAAGTCAGTCCTCTTCTCACCAATGTAACTCAACCTCAACTGATCAGTCCTCAAAATGCAGCGAGGTTCGCATCATCTTCGCCAACATCCAGAAGGTTGTCGCGGCCAAATACGGCGACGGTGAGACGGAGATGAAGATGCGGTCGACTTCCGTCAGCGCCTTCATCTTCTTGCGGTTCTTCGTTCCGGCGGTCCTCAACCCGAAGCTCTTCAACCTCATCTCCTCCCCTCCCGACCCCAAATCGCAACGCACCCTGACCCTCGTCGCCAAAACTCTTCAAGGACTCGCCAACTTCTCGACGTTCGGCCAGAAGGAGCCATGGATGTTGCCGATGAACTCGTTCGTCCAGGGCAACATGGCCGCGTTCGTCGACTTCATCCGTCACATCTCGACGCCTTCAGCGACGGCTCGCTACGAATGGACCTCGCCTCACGCCGCTGTCTACCTCGCGCCTTACCGCCTTCGCAAGTCCCTTTCGCCTAGCGTGCGTGAGGGCGTTCCCCTCCTCCCTCACCTTCTCGACCTTCCTCGAGACCTTGGGCTTCTCTCCTCTCGGATCGCTCGACATGTCTCAGACCGCGAACGGAACGCTCGGAAAGATACACGTAGTAGCGCGTCGTCTGTGGGCTCTCGTGGTCGATCGACTCGCTACGAGCAGCTCACTGAGAAGTGCCTGGAGGCGCACGAAGAAGCTCAGAGGCGAGGAGGAGGGCTTATCACCCCGATCTTTATGGCTTCGAAGGAGGAAGTCAAGTCGAGGGCTCGGGCGGCGACGGTTCGTTCGCCGTGGACTCACCACAGCCAAGTGCCTTTCTCGCCCGCGACGCCGCCAAAGGGGAGAAATTTGGCGGACGAGATGAACGAGCTCCACATTCGAGCCTCTCCAGGATCGCCAACATCGGCAGGCTCGCCATCGTCAGCATCGAGGAGGAGTCACCGAAGCTTCACCGTCAGTGGGGTCTCGCCTCGAGCGGGCTCGTCCCACTCGCACTCCAAGTCGAGCGAAGACCTCCTCATGGAGCCGGCGCCAATATTGGACATCTTTCAGCCTCGTCAGCCCGCACCTTCGCCCATCCCCGACGCAGACTCCGACTCGGAAGACGACAGCCCACGTTACGTGTTCCCTTCGCGCCCTGGGACTTCCAAGGCCAGCTCCATCAAGGGCCTCCAGGAGTCGATCGAGACGGCAAGTCGCAAGTCTACCGATTCGGGCAGCCGCAAGTCGGTATCGACAGAGCATTCCGCCGAGGCATCGCCGAGCCTTTCCTCGCCAGGACCTCAGTTCACGTCGCCATTCGCACCTGCGTCAGTTTCGATGGCGATGCAGAAGAGCACATCATCGCAGGCTACGACGTCGAGCTCGACTTCGACGATCTCTCTTGGAGATGTGACGCTCGGGCAGGTTATCGCTACTGGTCGCAAGCCCTCGCAAGCGGGTTTGTCCTTTCCTCTCATGACGTTCCTTGTGTGCCAGCTGACCGTCCACATTGTTTGTCCCAGGTATGATGGGAGTCTTCATGGGTGAGGATCCTTTTGCGGAAGGAGGAAAGAAGCGAAGCATCTTGGCTCGGATGGGAAGGAAGAACTCGAAGGCAGGTTGAACGCATGTACGAAATCATTCTAGAGCGCTCTCATCATTACCCTCCTCTCAATGAAACATCCTCGCAAACCTCTGTAGTCATTGTATGAACGTGATTTGTGTATCAAGCGGCTTGCAGTCATTTCCCTTTCATCTCTTTCTGTAACGACTAGAGAACCCCACAATCACAACTTTTGGGCCCACCGAGTCACGAAAATGTACTGTCATTTACAAGCGTTGAGAGGTGTGCAAACTCAAATCTCGTCAAACCCCTTGTCCATGTCGTCCCTCAAGAGCTCCCTCATGCCCTTTGGCAAGATGGGTTCGCCGTCCTTACCGACCACGTAGCGGAACGGCATCTCGACGGACTCGTTCTCATCAAACTTGATCGTGGGGTGGTCGACAAAGTTGATCTTGTCGAGTGGAACTGTAGTGGAGGGTGTGAGTGAGAGGAGAGGAGCAGAGGAAGGCGAGGACTGACTCTGATCCTGAACGACGATCTTGGTCACGCCTAGAGCGGTGTCGGTGGTCATCTGGATGGGGCCGAGGTGACGGGTAGGGAAGCCAAGCTTCCTAAGCTCGCCAGTACGGTCTAAAGATGGCTGGTGTCAGCTGCGATCTTCGGAACTGCCGCGAGTGGAGGGGACGAACCTCGTGGGGCTGGACGAAGAGAGTGGCGCGCAACGTCAGCTCCGAAGCTTCATCAAAGCGGAAAACAGCCAAAACTCACGGTCATCACCGAGAATACCTCCGAACCTATTGGAAACAATTTCAGCTCTGATTCCTCGCAACGAGAACGACAAGGACGGGAGACTTACAAGAACCAGTCAAACTTCTGAAGATCGTCGGGGTGGATAACCTCAGTCGCTTTGGGGTCCAAAAGGCACACCCTCTCGAGGGGAACTCCCTCAGCCTCCATGAGCTCCCTGATGCTCTTGCTCTCGGCCTTGAACCTGGCCGGGTCGGCACCCTTGGCGGCGAGGAGCTGCTTGAGGGACTCGGTCGAGGGGCGCGACAGGGACGAGAAGTAGACCGACGACGGGTCGGCAAGGAGGAGCATCTGCGAGTACTCGAGAGACACCCAGGGCGGGAACACGGTGCCGGTCGCGTCCTCCTCGTCGGGTTCCATGTGCTCTAGAGGGGTGGCAGGCGGCGAGGGAGGATCGTCAGCATCGTCCTCGCCAGCAAGGCCATTCAGACCGGACCAAGTCAAGGTTGCTGAGTTCACGTTCTGGTGCCAAAGTGATGGAACAAGTGCCGCCGATCACAAGTGGTGCATGCCGGTGGAGCAGAGAACGCAACCAAGCAGGTCTCGACAGCAGAGCAGAAGGTACAAGCGTTGAAGAAGCACCACCAAATTCAAACAGATAACTCACCAATAACGTAGGTAGGCATTTTGATGATAGTTGTGTGCAGAAGAGTGTCGTGCGACAAGTCACAGCCAGCGAACGCAAAGGGGGGAAGAAGTTTTTGAAAAGTCACGTGATGCCGACCCCCTATCCTCCAGGTCAACAGAGGGCAGAGCTGGGCGCCGTGTTTGGCGTTCGCCAGTCTTCACCTCCCGGCCCCCTTCCCGCCCGTCGCGTACCACCTCCCCTCGCTTCTCTCACAGCACAACTCACTATAGTCACTTTTGAGTGAGAGTCCTCGTCTCGTGGGCCGGACCGCTCGCCCACCGCCGCCGTTCTCACCCAACAAACACTCGAACTCGCGCCGTCGTCCCGCTTGAGCTTGAGCTTGAGCTCGCTTCTTGCACGACCGTCGCACCATGTCGTCGTACCCAGGACACACCCCTGCACCGCTCAGACGGAACAACTCGGCAGCCAGGCCACAGCTCGACACGCCCACCCCCGCCCCGTCGTCCGGTCACACCTCGGTCCTCATCACCTCCCTCAAGCCTGCCCGCTCGCGCTCCTCCCTGTCCGGCGACTTCCACCGCGACTCGTCCAACAAAAACAACTTCTCGAAACAGTTCAAGTCGTTCGGGAACCACGCCTCGACCCTCCCCAACTCGTCGCGCGTCCCGCTGGGCTACTCGTCTGGTCGCCAGGTCAACATCCCAGACCTAAACACCGACGACCTCGACCTCGACAACCTCGAGATCACCACCGACGGCACCGAGAGGGAGCGAAGGAACCTTGAGGAGGAGATTAGGAGAGGCATGGGCGAGCTTGAGCGCAAGTCGGACGCCTCCGTCTCGGATCACGACTCGGTCGGCTTTGGCGACCTTTCTGAAACCGACGACCGCCGTCCTGGAGGCTTCCGAGCGAGGATGGAGGACCCCAGCGAATCTTCAAGTGACAGTCTTGGGGACGACTTCTCGCTTCAGATCGGCATGGCCGGTAGGAGGGCGTCGAGGGACGATCGCGTGCCTCCTCCCGTCGATCAACTCTCCGACAACGACGACGACTCCGACCGCGACCTTACCTACCTCACTCTCGACCGAAGCGTCATCTCTCCAGCCAAGATGTCTGCTCCTCCTCCTGCTCCCTCTGCTGCCGCTCCCCCTGGTGCTTCAGCTCCCACCCGCGGTCTCGGCAGAGAGTTCGAGCGCGCGACAACTAACAACAACAATGCGGGTTCGAAACCTTTTGGCACCACGACGACCGCCGCGACCGCCGACGGCGCTCGTCGAGCTTTGGGAGACAACTACGCCTCCTCCGCGCCTTTCGGCCAGCAGTCAAAGTCCGTCCCTATCACCACGACCCACGCGCCGCGCCTCGTCCCCTTCCCCTCCGCCTACTCCTCCGCGACCAAGCTCGCCTCCGTCTCCCCATCTTCCATTCCTCGCTTTCCTCAGACCAAAGTCCCCAACAACACTCGCGAAAACGGATTTACACCTACCACTGTCGCCGCAGATGGCTTCACTCGTAGGCCGGACGACTCGAGGATCCGTCTGCCCGATGTCACGGGACTGACGGAGGGACTGAGGAGCCCAGCGAGGCCGCGTGGAAACATCCCTGTTTCTCAGGCTTCTACTGGCGCAGAAGGTGAGCTCAGATTCGCTCCTTCCTCAAATTTCCTTTTCGAAGGCTCAACTGACCGCACCCAACCCTGCAGACGTGGCGATCTCAGGCGCGCTCGATCAATTGCGCAAGAGGCTTTCCAGTCTTGAGCGTGAGAACTCCATGTCAGCTGCTCGAGTGAGAGAGTTGGAGGCGCAGATCGAGGAGGACTCGAGGCACTCGAAGGAGCGTGAGACGCCGGCCGTTCAGCCTGTTCAACAGCAGCGCTCGCCCGCTGGGACCTGGGAGGTCAAGTTGAAGGAGGAGAGAGAAAAGCGCGAAGGTTTGAGGCTTTTTCTTTCGATGAAACTAATATGGGCTGACCGAGTATAATGACCAGCGCTGGAAGCCCTCGTCGCTCGTCTTCGCTCGCACGTCACCCACCTCTCGCACTCGCTCGAAGACCATTCCGCTACGCTCTCTGCCCTCCGCTCCGCCCCGAAACCACACCACCCCGACGAAGGCCTCGTTGAAGAAGTTCATGCCCTTCGACAGGGTCTCGAAGGCCTCGGCGCCGATGTCGACGTCGTCAAGAATGTCGTCGATGGTCTTGTGCGCGAGAGGCAGGCCGCGGACGAGTGGGACAAGGAGGAGAAGGAGAGGAGGAGGGACATGGAGAGGAACGAGAGGGTTGAGATGGAAGGTTTGGCAAGGAAATTCCAGCAGCAGGAGCCGTTGAGGTCGGCGAAACCGGTGCAGGAGGATCCCGACAGGACGCCACGACCGAGCCGTTTTACTGGCGAGTGGACCGGCCCAGAGACGCCAAAAACGGGTAGAAGCTTCCTTGATGTTCGTCCAATTTTTCTGTTGCAGAACTTTATGAGGCGCTGACAGGCGTGTATTGCAGGCGGCTGAGATCAAGAGACTTCAGCAAGATTTGGCGATGGAGGAAGCTAGGCTTTCGCCGTCTCCTCGTCCTCGCAAGACTCGTGTCGTGCCGCCAGAAGAGGTTCGTTCAGCGTCTCCATTTTCTACCAGCCTATGGTTGACCTTCACTCTTCCAGATCGAGAGGAAGTCCTACTCCCGTCACCAACAACGCTTCGAAGAGCCCCTCAGGCCAGCGACGGCGCCCCTTCCCTCCCGCCACACCACCCACCCCGCTCCTCGCCACTACTCGTCCTACGAATCCTCTCTCCCCAACTCACCCCCGCCTCGCCGTGCGACAGACCATACCCGTACCTCCAAACCCCGTCAGACCGAGACGGACGACGAGCTCCACGCTTCGTTCGAGCGCGCTGAGCAGATCTTCCGTTCTGTTTCCGCTCCCAAGAGAGACGGCGACCTGTGCAGTGTTTGTAGGAAGCGCAGAAAGAGCGAGGGAGTGCCGCGGTCGGCGCCAGCTAAGATGCAGGAGCGTCGCGATGTCGACTACGACGCTGGGGACGAGAGCTACCAGGATTCGGAGCAGGAGTCGATTCGCCCGAAGGTTAGCAAGAAGGCCGAAAAGGAGAGGCGTCCGGATCCTCGATTGGCTTTGGAGAGTGTTTTGAGGGATCTGGAGGCGGACTTTGGCCTTCACAAGAGGTACATTTCTTCCACGTGGTTCTTGCTGGGCGCTCGGAAGCTGATCGTTTGTCGGCAGGATCTACATCGAGCTGTCAGATCAGTACCGCGTAATGGACTCGAAGGCTGAGAGTGCCAAGAGGCGTACGTTGGCGGAGCATTTGAAGGAGAGCATCGACACGCTGGAGGTCAAGGTTCGTCGTCTGTTGCCCACCGTATTGTCAAAATTCTCGATGCTGACTGCTTCCTTCAGGCTGATCAAGTGAAGCGACTTCACGACCTTCTCCAGTCAGTCTACTCCTTTGTTCCCACCTGATTGCTTTCACTTACTCGGACATTGACAGCTACAACCACCCCACTGCTGCTCCAGCCGCTTCGCCTCCTCGCGGGTTTGGGCACGGAAGAATGCGTGAAAGCATCATCTAGTCCTCATTTATCGGGACTGACTATCATGTTTCTTGTACACACCACACAAAATGGACTCTTTCGCTTTTCTCTCGTCCCTATGGGCGCTCATTCTTAGTTATACCTGTTGAGCTTGATGAAAGGGCGGCGGGGCTGGAATCTCATACCCCCCATTTTCCTTGAAGAGAGAAAGTACAACAATGAGGCTGAATGCATTGGCAAATGATGTCGAATTTTACTTTAGATGAAACAGGGCCAGACCCTTCACACACTCACGCCTCACCCTCGCCTCCATACACGCTGTCCTCGCCATCACTCTCCTCCTCCTCCGCCTCGCTATCGTAATAGTGCGACTTGATCCTCGCCTCCGGCTTCTTCTCTAACGCCTGAACCAAGAAGAAGGACCTTCCCTTCTCAGCACGTGTCATCTCCGCATGAGCCCTCGCGATCGCCTTCTCCGGCTGGGACTGGCGCCGAGTGATACGTGGGATCGGGCGCTCGTAGTCGTGATCGTCGTCTGCTGGAGGGGCGAGGAAATTGAACGTGGGCGGTGCGTTGGCTGGAGGCGGTGTTTTTGGCTTGGGGACGTCCTCTGGTGGAGTGTCGGGGCGAGGAATCTCGCCGTGTTGCGACTGACGGCGGGACTGGGGAGCCGGAGTTGGCGAACTGGGAGTCGGAGGTGTGTCGGGGCGGGTGGGGGCAGGAGTAAAGACTCGCGATTTGGGGCGGTTGAAATTGAAGTCGTTGGAGGTGGAAGGAACGTTGGAATGGCGGGCGGTCGACTCAAACGACGAAGCGAACGTGGGCGTCTCGTAAGACGCAGCGGGCGTGAAATCGGCTTCGTCGATCGAGACGGTCGGTGCTACAGGTGTAGGTACAAATACCGGTTCTGGAGGGGTTGGCACGCGGATCGCTTGCGCCGTTGTCGACTCGCCCGAAGGCGCAGGCTGCCGCGTGGCGACGAGCACCGTCGGCGTGGCTGGCTCCGACATTTCCTCGTAGCCCTCCTGCGAGGATTCGATCGAGGGGGTGTACAGCTCCGTAGGGGCGTAAGAAGGTCGACGATCGGGGCCGAAACCTGAGGAGTAGTCGACGGAACCGAACCTGCCGGCGTGGTAAGGATCCGCCGGGGCATGAGGGTACGCCGAGTAGACCGAGTAGATGGACGGCGAGGGCGGGACGTAGTTGCGGCTGTGCTGGCCAAAGTAGCCCTGGGCTGGAGTTTCTGGGACGTAGGCTGCCGGCGTGAACGGCTGGGGAGGGAACGAGTCGTACGCCTGCTCGGGCGTGTTCTCCCAGTGCAACGCGTCCACGTCATCCCAGTTCGCCGGCGTCTGCGTCGCCATCGTCTGAGTCGGCCGCATGACAAACATGTCGGGCAGAGGCTTGTGAGCTGACATTCTCGCCAGGTCCGGGTCCATCATCGTGCTCCGCTTCGACGACACGCCGCTCTTCCGCGACCCGGCGCTCCTGGACGTCGCGTTCGAAATGATGCTCTCGCGAAGCAGCTTGTTCTGAGTCCGGCCTGGTGGACGGCTCCTGGGTGGTGCAAGAGCTGGAGGTGGGAAAGGTGGAATCACCGGCACGGACTCGACTCGCCTGACTGAAGCAGCGACCGGCGCCGCCGTGACCCTCGACGACGGCGCCGCACTGATGCCGCTGCCGGTCATGGACGATCCACTCGTTCTCTTCGTCACCACGGGAGCCACCGGTGGTGGGGACACGGGCTCTTCGTCAAAGTCGTCGTTTTTGGATGGGAGAGGGGGCGGGACGGGCGACGTGGCGCGAATTTCGAGCGTCGCCGAGCTGGTCGGGCGGTTTGCCGGGTTGAGGCTGCTCATCGGGCGGTTTGGGGGAGGGTTGGTGAAGGTGTAGATGGAGCTGATCGGGCGATTGCTGGGAGCTTCGACGGTCGCGGTCGACGCTGAGCTGAGGGACGTCGACGAGGCGTTGTCGAGGTTGAGCGGCGGCGGCACTCGACCGCTCGCCCTTGAGCGGCGGCTGACCATCGACGACGGCCGCGAGTTGGGGGCGGTGTGGAACGTGGCAGACGAGCCTTGATGGGCCGACGAGCCGAGGGCGGCGTGCGACGACGGCGGCGTCTTTGGCGGGGTGTACGTCGACTTCATCTGCGCCTCGACGTCGATGCCCAAGCCTTCGAGGACGGGGGTCATGGGAGGGAGGGTCGGGACAGGCTTGAACGCGCTCAGACGCCGCTCCCTGTCCTGCATCTTCTTCTTTGTCGCCGACAGGTCGGGCGAGTTCTCCGTCGACGACCGCCTGCCGCCCTTGCCTCCACTGCCTCGTCGGAAGCCCAGAGTCGGGCCCGTGAGACTGCTCCGCCGGAAGCCAGAGAGGAGGGACGACGAGTTGCCGGACGGGGTGGAGCCCATGCTCGACCGGCGGCGCTCCGCCACCTTTGTGAGCTTTTCGAGCTTGGCACTGCCTCGTCGAGGGCCGGGGAACGTCTCGGAGGGGAGGGTCGGGATCGTGGTCGTGCTGGACTGGGTGGGACTGAAGGGGTTTCGCAGCGAGATCTAAAGTTTGGGGGGGACCATAGTGTCAGCCTTTCCCAGCGCTCCGAATGGTTCCCACAGTGGCAATGCGAACGAGACGCAGGACGCACCTTGCCGCCCTTGATCCCCCTCTCCTCGAGACTGCCGGACCTTGCTTTGGGTGATTTCCTAAGCATGGATGGCGAGCTCCATTCGGGGTACGTCGAAGGGTCGACTGGCGACCTGACCAGGTGAGCGTCACCGGCGGGAGGCGAGGCAGAGCCCTTGCGGTTGCGCGACAAGAAGCCGGGCGCCATGCTGGTCCGTGTGGTGTGAGGCTGTGCGGTCGGGGGTGCTGGCGGACACCTGGGGGTGGTGGGCAGTGGAAGGAGAGAGTTGCAAGTGGATGGGACAGCGTCAGTGCCAGGCGTGAGCACGGCGGCGGCGGGCCCTCCCAGGGAGTACGAGCCATGAGCCGCGTCGCCGGTTTGGGGTCAGGAACAAAGGAAGTTTGCGCGCGACGGAGACGTCTTTGGCCCAAACAAGCAAGTCCGGGCAGAGTTCATGAAACGGAATGAGACAACTGATTAGCTTTTTTCATTCACTCGTCCAGACCCTGAGACCCAGCCTCAGTCCCAAAGCTGGCGACACCCAGGGCCATCCCGGCGGAGCAGACCCCCCATGCGAGGGCGGCGGGTCGGGCGATCCCTCGCAAAACTGGCTATATTCTCTCGCCCGTCCTGTCTCGAGGCTGTCGCGTCGATGGGTGCCACGGTGGTGGGAGACACGTTCGGCAAAACTTGCACCATCTCCGAGGACACGGCACGGTTTGCGTGTGGTTTGAGCCAGCCAGGCGGCGCGCGGCGCGCGGCCTCGACCTCGTCCTCCCATCGAGAGTCAGTAGATGCAGTTTCCAGAGGCTTTGGCTGGCCAGTCTAGCGTTCCAACTAGACCTACTTTCCTACCCCTACCTCCACACTCCATTGCTGGGCGAGGACCGCCTTCCTCCACCTCCAAGCCTCGCACGCCGCTGCCTCCACATCGCTCACGCCCGCGTTCACAATGCGACACGTAACCCTTCGGACCGCAGGACGGCCCCAGGCTCGGAGAACATGTTTGTTCCACGACTTTCGATAATTGTGCACCGATCAGCATGTTGCACTGGAGTCATCCGTCCTCCAGGTCGCCGAGATCCGCGCCCGCACCTCTGTTGCCAGGCGCTGACAAACCTGCTGAGCGAGCCAGGGCAGCGCCGGATTTCGTCTTCCTCGCCCAGCACCGCGTCCTCCACCTCCACGCCCTAAACTTTTGCTGACGTTGGCGGGTCTCCGAGATCCGTCTGACTCTTGATAAAATCTGCTTCTGCACTTGTCTTCCTTTCTTCTCTCCTCCACCTCACTTCACCTCAACTCGACTCGTCGCCTTCGCCTGCCCGCGCCTCCCTCCTCCCCGACCCAGACCCACACCGACACACCGACACCTCCGCCGACGCTCTAAAAAATGAAGGACATCCTCCGCGACTCGACTGTCGGCCAGTTCCTCAACTATGTGTCCAAAGGTCGTATCCTGCCCTACGCCGACCAGCGAGCCGACTACGTCGTCCCCTCGCGGTACCTCCTCACCGGCAGCAACGTGGTCGACGTCGGTGCCTCCACACCGAACAGCGACCGGACGTTGTCGACCAACCCAACGGCGGATGCAGTCACCCTCGTCGACGCTGCTGGTGTCGCAGCCAAGAACACCGCCGACCTCGAGAAGGGCGACCAACTCGCCGAGGCCAAGCTCAACAACCTGCCTGCCGTCGTCGAGGACCCGTACCTCGTCACCTGGGAGGGCCCCAACGATCCTGACAACCCAAGGTCAGTCCCACCTTGTTGGCGGTGCTCAGAGGTGAGGATAGTGGCTGACCCCCATCTTGTCTGTTTCACAGGAACTGGTCGAAGAACAAGCGCGTCTTTGTCGGCTTCCTCATCTCGTTCCTCACCTTCTCGGTGTACGTCCAACTCTCCTTTTCCGTCTCGTAACTCCGAGCTGACTTTAGTGAGTTTATCTAGCTACATCGGTAGTGCTATCTACACGTCGGCAATCCCAAGCTTGATGGCCGACTTTGGTGTCTCCCAAACCAAGGCCACGTGGGGATTGACGCTTTTCGTTCTCGCATACGGCATTGGACCCAGTACGCCCCTTTGCCCAATTACTTCATCAGCACCAGCTAATCAGAGCTTTTCCGCATCAGTGTTCCTCGCACCAATCCAGGAGATGGCCGCATTCGGCCGGAACCCCGCCTACATCGGCGGACTTTTCCTCTTCGTCCTCTTCCAGGTCCCCGCCATCTTCGCTAAGAACATTTCGACCATCCTCGCCTTCCGTTTCCTCGCTGGATTCGTTGGATCTCCAGCGCTCGCTACCGGTGGTGCCTCGATGGGCGACATCTTCCCACCCATGGCTATGCCCTACGCCATCGGGACCTGGGCCATTGGCGCCGTCTGTGGTCCCGTCTTGGGTCCTGCCAGTGCGTCCTCTCCGCTCTTTTCCTCTGGTCAAACTCTTGCTAAAGTTTTTTGTGCAGTTGGTGGATTTGCCGCTCAGGCCAACGGCTGGAGGTGGCCCTTCTACATCCTCCTCTGGATCAGCGGCTTCGCCCTCATCCTCCTCTCGCTCTTCCTCCCCGAAACCCTCGACGCGACGATCCTCCTCCGCCGGGCTCAGCGTCTTCGCAAGCTCACCGGCAACCCTCACCTCCGCTCTCAGAGTGAGATCGACGCCGCCGAGGGACAGACGCTCCTCCAGGTCGCGATGCACAACTTTGTCATGGCGTTCAGGCTGTCGGTCGAGCCTGCGATCGGGTTTGCCAACGTGTACATTGGCTTGATCTACGCCATCTTCTGTGAGTACTGATCTTTCCACAGTTTTATCACTGCTTTTAAACTGACTTTGTGTATATCTTACAGACCTGTGGTTCGAGGCCTTCCCGCTCGTCTTCACCGACGTGTACCACTTCAACCTCGGGCTCAGCGGCCTCCCCTTCCTCGGCTTCGTCGTCAGCGGTGCCATCACTTTCTTCTTCTACGTCATCTACAACAAGGTCCACATGGAGCCTCGCTACATGAAGAACGCCGACATCCAGCCTGAGGTCCGCCTCGAGCTCGCCATCGTCGCGAGTATCTTCATCCCCATCTCGCTGTTCTTGTTTGGATGGTCGTCGAAGGCCTCGGTGCACTGGTGAGTACCTCACTACCACTTCTACTGGAAAATAGTGTCTAACCTGCATCCCGACAGGATTGTGCCCATCATCGGTGCCGCGCTCTACCTGCCCGGAATCTACCTCAACTTCCAATCTGTTGGTCCTCCTCTTCTTCCTCCCCAGACGACTCAGAAACTTACCGTCTTTCTTCTGTTTAGATCCTGATGTACCTCGCCATGGGCTACCCGACCCAAGCAGTCCCGATCTTCGCCGGCAACGACCTCTTCCGTTCCACGATCGCCAGTTTCTTCCCTCTCTTCGGCAGGGCGTTCTTCGACCACCTTGGTCTCGGCGGTGGATCGTCGCTTCTCGCTGGTCTCTCGATCCTCATGATCCCAGTCCTTTACGTGAGTTGCTTCCGCCCCTGCAGACGTGAGAAGCACACACTGACGTGGCGATTCTGTCCTCCCTCAGGCATTGATGAAGTTTGGAGCTCGCCTCCGTGCTCGTTCCAAGTGGACCAACTAGATCGCATCAACTCTCAAAAGACCAAATTAGAACTCTAATAGAACCACTAATCGCCGTCCAAAGACTGTTGCAACACTATTCTGTTTTTACGACACCACTTCATCACCAGTTCTTGTTTCCTTAACGATGCCTCAGAGATCTGCCCACACCCGGGTGGACTCAAAGCTGTCACGAGAAGCCTGCTGTAGAGTCTAGAATGGCGGCCAGTTTCGAAGGGTCGTGAGGAGGAGCCGAGGTCGTGGTCGCTGTTGCGTCGCCCTTGGCAAGCTTCGTCAGCGTTTCGGCGAGAGTGCTGCGGACGGAATTGATGAGTATCTTGGACAATTTGTTTTTTCCATGCCATCAAGTTGAGTTTGACTCACGATGGTGTGCATACTGTCGCCCACCGCTCAGCAGCCATCTCCTCCGCCAAGTCAGCCTGATGCGAGTCCATCAACGTTGCGTTTGGAACGAGTACGAGTGCCCGCCGTTTTGATCCCGATGGTGACTTCCGTGGTCGTAGAAACGACAGTATTGATCCAGCTCCTACCGTGCAAACGGATGAGCGATGCACGAAAGTTGAGCGAAACAGAAAGCTTGCCAGCATGGCTGACGACCAAGGTCGCCTCTCCGACGCGGTCCTCGAGGTCTGGGAGGAACTTGCAGATCTCTAGAGTGAGACTGTCGTGCGTGTGTGTGCCTACGCGGTACGGCGGAGGGAGGGTGCTCGCGCCCGCCTGGACGAGGACGGAGGAGCTGCCGTTGGCGGCGAGCGCGGAGAGCGCTGCTGGCGTGAGGAACGCCGACACGAGTGGTGTGAACTCTGTCGAGCCGACGGTGAGGATCGTGTCGTATCGTGACATTTCTGAAGTAGAAGCAGAAGAAAGGAGGTGACGAAAATGGGGACAAACTCCCGGAAAGCCGTGCAAGTCGCGCTGGCTGCGCTCCCTCGTGATCTCAAACGACGGCGGGGGGCCGATCCTCCCTTGACCTTCGTCCCGCGCCCTCGTCGTCGCACCTCCACCTCGACGCGTCGTTTCGACACATATTCTGCACCATGCTGTCAGCAGAGGAACGGCGGAGAGCAGCTCGCGCGATGATGGACGAGGACGCACGCTGTGACGCGCTGCACGACGACGACGACGTTGGCGGAGCGGGCCGGTGTGACCCAGACCGCGCCGACGAGTTGTCCTCGCCCGTCAAGGAGGGCAAGGCCGTCGCTCGTACCGTGAAGAAGAAGAAGGCAGTAAAGTGAGTCTAGCATCGTCTTTCTCGTTGGAACGGACGGGCGTGTGGGCAGGTGGAACAGCTCACGCGCTGGGTCCCTGTTTGTGATCACCTCGCTCCACAAACGGTCACAGTTTTGGAGGCAGTCAAGCTGAGTGACATAACCGTACGAAGCTGACTCTCTGCATCCAAACAGCTTGTCGAAAACGGCTTCGCCGGCTGCATCAACGTCCCGGAGCAGCCCCGGCTCGAGTCCATCCTCGTCGTCCCCGCGCCTCGCCGTCAAGTTCGGCGGCAAAGTCTTCCGCACGCTCGACCGCGACGTCGCCGGAGTCTCGTACTCGACTCAAGGCAATCTCCTGGGCGAGCCGGACGAGGAGATCGGCGACGCGGAGCGCGAGCGCGGCGAGAAGCGTAGGATCGAGCTCGAGAGGGAGATGCTCAGGAGCCGGAAGAAGGCAAAGTCTGGCGACGAGGTGGAGGAGGGGACCAGGAAGAGGAAGATCGAGGAGCTCACCACCCCGACCAAGGCTGCGAGACCGCCACGGCGCTCGCCTTCCCCACCACTTGCTCACCTCGACACTCCACGCGACCCTCCACCAACTCTCGGCGCTCCATTCTCAGCTTTCAAACAGATCCGGAAACGATCACCATCAGAATCTACTCCGCTCCCACCCGTGCTCGCCAAGCTCCTCACCCTCCACAACACTCTCGAATCGACTCTCCTCCTCCACCTCTCCAGCTCTGGCTCCGCCGTCGCTTCCACCTCGTCCCAATTCAACGCCGATGGCGAAGCCGTCCTTAGGATCCCCAATCTCGTCAACCTCCTCGAGCTCACCAAGATGATGGGCAGCAGTGGGCGCACATTCGGCGAGAAGGAGCTTGCACAGCTCGTGTGGGTGTGGGAAGGGTGCGGTACAGGAGAGCGAGTCGACGATGACGACGACCTCAAGCTCGAGACGGGAGAAGCGGGAGGGATGGGCTTCATCGTCACGCGGACCCGGGCCAGCACCTCGAGCGGCATCGTTCGACCGTTGGGCATCGGCATCTCGGTCGGCGTCAAGACCAACGCCCAACTCCCCAAGTTTGAGTTGGTTCCACCAACGTCGCCATCAAGGTCTCCTGGCTCGCCGAGTCGGCGCACCGCTCCTCCGAGTCCTGGCGCCGTTGGCAGAGGTCGTGACGGGATGAGCGTGGCCGCCCTGTGGACCCAGGGGAAAGACAAGAGGAAGGAGGAGTTCGAGGCAAGGCTTCGTGAGTGGGGAAAAGTCTGTGCCCTGAAAGAGAACGTGAGTTTCTTCCTCACTTTCGATGTCACGGGCGAACGGGGCGCTGACGTGGTCCATATCTCAGGCTCATTCGCCGGGCGAATTCCCTGCCACCGTCCCTTCGATCCCGCTAGCCGACCTTCCTGCCTCCATCCCTGCGGTCCACGCCGTACCAGGAACGACTTCTCCCGTCTCGAAAAAGACAGTCGACGTCTTTGGTCCCAAGATCCCCATCACGCCTCCCGAACAGAGCTCGTTCCAAGCCCTCATGGCAGGCAAGCCGGTCGCAAAGCCCACCGGAAGTGCGAAGGAGCGGATGAAGAGTCTGGCAGCACGAGTGAGCCATATTCTCTGATGGTCGTCCTCTTTTGAACAAGACCTACTGATGTGGCTTCTTCTAGATCCAAGCGAAAGCTGATCAGAAACGGAGTGCGTACGAGAACCTCACCGCGCTTTCCGACGGCAGCGCCGACGTCAAGAAGAGCCTTAAGAAAGACAAGGATATCGGTGCGGCATGGCGTGTGCTCGAAGCGGAGAGGCATCAGCGCAACGCGATGCTGAGTCGACTGGGGAGTGTCGCTGATGGGGTGTGGATGTGGGTCGATCTTTCGTTGCCGCTCCCGCCAGGCTCTCTTCCTGACTGCTGTGGCGACAGGCTATTCGATGTCGGACGCAAGCGATCAATAGCACTTTGCGACGTTGCTGCTTCGGTCGCAAAGAGCTCGAAGATCAGCCTCTCCGACGGTAAGCGCTGGTGGTTGACGAATGCTCAAGTTCATTCGAAAGCTGACGGTTGTCTCTTTAGATGAAGCTCAGGTCGCGTTGACGCTGTTGTGTGAGGTCTGCCCCGACTTTGTCTACACGAAAACGGTGGATCGCGAGCCGTGGCTGTGCATGAAGGGCGAGATTGGTTTGAGAGAAGCGAAAGACTTGGTTAGGGAAGAACTCGCTAGATCGAAAGCGGCGACTGTAGCATTGGCTTAGTTGTAGAACATATGTTTAATGTGTAGAGCAGTTTCTTGAAGTAACGGGTACTCTTAGTGAACACGTCATTGGCTTTGATGTGGTCTTCGCTGATTGAAAAAATAGTGGTGATTACGCGGCACTCGATGCTACCTCTCCCTCAACTGCCTGCTTCTCCAGCCCCTCCTCCTCTTCCACCGCCGACCATGGCCATCTAAGCCCCTCCTTGCACACCATAGCCAACCCCAACACGACGGGGAGGTGCACCAAGCTCGTCCAGAACAACTCCT
The DNA here is from genome assembly GCA_024364755.1 of Pseudohyphozyma bogoriensis. NCBI lineage: Eukaryota > Fungi > Basidiomycota > Microbotryomycetes > Chrysozymaceae > Pseudohyphozyma > Pseudohyphozyma bogoriensis. The sequence goes on from JALBUQ010000001.1 coordinate 557,337, forward strand.
TGGCTCTCCTATCACTCCTGTTCCTCCAGAACCTGACCGACGCCCACGCCATCAACCCATTCGGCGCCAACGCCAAATAAGGGAACCACGCGTTCGTCAGGCCCAACCACGGGAACGCGAACGAAAGCGGGATCATGGCGAGGGCGTAGCGCATCGAGACGAGCGCGTTCTTCGCGGGGTCGAGGACGGCGAGCATGCGGTAGCCGGAGGAGGCGTACGAAGATTTGAGGGTGTGGGAGAGGGACATGAAGTGGGGGAATTGCCAGAAGAACATGAGGAGGAAGAGGGCGTACGACCCGAGGTCCGTCGTCGGCATGATGGACGAGGTGCACGCCGCCCACCCGATCAGCGGAGGGATCGCACCCAGCACTGCTCCGAGCCAGGTGTTGTACACCGAGTGACGCTTGGCGATGGTGTAGAGCGGGCAGTAGAGGAGGATCGTCGCGAGCCCGAGAGTGGCGCACAGCGGGTTCACGGCGTACAGCGTGCCGACGCCGACCGCTCCCGTCGCGAATCCAAACGTCGCTGCGTGCAGAGGTGACAGGACGCGTTTCGGGACGGGGCGGTTCCTCGTGCGTGCCATTTGGGCGTCGTAGGGCGCCTCGATGAGCTCGTTCAGCGCGGCGGCGGAGGACGCGCAGAGCGTGACGCCGACGGTGGTCGGGACGAGGATCGAGATCGTGAGGTTGTTGGAGGAAGGTGGTGGAAGGGATTGGGAGGTGGAGAGGGAGGAGAGCGAGTCGAGCGGGGTGCCGGCGGGGAGGGTCGACGAGAGGGATTGAGCAAAGGCGTCCATCGCGGCCGTCGTCGCTGTCGGATCGACGGGACACATGGCATAGCCCGCCATGGCGGTCAGGACGACGAATGCCGACAGCCTCGCCTTTGCCAGCGTCTTGTACAGCTCGAGGTCGTCGTTGACGGTCGTGAGAGGTTTTGGCCTCCAGCGAATCGCAGGGTTGGGAAATCCGTTCGCGAGGAGCGTCGACGGCAGCGGCGTCGGTATCGGCATCGAGAGTGGCACGAGAGGTGACGTTGATGGTGGGAGGAGGGGTTCCTCTGGCACGTTGTCGGCCGCGAGGAAGGATTGCGAGAAGAACGGCAGCTTGTCCTGCGGCGATGCGCGCGTCCGTGGCCGAGGCGGGCGGGCTGGTGATTTCGAGAGCAGGTCCTCGTGAGCGTACGAAGGTGTTGATGGTGCTGAGGAGGACGAGAGCCGGAGCGGTGCGAGCTGGGAGCGAGGGGCGAAGGTGCGCTGGAACGAGCTGGTCGACGCGAGCGGGAGGATGGACGAGCGCGACCGCGAGCAGATGCATGCCGAAGGGCCGGCCAGCATTCGAGGCAGCATCCCTGTCGCGTTCTTTCCTGAGTAAATGTTCCCGTTGAGCGAGATCGAGCGAGGTCGAGGCGGTTGAATGCAACCAAGCAACGATAAACTTTTGGAAGCCGGAGATTCAGCCAACCCGCTTTCCCGAGAGTTGCTCTCGAATTTCTCTCTATTTTCGACGTGCCTCCAATAAGGAAAAAGTGTTTACATTGAAGGGGCCTCAAAAATCCTGACATAAAAGCTCATCCACCAAATTCTTCTCCTCGCTTCCGACTACTTCGCTCCCCATCCCCACCCGCCCTTGCTGTCCGAAACACTCCTGCCAGCGTCGCTGTTCGTGCTGGAGGGAGGCGTCGGCTGAATCAGACTGCCTCGTCCTGCTTTGGCGTCGGTTCCATGCGACTGGGCGCTCGCGGGGGGCGCAGAGGAGACGGGAGGGTTCCTGCCGGCGACGAGGGCTTGAAACTCAGCGCCACGTGGGCTCAAGATTGGGGCTGGAGGGGCGGGTTGAGCTTCCTGAGAGACGTGAGCCGAGACGGGAAGAGGCGGTTGAGGACGATGAGGTACTACAGAGGCGCTGGAGATGGATTGGTTGCTGTGAGTGGAAGAGGACGACCATCCGGCACTTTTGACGGCAGTGATTGGGAGGAGCGGCGTCGGCGTGACAGCCCTCAACTCAGGCGCAACGGTGGTGCCATCGACGAGAGTGTTGGCGCATGATTCAACATCTTGCTGAGGAGGTGCGTAAGGACCTACTCAACTTTCAAGTTAGCGTCTCGCGAAGAGCAGCAGGGATCGAATGAGGACGTCCCAAGAACGTTCGCCGACGTAGCACGCGCGGCGAGAGCCTGAGTGAAGAAAGAAAATTTTATAGTGAATACCGTTAACCCTTTTCCAAAGAGAGAAAAAAACTTCTCACATCCCTCTCCTCCTCCGTCTGCCTCAATGCCGTCTCCGTCTGCTGCAACGCAGTAAGCACCTCGGTCAACAAGCCTTCGACCTGCTGGAGTCGTTCGGTGGACTCCTTGGTAGCCTCGCGATGCTGCTGGATGCGATCCTCAAGCTCTTGGTTCTTCTGGACGAGCTCCTGGTTCTGTAGCGAAAGAAGGCAAGTGTTATTGACGTCGACAAGAGACACGTGGCCACGAAAGTGAAGGTGGACTGACCGCCTGAGCGAGCACGAATGGAGTCTTGCCTTCTTCAATCACTTCTTCGGTCCCAGGTGGGAAGGAGGTAGGAGGTACAGGAGTGTTGAGGAGGGCGAGGAGCTCGTGACGAGAGTACGAGTGCCTCCTCACGGCGGCGCTCCTCTCTTCCTGAACTTCCGCGAGCCTCGTCTTCACCACCTCGAGTTCGGCCGAAGCTTCGGCCATGGCGATGGCGTGCTCACTCTCGAGCTTCTTGCAGAGGGCGTGGGCGGCCTCGAGCTGAGCCTGGAGGGCTTGAGCGGCGATCGACTGCTCCTGGCGCTGCTGCTGGGCTTCCTCCAACTTTGTCGCGAGGTCGACCTTCTCGGCCAGGAGCGAATCCCTCTCCAGCACGTTCCTCAGCGCCTCGTCATCGGCATGAGGTTTATTGGGGTCGATCCTCTCGAGGTCCGATAGCTGGCGACGAAGAGCGTCCGTCTTGGCGTTGTTCGAATCGGCGTCGGATTCGAGTGCGCGAATGCGCTCACGAGCGATTCCGAGCTCACTCTCGAGGTGGACGCAACGACTCTGTGTCTCAGCTTGGAGAGCCTCAAACTTGATCTTGTGATCCTCGAGGTTAGCGATCTGCAGGTCAAAACAGGGGATATGCATTAGAACGCGTGTGCCACGTAAGACTCGGATGAACAGGCGAAACGCACCTCGGCGACAGCTTCCATCACCCGAGCGTTCGAAACATCCGAGCTCTTCTTGTACCTCTCGAGGGTCTCCTCGACCTCCTTGACCTTCGACGCACGCTCCCTCGCCTCGATTTCTCGCGCCTTCAGCTCCTTACGCAGCTCCTCATTCTTCCTGCTCCACTCCTGCTCCACCGCCACCAACCTCGCTCTCAACTCGCTGGCCTTCGCATCCTTCTCTTTCTCACGCTCGAGCGCTGCTTCGAGGTCCTTCTCCGCTCCGAGCACCTTGTCCCTCTCGCTCTGCACCGTCGCGAGCTTCTCGACGAGTTCCGTCTTTTCCTTCTTGAGCAGCTCGAGATGCCCCTTGAGCGTCCTGACCTCTTGCGACTCGTACCACCCCTCCTCGTCGCGGACGACGGTCGACGAGATGCTAGAGAGAGAGTGACAGAGAGAGTTGGATTCCCTCCTAAAGAAAGTCGATGATGCGAAAACTTCCACAATGAAGCGACGGCGAACAAAATTGCGACGAAAATGAGGTAAACTGCAGCAAAGCCTCGGGGAAACTACAACGATAAAGCGATATTAACAATGGACAGGAGTGACCGCGGACAGAATGGTAAACAAGCGAGGGGAAACATATCAAAGTCGCTGGGTGGGGAAGGGGAACAGGGGGAAAGGGAGGGGGGCTAAAGCGTGTCAGAACGTATCATTGTTGCTGGTAAATCAACCTCGTGTCAGTTATCAGATGGAAGAGCGGAATGAAACAAATAGACGTACCCAGCCAGGACCACTACCACGAGGCGGCGCCGAACTCTCGGATCCTCTTGTTGATGAGGTTGATGATGGCGGTGATGTTGTGGCGACCGCCCAAGGCAACAAAGGCTCCATCACAGGCTTCGGTCATGGAAGTGTACTCGCGAGGCATGAGTTTCGTAAGCGCTCGATCGATCTCGGCGTAGGTGTGCTCGTCGATCTTCTTGGCCGAGGAGGTGACAGCTACGACTCCAACGCTCGTTAGGAAACCGTAGCACAAGGAAGAAGCTTGGTCAAACTCACCAATCAACGCAAGGCTTGGATACTTCATGCAGAGGACCGTGACACGCATGTTCATGCTCCTCGCACTACGCTGGAGCGTTCCGTTGGCAGACAGGTCAACGATGGCAAGAGGGACATCGCCTCCGACGGCGTGGACAGCGTCGATGAGGATCTGATCTTCGGCCTTTGTCCAGAGGGAATGATCCTTGGCAATGGAGGTGACGAGAGTAGCGGCGTCGGTGTCACCCTCGTTCCCTGCAAAGGAAAGCTGGAGTTAGCATGGCGAAGGTGTGCTAGCAACCGGAAGCTAAATCTCTCACCGACAAAGAACTTCTCGATCAAGTACATGCGACGGTTCGTCACAATTCCAACCTTCTTGCCAAGCTGGGAAGCCGTCTCCGCGATGGCGATCTTCTGGAGAGTGTTCATCCAGACTGTGTCGTCCTCGTGAGGCTCAAACGTGATCTTGCGGGTATGTGAGTCGCGTTCTGGTGATGAGAGTGTCAGCCTTGCCGATACCGCAAGTCTCAGCCAGGAAGTAGGACTGACCGTCGAAAAGCGCGTTGGCCATCGCGTAGTAAGGGTGATCGGTCTGTTTGAGGATGTAACGGATTCGATTTGAGAGCTCTTGGCGGTCCCTGTCCCCCAACCCGTTCTGGCGCATCTCCACCAAAACCCTATCCATTGTCGCGGTCCATTTCTCTCCTGGCCTCTGCTCAGACATCCCGACGATGAAAAAAGCATCCTGACGAGGGGTGAACCTTGACCATCCCTTCTTCTTGACGCCCTTGACGGTCGTGAACGTCTCGTCCCGCGAACCAACTGCAGACACACACACAACCAGCCTTCATCAGCTTGCTGTCAGCGATCAGAGTATGAAAAGGAAAAAACGCACCGGTGTCCTTCTTCCTCTTCCAGCGCACACTCAGCTTAGGCTGGCCCTCGACGTCGAAAGCTCCCGCCTGGATCTTGTGCGTGATGTTCTGGACTTGGCGAAGCTCGAGGTCGTGGCGTTTTCCAAGCTGAGTCATTGCCGTGAGGCCCATGCTACCGTCGGATGCTTCGTAGTCGGCAACGAAGTCTTCGAGCTGGGGTTGCGAGAGGAGGCGGGGGACCATGGTTGGTGACGGAGACGGAGTTGGAGTGGAGGGAGGCGAGATCGTCGGGAAAGCAGAGACGGAGGGTGGAAGAGAGGGCGAGCCTTGGTTGGTTCTGGTGGGACAAATAGTGGAAGTGCGTCTGATTCAGCCTCCACGCTCCCAAAAATGTGAAAATTGAACAGCGAGATGTTTACCTGGCGGCGAGATGTTTACCTGGCGGGTGTAGAATGGGCCAGAAAGTACGTGAGCTTCACTACGGCCGCCCCTGGTGTACCGTCTGAAAAGAACCACGCACAGTCCGATTTCGACAAGTGGCTTTCGTCCGAGTGTTGGGCACTCAGTCGAGACTCCTCTGAGTGGTCAACGAGGCACTGTTCAGTCTGTGGCTTTCTGACAGTGGAAGCGTGAGAGAAAACTAACATCAGATGACTAAACAGTACGAGTCTTCTTTCTCAGGAGCAGGAGTGTGTCTGGTTGAGAGGACGCGACGCGCCTGCGAGAGACGACGTGTGGGGAGTGACGAGCATGAGGTGAGCGACTTGGACAACGCACTTGGACAACGCGTCGAATGAGAAGGCAGTAAGAGAGGACGAACAGAGAGTGTAGGATCAACTGAAGTTTGCGCTAGAAGGGTGAATGCCAGAGGAAGTGGGAGGAACGAAAAAGGGGGGGGGGGGGGTGTGGGGAGATTGCCTGTGCCAAAATTAAGAAGGCCTAATTCAAGGTCTGGCCCCCCCGACCTCTAATTAGAGGATTAGAGGTCGGGGCCGCAGTTTGCGCAGACATTTGGCGCGGGACGACCTCAATTTAGGCCTTCCGAAATCGCGTTTGCTTCGAAAGTGGGGCCGAAGGGCCGGCGCGACGGGGTTTGCCCTTCGCCTGTCCCGAAAGCCTGGGTCAGCCTCCTCCCACAACAACGGACGACGAGCCCCCGTCTGGATCCATCCCAGGACGGGGCCTACAATCCATCATGGCGAAGCTTACGGCCAAGCAGCTACGAGAACAAGCCAAGGCTGTCCAACAAGGAACAGAAACGTCATCTGGTGCTCCTCCTCAACCTCGTCCTTCATCGTCCGCTCCACCACCAAAGCCGTACTCACGCCCTGTGCCTCCATCTCCTTCATCGACCGGCGTTCCCTCCTCATCATCTACTTCGGTCTTCCCCCGACCGTCCCCTTCGACCCAAGCTCCGTCGACCTGCTCTCCGACCCACTCTCGGACCCACACGCCAACTGGTGCGACGCGCGCTGGCTCGTGCTCGCACCACCTGACCTCAAACTTGCTGGGCTCGGCCTCGACGGCGGCGTTGGAGTCGAGTTTCTGAGGGCGACCATTTCTAGGGATCTCGAATCAAACTGTACGAGTGTTCTCTTTATCGCATCGCAAGTGGTCGCGTTGGCTGACCTGGGTTGGTTGGTGCAGACACTCATTCATCTCCTTCTTCTCCACCGGTCGCCTTCAACTATTGTTTCCCTCCTCTTCCCGGATACCAGCATGGTTTCGAGTTTGCCGACGACGAAGCGGCGGAGGACTTCGAGGCTCCAAGCATCTCGCTCTCCTCGCGCGCCTCCTCTGCTCCATCGCCTCCGTCCATCGCCCATCCTGCTTCCCCCACTACGGAACATCAAAAAAGAAAAAAAAGTCGCCCTGCTCCCTACCCTCTACCCCCCGCCCACCCTCCATCCCACGCCCTTGCCCATCTTCTCTTCCTCGACCTTGCCGGTCGTCGACTTCCCACTCCCCTTCCCACTCCCCTCTCGCCTCCCGCTTGGAAACCCAGCCCCTTCACCGTCCTCGGCCTACGCCAAACTCTTCTCACCGTCTGCTCCAGTCACACTCGACCCTCTCCCCTCGGAAATGGCCTCCCTCATCGCGACTTTCCGCACCGAGGTCGAGGCGTTGACCTCAGCGTCCGAGCCTTATAAGTTGCAGTGCGAGCAGGAGGGTTGTCAGATGACGATCAGTACTCGTATAGTGAAGGCGCTCACAAATGGGACTGGGGAGAGCGAGTGGGAGACTACGATTCATGGGGGCAGCATCGTTGGACGGAGCAAGGTCACGGCGGCTGTGCATGCGACGGCAAGCGTGGGCGCGTGGATTGCTCGACGAGGGAAACGATTCAAGGTGTTCACGAGGTAGGGACTGAGACCTCTTTTATATCAATCTGACGGCCACAAACTGACATTCGAAACCGTGCTCATCCAGATTTCAAAGGTCGCTCGATTGCGCATTCTGACATGCTCACCATGGTCATGGGTTGGGTCCTCGGTGAGCCATTCTTGTTTGCGAGTGAACACAGAACAGGATCTTATTTGCTCATTGAGTCCCGTCAGATTCACGAACGAGCGGGCACTCCCTCATTGTGGAGCTCAATGGTGAGGACCGTTACAACACGGTCGTCTTCATCTTCGCCCCCCGCCCGGTCGCCATCCCTCATCGTACGTTTCTTCCCAGATTTGGTGCTAGAGTGAACATCGACCCATTTTTTTTGGTGCAGACTTCCTGCCCTTTGAGCTCATCTTTGACCACGAATGGCGGTATCACGAGGAGGAAGACGTCGTCAACGCTCTCGCTTCCATCCAATGTTCGGGTCTCGGAGTCGCGCACGTGGCTTCGGCATCATCGGCTCTACAACTCCCCTCATCTCCGTTTATCTCATCCGCTCACGCCAGCTGCTTCCCCGACGTACGCAGTGCCATCGAGAAGCTCTACGCCCGTCGTTCATCTCTCGCAACGGTCCGACTCATCGCCAACGGTATCTCGCCTCACCGAATCGACGTCAAGGCGTTCATGACAACTTTCCTACGATTGTTTGTGAAAGAGGACCTTGTGGCGGACGAGTCTGGACGGATGGAATGATACGCGGTTGCCGTGCTTGCGGATTCAGAGGGGAGGCCTACGGAGCAACTTCTGGTCATGCGCGTTCGGTTGGACAAGTCGAAGGGTGGATTCAAGAAGGCGGTGGATGATTGCATGATTCGTAAGGAGGGCAGCCAGCCATTTGTGGAGATTGGTCAGATGAAGAATGGTTCGGCACCGGCGAGTTGGCGGCTGCTCGCCTTGCTGCACTTGTGGTTCGGCAAGGACGAGGTTATGCGATGGTGCGTGATACTGTGGCTGAGTGCGCTATGGTGGGTCCTCCTCTTTATTTTTCTCTACCATGCAAGCCTATTGACCTTTCCTTTCTGTTCTTCCCGTGCTCAGCGGCTTTCGTTCGCTCGTTTTGACTGCATACGAGTTCAACGTCAGGACCAAGGACATCGCCTTCGCTCGCAGTTCGCCCGGTCGATGCCCGACAAGGACTGGACCGAGTCATACCTTGCCGTCTCACTGCTCAAGAATCTGCTCGAGTGGCGAGGGAATCTTACTCTTCGTCCCCTCACATCGCTCACGTCGCAAGACCAGCTCCCGCTCCTCCCAACCGCCCCGCGCCCCTCTACTTCGTCTCGACCTCGAACGATCCCTTTCTACGCTCTCAAGAAGTGTGTTGACATGTACTGCCATACGTTAGTCCGAGATGCGTCCTTCACCCAGCACCTTCTTGCCAGACCCGACGAAGCGTTTGTAGCCGTCATGGACCGACTCGAGGGGGCTTATGGAGGCGACACGCGAACGAGAGACATTGTTCGTCTCCATCGCCCTCATCTTCCGAGAGCTTACACTGACTTTGCCTCTCCTTTCACGGGCAGGTGAAAAGCGTGAGTAGAGTGGAGCTGCCTCGTAAGTCAAGGCAAGAGTGCTGACGATGGTCCTCCTCCGCAAATGTACAGTGGTTCGCACGAGCGTCGGTCGGAATCAAGGGTGTAGGTGATCTCTTGTCGTACTTTGTTTGTTCCCTCGTTGACACTCGGGCTCGGGTTTGATATTGATATCGACAGAATGTTGCGATCAAAGCCGTCAAGGACGATTACGAGAGGCTAGCCAGGAAATTCATGGATTGTGCGTCTATTTCCCCTTGGCGCTGAGATGGATGGCCAAGCTGAACGGTCTCCTTGGCAGGTGTTCCTGGCCAGGAGAAGTGATTGTTGTTGACGTTCCTACATCTTGCTACCCCTGTTTGTCGTTGCCCATCATCTCCCCTGCGCGCTTTCATAGCTTTTGTATTTGTACGCCTCCATAGCTTTTGTATTTGTACGCCTCCTACACGCTTTGGTACTTGTACCCTCCCGCACGCTTTTGTACTTGTACGCCCACCTCGCTTGCGTTTCAATTGAGAATAGTTTCTTTTTTGACAACCTTCCCGATTGCTCCTACTACCACTCCACAAATACTCAATCTTTTCCGTCGTCGCTGCAATCCCGATCGTAGTCGTACGCCCTCCTCGGCGACTGTGACGACTCGAAGGATTCGCCACCGGATACAAGGTGGCGGAAAGCGGGAACAAAGGGGAGCCCACTTCGGAAACCCAATTCGCGCCGTCCTTGTCGCACACAACACCCACGCTCAGCCCACCAGCTCCACCCAACACTCCCCTCAGCTCCTCATCGCCCATATCCAACTTTCCGACCCATTTCCGGAACTACTTCCCCCACTTCCGCTCCCAGCTAATCGGATCCGAAACAACCAGCAACAGCGTAACGAAATCCGTACTCGGGAAGAGTCCGGACGAGACCCCGGGGTAGGAACCTCTGCCACTCAGCTCGGATTCCGGAACTATACTTCGGAAATCGCCCTTTCGACCTCGGAACCGGATCTCTCAGCCTCGGAAGGTTCGGAAATAGGGAAAGGAAGGAGTATAAATAAGGGACTCTTGTGTAGCTCTCTCTTGTTTCCTCATCTTGATATTCTAAGGGCAGACTCGACATTCCATTCTCACTTCGAGAGGTTTGCAACCCTTGAGACTTCGGAGACCACATCGCCTTACCCGAGGTCCTACCTACCCTTCCGCCTTATTCGGATTTCGACTCCAACCCTTCCTTATCCTCAGTCAACAAGTCTCATAGGACGGGGTATTCGAGTCGTTACATTATATCAAGATCACCACTCGGGTAAGCGATCATGCCACCCAAAAGGATCCAACTCCGTTCCGCCACCGAGGCCGAAGACCACGACGATCAATTCGAGGATTCCGGAGCCCGGAACCTCGAGGAAAGAGATCGCGACTCCGCCAACAGCCTCGCCGCCACGGAAATCGAGGAAAACTTGGACGACCTTCAGGATCAACCACGTCCGACCACTCCAGCCCTTTCGGAAACTCCTCAGGCCGTCGTCTCCCTCGAGTCCACCCTAGCGGCCCTCCTCTCCAAGATCGCCGACTCGTCTTCCGCCAAGGGAACCCACGTCCGTGCTCCCGACAAGTTCTCCGGCGTGGATCGCAGCAAGTACCGCATCTTCGTCGCCCAGTGCTTGCTGGTTTTCCGATCCAGCCCCCATAAGTTCGACACGGACGCCAAGAAGGTCAATTATGCCTGTTCGTACCTGGACGGGATCGCCTTCATGTGGTATGAGAACCACCTCGTTTCCGACACGGAACCCGACTGGTTCTACGACTGGAACCTCTTCAAGTCCGTCCTCAAGGAGCACTTCGGAGAAGTCAATGCCACCCACGCGGCGGAACACAAGATCCGATCCCTCTCGATGAAGGGAAACGACACCCTCATCAACTACATCACCAAGTTCCACACCTATTCCAACGTCCTCAACTGGAACCAAGGGGCTCTCACCGCCGAATTCCGCCGCGGATTGTCATCTCGGATTAAGGACGACCTCGCCAAGGTGGATTACGACGACTACGACTTGGCCAAACTTGAGCAAGCGGTTATCAAGATCGACGCCAGACTCACGGAGCGACAGGAAGAACGACACTATGAGTCCGGAAGCGCTCCCACCTCCGGACGTAACTCCTCTCGCACCTCCGCCTCGCGCTCCGACACGCGTTCCGAAACGCGCTCCGCTGCCCCCGCTCGCCAGGCCAATATCGGCTATCGCCCCCAAGGAACTCCTTCGGCCGCTCCCCTTCCTCTCGACCGCTCCGGAAAGGTCACTCCCGAGGAGAAGAAGCGCCGCGCCGACCTGGATCTTTGCTCCTACTGCGGAGACAAGCATAAGGTCGACGCGTGCCCCAAGAGGCCCCGAACCAATCTCCGTGCTGCCAGAGCTACTTTCTCTGTACAGGGTTTTCCTTAAGGGATTCTCCGAGTCTGCAATCGCAGAATCCCCTTTACCAATCCCTGCAGCCCTCTTCCATTTCCGAGAACCAGATCGTCGTCAACGTATGGTTCCGACCCTCGCCAACTCAACCATGTCCTATCCCGGCACTCATCGACACCGGAGCAACGCACTCCTTCGTCGATCCGGCAATTGTCGCCGCTTTTCCCTTCCGGACTTCGCGACTACCTCGACCAGTGGCCGTGAACACCTTCGACGGAACCCCCGGCCACCAAAATCCCATTACCCGGACGACACGGCAAACCGTCCATTTCTCGGATCCACCCACGGATTCCGAATTCATTTCCGTCCCCGAAATCGACTTCCTCGTCACCAAGCTTCCCAAAGCTACCCCCGTCATCCTCGGATTCGATTTCGCCTCCACGTCCGACCTTCGCATCGACTGGAGTCAGCGGACCATCTCCTTCGGCCACAATCCTTCGACCACCAACAGCCCAGCGCCGCCATCGGATATCCCTTCCGACCCTCCAACGTTCAACTCCCCGTCGATACGGGCAGTCTCCGTCAACGTTCCGGAAGAAGACCTCCTTGATCCACCAACGGATCTCGCCCCCGACTGGCTCGACGAAATCGACTACGATCCTCCGGAAATCGCCAAGCTCAAGGAGCTTGTTCCAACCAGGTATCACGACTTCCTCGACGTCTTCTCCAAGGAGAAAGGGGAATCCCTTCCGTCCCACAAGGACCACGATCTTCGGATAAACCTCGTAGAAGGATCGACACCCCCTTTCGGAGGGGTCTACCGCCTAGCGAGCAAGGAATCCGAGATCCTCAAGAACTACATCGACGACATGCTCGACAAAGGCCTCATCGAGGAATCCTCATCGCCTTGCGCCTCACCCGTCCTCTTCGTTCCCAAGGCGGGTGGAGAACTCCGCCTCTGCGTCGACTACCGGAAACTCAACAACATGACGATCAAGGACCGGTATCCGCTTCCGTCAGCGGACATGCTTTTCGACCAACTCGGAAAGGCACGGATCTTCACCAAACTCGATCTCCGGTGGGCCTACCACCGTATCCGGATCGCGCCAGGAGAGGAGTGGAAAACCGCCTTCCGCTCCCGCTACGGACTCCACCAGTACAAGGTCATGCCTTTCGGTCTTACCAACTGTCCGGCTACCTTCCAACGCCACGTCAACGACGTTCTCCGCCCCTTTGTCGACAAATTCGTCATCGTCTACCTCGACGACATCCTCGTCTATTCCGACAATCCGGAAATCCACTCCGACCACGTCCGACAAGTCCTGTCGAAACTCCGCGACCACGAACTCTACGCGAAGGTTGAGAAGTGCGAATTCCACACGCAGGAGGTGGAATACTTGGGATTCCGTATCTCTCCTCGAGGTATGGAAATGGACCCCAAGAAGGTCAAGGCCATCTCGACCTGGGCGCCGCCAACCACTCCGACAGAGGTTCGAAGCTTCCTCGGATTCGCGAATTTCTATCGCCGGTTTATCCGCCGATATTCGGAAATCGCCACTCCCCTCTTTGGACTACTCAAGAAGGACGTTCAATTCCGCTGGACACCGGAATGTCAAGCCGCCTTCAGCGACTTGAAGAGTCGTTTCCTTTCCGGCCCCATCCTCCTACATTTCGACGGGAATCGACCTACAAGGATTGAAACAGACGCCTCCGACTACGCAATCGCCGGCGTCCTACTCCAATTACACTCCGACAACCTCTGGCATCCAATCGCCTTCATCTCGCGGACGCTCCAGCCTCCGGAGAAGAACTACGAGGTCCACGACAAGGAGATGCTCGCCATCGTCTTCGCGTGCATCTCGTGGCGCCCTCTCCTTCTTTCTCTCTCCGACAAATTCGAAGTCCTCACCGACCATCGCAGCCTCCAATGGTTCATGACCACGAAGGTCCTGAACAGACGCCAGGTCCGCTGGGCGGAGCGCCTTGCGGATTTCGAATTCGCCATCACGTACCGACCCGGATCTCAGAACAGCATGGCGGACGCGATGTCACGTCGGGACGACGTGTTCCCTTCTGTGGGGGGCAGCAGCTTCGCCGCGAAGAATCCGGAGAACGAACGACATTTCTTCCAGCCACACCATCTCCGTCTAGGAGAAGTCACGGAATACCCCGCGGACGATCTCCTCTCGGATCTCAAGACCCTCCAACTTGCGGACGGAAATATCTCGGAACTACGGGATCGTGTCGGAAAAGATCCGAAATACACCATCGACAACGACCTTCTACTCCTAGAAGGACGGATCCTGGTTCCAAACGATAACAACATCAAGCTCCGCATCCTCCGCTCCCGCCACGATCATCGCCTCGCCGGACACCCCGGATGGACAAAAACCCTCCAGCTCATCCGGCGGGATTTCCATTGGGACGGAATTCGGAACTACGTGGTCCAGTATGTGTCCTCCTGTTACCAATGCCTCCGCACAAAGAACAGGAGACACCAGCGCTACGGCAAGCTTCAACCACTTCCGATCCCGGAACGCCCTTGGTCCAGCATCTCCATGGACTTCATCGACCAGCTCCCGTCCTCAAGCGGATTCGACGCCATCTTGGTGGTTGTCGACAGGTTAACCAAGATGGGCCTCTTCATCCCCACCACCACCACGATCACGGCCGAAGGACTCGCCAAACTCTATCTCCAGCACGTCTTCGCCAAGCATGGAGTTCCGAGCGACATCGTCTCCGACCGAGGATCCAAATTCACCTCCGCCTTCTGGAAATCCCTTTCCGAAGCCCTCGGAATCCAGCAGAACCTCTCCACCGCCTATCATCCGGAAACCGACGGACAAACGGAGCGCATCAACCAGATCGTCGAAACGTATCTCCGCCTCTACATCAATTACGACCAAGACGACTGGAGCGACTTCCTACCTCTCGCGGAATTCGCCTATAACAACGCCTCCCACTCGTCGACTACCGAATCTCCGTTCTTCCTCAACAAAGGGTTCCACCCAACCCTGGACATTCAGCTTTCCGGAGCCACGCGGAAAACCCTAGGCGTCACCATCGACCGGATTCGGGAGCTTCACGAGCACGCCAAGCAGGAGATCGCCAAAGCTCTCGAGAAGAACAAGCGGAACACGGACGGAAAGCGACAGGACGCCCCCTCGTATTCCGTTGGCGATTTCGTCTTCCTTTCGACGGAGAACATCCGCACTACTCGTCCGACGAAGAAATTCTCGGAACGGAACCTCGGACCCTTCAAGATTATCCAGGTCGTTTCACCCCTAGCGGTCAAGCTCGAACTCCCGGAGGCATACCGCCTCCTCCACCCAGTCTTCCACGTTTCCCTCCTGGAACCAGCACCTCCGGACGCCATTCCGGGACGCCGTCAACCTCCGCCTCCACCTGTTGTCATCAAGGACGAGGAGGAATGGCACATCAACGCTGTTCTCGACTCTCGACTCCGACGCAACAAGCTGGAGTACCTCGTCGAATGGACCGGATATGAGGACGACGCCCTCGAGCGACAGACCTGGCAACCGGCCGAGAACCTGGAGAACTCTCCGATCTTCGTCGAGGAGTTCCACAAGAAACACCCCGACAAGCCCCGATTTCCGAAGCCTTCCGCGCCACGCCTGGCTCGGAAATCTCGGAAATCTCGGATTCCGAAGGATCGCACTCCACCAGACGCACTCACACCTCGGAGATCGCCCAGGCAATGATGCGTTCTCTCAAAAGATCCATTCACTCTCACGGCATCAACAAATGGTCACGAATCACGGAACAACAATTATTATTACGACTACGGAGGGGAAAAGTTACACACGCCCAGGGTCCGTTCTCCCGCACCCACTCCTACTTCTCCTCCGACTCTCCGCGCTCCTTCTCGTCATCCGACGGCGACAAACGCTTCCTCTTCCTCGACTCGAAGACTGGCTCCACGAACGGCGGCAACGGCGAAGTCGACTCCCTCTTGAAAAGCGGCCGGGCGTCGATAATCGCCTGGACGAGTTTCGCCTTCTCGCCGTTGAAGTCGAAACCCGTGGGGCGGCTTCCGGAGGACGGATCGACGTTGTCGGCCCAGTCGGCGAACGCACCGACGGCTTTCGAGACCGCACGGAGGACCTTGCGCGTCTCTTCGCGTCCGACAAGGTCGTCCTTGACGTCGTGTAGAGCGTCAACCAACAAATCCGACCTGCACCTCCAACCATCAGCTCTCCGCCACCCCAAAACTCCGACGGGGACAAAAAGAGAAACTCACAACCCCATCACATCGGCGACCGGCACCCTCTCCTTCTCCTTCGCCTTTCCGGCCCTCCCGACCTTCGGCTTGACGTCCTCCGCCGGCTTCCCTCCAAAGCTCGACGGCGCCCCACCAGGGGGCGCTCCCGAAGAACGCCTTCCGCTTCCGCCAGCCGTAGGCTTGGACGAAGGGGACGACGACGACGCTCCAGCCGCAGGAGAAGCGGGACCCGAGATGTTGGGATTGTGGTTGGCTGATCCGTCCGACGGATTAGCGCCAACAAGAACCCGGCCGAACACGACGGAAAGGGGGAAGAACTCACAGAAATCACACGTCAACGCCTTGGACTTGTGATCCGCGCAAGTCCCACACTTCCTCGACCTTGGGCTACCGTCCGAAACGATGTAGCACGGACGGCCGGACTTTTCGCACGGGATGCAGGCGATGTCGTACGTGCGGAAGTTGGTGCGAGCGACGAGAGTAGGGATTCGTCCTTCGTCGGCCATGGTGGGAAGTGTGAGGAAGGAAGGAAAGAGAGGAAGCACTCCTCCGCCCGAAGAAACACCCTCCGCCACTCCCTTTGTCCGCGCGCTCGGACCATCCCCCTTTGTCGCCGCTCCGCCCATCGTCTCCACTTCCTCAACAACGGCCATCCGCCCAGACACCACGGTTTCCTTGGGGCTTGGCACCCTCACCTCCAACTCCGACCATCCCAACCAGTCGAACAAAGGGAATCCGCTCCCAGCGCCCACCTCCGGAACCGCCAAACCACTCGCTCCCACGTTTGGAACCGGCAACCCACCGACGCCGGAACCGTACCACCACTCCTCATCGCCCCACGGATCAACCACCAGGATGTCCGGAACTACCTCGGCATTAGTATCCGCATGGTGCGCAGGAGCTTCCATCTTAGCGGGGGGCTCTGTGACGACTCGAAGGATTCGCCACCGGATACAAGGTGGCGGAAAGCGGGAACAAAGGGGAGCCTACTTCGGAAACCCAATTCGCGCCGTCCTTGTCGCACACAACACCCACGCTCAGTCCACCAGCTCCACCCAACACTCCCCTCAGCTCCTCATCGCCCATATCCAACTCTCCGACCCATTTCCGGAACTACTTCCCCCACTTCCGCCCCCAGTCAATCGGATCCGAAGCAACCAGCAACAGCGGAACGAAATCCGTACTCGGGAAGAGTCCGGACGAAACTCCGGGGTATGAACCTCTGCCACTCAGCTCGGATTCCGGAACTATACTTCGGAAATCGCCCCTTTGACCTCGGAATCGGATCTCTCAACCTCGGAAGGTTCGGAAATAGGGAAAGGAAGGAGTATAAATAGGGGACTCTTGTGTAGTTCTCTCTTGCTTCTTCATCTTGATATTCTAAGGGCAGACTCGACATTCCATTCTCACTTCGAGAGGTTTGCAACCCTTGAGACTTCGGAGACCACGTCGCCTTACCCGAGGTCCTACCTACCCTTCCGCCTTATTTGGATTTCGACTCCGACCCTTCCTTACCCTCAGTCAACAAGTCTCATAGGACGGGGTATTCGAGTCGTTACACCTCACCACAGCCGAGGATACAAAGGAGGTTGTTGAGGGGGTTATTAATGGGCATGGATGGATAGGGGAGGAAGGAGAGGGAAAGAAAGTACGCCGGGAGGGTTAAATATGCAAGTACAGGAACCAAATCCCAGAACTGCACCCTTGCCGGAAGGGACGCCTGGTGGTTGTAACTGCCAATGGAAGGATTCATTATGGGCCAATCAGTACTTCTCATCCAATGCATGGAGGTTTAACAATCACAACTGAGGATTGCAAGCTTTGAAAATCAATTTGAAAACCTGCGGGAAGCTTGGCACACACTCGGAAACTAGAAAAACCAGGTTTGGGAACAAGTTTGAAAAACAAGGGAGGAAGGAGTATAAAAGGAAGGGGATTGTTGTAGCTTTCTTGTTTATCAACTTGTTATCCTAAGAGATAGATTTGACACCAGCTTTACTACTCTACCAGAGCGGTGCACCGTGAGAGACTAGAGGCCACGATCAGTTGCTCAAGTTGCTCCATTGCCTTTTGCTACTTCATTCTCCTATTTGATACTCAAATTTGAGAACTCCATACTCTCCACCTTTGCCAAAGGACTCTCTAGGAGGGGGGTATTTGGATCATCACAGGTACCCAACGCGGCCTGACTGCTTGAGGCCATACAGCTTGCGGAGCCTGAGCACACCTTGCCGGCGTACTGGGGGCAGAAGCAGATGCTGTCAGGGAAGGAGACATAGACAGCCCCACTGGGATTGAGCTCTGCTTGAGGGTGGGCAGAGTCAATGTCAGCCTGCTCAATGTGGTAGCCCTTGCGGATGGCAAAGGCCGTGTTACTGCAGGCAATAATTGTACATGCCGTTGGGGAGGGAGATGTAGACAACCCTACTGGGATCAAGCTCTGCTTGAGGTTAGACACAGTTAATGTGGCACCCTTGCTTGACTACCTCTCTTGCTTTATAGGGATGCACCCTTCATTAGTGTCACATCAGATATCCAGACACCTTGACGGGCACACTGCAGCCATGGTTTCCCATCCCTATTTAGCATTCTGCATTTGCCTCTCGTCATGGTCCCCCCCAAGTTTTCACAGCTCTGCCGGGGAATCCAGCTGCCCGTTGCTTGGCAATGCCGCCCGCCCAGAAACTCAGGGATGTGTGCTGCCCGCCATATACGCCGAGCGCGGCACAGGGCAGAAATCCAACAGTTCTATCTTCAACCTTGCTGGAGCAGCTGTCCCCCGAAACTCTTACCTCCAGCATTGAATTGCCTGTTTTTCCACTACGGCCAACTGCGTAGCCCGGGCCATGCTGGAAAGAGGGTGTCCACGAAATCCAGCAGTTCAACAAACTTGACCACCAGATGCCAGGATCTTGCTTGTTGATGTATAGCAACAATCAGGATACAAAAAGGCCTGTGCCACAGCTGGAACAAGCACATTCAGCTGGCTGAGAGCTCCGCACACAAGACGGAGCAGTATGGACAGAGGTGTAGGGGAGAAGAAGGGAAGAGAAGCACAAGCCAAATCAAATTGTGGCTCACTCCGTATTGCTCCTCTTTGCCACCTCTGCTTTTACCTCACTTTCCCTAATCCTTAATCATTTAGTTGTGTCCTTAACCTTTGCCTTGCTTTGCCATCCCCACACACAGAAATCCGGTCCGTTCACTTCAGCCCCTAGCACGACGTGTCCCCCTTGCTCCGGTCCTGCTGAGGTCTCGCCCCGACTTCTGACGGCCTTTTCGGACACCAGAATGTATGTTTTGCATACAAAGGGAGGAACTGTTGCGGCCTGCGTGCACCGTATTGCACGAACAGATGGGTGAACTCGCGTGACCACGGAAGGTGCTGAGGTTTGTACGCGCAGCGCGGCAATAAAAAAGCGCAGGTCAACGCATCGTTTGCGCTTTGCTTTGCTCCGCGTTGCGGTCGAGTTTTGCGTTTCTCTTGCCCAATCGTAGCAAATCTTGGATGATGAGCTCCACACCGCTCGCCTCGACGTCGTCGTCGCGACCGTTCGCGTCGCAGAGCCCGTCATCGACCTATCAACGACCCGCCCAAGTCCCCTCCTCGCCATCGTCCAAATCGCTCCTTTTCCTCTCTCCTGAAGAGCTCCAAGAGCTGGCTGAGAAAGAACATCCGGACTGGGCCAAGGAGGAGCTCGACGATGTGGACGAAGTCGCCGACGCGGGAGGAGGCCTCCGGAGACGGCGCTCGCATGTGAAGGAGGTGGAAGGGCGGGAGAGGGGAGGTAAAGAGGAACAGGAGGAAGAATCGGAGCTGTGGGAGGATGTGGCGAATGGGGTCCTGTGGACGGTGCCGTTCGGGTTCCTGTTCGCCGGGTTGGACTTTGCCGTGCATTCGCAGTTTGGGGTCGACTTGGACTGGGGCGGGGAGGTCAAGAGGCTGGCAAACGCGGTTCCCAGTGAGTGCCTTGTCTTTTTCTATTATGGGTGGGGCTCGTAGGGCGCTGACCGACCTGCGAACGCAGCGCTGTTCATCCTCACGCTCCTACTGGTCACCCTCGCACCCTCTCGCCGCCCCGTCCCGCTCCCACCTCGCATCATCCAACTCGTCCTCCTACTCATCTGCGTCCTGGCGGGGATATCGACAATCAGCATCACTACGACCCGCGGGTACCTCGAGATCATGAAGCAGGCGCCCGGGCTCGCGACGCTCTGGATCTGGGCGGTGGTCCATATGGAGTTGGGGTGGAGTGTGGTCGCGTTGATCGGGGTTGCCGGCGGTGTTTGGTGGAGAGGTGAGGGAGGCGGCGTGTGGCCCAGTAGGTAGACGACGTTGGAAGGAACGTAGACGCTGGACGCTGGACGCTGGCATTCGGACTTACGCGGGAGCGCGGCGCTCGAGAGGGACTGACAGGTGGGGGAAAAGGAAAGACGATTCACAGCATGAATTACAGGAACGGTCCAGGAACGCCGGCTGCCACGAGCTGGAAGGCAGCAGCAGCTTTGCGCACACGATTAGTTGGTTCCCTCGTGTTGGCAGGTACAATGCTCTCACAGGCACCAACGCCATAGGTGCCCAAGACGTCTGGCTCTTACCTTTCATCTTTTACTCGATTGACATCGGATGGCGTGTCGTGCAAAGTGTGCCACGGCTATCATACTTTGGCGTGGCGCCGCTTCGAAAGTAAACAAAGCGCGAGCCGCGCTCCCCTCCCTCTGCTTCCCCCCACTCACGTCGCTCGCTCGCCCCGACCTTGCCCTCGCCTCCGGGCTCACCCACTCCCACCAGCCGTCGTATTCGTACATTGACCTGATCGCAGCGATCCCGCCCCGCCCATGGCTCCCCGCCCGCGACGCTCGACGACGGCGACGACGTCCTACGCGCACCTCCTCACACCCCTCTCGCCCTCGCCCGGCGCGTCGTCGGCCTCTGGTTCTGGCTCGTCAGCATCGGAAGACGAAGGCGGACCTCAGTCGTCCGCTTCCACCTCTCGGGCTCAGAGGCGAGGGAACGCTGCGACCGCGAAGGGCAAGGGGAAGACGAAGGCCGCCGCGCAGGACTCGGACGACGAGAGCGACGGGAGCGTGTTTGATCCGGACGAGGACAAGCCGAAGAAGAGTAGCAAGGGCGGCGATGACGGCGACGGCGACCATGGAGGCTCCTCAGAGTCCGGAAGCGAGGCGCTGCCTTCGTCGGACGACGACGACTCGATCGACCCCGACGACGAACTCGACTCGGACGACATCCTAGGCTCAGACGAGGGGAGCGAGTCGGACACGAACCTTCGCCGCAAGGGCAAAGGCAAGGCGAAGCTCAAGCGTCCCCCAGCAGCCAAGCTCGCGGGTGCCAGCACGCGTCCCAGCCTGCGCGGCCTCACTCAACCGATCGACACGACCGAGCGCAACCGGACCACCGCAGGCGGAATGGCTCAAATCAAGCGCACCAGGATTCCCGCTATCGCCGCTTTTCGGCCAGACATCGTGGCGAGCACCAAGCCCGTGCCGGAGTTGGTCGCGGACCCGATGGTGGGGGAGTATAATCGCGTCATGGGGCCGGCTTGGGAGCCGCCTGTCAGGGTGCTAGGGAAGGAGGGGAATGTGGAAGCGAGAAAGAGTGGGGTGAGTGGGCAGGGGAAGGCTGGTCCGGGAGTTACGGAGTGGAGGGAGGCGATGAGCTTCAAGTGGGGGCACTGTCCCTGGGGTATTGGGAGCGAGGTGGTGCAAGATGTTGGGTGGTGGAAGGGAAAGTGGGATTTGAAGGGCGGAAAGGTGAAGGAGAGGTGGGGTGGCAGCTATGAGGAAGTCTGGGAGAGGGAGAGGGAGGTGCAGAGGTGCGTTCTTCGTTCTCCTTGTTGCTTCGGCGCGTCTTGGGACCGCCCTAGCGCACTGAGACGTCCTTTCAGAGCGTTCAACTGATTGGAACGCACTCATTACCATCCTAGGTCATCTACTTCGGACATTGCTGCTGCCCTCCCGCGCCTTCTCTATCCTCCAAACGAGCCCTCCAAACTCTGGACCTACGACGCCGTCTCAGCCCGCGAGGCTGATGCTGACGCAGAAGGCGACGATGACGAGCTACCCGACCAACTTCTTCTACAGCCAGAAACAGACGTCGGGAGAGATGCGGACGGCGATGTGGCGATGGACGATGACAACGGTGCGCTCGGAGGCCAGGCGAGCGAGGGCGAGATTCGATTTCTGTATGGACCGGGAGAGGAGGAGGAGGAGGTGGTTCTTCAACGACTAGGGAGCGGGCGACTTGGTACGTCCCGCCTAACTTTGTGATTGGTCGCATCTCTAGCCCGTAGGCACGTGACTTTGTTGACATGCTGACACACCCTTTGGCGCGTTGTGCGATCGGCAGACTCGCATTACCCCACCAAGCCTGGGTTCCACGCCAACGTCGGAGGCCCAGTTTCGGGCATCGCTTGGTGTCCTCGAGTCGATACCGTTCCCCTGCCAGGTCCGTCCATCTTATTGACCCTCAACGTCACTCGTTTTCACTAAGGCGCGTGCTGTCATCCCAACTTTTATCACCCTCTCCCACACGCGTAGAAACAGAATACCTCGCGGTTACGACTCAGTCCCACCCCCAATATCTCGCGCACGACCCCAGCACGCTCTCCTCTCCCCTCTCCTCACTCATCCAAATCTGGTCCCTTGACTCCTCCGTTCCTTCCGACTTTTCTCCCTCGACGTCCGAGATCAAGAAAGGAGAGGGCATGGTGTTTGAGTATGGGATTGTGGTGAATGTTGGTGAGGTGGTGGGGGATTTGAAGTGGTGCCCTTTTGGTGGCGAGGGAGAAGAAGCGGAGGAGGGAAGGGGGTTGGGGCTGTTGGCGGGGGTGTTTGCGGATGGAGGTATTTCGATGTTCAGAGTTGAGCGGCCGGAAGTGGTGAAGAATGGGTCGACGGAGGGTACAGGAACAAGAGGAGGGGAAGGGGGTCACGTCTTCGGTGCGTTTCCAAGGTGTCGCCTGATGGCTTCTTGGACGAACCTAACAACTCTCTTGGCCTCTTCATTTCTCCTGAATGTTGCTCTTTCGCCACTTCAGTCAACCAATCGCCAATTTTTCGACTCGCGCTAAATCACACGACCGCCTTCTCGTTCGACTGGGGCAGCCACGAGAGGATTGTCGGAGGGTTCTCAAACGGCGCGATCGCGGTCTGGGACATCGGCGTAGCTTTGAAGGAGGGCTTGTCAACAGGTGAGTGGCTGAATTCCCCGCCACGCATCCTCGCCACCCGACAACTCACCCTACCTCGCTCTCTCAGTCCGACCAACGTTGTACCTGGCCATTCACACTGCCGTTGTCCGAAGCGTGGCGTTCGTGCGCACTCCACCACCTTCAACAGCCCATGACGGAAAGAGGGATCTTGAGGCGGAACCTCAGATTGTCGCAGCTACTGGATATGACGGGTCGGTCACGCTCGTGGACTTGAGGGATCCTGGGATGGTGCTGGCGCCGAGCTTTGATCGAGGTGAGGCCTCGATTTCCGAGGTTCAAGAAAAGGAACACTGACTGACAAGATAATTCGCGACTCAACAGACGCAGGAATGGTGGTCAGATACGATCCATCCTCCGGCAAGGTCATCGGGTCGGTGAACGAGAGCCACGTGTTCGCGCTGTCCATCGATCCCGGCGACTTTGGCCAGAAGAGGAACCTCGTCGACTGTGGAGGGAAGATTTGGGTAAAGAGAATCTGTCTTTACACGCCTGTCTGAATAGATCAAGAGAACTGACGGCATGGCTATCAATCAGCACCTAGCGACGTCGGATCACCATCCATTCACGGCGGTCGTGAGTTCTGACGGGACTTGCGTGATCGTCAACTCTGGCAGGACGCTGCATAGGAGACGAGGCGTGGTGCGTTAGATGTCTCTGCTTCCTCGATGCGCACGCTCACGACCACTTTGCGCCCCAGATTTTCTTTGCAAGAAAGCTGTTCCAGATTGATCACAACCGAAAGACGGGAGAATGCAGAATTTACGACAACATCCTTCCCGAGGTAAGCCCGCTTCCTCTCCCTGTCATTGAGTGGAGGACTCACTGCTTCGGTGGCTTTCCGCACAGGCTCGAAACGAGGGCAACAGCGACAAGCCCAAGTCAGCCAAATCAAAAGCCAAAACTCCCACCGCAGTGAGCTGGAACCCGGCGTGGGACCCTGCTGTCGGCGTGTTGAAGACAGATTGGCACCCTTCTTTGACGAGAGGATGTTTGCTGGCTACGGGAACGGCGATGGGGTTACTGAGAGTTGATTGGGTGGAGATGGAGAGTGGGAAGTAGTTCGAGGGCTTTTGCAACTTGCACGTTGCTCCGAAATCTCGCTAGGTGTGTGGGTGAGAGCCGTTTGGGCGCCGGCGGTGGGTCTTGTTTCTTGGGGCGCAACATTTGCAGGTGTCATACTGAAAAAAGGCTTCTGGCAATCAACAACAAGTAGTTGCTTGATCGTAATAAGCTTACGTCCACGAACTTCCCTCAAGGTCCCAGCTCTCTTGCTTTCCGCAACCCTCCGTGGATCGTATACTCAGGCCGGGTACCTGCTCACCCTCCAGCGCTCAACTTCCTTTCAGCTCACAGCGCAGACCGCACACATTGCTCACTTCAAGCTCTGGCCAATAGATGGGCCCGATGAAACCTTTGTCCCCTCGTAACGCGAAGCGTGGTCACGTGCCGCATGTTTCCCGTGTCCGAAGCGCACCTGCGTTGGTCCTCCGAGCGAGAAGAAACAGAGGTAGGTATGGAATGGCGGTAGTTTGTTGATTGTGTACCTGTTCATACAGTGTCCCTCTCCTCCCTGCTCCTGCTCCTCCCCTCAACCCCTTTCCTTGCAGAACGATCATCTGCTCGCGGCCGGATCGATCGTGTCCTTGGTGTTGTCGTGCTGAGACGGATCGAGCCCTCTGAATCTTTTCCTAAAAACAGACAAGAGCAACGCGAGTGTCAGCGCTGCCTGCCACCCAAACAAAGACAGCGAAGAGCAGCAGTGCGCACCTCATGTCGAGCTGCCGAAACGGAGCCTGCATCAGCCCCTGTGTCGCAACACAGTGTCAAGAGAGGGAGAAGATCGAGCTCACCATTCCTCGCCGACACTCGAACAGCGCTTTGCGGAGGTGCTGGCACTCTTCCGGCAGCTCCTCGTGGTGGTCGCGGAGACACTCGGCCGGCGAGCGCGGCGGGTTCGACTTGAGGACGCAGTCGGATTTGAGGATGCACGCCGCGAGAGCGTCACGAATATTTTGGCACGACATGGCCCGAGTTGTGCCGTGATGGGCGGCGAGCGAAGGTGGAGGAACGGTTTAAAGAGGGACGCCGAAGTTGCGGGAAGGAAGAAGCGCTCCCCTTGAGCGACGATGCTTCTCTTTCTGCCATCCTCCGACCACTCCGAACTGGTCGACAAAAGTTGCATCAATCCGTCGGAAGGATGAAGGCGATAGGACGGCGTCGTCCCAGGTTCTCACCGCCATCACGCCGCTCCGCCCTGTCACCGCCGTGCATCCTCGCCGCACCCTCCCGCTTGCGTCAGCTTTCGACCTCTCGACAAGCATCATCACCGATAACAACACCAGAGTCAGCACCAGAACCCAAAACGACGCTCGCCATCATCGGCAGCGGCCTGTCGGGTCTCTCGTCCGCGCACTACTTTCTCGCCGCGCTCTCGCCCGAAGCTCGGCGCTCGACTAGAGTCATCATCCTCGACAGGGCGACTAGGACCGGCGGGTGGTGCAACAGTGTCAGCTTACCCATGG
This sequence comes from Pseudohyphozyma bogoriensis, assembly GCA_024364755.1. NCBI lineage: Eukaryota > Fungi > Basidiomycota > Microbotryomycetes > Chrysozymaceae > Pseudohyphozyma > Pseudohyphozyma bogoriensis. Next base: position 582,708 of record JALBUQ010000001.1, read on the forward strand.
ACGATGGTGCGTCCACCTGACGCTTGCTGAGTGAGGTTGCCGAATTTGCGGCAACGCCCTCGCATTGTTTGTTTACTTTTGGTGCGCGATCACAGGCGAGGAGGCGGTCGTGTTTGAGACTGGGCCTCGCTCGATCCGCCCCGTCGGACTCCCAGGATGGCTTACGATCTCACTCGTTCGTCAATTCATGACCTGCCACGTTCGGCGCTTCCCTGCGAACGAGCTGACGCTCCTGCTCAGGCCCACGCCCTCTCGCTCACCTCCTCAATTCTCACCGTCCCCAAGTCCCACCCCTCAGCCCACAACCGCTTCCTCCTCCCCTCAACCTCCTCCTACCCGCTCAAACTCCCCTCCTCCCTCTTGTCTGCCCTGACAACCCCCTTCATCCTCCGCCTCGTTCCTCGCATCCTCCTTGAACCGTTCATCCCCCGCTCGCCCCGCCACGCCCTCCCCTCCGGCGGCGACGAGAGTATCGACGCTTTTTTCAGCAGAAGGTTTGGTGCCAAGCTAGGAGAGGAACTTGCAAGTGCGATGGTGCATGGCATCTATTCGGGCGATTCGAGGCGGTTGAGCATCCGCGCGTGCTTCCCTGGGTTGTGGGAGGCTGAGAGGGAGTGGGGTAGTGTGGTGATGGCGGGCTTGCTTGGGAGATTCAGGAGGAAGAAGAGTGCGCATCGGCTGAGGATTGAGGAAGAAGAAAAGGCCGCACAATCGTTGCGAGAAGCATTGACGAGAGAGGGTCAGGGGGAGCTGGTGAGCACGATGGAGAAGAGCTCAGTATGGGGTTTGCGAGGGGGGTTAGAGACGCTGTCACGGAGGCTGGAAGAGAGCTTAAAGGAGCAGGGTGTGGAGTTCTGGATGGAAGAGAAGGGCGAAATCGTACGGATCGAGCGAGGCGCAGAGGGCCGCTGGGTCGTAAGTTACCACGTGTCCTTTCTGTTCAGGGCCTCGCTTTAACGCCACAGATTCCAACAGATAACCACCAAATCACAGTCAAACCTCACAGCATCTCACATAATCACTACTGTCCCCTCTCTCCTTCCTTCCCCCCTCGCCCCACCGTCAATCCCCTCATCAACTGTCTCGGTCATCAACCTCGCTTTCCCTCTTTCACCCCTCCTCTTCCCACCAGGATTCGGCTACCTCATCCCCCGCACCGTCCCTCTCTCCAAGAATCCGTCAAGAGCTTTAGGCGTCATTTTCGACTCGGACGTGATGCCAGGCGTCGACGATTCGGCGGGACGCGTGCAGAAGTACTCGCTCATCGTTGGCGGGTCGTATTGGCTCCCTCCTCTGCCCTCAATCTCCGACTCTTCCATACCCTCTGCCAACTCCTCCCTTTCGTCAATGCCATCTCCATCCTCAGCCCCGAACCCAAACCTCCCGTCGCCGTTCCCGCCTTCCGAATCAGCCTTGCTAGAAGGCGCGATGAAGACTGTGCAGATGCATTCCCGCGTCCAGCCGTTCCCGTTCGAGAAACCGACGGCGTTTCTCACCAACACACATGTAGACTGCATTCCTCAACCGCCGCCAGGGTATTTCGAGGAGCTAAGGAGGACGCATGAGAGATTGTTGGGTGCGTTCTTTTCTTTTCTGTCGTTGCCTCCTCAAGGAAGAAAAGGTACTATCGCGCTCCTTGCCTTAGAAGAGACCAAAGGCACAATTATGCTCGCAGGTGGCGGGACTGGAGTCGTTGGCGTCAATGGTGCGGTTTTGGGTGGGTGGAGGGCAGGCAGGGGCATGGCGGAAGTCGCGCAAGGTTGCGAAGGGGAGCAAGGACAGCGAGAGAAGACGAGGACTGGCTTGGAGATGTGGCTGTAACTCTGGAGCTGCATCTTTGAATGATGCGTAAGCGGTAACACCACGTGGCCGAGACTCGGCTGTTACTGTCTTGTGTTTCAGAGTCCGAATGTGACTCAGAAGCGGAGGCGGGTGAACAAAACCTTCGCCGTGCGCTTCTGCTTCTTTCTTTTCACGTTGTCAACCCATGCTTCCTCTCAGGCAGGAAACACACGCTCTCTTTACGACCACCGCCGTCGCCCACCTCCCCAGTGGCATCGCAACTCTTCCATTCGAGCTCCTACAGATCATTATTCGTCTCAGCGCTTCTCATCACCTCCACCGTCGAGGAGACTCGAGTACGGCTACATCAAGCTACAGGCTGTACCTCACTCAACTCCGAAACACGTCGCTCGTTGCCCGCGATTGGGTGGAACCTAGCCAGCGTTGTTTGGCGCACCTCGTCGTCGTGTCCAACACAAAAGTCGCCAAACGCCTTCTAGGACTCGCGCGCCAGAGTACGCCGTTTAGGTACCCAGTAAGGTCGTTAGTCGTCGGTGGAAGCCTCAAAAACGCGCTCGTCATCAACATCTTGCGGCGATGTCGTGGTCTTCGGGAATTCTCGATCGAGACGGACGTCAATGGCCTTTCGCTGGAAGTCCTTTGTGAGCCGGCGTTGGCGGGTGAGAGACTAGGATTTGGCTGGCGATCATTGGAAAACTGACACCTTGTGCAGACCTCAGGTCCTTGACCGTATCGTGCAACCGCAAAGACGCTGTCCTGTCCCGCAAGGTCGCGTTCCGGCGTCTCACCAGGGTCAAGCTGTCCGGCTTTCACGCCCTCCATGACTACAACTTTATTCTCTCGCTCGCCGCTTCACCCATCACCACCCTCACGCTCACCAAGCTCCGCCACGTCACCCTGGAAGCAATGGCCGCGTCGGTGTTCCCTTCGTTGTCGAGGACCTTGCGCCAGTTGGAGATCGAGATGGCTACGTCTTTTCACCCACCAACTCATCACAGCCTCTCTCTCGTACCGACACTCGCTTGTCTCTCCCTCACGGGCTACGCCCCCGTCTCAGCCGACCAACTCACGGTCTATGTCTCGACCCTCGACAACTCGTTCGCTCGCGTGAACCTCGACTTGACGGTTCTGTCTCAGCCAAGCTTTACGGACGAATTCTTGCGCCGCTTGTCGGATAGAGGAGTAGAGCAGATGGGCGTGCGAAGGGCGACGGTGCACGCGCATCCTGAGTTAGTTGAGTTATGCGCAACACATGGCGTAGAGATCGTTGAGACTGGCAGGGGAGCCTGAAGCTGATAATGAAAGCTCTTCACCCACTACCTTTAATCCTATCGCCTTCCATGCATGAGAGTCTGACCGAGTCCCCTTCAGTGACGCGACTTGTTTGCAAACTGAGTTCTGAAATTCTTGCGCCCGAGCTTTAACTTCTGTACAACCAATAACTCACGTACCGACGATAAGAAGGACGCAGAAGACTGCTGCTGTGTTGAATGTACGCGTCAAGCACAACGTCCGTGGTTCGTCATCCAGCTGCCACATCAGCGTACGAGCCCCGTACGCGCACGTCCGCTGTACGCAAAGGTTCTGATAGGACGAAGACTGTGTCTGGCACTCTTTCCTTTCCGTTCACTCCTCGCTCTAGTCACCATGTCCAACACAACTCTTGCTATCGAAACATACGGTCGAGCGCTCCGGCCATCCGATGACTGGGTGCGTTCGTTGTTCCCTCTGCCCTTGTCCGAGCGAAGCTGATTCAGACCGCACGGGTGGCTCAGAGTTGTCCGCCCGTGACGTGGCTCGTCACCTCGGCGACGTTCCCCATCAACGTCAGCCTCGTTGACCACGATCTCTACCTCAACGGCTCGACGCACACGATCCGCAACCTCGGCACCTGGGGCGGCTCAAGTGGCCTCTGGTCCGTGCCGTCGAAAGGGGGCGACGAGCAGAACCGGAACGTCAGTTTTTTGGTCGTCGACTCGGCTGGGCAGACCGCTCTGGGAGGTAGCATGATCGTGCGGAATGCGGTCAACCCGGAGTGCATGTGAGCTTCTGAGCTTCTAGCTTTCCTGCTCCTGCCGATATCGATGCGAAACTGACGTGTCCTCACCACCAACCCAGCAAATACGCGCCCAACGCCCTCAAGAACCGTCTGATCGTCGGGTTCTCCGTCACAGCATTCATACTCGTTCCCCTCCTCTGCTGGATAATCTGGTGCATCGTCGCTTCGTGCTGGGAATGTGTGGGGAACGTCCGGAGGAACGCAGCGAGGAGGAGGGCGGATACTCAGAAGAGGACGACGGCATTAAGCCCGGGGAGGTGGACAACGACGTTCAGCAGGCAGGATCCGATCGAGATTAAGGTCATCAGCGGTTACTGAGCCCATTGTATGCTATGATATGCTTGCTCTTTGTCATATGTGGCGCCCGCCGAGCGCTTATTGTTCTTACAAAGGGAGCCACGTGGTGGCTGTCCTCTCTGTTACGTCTTGCCTTGTAGACCACGAAAGATGTTACATAATACAAGCAGGAAAGGCTCTTTCTCAATGAGCTTAACGTCCTCACCGGAGTGACAACGTATCTTGAGCCCCGTCTGCTCCACTCCAGGAGCACCGTTCGCCAACTTGCCGCCGACTTCCTCCCTTCTTCCTCGTTGATCCTCCCACTCCCACCGCCCGATATGCACCTCCTCAGACCCCTGGTTGCCCTCAAAAATCTATTGTCTAAAACCCTCGACACCTCTCACCAAACTCACCAATCAGCAATCACTCTCCTCTCGCCTCTCTTCCTCCCAAACGCGTCGTTCCAGTGCCCTCCTCTCGTGTATTGCATCACCCAGAACGCGCGCCCACTATTCCATCTCGCGCTCATTGACTCAAATGAGCTCGAAGCTGTCGTCCTTGACTTCGGAGAAAGTGACGCGCACACTGGTGAGATACGTCCCATGGGGATGAAAGAGCGGTGGGAAGGGAACGCGTTGAGGATTCGGGTCGTCGGCAGCGCAGGGACAGAATGGATTTCCGAAATGGTAGGAGTACAAGATCCCGATGATACTCTGTGCCGGTGGGTATTCTGCTCGCAGGATCGTAATGGAGGGGTAAGGGACCCACGCCGAGCTGGTACGCGTCTTGTGACGTGTCCCTTCTCTCAAGCAAACGCAGGCCGCTGCACAGAGCAAAAGGTGAAGAAAATGGCCTTGCCGAAGATAAGGAAGGAGGATACAACCCAAGTGCCAATCTTGACGCCCAGAAAACTATGTGAGCCCTTTACTCCTTTGACATCCGTAGCGACGAATGATGCTGGTCACAAACACCAGCTGAAGGAAACCCACGCACGAGACAGCTGATGATTTTCTTCCTGCTTGCTCCCCTTCGTCCTTTTATCTCTTTTCCCGCAATCAGGCTCAAGCGAAGGCGGAGTCTGCCACCTCAGCCAATTGGCGACACCTGGCGCTGGAATTGGGAACCACCGTGCGAACCAGGAAACGGAGACGAGCCTGTTGATAGTGCGGACAGGCTGAGAGCCGGATGCCATTACTATCGAAAGGGGTTTTGGGAGGACGAGAAATGGCTTTGGAGGAAAGGGAGACGAGCCTGGAAGTATATCTGGGGTCAAAGACTCTTGACAGAGGCGTTTTGGGAAGCAACCCCAGAGTGAGGAGCGCTTGATTTGAATTGGGCATCGGTTGTAGCTCGAAGGCTTGAGTGGAAGTGATGGGACACAGGCGACAGGCGAGGGCGATCGAGTAAGCGCGGCCAGAGTGGCGTTGAACACCTGCCGTCTCTCATCGCTTCCGCCGCATCCACCTATGCTCCGACGACCCCCTGATCCCTCCCTCGTCCCTCTCACAGCACCATTCATGTTCAACAGCGCCCACGCGCTCCCAAGCGAGTAGCAGTCCAAAAGCCGACCTGGACAGAAAGAATGACGCAGAGGCGCGGCCGGGGACAGCGATGGGGACGGCGAGAAGGAAAAGAGGGGATGTGCTTTCGCTTAACATTCTTGTCGAGGTCGTAGGTAGTGTGTACGTGCTGGCTTATGATACACGGGCAGGTCGTCGCCCTCCAACGCTGCCCTCGCGGTCTCTCCTCTGCGCTCCTTCCCGAACGGGCGCTCAGAATCCTGGCGGGACGATGCCCGTGGCGGGGACTTGTGATGGAGCTCCAGTGGGCGCGCCAGGGTATGCTGGTGCGGCTCCGCCGGCTCCAGCCTGTGGAAGGAGTGTCAGCGCGATGGACTTCGAAAGAACCCCGAGCGTCGCGCGAGCAGGAGGGACGGACCTGCTGAGCGTGGAACTGCTTCTCCTGCTCGACGAGCATGGCCTCACCCTCGATGCTGAGCATGAGGGGCAGGCCGACCAAGAGGGCGGTGGTGGTGACGATCCAGGCGGCGCCGCCGACCTTGCGGGCGCTCCATCTGGCCCAGTCGACGGTCGAGGCAGCGGTGCCGGCGATGGTGGCGCGGGTCGAGGGCGGGACGATGTCCTTGAGGGCGTAGAACCTGTCTGCGAGGGTCTCTTGGGAGGGGTCGTACAGGGCGAGGGAGGTGTCCTCGTCGTCGTCGAGGTCCGAGACGTCGTCGGACGCATGCGAGGACGTCTCGTCGGCCCACTCGTCGGTCACTTCTTCGATTTGAACCCTACCAGCGGCCGATCGTCAGCTTTACGTTCGGCACATACTATTCATCAATTCTTACATTGTTGTTGAGGATGCGCGAGGATGGATGCGAGAGGGAAGCTGGCCCGGCGCCCGTCAACTTTTCCCAAGTCGGGCGAGCGAATTCGCCTTTTTTCTTGCAAAAGTCAATTTATTTCCACGGCGGGGAGATGCCGTGGGGCAGGGCAGGCCTGGCCGGCTCTCGTCCTTCAGCATCGCAGAGTCGACTGACCAGAGTCCTCTGCCCGTCGAATCTACACATACTTTAGCAGCAAACATGTCGGAGATCTACCAGCTCACCTCGGCGCCGCTGACCGCCCACGCGTTCAACCCGACCCGCTCGCGTACGTCGTCATCCCGCTCGTCCTGTTCCTCCTGTTGCGCGTGTCCTGCTCGCCCGGTCGCCCCTCTGGTCTCTGTTTGAATGGTAGTGGGTGATGCACCACTATCTGCGACGGGCTGCCAGTGCAGGCTGCACAAAGACGCCCACAGGTCCGCGTGGAGCGGCGCTATCGTGGACCGAACTGATACGGGTCGCTGTCGGGGCAAGCACGAGGAGGAGGAGAGCGAGGAGGGTGTCGCCATACACATAGCACAACGTGCTGCTTGGCTCCTTTGGTGGCGAGTTGAGCGTCGAGCCTACGCGCTGCCGTCGTCGGGCAGTGCTCGTCCAACTCGGTCAACGACCCACGCACCCCTTGACCGGACACTATCGAGTCGGTTGTACTGACTCGCTCCACTTCTCTTGCGCCCATTCATCCTCTTGAAACAGAGGTCGCCGTGTCGCCCAACACGTCCGAGGTCCACATTTACTCCAAGGACACCGCCGGCGGATGGGCCCTCTCCGACACGCTCACCGATGTACGCCCTCCCTCCCTGCTCCCCATCTTCCTTTTTCTCCCCCTTAACTCCCCTTCCCACCCCCCATCAATCAAACAGCACGACAAGCTCGTCACCTCCATTGACTGGGCTCCCAACTCGAACCGGATCGTCACTTGCTCCCACGACCGCAACGCTTACGTCTGGAACCCCACCCCGTCCGGCGGGTGGACGCCCACCCTCGTCCTCCTCCGTCTCAACCGCTCAGCAACGTATGCTCGCTGGTCGCCCAACGAGGAGAAGTTCGCCGTCGCCTCGGGCGCGCGCACCATCGCCGTCTGCCAGTTCGACGCAGAGAGCGACTGGTGGGTCGCCAAGCACATCAAGAAGCCGCTGCGCACGACCGTCCTCGGCTTGGACTGGCACCCCAACTCGGTCCTCCTCGCGAGTGGAAGTGCCGATGGCGTCGCCAGGGTCTTCTCGGCGTACATGAAGGGCGTCGACTCCAAGTGCGTGTTTGCGCCCTGTTTTGCATCGGTGTGCTGCTGACCCGGACGGTGATCCAACCAGGCCTGAGCCTACTCCATGGGGTGAGCGACTCCCCTTCAACACCGTCTGCGGCGAGTTTGCGTCGCCCTCCGGCGGATGGGTCCACGCTGTCGCGTTCAGTCCCAGCGGCGAGGCCCTTGCGTTCGCTTGTACGTTCTTGCCTGTCGGATCTGCAGTTGCAACCTCTTTCTCACTGCTTATCCTGCACTGTTCTTACAGCCCACGACTCGACGATCACGCTCGTCTACCCCTCGCCTAACGCCGGCGAGCCCGCGACCATCATTCCGATCCCTCTGCCGTCGCTTCCCCTTCTCTCCCTCGTTTTCACCACCGAGACGACCATCATCGGCGCTGGACACGACTGCCAGCCCTACCTCTTCACGCTCTCGTCCTCGGGCGAGTGGAGCCTCACGAAGAGTCTCGACAGCGGCGCGAGCGGCGAGAAGAAGGCTGTCGGTGGTGGCGGAGGCGCCGTCGGCAGGTTGAACAACAGTGCCGCGTTCCAAGCGTTCAGGCAGGCGGACTCGAGGGGAGTCGTTGCGGGAGGGCAGCAGGCGGCGGCGCAGCCCGGCACGAGGCTGACGCAGAGCGGGACGGAGCTGCTCACGGTGCACCAGAACTCGGTCTCGAGCATCCGGGCGTACTCGTACGGCAGCGGAGGAGACGTCGAGAAGGTCAGCTCGAGTGGTGTGGATGGCAGATTGGTGATCTGGGATGTTGATGGCGGAGTTGCGGCTGTCGGAGCTGGAGTAGGAAAGTTGGGCATCTAAAGGTGGCCTCTCCGTAGAACAGCTTTGGGATAGTGTGAATACAACAAAACGGTTTCCTTCTGAATCCTGCTGTACATCGAAAGCTCTCCTAGGTAGCCCTGTCCGCCCGCGCTTTTGAAAACACACGACAAAACAAACAACGCGAAACGCGTCTCGTCCCGCTCCGCTCGCGGATCAGAACCTCGCGGTGACGTCGCCATCCTCGCTGTTGTCGTCGTAGCCGGCGTAGCCTTGGTGTTGGTGCTCCTGTTGCTGCTGGTGGTGCTGGTCGGCGAGCTCCTCTTCGCCTTCGCGCTGGACGAGGATGGCCCAGATTGATGCTGAGTGTCGCTGCGCGTCAGCTTTCTCGTGCTTGGCGCGTGGAAGGCGTGTAGGAGGGGAAGGTATCTAACGATGGACGGACCTTGGTACAGGGTGAGGACCATGCCGAGCTTTCTCTCGAGCGGGCGGAGTTGCTCGAGCAGCGCGGGTTGCGCGGTCGAGAGCTTCGCGGTGAGTCTTGCTAGCTGCAAAGAGGAGAGGGAGAGGGTACAGGCCAAGGAATGTAGAAATCGGCAGGGGTGAGATGGGGAGGCACGCCTGAGGGACGGGTCGGACGTACCGAGTCGAGGTTGGACGACAGACGCGAGTACTCGTGCAAGACTTGGGACTCGAGGTGCGGTGTCGACGAGGTGGTGGCCATTGCTGACGAGTAGGCAGAGTCCAGAAGTAGTTGATGTAAAGTATTGATGCGAGTTGTGGGAATGTAAAGTGAGTGGGAGGAGGCGGAGCGCCGCCGAGCGAGCAGCGCCAGGCCCAAAGGTTTGGCGACGCGTCTCGCGACTCGAAGGATGTCGGTCGACCTGAGGCTGTTTGGCACCAAGCGTCTGGTGTGACCCGACAAGTCAAGGGACTCTACGTGGCGAAGGCGTTACTCAGTGGATTGGACAGGCCACGTGGCTTGGAGGACATCCAGGACCGCGGACGCTCCCCCCGCGCCTCTGGCAAGTCGAGAGTGATCTCGAGCGGAGAGCAACGCTCTCGCCCACATCACCTGTGCCGAGTTTGACATCATTATCTGTTGTTCACGATCGCCTGTTCACGCCACCGTCGACTGCCAGACAACCTCTCGAGCTGAGCGACCGCGTTCGTTCAAGTCACACCTCTCGCGCTCCCGTCCCCTTTGCTCGGATTTGCAGTAGCCAGCAAGCTGCACGATGAAGTAAGTCTCTATCTTGACACCTCCATGGCTCCGCTGTGTCGGCTTAAAAGTGGACCGGCGAACCGGGAGGAGAGCGAACGCGAGCTGGAGCATGGAGCGTGGAGCAACGACGCGAGCGAGAGGCCGGCGAGCTGACCCACAGATCGTGTTGCACCATCTCTCTATTGACAGCACCGTCGCTGAGATCCGTCGCATCAACGAGCTCGAGCTCGCGTCGGGCTCGAAAGCATCGTGGCACGACCAGGTCCGCATCCTTCCCTTCCCTTCCCTTCCCCGTCGCCTCGCTATCGCTGATGAATTGACCATGTGAACGATGCTCAACAGTACAAAGACTCTGCCTACATCCATGTCGGAGGACTGCCCTACCAGCTCACAGAGGGCGACGTCATCACCATCTTCTCCCAGTGCGGCCCAATCTCTCCCACTACCGCCTGGTCGCATCTAACTGTTTCTCCCTCCCATTCTTACCTGTTATAGGTACGGCGAAGTGGTCGACATCTCTCTTCCCCGCGATCAAAACACCCAGAAACCCAAGGGCTTCGCGTTCCTCATGTACGCCGACCAGCGCTCGACCGTCCTCGCCGTCGACAACCTTGGCGGCAGCAAAGTCCTCGACAGAACACTCAAGGTCGACCATGTGCTCAACTACAAGCAGCTCGAGAGGGACGAGGAATCGGGCAAGATGAAGGAGCGCGAGACTCAGCGGTACGCCGGCATTTTGCGTGTTGGCCCTTCCAAACGGGGTCGCTCATCTTTGGTTTCTTCTTCTGTGGGCAGGATGGCCGCCCACCCCGACAACTTCCGTGGAGGACCTTCTGGCGGCGCCGGATCCGACGACGACGGCAACGACTCGGACTCGTCCCACCCCTCGATCGACCTCGACGACCCGATGCGCGACTATCTCATCGCCCAGAAGCGCGAGGCGAAGCGGAAAGGCGGAGGAAGCAGCTCCAAGGAGAAGGAGGAAAAGAGGAAGAGGAAGGAAGAGAGGGCGAGGAAGCGAGAAGAGAGGGAGAGGAAGAAGATCGGCGTTGGGGCGAGTGGCTCGCGCGGTGAAAAGAGGGAGCGGGACCGCGGAGACGACAGAAACCGTGACAGAGAGAGGGAAAGAGAGAGGGACAGGCGTCGGGATCAGGAGGGCGGAGACTACTACCGGAGCGAGCGGAGGGATCGCGACGATAGGGATCGACGGGATCGTGACCGCGATTCGAGACGAGATTACGATGACCGCGATAGACGGAGAGACCGCGATGACCGCGACCGGCCTTCTGAAAGCTCGAGAGGGGGAGGAGGGGGAATGGACCGGTTTGCGGACCTGGAGAGGCTGGTGCGTGGCGGAAAGTAGAAACTCAACGAGGCTGTTCACGATTTGCCATTGCGTCGAGACCTTCGTTGACCTTCGAGAGAAGGATCTAGAAATCACTCGGGTCCCTTGTTGCTCTTCAGGGTTGCTGAATAACGACTGCTAGCCATTGGACCCTCTTTTGAGGCTGGTCTCGGTCAGCTGTGCATTACGTGGAGAACCCCATCATCAAGGTCGTCCGCAAAAGCAGTCACGTAAAGCAAGAATGGACCATTCTGATTTTCATCCGAGACTGATCAAACTATGTCGTACCTATCATCTCCGAGTTTGTCTCGTCCATTCATTCCCACCCGACTATCAAAGTCCATTTCGACCTCACTCTCATCATCTACCTCCGACAACTCGTAGTACTTCGCCGCCTCGTTCCCTCGGGGATGGTAAAGCGGCCTCTTGTCCGAGTCCGTGACTGAGATGGATGGTACAGAGACCGTCGGAGGCCTCCGGAAACTGAACGCACGGGCGAACGAGAACGCTGGCAAGACGGGGGCGCGCGATGACGTGGCTTTGGGGAGACTTCGTGCCGTGGTCGCTGGCACAGGAGCGGCCGGAGCTGCGACGGGGGCTGGAGCTGGTACGGTAGTGGTAGCTCCTGGTGCAGCGGGCTTAGGAGCGGTGGTGCTGTTCTTGATTTCGTCTGTAGTTCTGGGGTCCTCAGCCACTTGTCCGGGCGCGCCGAGTCGCGGTTACTCACAGTGCCACAGCACCATCAAAACGAAGAGATTGACAAGACTTGAGATGAAGAGAGCCATTGAGAAGGCGATCAGGAGTCTTGAGCGGGTGCAGGGGTACGAAGCCGCTTCGCTGTGTTTGGAGCTGTTAGCGAGCAGCGTACCGTGGAACGAGGCCCTCCACTCACCAGCTGCCCTCGAAGCCACGGTGACTGACAAGCAGTCCAAAGTAAATCATGTTCACTCCAACCGATGTCACTCCAAAGAGCTGCCGAAAGAGTGTGAGCGCCTGGGGTAAATCTCAAAAGAACAGCGGCGAGCGTGCGCACCGAAAACAGTCCAAAGCCAGTCTTGGCAGTTTTGAGGTGGAGGGCATGGATCGCTGCCAAGGCTGCGATGCAGAAGAAGAGCTCCAACACCATTCCAATCGCCTTGACTGCCTTTGTGACCCCATCGGGATCTTTGAACTTTCGCGCAAACATGACGATGTAGTATGCTGCCACGAGCCTACGAAGAGAATGAGGTAAGCATGGGCGCCTTGACAAGTACCAGCAATAGCTTACGAAGAAACAATAAAGGCCAACACAACATGGACCATGGTGATCAATCGGCCTTTGAGAAAGAGTCCCATTGTGGAATGCTCTGCGTTGCGCCGGGGGTGATGTCGGGTCAGCTGGACCGTCAGAGTATCGAGCATCCTTGATGGGAATCGTTCCCAGCGCTGCCCCTCATTCACTCCTCCAGTTATCACTACACTTATCTGCCTTCCCCTTCTTTCTCCGCTGTGACACTTTGCCGGGGGACGTACCAAGAGGGGTAAAGGGGATCTAAAGCTGGCTTCGGAGACGCCGGGGGACGGAGACAGAGCGGTTGAGAACGTGAACCCACGACGTGGACGGGGTCGTAGAGCGAAAGAAAATAAAGCAATGCTTGGTCGATGCTTGGCCTAGTGAAGCGAGAGTGCAAAGGCCGAAAGGAGGCCGCGCGCGTCCCCGGAGCTGCACCGCCTCCCGTGCCTACTCCTGTTACGAAGCATCAAAGTCGCTCCCTTCGGCGTCCACCAGCGTCGGCTCTCGACTTCCTAGCGCAGATACGCACCTCACCCACAATCTCCATGGGAAAGACTCATCGCCCTGTCGGTGCTCACACGAGTTGCGGGTCCAATTTCTGCAACAGCGCTTCCATCGTCCTCGTTCGCCGCTCCTGTTGTCTTCCTCTTGGCCTCCTACTGACTCGCTTGCTCCACTCCATCCAGTCCGTAGTTGACTCGGTAATGATCTGGCACTATTCCTCGGCCAACGTCGCTCTTCGGTGAGCGCTTCAAACGGGCCTCGCTTCGTGATGATGTATGTAGCTCACGAAAGGCCCCAGGGTGGCCGTGGTCGCGTTTGCGTTCGCCAATGCCGCCTTGGTCGCCCTCTTGTGGTGTTTGAGCATGTGCAAGGCTGGAAAGATTGCGGGGAGAATCTTCACAGTTGTCATTGTGATCGTGTGTTTGGTGAGTGTAGGCATGTGGTGGGCGTGGTATGCGGACGCGGGAGACTCGTTCATGTCGTACGTCGCCTTCGAGCTTTCGAGGAGAAGTACAAGCTGACACTCGAATCAAGAGACATTTTCGGCACCACCGCCACATGGTACAAGTATATCGTCATGGTGATCCTCCTCGTCACCACAGGAGTGCAGCTGGCCGTCCTTGTGTACATCCCAATCAACATGTAAGCGCCAGGGGTGTGATGCAACGAGGCTCCGACGCTGACCTTTTGCACGCGCAGGGCTCGAGACGTCGTTGGAATGGCCAAGGATGTGAAAGGTGCCGTGTCCTGCTTGATCTCCACAGCTCGTTCTTCTCACGCGATGCTTCATCGCCCTAGGTGTCGCCTCGCAAGACTCGCTGGGCACCAGCCTCACCAACACAAATTCCCGGGGAAAGTACCACCGGCAGGCGATGGAGAGCGAGTCGGACGAAGAAGCACACATTGAGACTGGAGGGCACAACTGTGATGATGAGGCCAAGTATGGCTTGATTGAGAGAGGATCAGGAGATGTCGTGGTCCCAGCGAGGGAGAAGTCGAGATCGTCAAGGAGCACGAGAAAATAGAAGGAGAAGGAAAAATAGTTCTATAACTATTGATTGTGTTTGCCATTCGTAGTACTCAAAGTTAGTAAGAGCCGTTCAGCGAAGAATGGATTCAAATGACCACGTGTTGCCCTCTCGGTTCGAGCGAGCTTTTTGGGGCAACGGTGAAGTTGAATACTCCAGCTCACACGATTCCAGCCATTCTAGATACCGATACCCCATGAAAAAACCTTTGCAGAGACTTGGAGGGAGGCTGGCCTATCGCCGTCCCGCCCCGGTGTCTCGGAAGTACGTGGCGCCCTCCTGCTGTTTTTGGCGAAAGGCTGGGTCTCGTCGTCGCGCTCGCCTTTCGCTTCGTCCCGTTGCCTCGTTTCTCGCACGACTTTCACCGTCGACGATCCCACGATGGTGCAGCACCGCTCACGAAGACCAGGCGCTCGCTCAGCCGTCTCGCTGGCGCTCCTCGCCGCTGCTACAGTCGCCGCCGACGCCGCCGACCCCCCGGTGCCGCCCTTCGCGCCTCCGCCCGTCCACTACTCGAAGCAGCACTCGTTCAGAGGCGTCGGAGATGGTGGCAAGGTCACCAATTTCCATATTTCAGGTCATGCGTACGTTGCACTTCTCTTGGAACAAGCAGGTCGGGGCGAGGTGAGCTGACGACGTGCGCACTGTCCGAACCTGTAGGAGCGGACTTCCTGGCGTGCACGACTACCTCCGGCTCGTTCCAGTATGTCAAAATGTGCTCAGTCTACTCTGTAGCCTAGTGGAGCTAACGCTGAATGTTTCAGCCCAACCCGTTGGCGTATGGTGGAATCTTCACTCAAGTTCCACTCGATGCGGAGGAGTGGGTCGCCGAGATCGCCTTTCGCGTCCACGGTCCGCCAGCTATCGGCCTCGTAGAACCTTCAGAGGATGGCCATGTCAAGAAGGCGCCGAAGGGAGGTCGAGGGCTTGCGTTCTGGTACACCAAGGTGCGTCCGCCGCGCTCTTGACATTGCTCTCCGATTGTGGGCTGCACTGGCGGGGAGGCTGACTTTCTTTTTGTTCCATGTGAAACTCTGAAAAGACGGACAACCCAACTGGCGTCACCATCTCCCCTGACCCAAAGGCCGCTTTGGCTTCCCCACCCCCATTCACTCCCCAGCCCGGAGATGCGACCGACCCCAAAGTGTCCCTCTTCGGATTCAACAACGGCTTCGACGGTCTTGGTATCATCTTCGACACCTCACCTACCTCCCCGCTCCATGCCAGGTCGGACAAGCGCAACTGGGAGGAGGGCGTGCTCGGTGTTGCGGCGGCGGGCGTGGTCAGTGGAATCATGGACGACGGCAAGGGGGACTGGATGGAGCCAAAGAAGCGAGTGTTCAAAGACGACGATGAGGCCGCTTACCTTGAGAAGGCGGTAGGAGAGTGTGAGGCGGCGTTCAGGAATGCCCAGGGACTGTTGTGGGCGAGGATCTCGTACATCAAGCAGACGATCCGAGTGCGTTCCATGTTTCACTCTTCCCTCTACTTTGAAAGTATTGACCGATATTGGTACCAGGTGGATCTCGATCTTTCTCCTCACACCACACTCGCCAAGGCGGGCCGTGACTACGCCCACAACTGCTTCATCCTCGACGGCATCAAGCTCTCACCTGGCAACTACCTCGGACTGACTGGCCTCGCCGCTGGAAACGCCGAGCCCGACGCCGTTGATGTGTATGCTATGGATGTCTTTGAGGTCGTCAAGATTCCCGAAGTAAGCAATGCACGTCCTGGAGCCCCGAGTAGCAAGCTAACGGGGGCCACGTTGCTGTGTTGCAGGGAGGAAAGGCACCCGCGACCGACGAGCCCAAGGAGCCGTCCAGGTCTGCTGAGCCCCTCGAGGGAACTTCTGACGATGCTGTTAGTGGCCTTCTGATTTGATCTAGCTCGTTCAATGCTGAGCCACCCTCAAAAACCAACAGAGCGACAGCTTGGCCCATGAGATCTTCTTGTGCGCATTCAACTTTCCTGCTGACGTGTATGATCGGTGCTAACGTATAAGCTCCCCTAGGTCGCAAGCCAAGATGGTCGAGGCTATCGATGCTCTTTCGAGGCGTGTCGAGTTGCTGACTCGCTCGCTCCGAGGAACGCCAGGCAGGGAAGGTAGCGTCGGCGCTGCCACCAACAACCCTCTGTACGTGGCGGGTTTCCGTGTTCCAGCTTTCTCGCTCAAACGTTACCCGCTATAAAACCACAGCATCATCAGCCGTCTCTCGTCTATCGAAACTAGCATTGCTGAGCTTGCCGGTCTCGCTCCTCGGAGCGCCGGTGGAGACGAGAAGTCGGAGGCGGACACGCTCAAGCACTTGCTTCAGCTCCAGGACCGCCTGATGATCGAGCTCCAGTCGTTCGGTCGCAAGCTCGACACAGCCAACGTTCGTCCACTTGTTCCATTCACACTCAAAAAGGCTCACAACTGATCGTTTTCGCGACGGTCAGGGGCAGAACACGGCGACTCTTGCGACGCTGTCGTCGCGGAGTTCGGAGAGCTTGGCCCTCCTCCAGGCCGCGACCGCCGCGCTCGAGAAGCAGGCGGCAAAGGGCAACGGGTGGGTCAACTACGTCTTGTCGATGATCATCGTCTTTGGCGTGGCTACGAGCTGGGGAAGGGGCAGGAGGGAGGGAGGCTGGGGCAGTCGCAAGATGATTTAGACATGGGGGGGGGGGGGGGGGGGTACCTAGTTTCAACCCTCCCACAAACCCGCACACGCAACCCCCGCAGTTTCTTCGCAACCATTTCGTCGCAAAAGTCTGGAAATCATATACCTAATCCCCATCTTGTTTATCCTCATTTCGTTGGTGCTCCCACTTCATTAAGATGTCTAGATCCTTGTGTTTTCAGTGAACGAGTACGTATCTACAGATTAGAGTGTCCCACCAAAAACGTCCGACAGTCCACCACTCCGGCAACTTTCCCCTCTGTACATGAACTCCTAGTTCGCCGCCATCCTCTCTACTCGTCCCAACCTTTCCGCGCCCACCTCGCCTCACTAGCACTCATGACGACGACGCCTCGGCCTCTGCCGTGCTCTCCTCCGCCAACAGTTCCTGCCTCTCCTCGCTCGCCTCGGTCAACTCGGCGCTGTCAAACACCTTCTTGACCCGGTTGATCTCGTCCCTTCGCTTGGTGAGCTCCTGCAGCGCCTCGAGCATGATGTTGCGCGTCTTGTCGACGAGCGCGTTGATGTCCTCCGAGCTGGAGGTGATGCCCTCGGTCGAGATGGGCGGAAGGACTGTTGGTTTCAGGAGGTCAATAGATAGCAAACAAAGTCAGCACGTTGCGTCCCGACAAGACGCCGAGAGAGAGAGAGAGAGAGGGACGCAGACGCACCTTTGATCACGAGGTCGCCGCCGTCGAAGCGCTTGTTCTTGGACGAGTAGGCGCTCGAGTAGTTTTCGCACACGATGGGGACGATGGGGAGCTGGGCGGCGACGGCGAGGTGGAAGGCGCCCTTCTTGAACGGGAGGAGGGTTGGGGTGGCCGAGTGCGAGCGCGTGCCCTCGGGGAAGATGAAGAGCGAGAGCTGGGTGGGGCGTAGGCGGTGAGCAGGACTGATCGCAAGCTCATAGACTACAATGCCGACTCACGACCTTGGCCTTCATCGTGTCTGCGACTTTGGCAAACATGGCGACGGCGTCGGCCTTGCCCTTTGCGCGGTTGATGAAGACGGCGTTGGAGAGCGTCATGAACTGGCCGAGGAGGGGCATGAACTTGAGCTCCTTCTTGGCCATGATGCTCGCGCCAGTAGGGAAGATCCTGCCGAGGTCTGGCACACAATCCAGACGCGTCAGCTTGCGGCTTCCCCCAACCAAAAAAACGGGGGCGGGGGCGGGCGGGGGGGACTGACAGAGGATGTCGAGCATGGTCTGGTGGTTCCCGATGATGACGGCGGGGCGGTTGTCGTAGAGGTGCTCCTCGCCCTCGACGGTGAACCTGATGCCGACGAGCGGAGCGACGGTGCCGTGGAACGTGCGCGCGACGACGTAGTTGATGTCCTTGCTCCTGCCGACGAGGCTCATCGCGATGGACGCGATCACGCCCCTGTCATGCCCACCCGAGTTTAGCACGATTCAGAAAGTATGTACAGATATAGTGACGCACCAGATGGAACAAGCGGCCATGCCGGAGAGGTAGACGGAGAGGCGCATGTAGTAGCGCAGGGGCGAGCTCCATTTCGTGAGCATGACGAGCGGGAGCGCGGCGAGGAACGGGATCGACATGAGGCGGTGGTGCTGCTGGTACAAGACTCCAGCGGCGGCTCCGAGTGCCATGCACAGCAACAGGCCCGGCCACAGCGTCCGCAGGCTCATCGGGAGGCTCGACGCGCGGGAGGAGGAGGAGCGAGGGCGAGGCGGAGCGGAGCGGGAAGCCTCTCGGCCTCGACCCTCGCCCAAGTCGCCGGCCCTGCCCAGTGTGATGACCTCTGTTTCTGACCACGTGACCCGTTTCTTTCATCATTTTTGTGCTTGAACAGGGTTCTCCATTCAGAGTCCTTTTTGAGTGAGGAGGATTACTTTGTGGTTGATTATCCGGGTGACCACGTGGTTTGTTGTAATCTGCGACTGATCCGAAGACTGTGAACATTTGCTGACTGATCTCGGTGCTGAAGCAACAGATGAAAAATGGTTCGAGACAAGCAGTCGACGAGGAGGAGGACGGTGAGGGCCGTGCGCTGAGCTCTGGGTCGAGACCAGAGGTGTCGTAGCCACGTCAGCTCCAAACGGTGGAGCGTGGCCGCCGCGCCCGTCTCCTGCAGACCGGATTGGCGGATCATCGTTCCGCCCTTTGGTCTCGAGACTCTGCATACAATTTTTCCTATAAAAACTGGCTCCACGCGGCCTTTGCGGATTTATATCCCTCGTCCCCGCCGTTCGGTGCTGCCGACGGCCGTGCCGCGAGAGCAACGAAAACTTGCGTTCAAGCCCAGCCGCATCGCGTGCTCACCGCCCGCCGCTCGCTCTCTTTGACTCTTTGCCCACACTCGATTTTCCACCACCACAACTTTCTGCATCTAAATTCTATATACATCAAACAAGTGCGAGGTCATGTCAGAAGAAAAGGCGCCCTCGCTGCCGTCGACGGCATCGCCGCCGCCGCACAAACAATCCCTCATCGCGCGCGTCAACACGCACCTCCAGACCGCCGTCGTCCCCACCTCGCCGGGCACGACGTGGGCGATGGCATTCGCGAGCTTCATGACTGGCTACACTTCGGCAGTGTCCTTCACCGCCTGCTACATTTGGGCCGGGTTCCAGACGTGCGTTTCCCACCTTCTCCCCGGTGTAGCCGCGCGCGCGCCTCGCAATCTGAACACTTTGTTTTGTGCATGCTCCACCCCCTAAACAGCGGAGGCACGATCCAGCTCGGCCTCGCCCTCGCCCGCCTGTTCTCAACCCCGAAACCGCGAGACTACACCTTCCAACACCCGGACCAACAAGCGCTGACCTCGCTCCTGTCCTTCATCCTCGGCACCTCCCTCGGTCGACTGGGCGACAAGATTGGTCCGAAGAAGCGCGTCTGGCTCGTCAGCGCGTCGCTCGTCCAGGCGTTGTGCATGCTCGCGGCGGCGTTGTGCGCCAAGTTTAGCGGCGAGACCGGGTTCGCCGACTCGAGGGGCGAGCCGAGTTGGATCACGCCGCTGGGGTTGGCCGCGTTGGGGTTCGCGAGTGCGAGTTTGGGTATCCAGGTGAGGGCTTGTCTTTCATTCAGGAGTGTGGGAAGGAAAAGGGGCTGACGGGAAAATGAACCACCACACACAGGGCATCATCGGCAAGCGCCTCAACACGCAATTCGCCACCGCGCTCGTCCTCACCACCATCTGGGTCGAACTCATCAACGACCCGCTCCTCTTTGCTCGCAAGCACGTCAAATCTCGGGACCACAAGGCGTTTGGCATCTTTGCGTGTTTCCTCGGGGGCTTGTTGGGGAGGGCGTTGTTGGACAAGACGAGCAGTGCGGCGACTTTGGGCGTTGGGGCTGGGTTGAGGGTCTTGGGTGGAGTCGCCTGGTGGTTCATTGCTGGGGAGAGCGAGAAGAAGAAGGATGTTGAGGCCAAGTGAGGAAGGCGAACCTGAACCGGGGGGTCTACAGAAGCGAGATCGAGAGCAAGCGTAATAGACGAAGTTTGGGCTAGATAACTTAAGGGAGGGCAGCATTTTAGTTTTTAAAACCGGGTAATGCATCTGTACAACATCTCCCAATCTCTTTTGTGTGTCGGCGATGATCCTCCCCCAACCCTTGTGTGCCACGTCAGGTTTGTGCCGGAAAGTGACCTTGCAAAGATGCGACCATAATGTGTACAACGAAAAGGAGGAGCACAAACTGATGGGAAAGGGATGATGAAAAAAATGGTGGGGAAAAAGTAGCAAATGGTAATGATTGGGGTGGGTATCCTTCACTGAAAAAAACAAAAACAATCGCGACCTCCTCACGAGACGACGCAGCCGCAACACCCTCCTCCATGCGCGTCCTCGCTCGCCTGCTTCTTCCCTTTCTTGCCCACAACAGGACTAGGCGGCGGAGGAGGAAAATTGAACGTATATTGGTGGTCCGGTGGCGCGGCGCCCGCCGGAGGAGGAGGCGGTTGGGTCGACTGTCTTCGGCCACGTTTACGGAGGGAGGAGGATCGCGTGGGGCCTTTGATGACGACTGGTGCGGGGAGCGCCGCAACACCCTCGTTCCTAACTTCCTCCTGCTGCTTCCTCTTCTCGAGCTCGACTGTCGGCGGCGTAGGCGGTGGACTCGGTAACTGCTGGTTGTCCTCGACGACGACGGCGGTGGCCGGCCTCGTGTTCCCGCCATCCCGACTCTGCCTTCGGTTCCAAGGATCAATGACCCTAGGCATCCCATCCTTGCCCCATCCCGTGACCAACCCTTCCTCCTCGCCATCGTCACCGCCGCCACCTTGCATGAGTTTCGCGATCCTTTCCGCCTCCAACCTCCTCGCCACAGCCGGGAGCACCATCTCCTCCACCTTGCCAACCCTCTTCATCTCTCCCGTCTCTTTGTCCATGTAGACCATAGGAGCCAACGCGTCGGGTGTTTGCCATGGTGCAGTTTTCTCGGGGTCGGGAGCTTCGGACGAGTACCGACGCGGGTCGCTGAATGCTCGTTGGCGCGGAGGTCGAGTGGAGCTGGGGTTGGAGGGACGACGTGCAGAGGGAGGTGGTTTCGCTGCTGCTGAAGTGGGGAGGCGTGGTGCTGTCGTGAGGGATCGTTGGCGGGCGTGTGTGAGGGTTGAGGGAGGGGTCGAGGACGGGGAGGAAGTGGAGCTCGGAGGGTGTTGTTTCGGCGGCGTGTTGGAGCTCGAGAGAGGGAACGGCGTCGGGACCGTCGCGGTCGGTTTTGAGCGAGAAGGGAATTTGGAGGATCGTGGTTGGCCTCTGAGGGAGGTGCTCCGTGCCGGTGATCCGGACGGACGCGCTCGCTTCGCTGGCGAGGTGCTCGACGCGCCGCTGTTGTTCGGGGGCGGCAGCGTCCGCGGAGTGGTGGGGGACGGCGTGCGCGTGCGGGATGAAGTGGACGGTTTCGGAGGAGACGGAGTAGTGGATGGTGAGCGGGATCGTGTTTGTTTGATCGGGATGGACGAGTGGGTGGCTGAGAAGGACGAGGCGGTGGGACGAGGAGGAGCGGGGGCGGTCCCAGCGGTGAGCGGTGGTGGTGATGGCGGGGCAAACTCGTTCGACGACGGGAAAGTTGGCGAGTGAGTGAGTGAAGGCGATGATGGGAGGAACGTCCTGATCTCGTTGTTGGACCTGCGTGGTTTGAGCGCCTGGGCGACGGGGATGCTGTTCACAGAACCCGGCCGGCCGTCATGTCAGCTCCAGATATCCAAACGCTGCCTTCGCTCGTGCGGCAACAGTGGACGCACCTGATCAAGTCTTCGTAGTCATCCTCGACGATCCTGCCGTTCATCTTGGCCGTCGAGGTGCGGTGGCTGAGCGGCGAGGCATACGACGACAGGAGGTCCTCCTCGTCAAAGTCGCCGCCGCGCTGCTCGAGCGACGAGTGCAGGTCCGCGAGCGTCGCCGAGGCTCGCTTGCGGATCGATGCTGACTGCTGGTCTGGCGGTGCGAGGCTGCCCATGGCTGGTCCCGAGCGAGCGTGGCCCGCGAGAGGCGCCGGTGGAGGTGAGCGCGAGAAACGAAGACGCGCTCCTGAAACTTGGGACGTTCAGCGGCTTCGGCTGCCACGGAGTGCTCGCAGAATCATGAACATGTTTCTAATCGTACGTTTGTCAAGGGTCTCACACTCGAACTGGGACCACGAAAAGACTGCTGCTCCAAGTGCTTTCTGGCGCGGACCCCAGCCTTGGAAGCCGACCACGTGTCTGATGTGGCGCGTCTCCTCTCCACGCTTCCCTAAAATTATGGCGATGTTGAAAGAGCTCACAGTATCAAGTAATACTACCAAAGGGCTGTCATGGTTAAAGTGCGTCTCCTAAGACAATGCTGAACTCGCCAGCACCATGTCCTTTGTTCATCGTCCCCATTGACGGACGTCCTCCGTGAGACACTTGGAAATACATGGCGTATGGTGCAAATAATCCAAAAGCAGAATGGACAAGGCAGCGTGTATATGAAGTCACTGGGTCAAAGCACTAGTCCATATCGTGGAGGCAAACATGAATGTCGAGGCATGGTCTGGCGGGCGCACTCAGCATCGACGACACCGGGTCTGCACCATGCAGCACCGTTGCAGACGGACGTCCGGAGTTGAATTCTGTGCCCTCGGCGTGCAACAATTTGACCGGAATTGTCTTCCCGCGTGCGTGCGTCTTCCCGTTTGGGCGATCGCAGCGCTCGACGGGAAGCGCCACTAGAATGGATGCTTCCCGTGTCCCTTCACGCCTTGCTCTCTTTTCTTGCTTTCTCTCTTCCCCATTGCTACTCTTTGCCTTACTTCCGATCCACCACGATGTCGGCTCGGGCACTCTTCGTCCTCTTCGGACTGCTCAGCTCCTCGACGTGGCTCGTTCGTGCCCAGTCGTGCGCGAACGGCGGGACGCCCACTTTCCAAAATGGCGCGTATTACTGCTGCACCACCATCGCCAACACTCCGATCGATAGCACTGATCCTTCCACCGGAGCCGACTCGTGCGCCGAGACGACGGACACCAGCGGCAACTCGATCTACCAGTGCTCCTGTATGTCCCCATTCTTCTCTCCAAGCGTCCTGGATGGATGGTTGAAGCGTCAGCCTTGATCAGATACCACCAACACTGGCCTCACTGCACGCACATATCAGTTCCCGACCACTGTCGCCTCGCTCACGCTCGAGATCGCGGGAGACAACGGGCGTGTCTCGGACACAGCCTACTCCCTGATGCAACGTAACGACATGTCGCCAGGGTTGACACAGATCGTCACTGGCACTGTGTCGGACTTGGCTTCATTCACTGATGGACTCGCTTACATATTTGTGAGTTGAGCATGTCCCTGAGATGCAAAGGGTCCCAGCTGAGCACGAAATGACAGGTTGGCGCGGGAGGTGGTGAGGGGTCCGTGATCGACGGGGCCGGAGGAGGCTTCAGTTCGTTCGGCTTCAACTCTGCGTACGCGACAACGGATGCAGCTGTTCAAGGACCGGAGGATGGACGCATTGCTGTGGCGGTAAGCGAACATCGTCGTTTTCTTTTACAGGAGCGCCTCTCACGATACATGTCTCACACAGGGTGGCGGTGGAGGCGGTGCAGTAAGCACACTCTTGCACAATGGCCATGAGAAGGGCAAACAAGCTAAATCTTATGAAAAACACTCAGCTAAACGGGGTTGGCGGAGATGCTGGCTACCCTGACGGCGCCTCAGGCGGAGCCGTCCCCGGCTACACACTGCCTTCTGGCGAAACGACTGACGGTGATTATGGCGGAGGTGGCACGCAAACACAGGGCGGAGTTGGACACTCTGGAGACAGCACACAAGCTGTAGCTGTCGATGGTGCGTCTCTTTACCCAAACAACATTCTTGACAGGCTTCTAACTTCATTGGTGGACAATCTTAGGAGTGGGAGCTATTGGCGGAACAGCGATTCCGGGTATGTGTCTTTTCTGCTGCGGACTTGCAGGAAGGTTGACTAATATGGCACTCTGCAGAGTTCTATTCGTACTCGTTCATGGGAGCTGGTGGCGGAGGAGGATATCGTGGAGGCGGTTCATCCGGGTTAGACTATTTCTCACGGCGCGTACGAGCTGTTTCTGACAACCGCCCTCTGCTAGCTATTACGATGGCGGCGGCGGCGGAGGAAGCTCCCTCGTGAGTGCTGTATTGAAGCTGGTGTACCGTGTCATTCCAGCTTGACAGCGTCCTTCCAACCGTCAGGTACCGCGCTGGGCGTCCGCTATTCAAGGCACGACATCGACCACTGCTCACGTCTTGGTCTCATACGGTGCGTCAACGGTGCCAAAAAAAGCCTTTTTTGGGAGGTTGTTTTGACTTTCACTATTGTAGCCCTGGAACAACAGCATTGTACGCTCGCTTTGACGGCATCCGGAACTGTCGGCCGCAAAAGGGACGTGAGGCTCAAGGCGCGGAACCAGCTCTCCCTAGAGGTGAAGCTTTTGAGCTACAGTGCATGTCGCAGAAACTAAAGGAAACGTTGGTTTTAGGAAAGCTTCGCCTGTCCCTCCTCTCAGCGCGCGTGTCCTTTGCCTTCCGGGAACTTTGAGGTGCGTTGATGCCTTCACTTTCTAACGAGGACACAGCACTCGAGCTCAAAGCCCCTGTTGTTGGTGCCTTGACTTTGACGAGCTTACCTCGTGCGGTGGGTGCGTGAGCACCGGGACCGGCATCGACTGCCTCGAACTTCCTGGCGTCAACGGAGTCAGCTGCGTCGCAGGCAAATGTGTTGCTCGTTCGCCTTCTTTCCTTCGAGCAGGTCAAACACTTCAAAAAGTTAACTTGTTTGCTTCATAGACTCTTGTTCTTTGGGGTACACTCGCCAGGGAAGCATCTGTCGCTTGCGTCGTCGGTGACTGCTGCTCGGTTCTCCGTCGAGAAGGAGCCGGGCTACCTGGCGCTTTAGAAGATGCAGAGGGAGATGAATTGCTGTTGTATTTACATCTCTCTTTTTTCTAAAAAAAATGTTAGTCGTGTCCAGCACAGCGTCGCGAAAGCTTGCTGTCCACAGAAATGAGGTCAGAGGTCATCCCCGGAAAAAATCAAAGCACGACGAGCCATCGGAGGTTGGCTGTAGTCAGTCCTCTATAGACAAGCCCGCCGTTGTATTCTGCAAGGGACTTCTATTCCTCCTTGAATCCCTCAGGAAAGTGACCGCCCGACAGCGCTTGTCTGATCAAAGGCTTGTCCTTGGACAACGACTCCGCAACCCTGTGGTCAGAAAAAAAGAAAGAAAAACTCTCCAGGAGGACCGTACATGCCTGGGTGACCGTACCATCCTTGACGGCCAAGGTGCATCCAACTGACGCCTGTCCTGCTCTGAGAACGACCACGTCATTTTATTGTCGAAATTTAGAATTAATTCTACCCCGCCCTCCAGGAGCAGCGCTTCGCTGAGGCTTCCCTGACTCCGTCCACATCCTTCGCCTTCGCCTTCCCTTCCTTTCTCACACTTTTGCCCTTAAAAAAAGAGAGAACACCTTCCATCCACAACTCGCACGATCCCAATGTACTCTGAGGAAACTCCCATCAACGTCGACCGCGACCAGGGCGAGGCCCGGTCCCCTCCCCCTCCTCCCCCAGCAGACAACGGCCCGTCGTCGTACGAGAGGCCATCGTAAGTTGCCCTGCTCTTTTTAGCTGGCAAGAGCGGCAGCTGACTGGTCTTGTGGTTGCAGTGGTGCCAGCAGAGATCCTCCGAGCAGGCCAGCTCATGCTCCTGTCGTCAGTCCCCTTCCTTCCAGCTCTTCGCTGACCAGCACGAGAACTGACTCTAATCTCCATACTTTTCCCCGACAGGCTCCCGTGAGCATGCCATCTCCTTGATGTCGAATAGCTCGTGCACGCCTTCGAGCTGACGTTCCTCCTCCATCCACAGACGCCCAACCTCGTTCTTGGAGTCTTTGGACTCTCGATCAGGACACGAGAATCTGACCTCCACCACGTTTGTTTCCTCCTCCCTCCCATTCCTTTCTCACTCCTCCGTTGACCCCCCTCCACCTCTGGCGACGCAGGAATTCTCGCGCATCGCGCCGGTCGAAAAGGTCGTCGTCGTGTACGACCAGCGTTCCGAACGCTCGAGGGGCTTTGGCTTTGTCACGATGGAGACTCTTGAAGGCGCCGAGAAGTGCATCCAGGAGCTGAACGGCATGGTGCGTCCCCCTTTCCAACCCGCCCTTCGGCCTCCGCTCCCGAATGAATGAATGAATGCTGATCCTTCCGCGCTCACTTCTCTCCGTTCCGACCAACTTGCAGGAGCTGCACGCGAGGAGGATTCGAGTCGACTACTCTGCCACGACCAAGGCTCACAACCCTACGCCGGGAGAGTACCGTGGTGCGAAAGACTACGAACGTCGTGGGTACGGAGGAGGCGACAGGTGGGCCAGCACCGGGTACTCGAGGAGGCCAGACGACAGGTGGAGGAACGAGAGTCGCTACGGAGGAGGAGGAGGAGGATACGGAGGAGACCGCTACGGCGATCGTTATGCGAGGGACGACCGCTACGGAGACCGCTACGCGAGGGGAGGGTACGACCGCTACGACAGGAGGGACGACAGGGATCGCTACGAGAGGCGTAGGTCGAGGTCGCCGTCGAGGTCAAGGTCCAGGTCGCCAGCACGTAGGAGGTACTCGAACTCGCCGGAGCCGAGGAGCGACAGGAGGGAGGCGGACGTCCCTGCGCCTAGGGACGATAGGTGGTAAAGTCGTCAAAGGACGGACGACCTTCGAGACGACCACGGTCTTTTCGGTCTCTTTGCCTGCTATTCACCCTTTTCGACAAACTCCCTTTTGCCTCGTTCACCCTCATACTCGACAACCTCCCACGTCATTTCCTTAATCGCGATTCTTACTTCCCGTCGATAGGACAGGTGTCAGCTCGGCAAGGCAAAGGGCGAGCGGGACCGGAGAAGATCAAGCTTGCCAATGTTTTATCCCTCAAGACTCGTTGTCGTTTTTTTACCTCAAGACTTTGCCGGGGCGTTGATCAAGACTCGGGGGTTGCGTTCGCGAGTTCCAATTGTCGTTACGTTTGCGGTTTCCAAGGTTCGGGTTCGTCAGCTTCCCAGCTGCGTGAACGTTTTCGAGCTCAATGGGCATTCAGGTAAACAATTTTCATTCCTTTTGAACCGCCCTCGCGGCCGCGAGCGAATCTCACCCTCGGCTGCCTTGTGTAGCGAGTGAGGACGCGGTCATGCCGCATTGGTGTCCAGTCGTTCAAAATGAAATAAAGAACACCTATAACATCCCACTTGTTACACGCTCATCAAGGTCTGCACCCAGCAACGCTACGGCCTTGCACCCCATTTCCACATCCCTGACCCCACTCGTCCTGGTGCGACCGCCGACGCGCCTTTCTCCAGCGTCACGCCGAACGCTTCCTCCTCCCTCGTCATGCCACCTTCGTCGTACAAATCGAATGCTTGGTGACCGCGATTGAAGATCGTTTCTTGCGTCTCGGACCGACCTGAAGCGGTGGCCAGCATGCGGCGGGTGCAGAGGTAGACAATCTGAGGAGAGGGGAACAAGGGAACGTGTCAACAAGTGGGAACGGAGCGGGGGTGGAGAGGACGAAAAGAGCTCACGCAGTAAATCACTCCGCTGAAGCCGTACATGATTGCTGCTGCCTCGGCGAGCGTGCCTGGCATGGAGTGTCCCGCGAGTTGGCCCAGGCGGTACACGCACGAAGGCAGCCTGCTCACAACCCCTTGCGCCATCAGTTTCCCGAGTTACCCCTTACAAAAGCGGCGAAAATAAGCAGCCTCGTACCCCAAGATGATGAACACGAGCGGGAACAACAGCACCATCCTCGCGACTTTGGCCGAAGTGCTGTCCGACACGTGGAACCCCGCCGGCGTCCTCCTGTTCTTCACCATCCTCGCGATGATGCCGGCGTACAGGAGCGAGTTGACGCCCCCACAGAGGAGGATGAGGAAGTAGTAGAAGAAGAGGCGTTGCCATTTGTAGTGCGGGGTGATCCAGCACCATTTCCCGGCGTTGCCGTCTGTTTGTTGGGGGGGTTAGGGAGGGAGGGAAAGAGGTGGTCGGAAAGAAACGTACAGAAAGGGATTTTGGGGTCGGCTAGGGCAGGTCCGAGGACAGAGAGGAGGGTAACTCCGATGAAGAGGAGGGCGAAAGCGGAGCGGATGACCAGGAGTGAGGGTTTGTAGGCCAGCACCAGCACCGCTGAGCACGGATTCGGGTTCAGCAAACAGTCCTGAGAAAGCCTCGGTGCAGTAGCTCACAGAAGAGGTAGACTCCGATCAGGAGAGAGGTCAGAGAAGATCCAACGTTCCCCAGTTGGAGCGTGACGGCTTGGGTCGTGCATGTTGCTGTGGGTTCGACGGGTAATCCGTCGTACGCCAGCCACTGACAATCAGATATATTTGTAACCATGTCGTCTGCAGAGCACAAGAGAGGACCACAAAAAGGTGAGAGCATACCTTGATGTCAAGAATGAAGCCAAGCGCTTGGATCGCGCAGGAAAAGATGAGGGAGAGGAACAACAAGCCGACGGGCGAGATGAGGAAGCGAGTGTGGTCGCTGACGTGCTCCTTGCGCTCGTACGGTGTTTGTCGCCAGTATCTCCACAGACACCACAACGAATATCCAATTAGGGAGAGGCAGGACAGGAATGAGAGCTGGCAAGTCACATTCGAACGAGGGTTAGTACACAAGTCCCGCAACTTCGAGTCGGCATTCTGAGGAGCGTCCTCGAGACGCACCATTCCCGCCAAAGTAATAACGATCATTGGGGATCGCCATTCGCCTAATGGCACCCAGCCTTCCGGCGTATTCACCATCCGAGACCAGCCAGGCGCGAAGGATAAGAGATGGTGTCGCTATCCAGCGTTTGCCTGCCAGTGGCGGTGCGCGTCGGAGTTGCAGGACTGTGACTCTGAAGAGGGAGACAGCAACGGCGGAAAAGAGTGTTGTCAAGTGAGCTGAAGAAACGGTGCGAGATGTGGGTGAGAGATGGGAGGAAAGGGCGATCAGCTGGCTGCAAAGAGGCAGGACGGAGATTCTGGGTATTTGGAGCTTTTCGAGAGTGCCGGCAGGCTCGGCCAGGCTCATCGTCCAGGCGACCGATCTCTTTCCTGTTTTGGCAGCGTCGCGGCTCCCTGTTTGTCTCGAGGCTTCCTATTTGTGATACGAGAACTACAACCCTTACTGATCTCGTTCGATAGTCTGCGGCTCCTTGATTGCCCTCCTCGCCTTGCCGGCGGATATGAGGACGTCGATCTTGTGGCCGACCGTATCCAAAAGCGTGGCTCCCATTGCTCGTCAAACCGAGCACGGCCAACAACAAAAAAAGGTACGACATCCTAGCTTAATTGCTCAAGATCCAGTCCTACCTTCTGGCACTCGTTGATTCTGTCGCGCTTCCGCTGTCACCATCCGCAAGAAAAAAGGCGGGACCTGAGTCGAAGGGCCTGGTCGATCGCGGGCCAGGAAGACGCATGGACAACCTCTGCAGCCTTGCCAACAGCCAAAAGCAGTGTACCAACCGTCTAATAATGCCACAGCTTGTCCGAGGGGCGGGAGCCTCAAACGAACGTGAGATGCGACTGCAAGACCACGTGTCAGTCTCGTTTCGCTACGAATCTTGAAGTGCCCTGAAAATGCAGGGTTACTCACCTCATAGAAGTCGATCACCTGCCAAAAATCCGTAGCGACCAGTCAGCGTCTACCTCGGCGGAAAGGTGTCGACACAAACGCACTTTTTGAGGACACCGCTCCCTTCCCATTCGGTTCGAAATCCAAGAGTAAGAATCGTCCGAGTTCCTATTGATCCAGCGCTTGATCACCTTTCCTGTTCAGTATGAAGAAACCTGGAGCCACTGACCAGATAACAAACAGCCTCAAATCGCCCTCATCCCTGCCAGCGCCCTCACCCACCCTGACCCTCTCAATGGTATCAATCTTTTTAATGAGCCCTTCCCAGCTCGGCACACCTAAAAAGTCCTCAACGAGCGCTTGAGGGCCTGTGATGGGGTCGTCGGGAGTTGTGCGGGCTTGTGGTGTTGATGTTGGAGGGAGTGAAAGGGTCGAGGTGGACGCGGAACCGAGCGGGATGGCGAGGGCGGGTGCGTTTGCAAGGGTGAGAGAGTGTGAAGCGGAAGGGGAAGGGAGAGAAGCGAGGCCGGAGGATTCGACGACCGGGATGACCTCGTTCGTTGGCGACGACGTGGAAGCAGGATTGGCGGAAGTGACAGGGGGGAGCACGGCGGAGGGGAAGAGGGGTTTCGTGGAATGGGATGTGGAGGGGAAGGTGGAGGAAGGGCGACGTCGGATTGGTGCCATGGGGCTGGGATGCGGTTGGAGTGGAGGTTGAGCGGCGGAGGCGGTGCGGTCGTAAGCGTTGTCGTTGGGATTCGACACGTCGTCCTTCGTTCCGCCGATCGCCATCAATCCCTCCACCTCTATCTCTACATCTTCCTCACCTTCTCCACTTGCCATCTCCTCCTGCTCGCTCAGCTCCACACTTCCCACCTCCCTCGTCGGCCGACCAGTCGCAACTCCCTTCTTCTTGTTCCCATACGTCCTTGCCGCCGGTCTCGACTGTTTCGGCGCAGCCTTGAACGGCGACGACCCTGGTCCTAAACCATTCAACGACGGAGACTCCTCGATGACCTCTTCCGTCTCCTCCTCGCCGTCGCCGTCCTCGCCCTGCTCCTCGCCTTCGCCTTCGCCTCCCTCCTCTCCCTCTGCATCCTCACTGAGTTGCCGACCGTTCGAGCGACTAACGTCGACCCCTACAGCCAACTCGACGCTCATCTCTTTCTCCTGATCCCGCTCTCGCGCCTTGCCCTTCCCCTCCCGCGCCCCCGCGATCCTCTTGTGCCTCTTCGTCGCCCCTTCGTCCTCCTCTACACTCCCTTTGTCCTCACTATCCCCCTTGGCGACGCTCTTCCTCTTTCTCCCAGCCGTACTCGCATTCGCAACGGCGGACTTTGGCGGCCTCCCTCGCGGCCGCTTGACCGGCGGCGGTCTCTCGCCATCGTACCGCTCCTCCATTCGACTCGGCGGTAGCTCGTTCCAATACATGTCCACTAGTCTCGGTGCACCTCTGTAGTCGTGAAAGTGAGTCTCGGCGCGGGGATCAGAGCAAACAAGGGAGGGACGGACGCGAGGTGCGCTTCAGGCTCCCAGCTCTGATCTGATACGTCGTCGTACCCGACCCACGACACGAGGTACTCGAGTTTGCCATCCTGATCCCACCGTCAACACGCCAGATGGCGAACCACAAAGTCAGCTCGACGCGTTTCGCTTCGGCTCCACCCTTCCAACCTCCAACCTCCGAAAGACGCGAAAGGAAGACACACCTCGGCTCTCTTGTGATCCAGCACGCTCTCGACTTCGTAGTTCTCCTGATCTTGTTCCTCCTCGTACTCCGACTCGTCCGACTCTGACGCCGACGAGGGGTCCCATTGTGTTTGCGGCGCACTCGCGCGCCGTCGCGGCGCCATTTGTTGGTTCTTTTAGTTGTTTCGAGCGTGTTCGAGATTGGTCGAAGGCTGGTCGGAGAGTTGCGGTTTAGGTGAAGAAAGCAATGTGCAAATAAAACAAGGTTGATGCGAAAAGGTAGGCGAAACAGATCGAAGCGAACAAGGGGCCCAGCTCCGAGAACGCCGTGGTCGGCCGGGTCCAAGCGAACCGCGACCCGATATTCGGGACGCAATAGGGGCCACGTCAACGGCGCGTCACGAACTGCTCATCGTTTCAATGCTCGCAATAAATAATTCATGCATCTTTTGGCAGGAGCAAGCTACGCCTTGGAGACGTCCGACCCGTCCAGAACCTGAACAGCTCCCGCGAGAACTCCTCGTTGACCTCGGCGGACGACAAGACGATCCACCCGCGTCTTCGATGAGGTTCGTCCTGCGCCACGCTCAGTAACGTGGTGTGTGTCGGCGAGTGTTTCCCATGAGTGGGCGCAAGGTTGACCACGACGCCTGTTCGGAGAAGGACAATGTTAGTTCAAGACCACCAAGGCAGCGAAAGGAGGGAAAACACTCACCTCCGGTAGGCGATCCCAACAAGCCCAGCACACTATCCTCCTCCAACTCATCTCCACCACCGAGCGAGATCACAATCGTCGGCTTCCGCGCCGCGACCTGCTCCATATCATCCAGACTGGGATCGACGACGGCCATCTGCCGAATGCCGAGTCGTGCGAGCGCCGCGAGAACGGACCTGACGACTAGCGAGTTGGATGATGAGGGAAGGTGGGTTGACATGGAGAATGGTGAAGTAGAGGGAAGAGCGAGGTTGGAGAACGTCGAGGAAAGGATGATGGCGAAGGAAGAAGGGGAAACGGCGTTGCTGGGCGAGAGGCGAGCTTCGAAGACGCTCAGGAGGGCATTCGTGAAGACATGCCTGCATCAAGGACTGGTCAGCACTATTCAAAGCCGACAGATGGAGGCAGCGTACGATCCCTTGACCTTCGCCTTCCCATCCTCACCCTCGACTAATACGAACGCATCCACCCCTCCAACCTCCTGCGCCACGTCACTAGCCTCATCCATGCACTCCAGCGCCTCACTCCCGATCCCGTCGCTCACAACCCCACCAGCAAAGAACGGCTCGCCTTTATAAAACTCCAACCTCGTCCTGAACCCGGCCTGCTTCTCCGTCGCCAACAACTCGTACGGCAGCCCGAGCTCGTCGAACCCGCTCGTACAAAACTCCCTCAACGCGACCATCCTCGCGTGGTCGCCTGCATCCTCTTCTTCCACTCCTCCTACACCACCCACTTCGAACGGCACGAAATGCTTCCTCGAGATCAGCCCGCTCAGATGCAGCGCCATCTGAACCTCCTTGAACGTCATGCTCGGCGCGCCCACAATCCCTCTCTTCGTCCCCTCCCTCGCGAGCGGATGCGTGACGCTCGCCAAAAGCGGGTTAAGGAACCTCGACATCCTCCCATACGGACCCATGTTGTACGCGGAGAGCGGAGGGCCGTCCTTGACGAGCTGCGAGAACGCAAACACGCGGAGCAGGAAATTGTCCTGCACGTCTGAAGCGGTGCCCACGATCTTGACAATGTCGGCGCCCATCTCGACCGCGGCTCGGTACCTCTCTTTCGCTTCCTCGCCCGCCCAGCTGAACCCGCCTTGCGCGGGCCCGACGACGTCCCTCCACGCGATGACGACGGTCGTGCCTCGTACTTTCGCGTCCCGCACGACCCGAGCAGTCAACTTGGGATCAAGCCCTTGTTCGAGGTCGATGAGGTCCGTTCCGAGCTTGAGGGCGTGGTGGAGCGTCGCGAAGAGCGCTTCCTCGCTCGCGTCGCTCGGGTAGGGGTACCTCCCGCCTTGGTGCGGTGTCCGCAGCGTGAAGACGATGGGGATGTCGGGCGCGTGACGGCGGAGGGAGGCGTGCTGTTCGGAAATGTAGGACAGCGAGGGGTTCTCGTACGCTTCTGCGACGCCGGGTCGTGGGTGAGGGTGAGGGTCGTCGAGGAGGTCGGCGCGGAGTTCGATCGCGGACGCGCCGGTGCAGAGGGTGTGGAGGGAAGGGACGTGAGGGGTGATGTCGGTGAATGGGAGAGTGACGAGGTAGGTTCGGGAGTTGGTCCGGGAGGCAAAAGGGAGGGGCGGTGGTGTGGGTGAGTACGGCGAGAGGATGCGTCGAAAGAAGCGAATCTGCGAACAAAAAAGCTTAGGTTCATGCAGAAAAGCAAACCATGGAAGAAGAGAATGCCTACGAAATCTCGCTCGACACTCTCAAACCTCATCCGATGCGAGAACGCCTTTGTTTCCTCGTCCTCGTCGAGCTCCGTCTCTGACAGTGGCGAGTTCGTAAAGTTGACAAACTCGTGCGATGCTGTCGTCGCGACCGCGAATCAGCCACCATCCTGAGCTCACACAGAAGAGTGACAGCAAAACTCACAGCATTCCCTGAGCCACGGCCGTCTCCTGACCCACACGCTCTCGAGGCTCCCTTGCTTCCAAGCCGGTGCCTTCCTGCCGCCAACCTTGTCCGGCTCGCTAAACACCTGCTCAATCTCCCGAAACACATGGATGACGACCCCTCTCTTCCTGTCCAAGACCGGGTTGTCCGCATCGCCGCCCCAATACTCCTTCAACACCCGCCGGTTCTCCTCCTCCTCCACGATCCCCCCGCCGAGACTGACGACCTTCCTCCCTCCCTCGCGCTTCGTCTCCTCGACGATCCGCTGCAGCAACTTGGTCTCGGCAGCTCTGAACGCCGGCCAGCCGAACTCCTTGACGAACGAAGGGCAGGTGTGGCCTGGGAACTCGCGGCAGAAGCGCGCGTCGGCGTCCTCGAACGGGAGGTCGAGGTGCGACGCGACGAGCGCGCCGAGCGTCGTCTTGCCGGCGCCTCGCATGCCGATCAGGAGGATCGAGGGGCCGTCATCTGCGGCTGGAGAGCGCGACGGAGGGGCGGTGAGGATCGACATTGGTGCCGCCGTCGGAGAGCGCTGGTCTGCTACAACGTCGTCGACGGACGGCGTTCGAGCAAGTTGCACCAATTCAGGCGCAGGCGAGGATGGATTTTCGTGATTGTCGACGATTGAAGGTGGTTTAGAACGAGGCGAAATATAGTCAGAACCAGACGAACGTCGTCGCTCTTCCCCGCGCTCAGAGAACGCCGGGACGGCTTCGATCGACCCTTTCGGACCGCGGCTCCCCTCGTCGAAAAGTCGACACGTATATGTCAAATTTTTACAACACAACTGCAACTCCACCTACCACTCCCAGCACAATACTCAAAAACATGTGAACTCCCGAGCCATCTCCACTTTTGACCGTCAATCGACTCGCCGCCGCCGTCTAAAGAGGGATCCACCACGTCAGCTCTTCCTCCATCCAGAAACACCGAGTGTGCTTGCACAACGAACTCACTTGGAGGTTCGTGGGATCTGGATCAAGATTGGAGGCTGTCGCTGCTGCGCCCGTCGGACTGACAGTCACGTTCCCTGTTGGCGAGACGGTCGACAGCGCGTTCGTGTAGACGAGCGTGTCGGTCACGTTCCCTGCGCCGGCGGTGTTGATGATGGTCACCACGCTGTGGAAAAAAGTGGTCAGCTCTGGCTTCGACGACAAGCTTCAGGATTGTGCTCGATTTGGACGCAGTGCCAGCTTCGCCATCCATTGTCGCATGCTCCCCTTCGTTTCTCACTTTCCCCCGACACGTCCACCTCCCATCTCCAGAAATCTAACACTCCTCCCCCTTCTCCCTCTCCTCGTCACTATCCCCCCACACCCGCCCAAAAACCCCCAGCTCACCTTCCCGGGATCTGCGAGTCGCCCGTCGCCGTCGGCGTAAACGTGTTGGGAGCACTATAGAACGTCGAAGGTGCACTCGCTCCAGAAGCTGTCTGTGGATCCGGTGCAGGTGCAGAGAGCTACCGTAGCGGGAATGTCGATTCGATTCGATGGATGGGGAACGCGTTAGTGCGGAGCCGGGCGGAAGCCGTCGTGTGGATCAGGAGCAGTGGAAGGACGCACGACGAGGGACGGAAGGAGGAGCGTGAGGAGCGTGAGGGAGGGGAAGGGGAGGTGCATCGTGTGCTTCTTGGATGTTTGATGCGAGATCCAGAAGTAAGTGTAGAAGTTGGAGGAGGGGTGCTGCTGTTCTGGGAAACTTTGGGGCGGGACCCGCCGTTGCGAAGCCGGAGCAACGAGGTCGCCGGGCGCGCACTTGCGGGTCAGGTGATCGACGATGAGGTCACCCCCCTCTCACTTCAGCCAGCCAGAGGAGCGTAAACAAACGAATCTAACCGTTGCAAACACCACGCGTTTGCACAGAAGTAACTCAGGCTCCGTTAGTCGACGGTAGAAAAAAGAAAGATAAATAAAGGTTCCAGCAGTGAAGTGACGGAAACAAACGGGCTCGGAGACGCATCAGCTTCACTCGACCAACGTCCAACGTGGTCCGCAAACCCAGCCCGCACTGTCCATCGGCTCTCACAGGTTCCATCTCATTTATTTCCTCCATCATTGTTACTTCAACACTAAAGAAGTTTAATCGCTCAACCACCGGCTGCATAAACGTCACGCTCAGCAACCAGAAAGCGCTACCACCAGCGCCGCAACCAACACTTGAAAAGTCGCTCTACCTGAGCCACCCATTGCTCCGAAAGACAGGCTTGAGAGCTCAGTAGTGCATCTCGAGACGATATGGCCCATGCTCGTTGAAAGAAGGGTGAGCAGACATTCGCTGCAAGTTCGCGTTCTCTCTTTTATTCTCCAAAAGCACCTTGGGTAAAAGACAAACCCGTCAACACAATATCCAGTTTTGCCAATGCATATATACATTTTTCTTTCCACTTTTCGTCCCCTCAGGAACCCCCCCTTTACTACGAGTTATCCGCACACGAAAACGGCTGCGTCGTCGCGCCCGCCGCCGTGTCACTGATGATGCCCACGATACTGCCGTACGTGCCTCCGATCATGAGGAAACTTCCGGCGAGGATGATGAAGACGTTCCAAGCGAAGAGGAGGCGGTAGGAGAGGGTCTTGACAGGGGTCGAGGAAGGCGAGTTGTCGTAGAGCCACATCATGCCCATCACGGTGATCTGTAGGCAAGGGGTTAGTGAGAAGGAGAGAAGGAAGGGGAACGGAGGGAACGGACAGAGGTGAAGGAGCCGAAGAGGGCGCCGACGAGGCCGATAAGGTCGTTGAACCTGGACGGTGGCCCCGACTGTCAGCTTGTGTGGTCTGCGAAGGCGAGCGTAGGGAGCTTACACTGGCACAGCCTCAGCGATGACGAAGCTGAACAAGGTGCAACCCAGGACACAGGCGCTGATAAAGACGTCGAAAATGTCAGCCAGTGCACTTAAAAGCTGCCGAGGAGAGATGGACTCACATCCAGACGATCCAGTGCGTCTTGGTGTTGCTGCTCAAGTGCTTCGAGCCTCGCATGGCGCGAACAAAGATGTACTTGGCGGGGAGGTGGGTGTAGAGAACTGTAAAGTCCGTGAGTAAGTAAATATGGGTCCTTTCTCCCTTTGGTCCTCGATAGAAAACTCACCGGCACCAACAAGAAGAGCTGACCCGGGCGAAAGAAATCAGCTTCTCCGTGGCAGCGAGGAGGACAGCAAAGCACAAAACGCACCAGGAATGGCGATGCCGTAGCACACCTTCTTCATGAGGATACCAGCCGACCCCAGAGCGGGGCTCGACAC
The DNA here is from genome assembly GCA_024364755.1 of Pseudohyphozyma bogoriensis. NCBI lineage: Eukaryota > Fungi > Basidiomycota > Microbotryomycetes > Chrysozymaceae > Pseudohyphozyma > Pseudohyphozyma bogoriensis. The sequence goes on from JALBUQ010000001.1 coordinate 619,905, forward strand.
GTACTGACCACAGTAGTAGTAGACGACGACGCCGATGGCGAGGTACACGCCAGTGACGAACGCTTGGCACGTCAGGAGGGCCTTGGTAAAGTCGCGAGGGTCGCGCATCTCGGCGTTGATGGTCTGCTCTCACGACCACAAACCATTTAGCGAGAAAGGTTTGAGGGGAAGTGAGATGAAGAAAAACGCACGAAGAACGCAGGAGTTCCACCGAAGGCGAACACAACGTTCGCGACGGCGTTGGCGGCCTGAAGGTGAAACGAAAAAAGGAATTTGAAATCAACACGTGTCTCTCGCCTTGGTCATGAGTCGCCGCCGGCACTAACTTCGGCGAAAGTTGGGCTCCCGAACATAAGGAGGTCTTTGGACCAAGGTCCAGTCTGAGGAGCGAGGGAGGGACGAGTGACAGAGACGGCGGCGGCGAGGGTGATGACTGGGGAGAAGGAAGGGTGCGTCAGGATCTTTGCTCTGGTAGGGAGGAGGGGAAGGGGGAGGACGTACTGGCCGACATGACTGACACCAATCCGATCCATCCGAGCCACGAGAGTTTCTCGAGGGTCTGGATGAGGGAGAGGAGGAAGCACGCGATCGCGCCGACGACTACAAAGACTACACTGCACGTCCCGTGTTCCGAGACGGTGTTGAGCGCGATGGCGATACTGAGGAGGCCACTACCGGCAATGCAGGTCATGTAGAGCCAGTACTACAGTCACAAAAATATTAGTGCTAATTTTGATTGGATGGAGAGAGGGCACTTGCCATGGCTCCGAAGATCTCTCGGCCCACGACGCCGAAGAGCAAGTATCCGACGTCGGCCACCGAGTGCACCTCGGGATGCCGGATCTTGAACGTCCCGACGATGTAATCCGTGTACGTCGTGATCACTCCCAATGCAAGGATGATGAGAATGCCCGGGACCATGCCGATCGTTTGGAAGACGACTGGGAGAGATTTTCGCGCGGGGTGAGCAGCCGTTGTCGCGTCCAAGTCAAAAGGCAAAGGACGCTCACAAGGGATCGAGAGGACGCCCAAACCGATCTGGGACTTCATCATGAGGATGCTCGTGCGGAACCATCCCGTCTAGACAACCAGAGCAAACCGTGAGTCAAGCACTAACGGGCGCGGGATCGATTGCCCGGCCGCAAAGGCGCGCGCGCGCACTCACGTTCGTGTAGCTGGGTGGACGCGGTGGGCGAGGGCGTGAGTTCCGAAGGACGCCAAGTTGTGGATGATTTGAAGGAAGGAGACTCACTTTGGGCCATTGGGGTCGCGAGGGCCAAACACGCCGTCGAGCTGGTTCTCTTCGTCGCTAATCATCGAAGGCCCTTGGATCTCAACCGAGTCCTTGTGGTTCAGCTCCTTCTTGGGCTCAGACTCGGCCTGGTGCATCATCAGAAGAAGAGGGGGGCGGCGCTGAGAGGGGCGAGGTGTGTGACTACGTGCGCTTTTGGGCGGAGGGGAGGAGGAGGGGGCAGGAGCAGAAGGAGATTACAACGAGAGATAGTCAAGTGCGGCTCAGGCTGAAGGGGTGTGATGAGGGGGGGACAAAGAGGGAAGGGGAAAAAATCAAACTGAGGTCCGGGGAGAGGCTAAGTCCGGGGAGTCGACGTGGGGCGACTTGCGAACTGGCTAGCTACCGACATATGCCGCAGATCCAAGTGGCTTGGAACCTACTACAGATACAAGCGAGATCTGAAATTCCAGGTCCTTCAGGTGACTTTCAGGGCTGAGATTGAGGTCGGTGTGGTGTGAAGGACCGGACGGACGAGCGGGGGGCCACGAGGGCGCTGGGTCCGTGCGTCCATGCTCCGTGTGGTTGGCCTCGGAACAGATCAGCCGAAGGTTGCTCTTCCTCTCACAGAAAAAACAACAGAAAAAAAAAAATGGGGGCTTTCTCCACCGCCTTGTCGGCCGGACTGGCCCTCGCGAGACCACAAGGTCCCTGACGAGCGATCCGTTCAATGCCTAACTGACCCGAGTTGCCCGACCCGCACTCTTTACCGGCCCTCTCGCCGTCGGCGACACCCTCGGTGAACTATTCATAACACACGACTTGATCACCATGTCAATTATGACAAGATCGGTGCTCATGACACCGCCTTTCCCTGATGTCTTGCAGGAAAGACTGGTTGACAACAAAACAGAAGACTTGGTGATTCGACAAGGTGGATATGCACTCCTACAAAAGACAGCTTTGGAGACACTTCCTTTTCACTAAAAGTAGACTCTGACAGCCTTCTCGATCTGGCTGACAACGGGGCAGTACGGGCACTTGAGCGTCCTGTCAGAACAAGCGATGACGTGGTCTCGGGGGTCAGTCTGCAGGTCTCACAGGTGGGCCTACAAAGAAAAAGTCGATTGGGGACTCACGGCGTTCCACGACCAAGCTTCATGAGACTCTCCTTGGCGATAACGTGGCCGCAAGGCAGGAGCATTGGCGGGTTGCTTGGCGTCGTCGCTTCCTTTGAGACGGGGCAGGAGAAGACCGAGTGGTAGATTCGAGACGGAGGTAGCGGAATCTCGACCTATCACCACGCTATTGATTAGCTGACTTTCTTCAATATAGGGAAAGAAGGAGAAAAAGCACACACCGGCAGTTCACCTCCGCTACTCCAATTGACCTTGCCCTCCTTCATCACCTTCCCGACCTTGACCAACCGACTCACGGCCCCACCCCCACCGATATCCGTCACAATCTTCAGCGGGTCCTCCTTCGGCAACCCAACACTAACCAAGAACGCCTCCGTGAACTGCGTCAAGAGCTCCGGCGGCGGCGGCGCGGGCCTCTCGCCCGAAGCGCCGAGATGGTGTTTGAACAGGTCGGCGTACGGCGAGGAGATGAGTCGCGATGGAGGGAGATAGAGTGGAGAGGTGAGGAGCGCTTCAATCTCGGCTGCTCGGGAGGGGGTGTAGAGCGGGCGGAAGTACATCCCTCCGTAGACGAGTGCTGATGGTGAAGAAGCCGAGTGCGAGGGCGGACGCAAGAGTGGCGCTGATTCAGAGAGGTCGGAAGATGAGAGGAGCAGTCGGATGTACTCTTCCTTCCGGAGGGCGAAGAGGAGGTCCTGGTGCGGGTCACAGCCCTCGTGCTCGGGGTGCGTGACCCATGCGAGCGCCTGAGTGCAAGTCCCGTTGTTGAGCTCCGCGAGGATCGCGTGTAGCTCCTGGAGGGCTGAGAGGGTTTCGAGTGGAGGTGACGGAGTCGAAGTTTCTTCGAGGAACGAGGCGAGCGTCGAGAACGCGCCGAGGCGAGAGAGGTGGAGCGCGATCGTCTCGTTGAGCGAAGTAGTGGCGACGTCGGAGCTGAACGGTGGGGTATTGTCCGGTGTTGGGAAGAGTGGCGTGAGAGGTGTAGCAAACTTCTGCTCAGTTCACACGGATTCGAATACATAAATCGTCAGCTCCATCCCCTCCGTCTCACGAACTGGGCCAGCTGAGTACTCAGCGCCGCTTCAAATCAACGCACCTTGTCGACGCCCTTGGCCCACTTGCTCACCGCACTACTCCAATCCTTCATCGCCTTCGCTACGACCGCCTCCTGAGTCTTGGCATAGTTCTTCATCTGCAACAAGCCCGCGAGCGGGACCTCGCCGTTGGTGAGCGTGGCCCTCGCCGACTCGAGGCGCGCGATCATGGCCTCGACGGTCGACAATGCCGCGAAGGAGGATTGGCTCGCGAGGCCTGTGAGAGCATTGAGGTCCGTTGGGAGCGGGTGGAGCGGGCCTTGGGCTGCCATTGGTTGCGAGCGAGGAGGAGGGGGTCGAGGCGGGCGAGGGTTGTGGCGTTCGGAGCCGTGGTCGACAGCCCCAGCCTCGAGTCGATGGGTGTATGTAGTAGCTTTATGTGAGTTGACAAGTCGTGGCGAATGTGTCTGGAAACGAGCAAAAAGTCAGCGGCCACGCTGAACGCGACCTGGCGCCGTCCTCCTCGCGTGACGATGAAGCGGGGCAGTCGAGAGAGGCGCGACAACGGCAGGCCGAAGTCGCCTCGCCGTCCGCACAGATAATGAGAATAGAGTGACGTACCTCCAGCTATTAGTTCAAAAAGCAATGCAGCGAGTTTGACGGACGACGATCCAAGGCGAGCAAGTTGTGGCGGGAGCGCAAGCCGCGAGGCGAAGCTGGCTGACCCCTTGGCTTCCGACGTTGCACTCGTGTCGACAACGATGCGATGACACGGCACCCAACACAGCTCACAAAGGAGCAATTCGATAGAGCAGCTCACCTATGGCTCGCTCAGCCGCTGCCAACACTGTCGAGCGCCGACGGGCCGGCGCTGGGCGCTCATCTGTACTCGCGAGGGTGGGAGTGGAAAGAGCATCCAGTGAGCACAGTTCCAGCTGCAGTCCGTAGTGATGTGCTAATATATGACTCTAATAGAAGTATCCTGGATTCGGCTATCTCTCAAAGACTGGGATCACGCGGTGGCTGCCTTCCGACGCGAGCGAGCAGGACGAGTCGGAGCTGTCGGAGACGCTCGAGGAGGAGGATGAGGCCGTCTCCCATGCACCAGCGGTGAGAGAGGGAGAAGCAGTACAATTGGAGCTATCGGTGGTCTACTCGGCGACGTTCCGCGTCCCCGTGCTCAACTTGACCGCGCACAAGCCGTGTCGGTCCCTCCCATTTCGCACCTGGACGCCCGAGCGACGTTAGTGACTCTGAGCGTTCACAGCAGGAACACCATTAACTCTATACGAGTTACTGCGCTCGACAATCTTCCATTCCCACCGCTCCACGTCCTACCCATTCTCGACTCTGACCCCATTATCCTCGACCTCCTCCGACGCCGACTCACCACCGACGCTCCCTTTCCTCTCTCAGGGCGATCACCCGACTCTAGGAACACCAATATGGTTCTTGCACCCTTGTGAGACGGAGGCGATGGTGAGAGAGGTGCTGGAGGCGGTAGGAGGGGAAGAAAGGGAGGAGGAAGAGTGGGGGCTAACGTGGTTCAAGACTTGGTTCATGGTCGTGGGAGGTGTGGTGGATTTGCGGGAATGACAGAAGAGTCGTTACTTTTTGTTACAGTTTTCAGTCCTTTTTCTCAACCCCATCCCGCCTTCGTTCGCTTCCTCGGCGCGGGACCAGCGAGCGCACCACGTAAACACCCATCCCTCTTCTCCGCGTCGATCCCTCTTGTTCGGGTCATTCGTAAGCCAAACTCCCTCGCTTCCGATTCGCCACCCAGAAAGGGGGGGGACCCTGGATTCGTGCAAAGAGAGAGGTGTGGTGGCACGCTCATGTTTGCCCTTGCTGTTGTCAGCTGCTTGAAGCGCCGCCGTTCGTCCTCTCCGCTCGCATACAGTCAGCGCCGGCTTGCAGCGATGTGTGTACACAGTTCCGTATTTCCGTTTATACTGTGCTGATATCATGAAGGCTAGTAAGGTTCCAGGCGGAGGAAAGGAGCGATGGTAAGTTGGTGTGGTTCGTTGAGCCCCCGTGTGGTGTGTGGTTGGGGCTTGCCCTTCCTTCGGCTCTGTGCGTCGTTCTTTCCACACCACACTTACGCCTTGGACGTGCGACGTGAGAGTCCTCGGAGGTCGCCACACCTTTGTGGGAGTGATGTATGGAAAGGATCTACAGATAGAAATAAAAGTGTAGCTACTTACATAGGGACGAGGGAAGGACAGTTGCCAGGACAGCGGCCCGCCGGTTTGGGAGGGTTGCACCGCCTCGTCCTACCATTGTTGTGCTGGTCCAGCGGTACAGGCGCCTTTGTCCTTCGTGGACAAAGTGGTTGCAGCCAGCAAGGTTTGATTCCATTTAGCAATTAGTACTGGAAACAGTAATGAAGCAAATGGACAGATTTCACGAGACAAACCCCACTGACGCACGTCCCAGCGAGGAACTCGGACCCCCTCCCCCCTCCCCCGCGTTCCGTCAAAGTTTCGCAGGTGTGAGCCCCTCTCTTTCGTAGTTTGGGCTTCGCTCCCACCACACGCCCCCGCTCCAACTTTTTTTTCTTCCTTCTGACCGTTTCTTCTGGGGCGCAGGGAGCGACGACCGATGGCGGCGATGCTCGCTCGCAAGTTTGCGTGTCCGGACTGTGGCAGGGCTTTCGCTCGTCCTGAGCTCGTGACGAGGCATCGCAGGAGGTGAGTCTGCAGCAGAGAGCGGCGTGCGATGTCCCTTCCCTCCCTAAGGGAAGCCTCAGACCACAACTCGGTTTTCTCTGCCAGCGCTCGGTGATGGCGTCTGGACCAAGCTGACACCAGTATAAACTCTACACAGTCACTTGGAGCAAAAGCCGTGTGAGCTTTCCTCTTTCTCGTACTGCATCCCCATCCACGCCGCGCCGCGCCGCATCGGCGTCCCACGGGGGGGGGGGAACCTTCCTTCCTGCTGACCTCCAAGCCCTTTGCTATAGTCGTGTGTGCCGAGAATGGTTGCGAACGTGGATTCGCGAGAAGTGACGCCCTGTAAGTAATCGTCCCTGCCGAGGCGAAGGAGGGCAAGCTGAACCCTCTGAACGTGGCCCTTTTTCGCGTACAGCCTGCGACACTACCGACTCGTGCACAACGGCGCCAACACCCACCCAGCTCAAACCCGTAAACGCAGGAGTCGACACTACTCCCCTCCTCCGACTTCCGACTGCTCGTCGTACGAGTACAGCCCTCCGCCGCCTCCTGCTGCTGCACCACCAAGCGCCACCACTCCGGACGCCACGGCCTCGGCGGTACGACGGGTCGCTGCTGCTACTAAAGCTCACCATCATCCAACTTACATCTCTTCACCACCACCGAGCTACCTCGACGCGAAGCGAGCGAGGGTCGTCTCGTTCCCGACGTACCCGTTGAAATACTCGCCGTACGACGACGACGACGACGACGACGACGAGGCGAAGCCCTCGCAGTTTTACGCCGCTCCTCAACCTTCCCACCCAAAAACCTACTCCCGCTTCTTCCCCGACTATTGCGGTCCCCAGCCTCCCCAGACTCACCTCGCGCCGCCGCGTGGTCGACCGACGCACACCCACGAACCTCCCTCGCCGCTCTCCTCTGCTTCCCATACCCCGGCTCCTACCCCTATCCCTTACCCAATCACCTACCCACTCTCCTTCTCCTCCTCCTCTCGTCATCACCCCCCACCCTCCCCCTCTCGCCCCGCTCCACCCCCGCTCGAGATCCAACCACGTGCACGACCTTGGGGGAGTCGGAGGAGTCCGATCCCAGAGTACAGCTTTAGGGACGGGACGAGGTTCGGTGTGGACGAGTGTGGGTTTGAAGAGAGTTTCGTGAGAGCTGAGGGGAGGAAGGAGGAGGGTGAGGAGGAGGGTGAGGAGGAAGGTAGTGGGAGTGAGGCGAGCGAGGAGCCGAGCACGCCGGAGAAGAAGATTGGGTGGTTCGAGAGGGTCGTGTGTATGTGATTCAAAAGCGGGTGGTTTGTTTCCTATCTGTACAAGTGTGTTATTAGTGAGTCCCCTCCCCTCTCTTCCTCGTCGCTACGCTGGACTTGGAGCTGACCTACTTCGCAGGTCTCCAGCTTTCGTTTGTGGGTAGTTCCAAAGGGTGGTCAGGTCGTGATCCAACAAAAAGTGTTCAAAAAAAAGGTCTTTGAAGCGGTTTGTTTTTTTTTGTTTTGCTTGTCATCGAATACGTCAGTTGCCTTTTCTTGTGGTTGATTTCGCGAGAGGGTTGTTTTTCCAAGGCCTGGTTGAGAGAGGACGGCGGGACTTCCTTTGAAAAGAGAGCAAGTCCGAAATGACGAATGGTGAAAAATGAACCTTGAAAACGAGTGGTGTTGAAATTGCAGTGATGTTGGAAATGGGGACGAAAGTGCACCTTTTGAGCTGCAAGCGGCGCGAGCGAGCGGAGCAGCACTGGCGGGGGGCGCGCACGAGAGGCAGCAGAGGACCGCGACTGCTCTAGAAGAAAGGTGGAATCAATCGTGACAGAGTCTTGCAAGTACGGAAATTAGATGAGAATTGGGCCCGTTTCTGAACTCGGTCGTGGGGGGGCGACGTCGGCCCCTCCGCGCCCAAGTTGCGTTGACCTCCACCCCTTCCCCCTCCCGTCCGAACGGCGACGACGACGAACGATGAGCACGCCCAACTCGGCTCAAACGATCGACGAGCTCGTCGCACTCGAGCCTGTCGCCATCGCAGAGCAGCACGCTCGTACCACCCGTGCGCTCCCTTCCTCCCGCGTTCCCACCTCGCGCTAACCCCAACACCCCCAGCCGAGCAAGCGCGACTGTGCCAAACGTCGCTCAATGCGTACCTCAACTCGATCGCGAGCAACTCGACGAAATCGAGCAGCAAGAACCGGTGGAAGCGCTACTCGGACTGGTGCGACCAGGTCGGCCTCGACCCGTTCCCCGTCGTGCCCACCACCGTCGCGCTCAGCTTGTATGACCTCGGCAAGGCGAACCAGGCAGCTGGGAAAGCCTGGGACAGTCATGTCACCGTTCTGAATGCCAGTGAGTTCTGAATCCCTTTGGACGCGCGAACCACCGCTCCGCTCCGCTCCTGTTTGGTTTCATGGTGGGGACGGGAAGCGCGGGGGGCAGCAGCTGACTGATCGCTTTGCTTCAATCGCAACATAAAACCAGTTCGTAAAGCGACGTTGCACCATTTCACGCACCCTCCCGACCCGCTCGTCGCTCCCCCGGCCGCCGAACGCGACTTCCTCGAACTCAACCTCATGAGCTACGAACCGCTCCGCACGTTCTGCAGAGCCGCGAGGCAGGCCGCCCTCACCGTCAAGAACAAGAAGGCTGCTTCTATTGCTGCTGCTGGACCTTTGCCGAATGGTGGACCGCAGAAGGGGAGACGCGCTAGCACGGGCGGAGCAGGAGCAGTACCGGCGGCGGCGGCGACGACCCGTTCGCCTGGCAAAGGGAAGGGCAAGGGCAAGGCGAAGGCGAAGGTGAAAGAGGTCACGACTATTACTAAATCCACTTCACTACGCACACTCCCTCCCCGCTCGTCGAAACTCAACCAGAACTTTTACGACGCGTCGTCCGACGACAACGACGACGAGCACCTCCTCTCCCCCGCTCGTTCTGAACCTTCCGAAGACGACACGAAACCCTCCCTGTCCGACCTCGACCCTATTCCCTCCGGCTCCCAATCCCAGGCGTCTTCCTCGTACTCCACTTTTCCCGCCACCACCTCCGCCTCGACTTCGTTCGCTCCCCCTCCTCCGTCACTCAAACCCTCTCACTCCCCTCTCCGTCTCTCACTCTCCATCACGGGAGTCACTTCCTCCGGCTGGGCTGCCCCACCACCACCGAAACGACGACGATCGACCTCGTCCCAGGAGGAGGAGGGGTCAGCGAAATCGGCAAACACGAGGAGCTCGAGTCCGCCCTTGTTGCCGCAGATGCCGAGTCCTGGGAGCCCGAATTTCCCGTGGGGGGAGAGGACGTGGAGTGACGGTGTCGGTGTTGGGGAGGAGGGGAAGGAAGAGAGAAGGCGAGAACGGCAAGTCGAGTCCCCGACCGCGGTGGTGGCTGCTAAGTCACTGGACGAGGCCGAGGACGAGTCGTCGTCGTCGACAAAGGACGAGTCTGGGCGCGGTCAAAGACTCAAGAAGCAGCGCAAACTCGACCTCGACCCAGATTTCGCTCCGGTCCCCACTCGGAAACCGAAGAACCTCGCTCCCTCGCCGCGTAAACGAGGGAGACCGTCCGCGGCGACGGCGGCCTCGATGCCTAGTACGAGCAACACGCCAGCCTCGTCGACTTCGCCTGCTGCTTCGACTTCGACTTTCCCCGCTGCTGTAGTACCGGTCAAGAGGGGAAGAGGGAGGCCGAGGAAGGTCGTTAGGCCGGTCGAGGAAGCGGTGAGTGGAGCGGTCGGGGTGGAGGAGGGATCCAAGAGGGCGAGGGTGGGGAGGGTTGCGGAGAGAACGTCGGGGGGTGCAGCTGCTGCTGGGGAGGTGGAGGTGGATGGGGAACCGAGTGAGAGTGGGGGAGTGTTAGATACAGTGCTGGGCTGGTTTCGTTGGCGTTGAGAGGGGGGGGGGGGGTGCTTTTGACTGGTGGAGGGGATATCTGGAGGGTGGCTGTCTATGCCTGACGAGAGCTATACGATTCTTTTTGCTTTCCCGCTTGCTGTTCTACTACGCTTGAAGGCGATTTCCAAGGAGGCTGGAAAAGGTCGGTGAGAGAGAGAGAGAGGCTGTGCAGAGGCGTCAAGGGCGGCGGCGTTTGTTTGCGCTCACACGATGTTGAAGAGCAAGCTGCGGGTCTTCATCCGACGTGGAAGAAAGGAGACTCTCTTTTGCCAGACACGTCTTGTGACACTAAGAACAAGCTGGTGTTGATTCTTGTTTCCAAGAATCCCACAGCCCGCTTGCAACGCGTCGTCGTTCGGGCGGGTGATCAAAGAACTCGAGAAGTCGAAGTGGTGTGAGGATGCGGGAACCTCTGGCGGAGAGTTACAGGCGTCGGATTGTTTGTGAGGAAAAGTTGAGATGAGTGCCTCTTGTGGTAAGGGGTGGAAAGGTTCGGCTGGACGAGGGGGAGGTGTGGCAGGATGGTCTGACCCACCCGACCACTCAGCGTTCAATGTCCACTCGTTATCCTATTTTGCATCATGAACGCCTCTAGAATCCACGATCTGAGAAATTATCCTGGTCCGTAAGGAATCACGAATTGGCGGCCCAAGACGGCGTAGAGAGAAAAGGGGGGGAAGACACGTGTTTATCCTATTTTCGAAAGGAAAACCACCGGTTCTGGTTGTTTTCGGAAAAAGATGACGAGAGAAGCTCTTCTTCGGATTCATAGCTGGAACATGGATAAAAATTCCCGAGGTACAGTATCGTGACGTCCGTGAAGCGGACTTCGCGTTCACAGTGGCGCACCCAGCGCTCTGACGAGCGGCGACCCCGCGCGTCCCTTGACCTCCAACCCTTCCATCGACAACATCGCGACAAGATGGGAGCAAAAGTGCACTACTTGACCATCGCAGAAGTAGCTAAAAAAGTGCTCCAACGCGACAAGGACTACCTCGTCATCGGTGCGTCCTCGTCCTCGTCCTCGTCCTCGCCGCCTTGCTGATCTCAAGGCAACTTGTGGACGAAAACACAGACGTCCGCTCGTCCGATTTCCCGGGTGGGAACTTGCCCAGAGCAGTCAACATCACTTCGAGGGAGTTTGAGAACGATGCTTCCAGTTCGTTCCCTTCTCCTGTTCTGAGAACCCAAACAGCGGAGGGACGAGCTGACCCTCCCACCTTCGCACACCACACAGTCCAACGCGTGATTGACCAACAAATCACTCCCCTCCAACCCACGCTCCGAACCGTCATCACGCACTGCATGCGCTCCCAAATGCGCGGGCCTTACGCCGCGCAACAGCTCCAGTCCCACCCCAACTGGCCTCCCGACGTCGGCGTGTATTGCATGCGAGGAGGGTACCAGAGTTGGTTGAGAGAGTTTAGAGGACAGTTGGAGTACTTCGAGAACCTCGACGAGCAGAGTGGGTGGGAGGATGAGGAGAGGATCGAGGGGATGGGAGTGGGCAAGGATGAGGAGGCGCATTCGAGGGAGATTAGGGAGAAGAGGGGCAAGGAGTAGTTAGTGGATGGAAGGAGGGGTGGGATATAGATGCAGTCTGGCTGAGCGGGGCTCGTAGAGGTGCGTTCTGGTTGTTTGTTTTTTTGGTGCGCTACCGAGTGGCAGGACCCCGCTGACAGTGTGTTGGTGTCCTCCCAGACATATACAAGAAATCAAAAGAATACTGCACATTTGTCCTAGCCCTTGTTTGGTGACTTTCGTTCTGTCCTCAGCTGCGCTGCTCTGCAAACTTCAGGCCCCACGGCGTGCTCCGCGACACGCGGTCCCCCCATCGTCAATCCACACCTCCTTTCCCATTCATAAACAAGTGAGTCTTAAAAGCTTGGTTTATCTACATCTACTTCATCATCCTGCTCAGCGTTGGTTCGACGGTCGCGGTGCCCGTGCTGGCGAGCCCTGACAAGCAGCAAGGTCGGGTCGGACGGAAAGTGGGTTGGCGGTTGAGTCCTTCTTAAACAGCCTTATGGCTACTTGCCTTTTGGTAATGAGAAGTTCAATTTGCAGCTTCATTCTTCACCTTGCAGCGAGACGGCAACCCTTCACGCCATCCCGACCTTGGCTAGGTACCCCGCACCCGGCCGCGAGCGAGCAGGGCTGGGTCGGCTGTGATTGACGACGACGGGAGCTTCGTTTTCACACCACAGTAGCGCGGAGTATTCTTCTAAGCCCCTTCTCTGGCTTCCCTAAGCCAAAAAAGGGGCCACAGACCAGATCGTCGGCCCTTGCGATATCCCCACCCACTTTGCGCCACGTGGCTTTCCAGCTGCTTGGCGGGAAAAGAGGATCTGAACGACCCCGAGGCACCTCAGAGTACTTCTGACATCATCTGAATGAATGAGAAGCCCTTCTATAATGCTAATTACACAAACCTCAAAACTACCCAGAACCCTCAGACCGCGTTTCTTCGCTGACGTGGCCACCTACACTTAAAGGCGGGGCTTGCAGCACGACTCCGCCTTCGACTCTCCCGAATCGGCGCCGATGAGAAGGGTCTCGTCGACTCCCCTACTCTTGTTGAACGCCTGGTTCGAGGGCGGGACGTCTAACGCGGGCGAGTGCGTGAAAAAGTTGGACGGCGTGATGAGGAGCTTGGCGCAGTCGACCGGCATGACGGGCCAGTCCTCCGTGCGGGGGTTGTGAGTGAACCCGAACGTGTGCCAGAAGACGAGGGGCGCGTTCTCGACGTTCTCTTTCCTGTCGACCATGTTGCGCAGATCGCCGTTGCCGCCTCGAGACTGTTGGCGCGGGGTGGGCTCAAGTTAGCACGGTAGGGAGGAAAGAGGAGGGAATGCGAGACGTACCTGGTTGGTGTAGAGACCAGAAGGGAAGAGCTCGCGGTCCTTGTAGGCCGTGACCCAGATCGGCTCGGTCGCGAACTGGGCGCGCTTCGCGTGCCACGAGTTGGGCTGAGCGAGGAGCATCTGCGAGTGGATCGTCTTGACCTTGAACCCGACGGGAGTCAACGAGACGGCTGTGGATTTGGGAAAAAGGAAAAAATGGGCGTCAGCTAGCTGCAAGAAGCCACTGCAAGGTTCGAGAGGCCACGTTGATGTCGCCGGCTTTTGACGGCCTCCATCACCACAGCCTCTCCGACAACCTCGCACAACTTCAAGATCGAGTAGTAAAGAAAAAGGAACGCACGGTTGATGACGTTGGGGTTCACAATCTTGAACGCCCTGGCCTTCGTCGGGTCCGTCTTGGCCGTGCCACTCGTCTTGATCGTCGTCGTCTCGGTCGTGTACCCGACGCCGTAAGGGTTGAGAGTCGGGTGAGTCGGGACAGGAACGCTGTCGGTGTACTGGACACTGTTGTTGGGGCCGTCGAGCATCGGGTCGATACGGACGTTGACTGGAGGAGGAGAGACACGTGGCCGCGTTAGCTTGTCCTTGTCAGGTGCGAAATGACGCGAGTAAATAGACATACACATGTGTTGATGGGTGGGCGCTAGTACCTGCATATTGGAACTATATGAGCACTTGAAGGATGTTCAAGGCAAGGAAAGCCGCGCTTACGCCGCTGGCGACACGTGTTCCAAAGCCGATGGGCTCCTTGTTCTCAGGGTGGATCGGCGTGGTCGAGAGGATACCAGTCGCGCGAGTCTCGAACTCGATCTCTCCAGACTGGTCAAAGATCCAGTAGAAGATGTACTCGTACTGGTGGGGAAAAAGAATAGGGCATTAGTGCGAGGGAAGGGAGAGGGCGGAAGGAGGGGAGGAACACGTACGTTGGCGACGGTGAGGATGGTCTGGAGGGAGAGCTGGCGCTTGCGGACGACCGAGGCCTTTCCAGTGCGGTGGTTGGTGTGCCTAAACACATTCTCAATTAGCTACTGGTTGGCCACAAGAAAAGAAGAAGGGCCACGCACTTGCTCTGAATCCCCGCGTCGACCTCGTGGATGCAGATGGCGTTGTTCTTGGGCACGGGCTCTCCGTGAGCGTTAATGATGGCACCGTTGAGGTACTTGATGACACCGAGGCAGTCGCACCCGAGCGACAGGTCGTTGGCGCAGTTGCCCGCTCCGACGGACCCAAAGTCGAACGCCGACTTCCTGTGGAGACCTCCGTGGCCGCCGACCTCGGCACGACCGTCACCGTAGGGCACGAACCTGGTCAGTGGTGTGAAAAGAGTTAGTTTGGTGTGACAGGCTTTCTTTTTTCGAAGGCAGAAGCGTACATCTCGGAGACGGAGAGACGGTAGAAGAGCTCACGGCCGTCGTAGTTGACGTCGTGAATGACCATGCCTGATCAGCATCCAAAAAACGGTCAGCAAAACCGCAACAAAACCAATATCTAAAAGACCCCTATAAAGAGAAGTGTGGCCTCACCCTCGCGCCAGTTGAACCCAACACGGAAGCGCCACTTCTCCCACTCGACGAGGTACCCATCAGTCGAGAACGAGACGCCCTCAGGCTGGATCACGTTGAGGGGCTTCATCGTCGTACGAGCGGGGAAGGACTGCAAGGCGTGGTCGTACTCTGGCTCGATGGGGTTGCCGTACTGGGAAAACAACAACACGTGTGTTAGATTGGCGGTGCACTGAAAGCGATGGGAATGGGGCAGGAACGCACGACGTGAGGTCCAGTGTGGCGCGTCTCGAGGTGGCCGACACCGAGGGGGAGGTGGTCGATACGGACGACCTTCATCTCGATGACATCGACGACTGTAGAACAAGAACGGCGGAATCAGCTCCCAGCTTCCGCTGTTTGCGAACACGCAAAGTCAAGCTTACTGCACATGAAATCGAGGGGCTGGATGGTGGACTAGTTAGCTCACAAGCAGAGAGTAAAGGTGACGAGTGGAACTTACGAAAGCATAGTGGTTGGAATCGGGGTGGTTGTTCTTGGGGTTGCGAGTGTAGAAGAACAGCTGCTCGAGACGACGGGTCTCAAACTCGTCGTCACGTCCGTAGTCCCAAGGGTCGATCACCACCTAGAACCAAATCTTTCGTCAGCCAGGACTCATTTTTTTTTTTACAAAAAGTAGGGAGAAACTCACAGTGGTGTCACCAACGTTGCACCTCTTGATCTCGGCCTGCACGCCCGCATCCGCGAGCGCGACCTCGGCCGCCTCGTTGTGCTCGATCCTGTCTCCAGGAGCGTTGTAGTCCCTCGGGAGCTCGAGGTGGTGCACGATCTTGCCGTTCGTGACGTCGACGATGGCCTCGAAAAGTCGAGGAGTGAACTTGATGTAGTACATCCTGAGCGGAAAACGAACGAAACGACGGATAAGCCCACGCGACGCCGCTGGGAGGGATTTCGGGGGAGCCAGGACTCACAAGAACATGCAACGAGGAGGGGCGGGGACTTTCTTGCCAGCTCGCTCAGCCTGGAGGTAAGGCAGCATGACGGCCTTGGGAGGTTCCTCGAGGCCAGCGCACTTGAAGTGCAAGCGAGTCTCGGCGGCATACTCGGCGCGGATGATCGCGACGGCCTGCTCAATCTCCGTCGCCGTAGCGGGGTCAAGAGGGTGCTTCGTGAACGACATGCTCGAGGGAGGGGAAAGTTCGATGTCGAGATATGGAAAGGAAAGGAAGAGAAGGAGGAAGGGACCCAGGGCTAGAAATATAGCGCCCGGCGGGGGGCGGAGCTGAGTTCCTTTGCCTGGGCGCGTTGGCCGGAATCTGGGTGCGGCTGCCTGCCGGGGCGCGGGCGGCCGAGCTCCCGCGAGTCGCCCCTGCGGCTGTCGGCAAGTGATAAGCCCAAGCTGGATGCGGAGCCGAGTTCCTCGTCGGAGCGCCCTGATGGGTGGCCAGAGCTCCGACACACAGGACCGTGTCAAAATCCCGGCGTTTAGATGGGAATGCAGGACCGAGTTGGAATACGAAATCCTCAGTTGACACGGTCCTTCGTCCGCGTCGCCCGTTTCAAGTCACGTGTGTGGTTTGGTTGGATATTCGGAGCCGCGCTCGAGGAAACAGAGTCTATCGTGGAGCTGTGTCTGAGCCAGGACCGAGTCTTCTGAGCAAGCGGAACAGCACAGCTCTACCTCCGCATATAGTCCACCGGCTGGGTTCTTATCGCTGCCGGGCGGCGAGACCACGTCGCACAGAAGGCACAATCGAGACCAGGCCAAGGAGGCGGAACACCAGTCCGCCGCTGGGAAACCCGGACAAGATGAGAGACGTTCAGGTCAGCGGAGGTACAAGTGAAGACAGTGTTGGCTCTTGAAGAAACAGTGCAACAGTGGAGCTTTCGGTTTGGTCAGGGGCCGCCCTCCTGGCGCAAGACCGTCTTGCACCACGTGGTGGGGCTGTTTGGATCAACGCAAAGCTGAAGCTAAAGCACAATCTTCTATTTGCGACCAGGGGAAGCTTTCCCAAACTCACTTTATTGCCGCTGTGACCCAACTCACAAAGCCGCGACCTCTCTTACCGGCGATTTCCTCCACAACAACAAGAACCACGCCTTCATGCACCCTTCGGCCTACAAACGACAACGACATCCCTCCCAAAGTTCCTCGTCGCGACATGTTCCAACTCTGGCGGTATAGTCTATTCCACCCTCCCTCTCATCAGCTCTTTCTTTCTTCCCCTTCCAACCCTCAAGCGAAGAACAGGGAACTCACACCAGGAGAGACCATGCCGACGCCTTCACCAACCAAGACGGGCGCGATGGTGATGATGACGAGGTCTACGAGCTTGGAGGTGAGGAACGAGGAGATGATGGACGCTCCGCCTTCGACCATGAGGGAGTCGCCGAGGTCGGGGTGCGTGAGGAGCGAGGCGAGGGACAGGCGCTTCGTGTCGGCTGCAACGCGGGAGGGACTTTGTTTAGCTAGAAAGTTGTTGAGCAAAGGTGGGGAAAAAAAAAGAAAGCGAAAACGAACGATCGACGTCGACGTCTCTCACCACCGCCCCCGCTTTTTCTAGCACCTCCCTCCTACCCTCCTCCCCAGCACCCCTCGCGGCGAACAAGACCGGCTGCCTCCCCCTCCCCTCCCTCCAATTCTTCATCAGTTTCGCCGTCGCTGGTGTTCGTAAACTCGAATCGAGGACGAGCGGACGGGGTTGGAGGGTCGGTGGGAGGAGCGTTGGTAGTCGGGCTGAGGAGGGGGGGTCGCTTTCATGTCAGCAAGTACAGCAGCAAAGATGATGTAAGAAGAAATATTAAAACAGACCACTAAGTTGCGGATCATCGCTCAGCATCGTCCCCACCCCAACCAGGATACTTTCATGCACCTCCCTCAACCTGTTCCCTCCCTCCCAGAATCATCAGCCACCCTTTCGTTCCCACCGCCCAGACTCTCACCACTCACTTGTGAGTCAACAACATGCTCTCGTCACCACTCAATCGGATCTGCGTGCCCCCCGGACCAGCAATCTTGCCATCGAGGGATTGCGCGTACGTGAGCGTCACGAACGGTCGAGTGTTGTGCGACGAGGACGAGGGACGGGAGAAAAAGGAAGGAGGGTAGATCGAGTGCAGGAAAGCATCGAGATCTGTTGTGGTGGCGCAGGACATGGGTCGTGCAAAGGTTGAAGGCGAGAACGAAGAGTTCGGTCGACGGCGCACAAGGAAGGGAGGTTTAGGTCACGTGCTTTGGCGGGTTTTCCTCGGAGCTCGCTTGTACTCCGGACACTACACCCTCAGCGAAGAGCTTGAGAAAGGGAAAATGCATGTATGACAAACAAGAAAGGACTGGGGGTCTGTACGAGGAACGAGGGGTCGTCTCAACGAGGACCGAAGGGAGAGAGGCGGAGAGAAAATGGCGTTCAACAAGAGGTCGAGATTCGAAGAGTATAAACGTTAATGTAAACAAGATTGGAGAGCCAATAACTAAACATAGTAGAAAGAAGATCATCGTCTGCGCCATCCCGCCTGCCCATATTCCTTCGCGTTAGCTTCTCCTATCTCCAATCCTCAAGATGACCCAAAGCTTACCTCGTCCCTCCCCCTTCACCACTCATGTAAACCCCCTCAACAAGCACACCAACTGCTGTCGCCCTCCATCTCCTCGTCGAGCGTGACTGTCCCAGGCCTCGGGTACCCACCCGGCGCTCGGCCACCGACAGAGCCGACACTCGGCGCAGGCTTGGTGTAGAGTGATGGGGTGTCGATGATCTAGTTACCAAAGTGAAGGAGTAAAGCGTCAGCCTTTCCCGTTTCCGAGAGAGCAGGCATAGCCAGCCTTCCCCGCCACTGTTCCTCACGTCCATCCTCCGTGATAAGCCCCTCCGCCGCTCCCTCAAGCCCCAGCGCGCAAGGAAACAAGCAAAACGCACCTGATCGAGCAACTTCGTAAAGATGCCGTCCTCGCCGTTGACCTCGTCGCCGCCGCGCTTAGCGCTCGCCTCCATGAACCCCCAAGGCGGGTTCCTCGAGGCCGCGAACGCGGCGCCTTCGGCTGCTGAGACTGTTCTTGAGAATTCCTGTGGGAACCCAAGGCGATGAGGCACAAAGACTTGGGGTAGGGGGTAAGAGCTGGAGCAAACCTTGTCCGTCTTGTTCGCGACAATCATCCTGGTGAGAGGCGGGGTCAGCTCCTCACGAGCCCTCCCTCAGAGAAACGCACGAGCATGACGACGCACCTCACGACGTCCTTCGCGCCCTGTCCCTGCCCAGCAAACGTATCCAGCTCTGCGATCCAAGACGCCAACGAGTCGAACGTGTCCCTCTGCGTGATGTCGTACACTGTTTGTTACGGTGGGTCAGTTCCCCCCCCTGTGTTTATGGCTGGCTCCTCGAGGAGAGGTGGAGGGAGGACGGACCGAGGATGACGCCCTGAGCACCTCGGTAGTAGCTCGACGTGAGGGTCCTGAACCGCTCTTGTCCTGCTGTGTCCTGTTCCCACCAGTGTCCATCACGAGCCCTCAGTCAGCCAGAACGAACCCCCCCTTCAACGCACGGTGGGAAGCGGCCCAGCTCGACGCACCCAGATCGAGAGCTTCCATTTCTTGCCTTGCCGTTCTACGACCTTGACTTTGAAGTCTACGCCGATCGTTGCTGTTCTCAGTGCGATTCGTTTGGGTCAGGCGAAGGGACAGAGGACGTCAGTTCAGCTTCAGAAGGACGAGCGAGGGACGAGGACGGACCAGAAGTCTCGTCAGGGCTGAGGAAGAGCTCGTCGGTGAACCTGAGGAGCAAGCTGGATTTGCCGACGGAGGATGCTCCTGCACCATCCACCCAAAAACACATCGAGGATCAGCAACGACGAGCTCAGTGGCGGGACGAGTGGCGGCCCTGCAAGGACGCACCAATGATGAGCAGCTTGAGCACGGTCGGCGGTGCTGAGCTAGAGTAACTCGTGCTGGCTTGAGCGCTCATAAGTTCGTGCTTGTTTCTGTAGGTCGTGCGAGATTCCGTTCGTAGGAGATTTGGGTGGAGGAACGAGCGAGCCCCAGGTGACGCGCCCTGCCTGCCCGCCCGGGTGGCCGACCCCAAGCTGGCGCCGGAGTTCCGGCCATCTCTCGTTCGCGAGCTCAGCCTCCCATGTACCTGCCACATTGTGGAAACTTTTAAACACATCCCTGTGAACCGTGTATATGCCAGCGATAGCCAGCCAGCCATCGAGCTCAACGAAGCGAACAAGTCCGAAAAGTGCTGACGTGGCGTCTTCCTTGTCCTCTCTGCTCTGTACGGTACAGCATGGAACCACGCTCCCTCACCACCGACCTCGCGCACAAAGCCACGTCAAGTTGCTCGCCTTCCACCAAAGTGTTTCCTGAGAAACGCTGTCAGAAAGTTGACTCGGGTCTCTTCCACTACTCTTTTTACTCGGGTACGCGTGTTGACACCGCTCGCCTCGCTCACTTGAGCGTAGTGATGGGACTCGCGTTGACAGCGATGATGTTTATTGACCCCCGCTGAGAAGATCTTTCTATCAGTAGACAAAGACGTTCGCGATGTAGCCCGCCCCTCAATTCAAGGTTAGGCTTCGTGAGGCATGGACGTTCCCGTTGCAGTGGCAGAGTTCCGAAACATCCACTGTAAGCATGAGTGGAGAATTTAAAACCCCATGCAAACCAATCAAAGCCCTGCTGCTTTCTTGCACAAAGAATCCTCACACGACGTCTCTCGATACGAGAAAGAGGTACATTAGAGCGGTGTAGGCTTGTCATTGCTGCAAAACCCGAGCTTCGTCTCGCGGTACCGTTCGATTTCGCTTTTTTTGGTGGTGGTTTGAGAGTGGGGGGAAGGAGTACAGAAATATGGCGTGAGGGAAAACGAATGGGAAACGGAGAGAACGATAGAACCGGGATCTAGCAAGACGAAAAAGGCGAGCCGAGGGGTGGGTATTGCGTTATTGCGAGCTCTTTCTTTTCTCAGTCCACTTAGAAGCCACCCATCTGCAACAAAGTCGTCCATCAGTCATGCAATCATGAGAAGGAAAGGCCAAGATCATCAAACTCACTCCACCCATGCCGCCCATGCCGCCCATACCGGGAGCGCCACCAGGTCCCTTCTCCTCCGGTGCGTCGACGATGCAAGCCTCGGACGTGAAGAGGAGGGAAGCGACTCCCGAAGCATCGACGAGCGAGGTCTTGACGACGCGGTAAGGGTCGAGGATACCTGTTTAGGACACGTGGCACGTAAGTTTCAAAATGCGAGAGTTCCTCCTAGGAAAAAGGAAAATACCCGAGTGGATCATGTTCACATATTCCCCCTTAGCAGCATCGAAACCGAACTCAAATTTATCACCAAACTCCTTCAAGACGGTGCCGACGACCTGGCAAGCGCGAAAGCAGTCAGGACACGTGTTCATTCATCCTCGACCACCGAAAGTCGCAGAAAAAGAAACACTCACAACTGAGCCCTCCTCACCGGCGTTCTCAGCAATGGTCCTAGCAGGACGCGAAAGAGCCTGGCGGATGATGTTGATGCCGAGGCCGTAGTCGAAGTTCTGGACAGGAAGGTCCTTGAGGATCTGCGACGCCTTGAGGAGACTGTCGAGGAATAAGAGGTAAGTAAAAGCGATCTGGTATGGAACTGAGAAGCAAACGGAGAGGTAGGACGAACGCAGTTCCTCCACCAGGGACAATACCCTCCTCCACAGCAGCGCGGGTGGCGTTCTGAAAGGGGATGAAAAGAGGTCGAGTCAGCTTCTATCCAAAGTGACCTGATCGGAAAACAGGGAAAACGCCTACGAGAGAGTCGTCTGCGCGCCCCAGTAAGAATCAGTCAGCCTTCAGACAACGCTTACGTGTCCCCCACCCCAAACACTCCAAAACAGCGGAAAACGCACCAACACGGTCCTTCTTCTCGCCGACCTCGACCTCACTCGATCCGCCGACCTTGATAACCGCAACACCGCCGCTCAACTTCGCCAACCTCTCCTGGAGCTTCGTGCGGTCGTAGTCCGACGTCGTGGGGTCGCTCATCGCCGAACGAATCTGCTCGCATCGCTCCTGAATGAGGTTCTTGTCGCCCGATCCGTTGAGGATGACGGTGTCCTCCTTCGTGATCGTCACGCCTCCAGTCTCACCCAACATGTCGGGGGTCGCCTTCTCGAGCTTGATGTCGAGCTCGTCGGTGAAGACAGTCGCGCCAGTGAGGATCGCAAGGTCACCGAGGATGCTCTTCCTGTTGTCACCGAAGCCGGGAGCCTTGACAGCCGCGACCTGGAGTTGACCACGGAGCTTGTTGAGGATGCAAGCGGCGAGAGCCTCGCCGTCGATGTCCTCCGCGATGATGAGGAGGGGGCGACGAGCCTGAGCGGCGGCCTCGAGGGAGGGGAGGACGTCCTGGATGAGCGAGATCTTCTTCTCGGAGAGGAGAACGAGGGGCTTCTCGAACTCGACGCGCTGGGACTTGACGTCGGTGACAAAGTAGGGCGAGATGTAGCCACGGTCGAAGCGCATGCCCTCGGTGATCTCAATCTCGTCGTCGATCGTCTTGCCCTCCTTGACGGTGATGACACCCTCCTTGCCGACCTTCTCCATAGCCTGGGCGATGAGGTTTCCGACGTGGACGTCGCCGTTGGCGGAGATGGTCGCGACCTGGGCAATCTCCTCAGACGTGGTGATGGGGCGCTTGTTGGCCTCGAGGTACTTGAGAACGGCCTCGACGGCGGCCTGGGAGCCTCGGCGGAGGTCCATGGGGTTGCAGCCGGCGGCGACGTTCTTGACACCCTCGGAGTAGATGGCGCGGGCGAGGACGGTGGCCGTGGTCGTGCCGTCTCCGGCCTCCTCGTTGGCCTTGTTGGCAACGTCCTGGATGAGACTGTGATGGAAGCGTCAGCCTGACTGTATCTCGCCACACGAAACCGCACGAAGCTCCGCCTCGAAGCATTCGATCAACGGTTCCGGGGCAACCAGACCTCGAGCTTACCGAGCGCCAAGGTTCTCGAACTTGTCCTTCAACGTGATACTCTTAGCGACCGTAACAC
Organism: Pseudohyphozyma bogoriensis; assembly: GCA_024364755.1. NCBI lineage: Eukaryota > Fungi > Basidiomycota > Microbotryomycetes > Chrysozymaceae > Pseudohyphozyma > Pseudohyphozyma bogoriensis. Next base: position 642,249 of record JALBUQ010000001.1, read on the forward strand.
CATCCTTCGTGATCTAGCTCGTTCAAACACCGCCATCCCATCGCATCTCGGTCAGCAAACCCGCGAAAGCCGGAGGACGAGCAACCCCACCTTTGGGCCACCGAAGGCCTGCTCGATGATGACGTTCCTGCCCTTGGGGCCGAGGGTGACCGAGACAGCCTTGGCGAGGATGTCGACACCAGCAAGGAGCGCCTGACGACCCTCGTTCGAGAAGAGCAGCTCTGTGCGGGTGTGCCGGACGATGAGCTGGTGCTTCGGCATGGTGGCAGCGGAGGAAGCCTGGACTGACCCTTGTGCGCAAAGCGACGGGAGGCGACGGAGCCGATGGTGCGAGCAGCAGACGACCTGGTGGAAGCACGGAGCATGGCTTAAGTAGTGCGAGAAGTGCGTGAGAGAAGGAGGAGCGCGCGCGCGGCCGATTTTTTTCGCGAAGTCGAGACGAGGACGATCCGCCGAAGTTCTCCGAGGTTCCTTGCGGTTTGCTTCGAGGTGCTCCTTCGCTTTCACCGTTTCTGCCATCACTTTTATACATACTCAAATATGGTCAGTTTGACCTGCTGTCGTTGCTCGCCCGCTGCTGACCCGCCCCGCCCTCCAGTCCCTCTCTGTCAAGTCGATCAAGTCCCTTGCTCCCCTCCTCGACCGTGTCCTCGTCCAGCGCGTGAAGGCCGTCGAGGTGCGTCCTATCCACCCGGTGTCTTCTCATGAGCTGACCTCTCTCTTCCAGAAAACTGCGTCCGGCCTCTACCTCCCCTCGGCCGCCAACGCCGCCCCTCCCCCAGAGGCGCTCGTCCTCGCCGTCGGCCCCGGTGCACCAGGCAAGGATGGCAGCATCGTCCCCGTTAGCGTCAAGGAGGGCGACAGGGTCGTCATCCCTGGTTTCGGCGGGTTCGCGGTCAAGGTTGGCGAGGAGGTGAGTTGCGCTCTGTTTGCGGCGACTGTTTTGGGGCCGGTCGAGCGAGCTGGTCCAAGGAGGGATGGGAGGATAGGAAAGTGGATGCTGACGAGTGTGTGTTTCTTTCGATGATGATTGTAGGAGTACACGGTGTACCGCGATTCCGAGATCATCGCCAAGATCTCCGAGTAAACAAGTCAATCAATCGTTGCTGATAATCTACAAGCCGTGCCCCCATCTCCTCAACACCACACGCATACCATCAGTCCCTTTTGATTGACCAGGACTTTTTTCTTGCTCAGCGTGTTGGGGCTTGGAGAGCCGCATGGGCGATCTGCGAGGGACGGGAACGGCACCGAAGGACGACGGTGCAGCTCGTCGAACACGTATCGACGATCCCGACAGCTCTGGAAGATTCTTGTTTTGCTTTGAACCGAGTGATATCTTCAAAAATCCTTTGTGTGCTGGACTCGGGGTGCTGGCTTTTCGGTCTACGCCGTTCTGCACGTCAACGCTGCGACGTGTCGACTGGGCAGACGTCGGTCGACGTATACTGAGATGGGCCGGTTCGGAGCAGGACTACGTGGGATAAGCAAACAGGACATACGGAGTTGTACTGGAATGTGCCTTTCTGAGCGTTGGGAAGGGACGATTGTGCGACTTGTACCCATCTGCCAACCCCGACGGAGACGGCACGACAATGTGATGGGTGGACAGCTGGGCGATCTGCACGGCTTCAAAGAAGTGATCTGACATTCAGCCGGCTAAGAGACGCTTTCTACTGTTGAGGAGGTGGCGCAACTCCGGAGGGCAATCATAGCGGCGGTTTCTGTTCCGACACGTCTCACAATTGATCTGTACCGCTCAAATCATTGCATCGCTTGCGCCAACAAATCAGTACCGGTGGTTGATCGCTCTCCTTTGTGTGTGAATGTCTGTCTGCTTATCAAAAACAGTGGATAGCGAGCTCCATTAATGAACCACTGCGCCACGACAAAGGTGATTTGCGCATTTTTCGAGGCCTCTGTTCAAGTCACTAGCAGATTTGCAAGCCTTCTAGCAAGATTAAATCGGAAGCAGGGACAAAAACTGTGGCAGGACTGAGAAAGGTTAGGGAATCCCGTTTTGTCTCGTTTGCCGGTTCGCTGCTATTTCCGCCGCTAGGAGCGAGGTGAACAGCTCCAAGTCAGCCTCCTTCTGCTCCGGTCAACTCCGGCTTATTCTGGAGGGCTTTTTTTTGGCGCACCTTTTGTCGTGACCAGGCGGTCTCCGGTGAAGGCGCCCAGCGCTCACCTTTGCTCATGGCCGGGCTCCGACAGGGTGCGACGCGAATTGCATGTCCAGCGGAGCCCGAAACTGGCAAGTCCCCCAGAGCAGTTGGTGGCTCCACTGCTGTCCGGCTGAGAATAAGTACAAAAGAATAGCGTTGAAAGCTAGATGTGGCCGTTGTGTTGTTCCAAACCTGGAAAAGAACGAGAGCACAGCCACGTCAGCAATTCCACTGGGGCTGTGCTTCGATCCGGCCTCCGACAGAAAGGGAAGCGAGGAGACCTCCCGGTTTTGACGGTCTCAGGATCGTGAATGGCGCCATTTTATGTTGTCCTGCAGTACTCCACCATTTTCTGTTGTCATGCAGTACTCCACCGTTTTCTATCACCGAGCAATGACCGAGAAGCGCAGCTTCAGGAGCAATCCTCTCACGAAAAGGTCTGCAGCACATGATGTATGCCCGAAGGCCGTTGAAGACCATTTTCTCGTCACATGGAATCCTAAAAAATCTCCAAACAAGTTGACGAATAGAAATGAGCGTCGCCGCTCGACGAACAAACTCGAACTCGTACGAACAGGCTTGCGCAAACCCCCGTGTTGTGGGCCTACCAGCTCCATGTTATGTGTCCAGCTGTATCGATGTATTTTATTGTTAGAGCCAAGTGATCGATTGGGAATTACTGTTCGGGCAAAGAGAGACAGGAGAAAAACTCGACTGCGAGCAGTCAAGCCGCGACCGATCCCCGCCGTCTCTCTCTCTCTCTCTTCTTCAATCTTTGTTGAGGTCACCTGGTGCTTTTTTCCAACATGCCGCGTGATTACTGCATCTACGGAGTGAGCAACAAAGGCAGTGGGGGCGGAAACAAGGCTAATAGTCGACTCAGTGTGGTTACAGCAGCCCTTCACCAGCTCATCTAAACAGCCACGAGAGGAGCCATCGTCTGCCAGATTTTTTTTGAATCACAGTTTGATCAGTTTTGTTGACCTATTCGTATCCCTCCAGTCAACAACTTGTGCCCTTACCCAAATTGCTACGCCGAGGCGGCGGGAGGGAACTATCTCCAAAACGGCTTCGTCCACAGGTAAGCCCATAATCTGGGAAGATACACTTACAGCTGCCAAAGCTCACTTCATGCATTGGCTTTCAGGACGGGACTGGATGATCACCTGGCTCGTCAGCATGGTGTGATATGGTGAGCCCCTTCAAAGCAACGTCGAGAGGTCGACTCACTAGACCGCCTTTTTACTACAGGCACAGAGGACGAGGGGCTGCGGTCAAATCCACGCGATTAATCAGTGTCCCCTTCGGTACGTTCGATACCGTTTTGCACTGCCGGACCCGTGCGTCCTTCATTTCCCCGCTTCGTCGTCAAACAGGCAGCAAAACGACCTTGCGAAGAGGACGCCGTCGACGCGGACCGTCCAGACCGGCGCCTCGTGAGTGCCCGCCCTCCACCTCCGAACCAAAGCTTTTCTTGTCTCACCAAAGCGGGCTTTTCCCGCAGTTGCATGGGCGAGGGAGCCGACTTTGCGGCTTACAAGCAGGCTCGCAACGTGGCGCGTGCTGCCGCTGCCGCCTTTGAAGCTTAGGCCCGTGGCGGCCGCATGACCATGGTCCAGAGGGGATTAGAAAAGATGGTCATGGAATCCCAGCGTTTGCAATTTGCGGTGGTAATTGGGGTCTCCAAGATTTCGAGAAACGAGGCTTCAACGCTCGTGGGGGCAGCAACAGTTGTGCGTGGGTAGGGCTCCTTGCGACGTCTTTCCAAAACATCTTAACGCAGACAAGAGCTGCTTACAATGAAAGTAGCTTGATGCGCCCTCTCGTGAGACTGTCTACACCTTTTTGCTTTTCGTCAGACCCAAAGGTGACTGCCCGCGACGAGACACCATCCCGATGGCGGCGGCCCTCATGCCCCAAACAGACACTCAGCAAAGCCAGAACACCGTTCGCAGCCAGAGACACAAGCACTCTTTAGACTTTTTCCCACCTCGGTAACATTCTTGAGGGGAACGAGCCGACTTGGCGGCTTCAAGGAGGTTCGCGACGTGGCGCGTCTGTCCTCCGCGAGCGAGCGGGCGCCGGACATGACGCCAGAGGTCTAGTCGAGCTGAACCATAACGGACCGAACGTGAGATGACATCCCTCATAACAATTCCCATTTAGTCACCGTTCCTTTGATGTCCATCTCTCTCGTCGCGCCTCGCGCCGCACTCCATAAGATATCGTCAAAAGAGGAACCTCGAGAGGAGCACGCTTCAATTCCATCCTTTCAGAAACCTCCACTATCTTCCCCTACTGATCCCTCCTCCAACACACACATAGAGAGAGCCGATAACAAACACCCGTATAACCTTGGTCGGTGGGCGAGTTTACGAACGGGGCTTCTCCTTCTTCTCCTTCCAGAGGGCGAGGAGACCGACACCGGACACCTTAACGACCTTGAAGCGCACACCGGGGATATCTCTATCGAGTTCGGTAGAAGAAGAAAGTAAGGAGATCAGCTACAGGTTCGTGCGCGAGGGCGCGCGCGCGCGCCCGCGCGTCAAGGCGCACAGAAGGCTGCGGGAGCGGGAAAAGGCGATAAAAAGTGTGTATAAAGACGTACCCCTTGGCTTTTCCTTTCCTGCCAAAGCCTGACACCAAGACCTGACACGTGTCGCGTTAATGAAAGCGTTTAATCGAGTGCGAAAGGAAGGGGACAAACCTCATCGTTCTCATCGACGAAGTTCAAGCAACCATCGCTGTTGGGGTGAAGAGGAGTGGCGAAGGTATCGAGAAAAGGGAGTAAAGGGTAGTCGTAGTCGTAGTAGTGATTGATTGGCGAGGGTGAAGAATGGGCAGAGGGTGGGAGGTGCGCGCAAAGGTCCAAGGTCAGCTTACGCTCCCGTGCTCGCTCAAGGCCCCAATCTCCTCCAATCCTTCGCTTCAACCACTTTTCCACCCATCTAGAATCCACAACTCACTTGGGGACGAAGGCGGTGACTACAAGGCGAGCGAAAAAAAAGCCAGGTCAGCGTCCATCCCCTCACGGGCGCAACAAAAAGAAGGAGAGACCGCAAGACGCACTCTTCTTTCCGTTCTTGATCAACTGGACACGGACACACTTTCGGATGGCCGAGTTGGGCTGCTTGGCCTCAACACCGACCTTCTCGAGGACGATGCCCTTGGCGTGGGAGGATCCACCGGTGGGCGACGAGCGGTAAGCGGTGCCGAGGGCGCGCTTCTTGTAGTTCTTGTCGGCCTGTGAAGAGAGCGAGTCGGGTGTCAGTGTGAGGTAAAGGAGTCGAGGGCGTCGTCGTGGGTCGTGCGTGCGTGCGTGCGTGCGTGTGGGCGCCTGGCGTCCCCCCATCCTCCTCCCTTGCCGCCTACCGTTGCCCTCCGCCTAACGTTCCCCCATCAAAACCTTCATCATCCTCCCTTTCGACTACCACCTCATCCTGCCCCGTACCGCCTCCCACCCTCCCTTCACGGCCACTCCTCCGAAACACAACCGCCCTAAAATCGCCACCTCGCCCGCCGACCTCGCACCACACCCAGCACGAACGCCGCACGCTCGACCCCGCCAAAACGACATCGAGGCTGTTTTCAAAGCCTTACCCAGCGGTTCTCCCTGCGGGAGTCACGGAGCTTCCTGGCGGCCAAAAGTCCTGTTCACCCGCCCCAATTCCATCAGCATCAAACCCTCGCGCGCGGGCAGAGGACTAGGGGACGCACCACGGGGCTTGCAGGATCCTGTATGTGACGAGAATCAATGTAGAAAGAAGGGGAACATAGAAGCGAGCGTCAGCGAATGTTCTGAAGCACGAGGGGAGCCCTCCACCCAGCGCTGGGACGAATTTGCGCCCCCTCCTGCCCTCCGCCTGGCGAGATGTTCGTCCCAGCGCGTGGGTAGACCAGCATGCCCTCCAGCATGATAGCGTCCTCCCAGATTCAGTGAAAGAAGTCTGACCCATTGTCGAGTGATGTGAGAAAAAAAAGAGTTCCTAGGGAAAGAGGGCGCAAGACTTCGCTGTCGCTGGCCTAGGGGGATTTGGGACGCCCCGAGCGACGCCCCGAATCTTCGTCGGGGGTTTTCCCGGTCCCCGGCTTTCGCTGGTGGGTGCTACTGTTTCAAAGGCCACGTGTTCTAGTGCTACTCTCTCACCAGACTTGAGAAGCGAAGGAAGCAAAAAGAGGACCGTTTGCGAACCTGGAAAACAATCAAGCTGGACATCCCGGTGTAGCGACACGTGTTCGGCTCGCAGGATTACTGCCGAGCGACAAGCAAGGCCACGTGTCTGTTGGTTTTCACGTTTGGCCCTGGCCCTGCGTTATCGTGCGCAAGGGCCAAAGAACGGTCCTCCAAGTGATGGAGGCGATGAATCTGCCGTTCAGAAGCAAGCGGGGACATCATCCCTTCCGTCCGTTTCCCGGCTTTTTTGCTCCAAAACTGCAGGTACCGCTAAAGCGGGCGGTGCGGCGAGCGGCGGTGCAACCGGTCGCGAGGGACTTCGGCTGCTTGACGAAGCAGTCGAGTAGTTTCAGAGCACGCGTGAGCTACACTTGATCATCAATATTTTAGCGAGCAAGGAGGGACGAAGAGGCCGGCTTCCCAGGACCTGCACGACGTGCTCAGGTGTTCGAGGGTCTCGCCGACGGTGCTGGGTCTGCTGGGGGAGGTCCTGCGCCGGTGCTCGTACTCTACTCCTGACTCGGCTCGCCGGTGCTGGGACTCGGCACTTTTCTGCTATTCCCTTCTCCTTCTAAAAACTCCGTATGTACCTCGAACGGGTGGTGCCCAGTGCGCTCTGCTGGCACGCACCGGTTGACGACCGGTCAGGATGCGACGATGAGAACGGCGCCTCGGTGCGGGGTCGCCGACGACGAGGGACTCGGGGTGGCGAGCTACGAGTCAAGCGTGCTCCTCCTCCTGTACTCCTTCCTCTTCTGCTCTGGTCGTGCGGAACCTGCTTGCTCGGGCGAAGCGTCAACTGGCACGAGCGAGCTGGTGTTGGCGCACCGACCGCCAGCACGACGAACCACGACTAAGCTCCGTCGAGCTCCACCGCGCCGCCTCTGCCACCTGGCTTCCGCCCTCCCCCTGGCTTCTCTGTCCCACCACCAGCCATGTCGAGCACGACTCTCCCGCCTCCGAACCCGCCCCCGAACGGACCGTTGCTCCAGAAACCGCGCGTGGGCGAAGATGGACGTCAGTGAGCGCGAGGACACGCGATGCGCCGGTGGTTGAGGGAACTCACGAGAGCACGTTGTGCCCTTCTATACTCCTGTTCTGACTGTATCACTCTACTAGCTTACGATTACTTCTGACGAGAGCAGAGCGACAGCTCGCTTTGACGCGCAAACGACACAGAACCTTCCCCCCCCTCCCTCCCCCTCCGCACGACCCACCCCAACCACGCTGGTGCAGGAAAGCGAACTTTGATGTCACCTCTGCTGGTCCGCCCTTCCCTCTCCTCACCCTTCCTGACCCCGCTGCAGCAAAAGCTGATTCGATTTCTTAGATTTCGACGAACAGGGACGGGCTCTGCTGTTCGATTGCCAGGGCCGACTGTCGACGCGCCCAATGTACACACGTTTGGAACGCCATACGAGCACATACACCAGGATCTGAAGGCCAAGGACGAGAGACTGTCAGTCTTCCTTTCTCCCACGCCCACCGCGGCAGGGCTCCTTGAGCAACCACCCCAACTTGCGTGCTCCGGGGGCAGCAGGAGGACGCTGACGCCAGATCCTTCTCCCAATGTTCGCTCTGCAGATACACGGCCAACAGACTCTTAAAAATGCTGAACCGTAACCGACGGATCAAAGACGGCGCCAGAGCGGTAGCAAGAGACCAAGACGGTCGCAGACGTCGTGATTACGTGTGAGGAGAGGTGCTACGACGCGGTGTGCGATGGTGCGTCTCCTTCCTTCCCTTTCTACTTCAAGAGGAGCAGTTTTTGATGGAAGGTTTGGAATTGGTCGTTAGATCTGCTGATGAAAGGCGGGGAGTTGAACCGACCGGTCCACGTCATCAACGTCGAGATCAAAGACAACCACGGCGAGGCGCTCATCGCGGGCAAGGCGTTGTTGGATATCGCTACGCGTGTTGGTGTCCTCTCTCTTCTTTTTCAACAAAAGGGTGGGCTGACAATTGGACGGCGGTGCAGATCGAAGCAGCAGCGGATCTGGACAGCGAGATGGACATGATCCTCAAGAAGCAGCAAGAGAAACACCCGCACCAGCTGTTGCATGCCGTTATGTACTACTGAAAGAAGACGCATCTGTAGCTCAAAATTCATTTCATCATCTTTGCTGTTTCCAACCTTGCTGTTTTCAACGTCCCAGAGCGCTCAGAGCTGATACCGCTTAGCCACGCCTTTGGAGCTCTCTTCGAACCGAGGCAAGGGAGCAGAAGAACAAAACAACACTAGTGCAGTATGTGGAATTTCAAAGCTGCCTGCCGTTCCAATCCAACGTCGCCTTCTTCGCCCCCTCACGAACAATGTCCCGGAACTCCTTCACGCCTCTTCGAAACGCGTCCTCCGAGTTGATGTTCTCGGTCTCTTCAGCCAGTGACGAAACGTCGAGGTGATGGAGAAGTTTGCTGGCAGACAACTTCTTCAGAACTGCGGCTGCCTCCTGGTTCTGAAGCCCGGTGTAAAATATCTGGGGAACGACCCCTCCTGAGCCCTTCCAAAGCTGTTTTCGAGCTGCCGCCGCCATTAACGAATTGGATTCGAGCCACCCGAAGCCCTTCAGCACGCCCATTGCTTGATCGGCACGGTCCGACCTCCACCCTGGACGGTTGGTCCTGCTCTTCGCTTGGGCCTTCAACGCGTCGCTGCCGTGTTGCGAACTGGAAGGGAAGCCAGGGGCGGGCTTGTGATACGTCGTTGCGAGGAGTTCCTTCCAATCGTGAGCGAGGATCTCGGTCGAAAACACAAAGAAGACGAGGTATGCCACGGAGGTGAGGTCGTGGCGAGGGCGGTGGTAGAATTTCTCGGACCCGGCAGACGCCTCTAGGACCTCCGAGGCCATCGTGAACGGCGTTCCCGTCCGCTCCGTATCATTCGCATGCGCCCCACCCTCCTTCTTCGTTAACACCGCCGCATGGTCGAAGTCGAGGGAACATACGACCCCTTCCGGCGTCGAGAGAGCGTTGTTGATGGAGAGGTCGCGCTGACCGACGCCCGCGTCGTAGAGAAGCTCCAGGTTTTCGAGAAGCGAGTCGATGGCTGTCCAGAACAGCTTTGGCGTCTTGAGCTCCGAGAGAGGGACGAGATCGGGAGGCGTGACGGTGATGATGAGCTCGGAATGTCGGAGAGTGAAGGGGCCATCCGGATCGGCGTCCTCGAGCGGAATCTTCCACGGCGGTCGGCACTGGTCGTCCTCGTGAAAGGCGGCGACGAGGTGAGGGAAGCGCACGCCGAGGTACTCGGGCTTGACTCTCTTCGCGATCAGTGACAGCGAGTCCGGCTCGCGTAACTTTCGGTTTACGTCAGGATTGTAGTATTTCGCGATGAGGGCGAAGCCCTCGCGGAGCGAACCGTCGTCGTTTAGGCCGCCGCCGGGTTTGCCTGACGACGTGGCCTCGCTGCCTCTCGCCTCGATCGGCCTGACGGTCGCTCCTGCCACCCAGGTACCACGACTGAAGGGAATCGAGTGGGTGCAAGTCGAAAGAGTCGTGACGGCGAGAGTAAGGGGGAGTTGGATTCGAGGAGGACCACCGGGGTAGGGGGGAGGAAGCGCGCTGGCCGAAAGTGTCGAAGTAGTGAGGCCGCAGAGCGCGCCGAGGTTGAGCTCGTAGGGCGAGGTTGAGGTCGTTGTGGCATCGTAGGAGAGGAATGGGGGCAGGCCCAGCTGGACGTCATCCAAGGTCTCGAGTGTCCGCACGAGCGCGCAAGCCGACCTGAATCCTCGGCCCAACCAGTCGTCGATGGTGGCTACCTGAAGTCGTTCTCGATCGAGGATCATGAAGAAGAGCTTCGTCTTGGTGAACGAGACTAGGAGGACGAAGTGGCGGAACGGTTGGACGTTGAGAGCGAGGACGGCGTCGTGCACGAGTTGCGCGTTCTTCGGGTTGAGTTTGCCGTCCGGTTTGAAGTTGACGGTCTCGGTCGTGTGCTCAACCACGATCATAGCGTCGCCCCAGTTCGCCGAGGTCTCGCCAAGGAGAGCGGAGCTGGCAAAGATGGTGTCGGGCTTCCGCTCGACGTCCGCGCGGTCGGACTTCTCGAGAGGCGAGAACTTGCGATACATCCACGAGCGGCGTTCACTCATTGGCGCTGAGGTCGACCTCGAGGCCGCCTGATTGTATGGAAAGTCAGTGCATCTGCCAAATGGGTCTCCGTTTAGAGTCAATGCGTGCTCACCAGCCTGCCCATGTCGCGCATCCATTCGTTCTCCTCGTTCGGCCCCGCCTTGCCAGACGCCTTCTCACCCATGAACGCATCGTCGATCGCTTTGCGCTTCTTCTCCATGCCCTTCACCTCCGGCTCCGACCTCGACTTCGACCTGACACCCTTCTTAAACGCCTTCGCGAGATTGATCTTCGACACCTTTGCCTTCACTTTCTTGGTCTCCCTCATCAGTTCCTCCTCGTAGGCACCGATGCAAGCCAGGCTCTCGTTGTACGTCTCCAACGCGCTCAACGATCTGAGAAGTTGATTGAGCTCCGCACCGACCACGCGGCCATTGAACCAATCGACTGTCTTCTCGGCGGTGCGAGTGAGCGTCGGGAGTCCTGTAGCACTATCTGGTCGAGCTGGAGTGGCGGAGCTGGCCATTCCTGCCGAGACGGGCTCGGGCGCGGTTCGCGTCGTCTTGGGTGTTGACGGGCCGGCGCTCGCGGCGAGCGTGTGCGACGGGACCGTGTCGAAGGTGATGGGAGAGGTTGATCGAGGAGGGGTGGTCGTTGGGTTGGGTGGAGGAGGGGGGTCGGACGAAGGAGGGGTGGAGAGAGCCAGGTCGGCGAACTCGTCTGTCGGGGCGTGCTGCAGATGGTTCCGGGATCAGCATCCATCATGTCTGGACAGAGAAAGAGAGAAAAAGACGAACAACTTCTTCTTTGTACTCGTACAGCTTGTATCGAAGCTCGAGCTTTGGCGTTGCGGTCACGCTCGCCGGGTTGGACGCCGTCGCGCTCACTCCTGTTGAACGACGCAAACATGCGCGCGCGTCAGTACAAAAACACGCAAGCGAGAAGACGCGGCCAGCACGCACCAGCAGGCGGAGCGCTCGCATCAACGGCCAGCCTTCGTGGCAGCAGCTCTCGAGGCAGCAAGGGCGTCGGCAGGGTGGCGAGAGCAGCGTGTCGGAGCTCGTCCTGCTTCCTGTCGCGCAGCCTTGCGCTACGCCTCGGGGCAGGTGCGTTCACTGGGGGGGAGGTTGCAGCAGGCCGTGCGTCGGCGCTCGTCGACGCCTCAGCAGGATCCGCCGTCGCTGGTCGTAGGTGCGAGGAGTAGGAGGCGGCGGAGGCGAAGGAAGGAGAGCGAGCCTGAGGATGGGACGAGAGCTCAAACAGGGGGTCGACATGACGTTATTCTTTTCGAGGCAGCTACACGTGGCTGCCAACGCGAGCCCTCGGCGCACTCCTACCTTTGGCTGTTCACTTGACCGGTTCGACGAAGCCGAAGCATCGTACAAGAAAGCGATAGAGACCTCGCCGTCCCAGCCTCGCGCGAGACAGGCGAGGTCTCGAAGCGAAGACAAAGGCTAGGAGGGACGGCTCTGAGTGCAGCTGAGACTCGCAGGGTCGTACAAGTGGTCAGGAGTCAGTTACCGGCTCTGTACCGCGCGGTGTTGGACGAGCCGGACGCGGGGAACGACGAGGATCTTCGGAGAGCGAGGGAGAAGTTGTTGACGCATAGGAGGATGGTACGGGCTGACAAGGACTGTCGAAGGCGTTCCGTTCCACCTTTCTCATCACCTTTCTCATGGAAAATATACGAATTGCGGAAAACCTTACCATGATGGACGTCTGTAAGAGGGACAGCTCCGATGAGCTGAAGCGAACGCTGCGCTTGATGGAACGCCATCCCAGCCCGACGCTGTTTAGGGCTGCCGAAACCCTTGCCTCGCAGACGTTTGCTTTTTCTTGTAAAATCTGGAGTAGCTCTTCAACTTTCGGACCTCTCATATTGGCGGCAGTTGTTAGAGACCCCGAAAGGCTCACCAGCTCTACGTTGAGCAAGTCGGCGTGGGTCCGTGTCGGGCACCGCGTAGCCACGTATCCCTGCCGTTTGCTGTGACTATCATAGGCACTTTTGGTCATAGACCAATGCACAGAAAAAACAACCTCCTACAATTCGTACCGTTAGTGACATTGTCTAGGAACATTGTTGCTAAGAGTCACCCAGTGGAACGGCGGTGCAGCAAGAGTCGGAGGCGACGCCAGGCCGCCAGGTGGTGCGGCGATTCTACCCAAAATCCTCGTACCAGAGGCATTTCACTTATCCAGATCGAAATCAATCAAAAAAAAGGCCACGATCCGTCCAATGTGGAAACAATAAGCCCGAAAGACCAAGCTGTGCGCAATCCGCTGGAGAACCCGCCTGCTCGGGCGCTCGCTGATCCTGCAAACTGATCAAGTCTAAAGGTCTAAATCTATGTATACTGGTGCTTACAATTTCAAGCTCCTTCGCTTGCTTGTGGACGTCCCCGAGGTGCTTAGATTCCGCAAGGTGCTGGAAAGGGGGATCATGCTGACGCTGTCGGTTTATAGACGACCGGGCCTGATTGGTTTACAAGAAGCTCAGGGAAGGAAGGAGAATCACGGGGCGTTTAAATACAATACTGCCCGCCTGAAGTCTTCATGTAGTGTCGGGCGTTTCTCGGCGAGCCATCGTGTGCCAACACGTGTTAACTTTTCACTGCCATTGACATCTGCAATGCCGTCCCGCCTGGTCTGCCATGCAGCCCCGCCCACAGAATCAAAGATGATGACGTGAAGAAATGACAACACTATGGTTCCAACTGCTCTGTATTTGGACCCGTTCCAAGTCCGCGGAAACCTGGGGGCGCCGCTGAGTTGAAGGTCGACGCGTCGTCAGCTCCACTCTCCGCCATCGTCCACCTCGCACCTGCCCTCCCTCCGTCCAGCCCACGATGTGCGACCCTCCGTCCTCCTCCTCTGCACCACCACCACCGACAGCAGCATCGCCACCACCAGAGCCGAGCACGTCGTCGTTCGCCTCGCTCCTGCCCGGCGATGCTCCCGTCCCTCCCGCTCCCTCGCCGTCCCCACCACCAGCACCAGCACCAGCACCAGCACCAGCACCACCGAGCACCTCCACCCCAATAACCCTCATCACGACTTTCTTAAACGGCACGACCCGAACCTGGCCTCTCGTCTCGTACTACCCCGCACCGTCCTCCTCCAGCTCCGCCGCCGACTCGACGCGCGCGTTCCTCGCCCTCCCCGACAGCTACTTTAGTCCCACGCCGACGGAACTGCAAGCTGCGTTCGCGGGACAAGTAAAGAAGCGGGAGGAGCTGGTGGATCGGCCGTTGTTGACGGGCAAGTTGAGGGAGAGGGAGGAGAAGGGGAGGAGGGACGAGAGGGAGAGGAGGTGGCCGCAGGTGCGTTTCGTTCGCTGTTCGTGGAGTGGTGGTAGAGGAAGGCAGAGGAGCTGATGTGAATGGCTGGTGGGAGCAGACAAAGATCCGGATCAGGTTCGCGGATCGGAGTCAGCTCGAGGGGACGTTCAACTCGACCGACCTGCTCGGCGCGGTCTACGAGTTCGTCAAAGCCGCCCTCGAGCCGTCGATCCGACAAACCCCATTTACGCTCTGTTCGTCCTATCACTCTTCCTTTCTCACTCGAAACTAACGAGAAGGAGGGAGGAAACAGATCAAACCCCACCAAAGAGGGACTACGTCCGAACGGACCCCGCGTTCAAGGGCAAGAACCTCCTCGACCTCTCCCTCGCGCCTTCGTCAGTCTTCTACATCCGGTTCGAGGACGACAATCTCAACTGTTCGTCTTTCTCCTCTTCCCTTCCTCCTTCTATTTTCAGCTAACCCGCGCTTCCCAAAACCAGCGCCCAGCAAACCCCCACCTCTCCGCGCCGAAGTCCTCGACCACCCCTCCGCACTCCCGACACCTCCGAGCTTCGACCCAACGGCGAAAGAGGGGGAAACGAAAGGGAAGGGCAGTGCAGCGGGGAGTGGGAAGAAGATGGGGTTCGGAGGCGCGTCGGGGACGGTGACGCCGAGTTGGATGAGGTTGGGCGGGAAGAGTACGTGGCGCCCCTTTTGCTCTCTACTTTGTTTCTGTTGCTGTTTTGTTGGATGAAGCGGGAAGGATGAAAGCTGACTGTGGGTTCTTGTTGGTGGTGCAGAGAAATGATGTCGTTCGATGGGAAGTAAGGTAGGAGGTTCTGCGTGGGCGAAGGAAGTCGCGTGTGTGTGTTTTGCGGTCACGCGTTTTTTTGGGGTGGTCCGTTGTTTACCTGCGTGGGTCGCAAGGTAGCCTTTTCGATGGTTTTACGAGATGTCGACAAGATCATGGATGGAAAGATGGGAGAGAGAGCAGTCGGTGCCGTTCGCTAGTCGAAGAGAGGCCCCCCCCCCCCCCCCCCCCCCCTTGGCAAGGATCCCAGCTGGGCTACAATGAAGCCAATTCACCTCTCAATCCACTCGCTCTCCGGTCCCTCGTCCAGAAACTGAATGAGAAAAAAGGGGTCCCCCTCGAGAGAGAGTTCGAATGGATTGCGGAAAAAAGTATGGCAACAACTGCCCTCCCTCTCCCACCGCTCCTTCCTCCCTTCCCCAAAGGTTGTCCCCCCCCGTTTCCCGTGTGTTGGCGAGAGAAGGTACCGGAAAAGGAACGCAATTAAGCGACTGCGAAACACACAAAGAAAGACAGGGTCAGCCTTGCGCCAAAAAAAGAGAGAGAAGCGACGCACTGGTAACCTCAACCTCGACGCCAGCCTCGATGCTCATGCTCGTGATCTGCTTGACGACCTCGGCGGGGGAGGTGAGGTCGATGAGGCGCTTGTGGATCTTCATCTCGAGGTGGTCCCAGGTCTTGGATCCCTCTCCACAAGGCGTCTTGCGGGTCGTGATCTTGAGGACCTTGGTGGGGAGGCGGACGGGGCCCTTGACGCGCAAGTCCTTGTCCTTGGAGCGGGTGATGAGGTCGGCGCAGACTGTGGGTGATTTTGGGGAGAGAAAGTCAGCTTTCTGGGTGGTTTGAGCGAGGAGGATGAGGGCGCGGGGCGAGGGGAGCGACGACGGAAGAAATTTGCATCGCGCCCTCGTGATGGGCTCGTCCCTTCGCCTCGCACTCGCTCCCAACAGCACAGAGAACAGAACGCACCCTTCTCAAGAGCCTTGACGTTCCTCGAGGTGAGGGTGATGCGGATCTTGTGGGCCTTGGGGGCGGCGGCACCAGCCTCGAACTCCTTGTCTCCCTTGGCGACGTAACTCACTGAGGACGCGGCCGACGTTAGCGCTTCGAACGGGAGGATGGAGGGGAGCGAAATAATGATCCACTTTTTGATAGGTGAAGGTTTGGGGGGGACGGTGAGACAGAGGTGACCAAGTTGGGGAGCAAGACCTGGCATCCAGCGCGAGCGTTCGAAGGGAGGCGAAATTGGGCGTGGATGCGTCCACTTGTTTCCGCGCGCGCGGCCCAAGTTCTTCCCAGGATGTCGTTCAGCCCAAGGGCCTCCCGCCCTCCTCCGACTTGGGCCCAACCCGCGCGCCAGAGTCCTGCTCCTCCCCTCCCTCCCTCAGCACCACCAGCCAGAAATCTAGCCATGCTTCGCACTTCTATCGCTCGTGTCGTATGTCCCACTTCTCTCCTCTGCTGTGTGTGTAGAGAAGAAGAGGAGCGCTGACGAGAGAAACGGGGAAAAGGCCCGGCCGTTCGCTGCCCGCTCGTTTGCGAGCTCGACTGTTGCTGTCAAGGGTCCGTTCCTCTCGTACTCTACTGGCTACGAGAACAACTTGTACTAACTTCTGGGGGGGGGGGGGGGGGTTGATCGCAAACAGACCTCGTCCAGGAGCTCTACGTCAAGGAGCTCAAGGCCTACAAGCCCGCTGCTCCTGTCAGTCCCCTCCCTCCTCCTCCCCTTCCCCTCCCTCCTCCTCCTCCTGCTGACCTCCCCACGAACGCACAACACAGGCCTCGGACGCCTCGGCCTCGATCAAGGGCTTCTCGGCTCCCGCCGCGCCCAAGACGCCTGAGCTGTTGGGCGCCGACGCGCTCGCGAAGGAGTTGGCGGCTTACGATGCGTGAGTTTGGCCTGCTGCCCTGGGCTTTGGCTTTAGGTGGGCCGAAGGGGGAGGAGGGGAGGGGAGGGGAGGAGGCGATGGGTTTGATGGGAAAGGGAGGGAGGAGGGACGTCGGAGGGGTGGATGGGAGCAACTGGCAGCGAGGCAGGCAGGCGAGTGCGGATGGTGCTGAGCGCTGAGCTGGAAGGCCGAACGGGGTTGGCGAGCAGGGGCGCGGCTTCGCGTTTGGTCAGAAGGGGCGTACGTGTGCTGACCTTGTTTCTGAACTTTCTACATCCGATCACAACAACCTCCAACTCCGACACCGACGTGCTCCTCCCTCGCTCCCGTTCGCCTGCCGCCTCGCACCACAATACACCTCTCTCGCCCTCCTCTCATCTCATCGCGCCCCAACCACCCACTCCACCCACCTCTCACCATCCCTCCAACCTCAACCGAAACGCAAACCACAGCGACGTTGCGACTCCCGAAGCCCCCACCGTCTCGGCCCACGCCGACGAGTCGGACGCCCTCGGTGCCGACGAGTACCTCCACCTCGTCGAGGCCGACGTGCACGTCGAGGCTCACCACTAGATTGTTTGTTAACCACGACTTACCCCGACCCGACCTTTATCGACCTTGGACCCGTTGACTCGGATGTTTTGAGGAGGGGCAAGGAGGAGAGATGGGAAGATGGGCAAGGGCGTCGAAGATTGATGGAGAATACTAAAAGGAGTGACTTTTCGCTACATGGCCAGCTTTTGGGGTGCTTGGGCTGCCTGGCTCGGAGAAGGTGCTTGGGTTTCTGATGGGCGTTTGTCGAGATGCGAGGGACCAGCTCGGTGTGGTTTCTCGTCGCGAGTACTCGCTTTTGGGTCTGACGGCTGCGATGCAAAAGGAAGAACGGTGGTGGTAGTTCCTGAAGACGTCGCTTTCAGACTCTTTTTCAGTGTCGACAGCTGTTGCTTGGGTCCAAGCTGCTTTGGAAAAAGACGTCGGCAAGGGACTCTCCCTAATCCCGCACGACCTTTACTGCCGCTCACGGAGCGTCCATCCTTGCCCCCCCCCCCCCCTCCCCCCCCCGCAAATCTTTGAACCCTTTGATTACCGCAAGCCGCAGATGCTGTCTCTGGAAACACGGTCATGCGGCCGCCTACGGGTCTAAGCTCCAAAGGCGGCAGCGGCAGCACGCGCCACGTTGCGTGCCTGCTTGTAAGGCTGCCAAGTCGGCGCCTTGCCTCATGCAACTGCGTGAAAACCCGCTTTGGCGAGAAAAGAAAAGCTTCGGATTGAAGATGTATGAGGGACCTCACGAGGCACCGTTTCGGACGGTCCGGGCGGGTCCGAGTCGACGGGCGTCCTCTTTGCGAGGTCGTGTTGCTGCCTGTTTGACGCCGAGGCGGGGGAAATGAGCAACGCACGAGTTCCGGCTGTGCAAAACGTGGTGAACGTACTGGAGGAGGTGCTCGTGAATGGCATGGATTCCACCGTGCTACCCACACGACCTCTTCCAAAAGCTCACCCAGCGCCGGCACCTCACCTGGACGATGTCGAAAACCTCGGGAGCGGGCAGCAAGGCCCAGCAGCAGGCGTTTTCGACTTTCCCCCAACCCCGTGCAGCCTTTCTTCTCTCGTTTTTCCAGCCCCTGCTCGCAGTTCTTGCTCCTCGAACCTCGCCAATTTCACGCTCAGCCCAAACACACGCCGGGATGCTACCCGAAATCAAACTCGGAAGACCGCGGCTCTTCTCCCAGGAAGACGCTTGGCCACGTGGAACCACGGGTTCGGACCACCGCCCATGTAGCTGGACGAAACGAAGTGATTAGGGAGGAGTGGAAGGCGGAGGGAAAAGGAAAATAAAAGCGGAGGTCGGTTGCGAAGTGTTGGTGAGGACGGGGGGGGTAAGAGGGTAGGGACGGGATGCCACGTACCTAGGTCCCGAAGGGTCAGGCTGGGGCGCAGGCGGAGGAGGAGGGGGAGGACGAGGGATCCCGTAGAAACTCCACTGAGACCGACGAAATCAATCAGGTGGTCCCTCAAAGTCCAGTTGAGAAGAGTGGGGGGCCAGCAGCGAACGAGCATGGCGTGGAAAGATCAGTGGGGGAGGCGACTTACGGGATCGTACACGTAGCTCTGAGGCTGACCATGCGAGAAGGTGCACGCGAGTCTTTGTTGGCAGCCTGCATTCAAATTGTGCATGATTGATCAGGGATCTCAAATGAAATAGGAGGCGGGGGAGGAGAGAAGGGAACGCACAGCCGAGACAGGGTTGATACTGGTTGCACGCTCTGAATACATTGTTTCTTATCTTCAGCGTGCTTGAAGGCGATAGTGGAACTTCAGAAGAGGAGGGGAGAGTACGGACTGGTTGGTTTGGAGGCAATTGTCGCAAGGCTGCATTGTCACATTGGCGCAAGGTGGTCAGTGACTTCCCTCCTACCGCTGGTCATCACGTCGACGATGGAAGGACGTACGGACCCAACCGGAGGAGGCGGGAGAGGTTGGGGAGGCGGAGGAGGAGGCGCACGAGCACGCTCGGTCTTTTCCTTGTAGAAACATTCCGACTCAATCTTCCTCTTTATGCCTGACAGTGGGCACGGAGAGCGTTAGCTAATCGGGGCACAAGTGTTAGCGGAACACGAGACACGGGGACCGACATTCGTTGCATGGTAGCTTGTGGTCGCATTTCCTGCCAAAACGAATATCAGGACAAATTGGTCCGAAGAGACCGTGTAAGAGGGATTCGTACCGGTACTTGTTCTGCTTCTTCATGCAAGGCTCGCATATCTGTTTTGGTCGACTGGTTTAAAATCTCTTCCTCGACAGCTAGGTGGACTTCTAGACCAAATAAAAGAGGATAATTTATCTTCGTGATTTTGGTCTCCCGATAGGAGCACTCGACTCCCCTGTTTGGGCGGCTGATTGGCTGGAATGGCTGAATGAGGGAACGAGGAGAACGCACGCGTCGTGGCAGCGAGTGCACGTGGGATGCCCTTTGTCACATTTCCTACCCAAATTCGCTTAGTAATGGGCTGTTCAAGCCGGAAGAGAAGGATGAGTTTGTCCTCACTGTCGCCTCTCCTTGCACCTGTTGCAAGCTCCTGTCTGTGAGCCATCGTGTGCTTGTCAGCGGACGCTGTGCCCAAAAGCCTGCTGGAGGAACCGATGGCCTGACCTTTGAGGGAGCAGAGCTGGAAGAAGACATGCTTGTCCCGATTGGAGCTCCAACGCCCTCAGCAGAGTTGAAAAGGGGAAGGAAAGGTAGGGAAGGGAAAAAACAAGTGCGCCATGGGCCGTCTGCTACTCTCGGCGATTGCTCGGACAGAGGTGCTGCATGACAACCAACCTAAGCAGTGATTCACTATTTCAAATTCTGAAGCAGTTAAAGCCGAGACAAACTTCCGTGCCTGCCTTTCTGTCGGAGGCCGGATCGGAGCACAGCCCCAATGCCCACGAGCGAGTATTTTGACTCGGCTGTACTGCCGTTCTCATCCAGGTTGAGACAACACAAAGGCCGCATCTAGCTCTTGACGCTGTTTTTGCGACTGTCTCCCGCTTGACAGCACTGGGCCCATTCATTGGCTTGTCGTCTTCGGGCTCCGCTGGACGAGCGATTCCGCGCGAGAACACAGGCCGGGTCTCGGTTTGCGCCGTCTAGGAGCCCGGCAGTGAGCACAGGCAGGTGAGCGCTTGGGAAGGTTGAGATAAAGATGACCTAAGTTTTTTTATTTTTTTTTTCTTTGCCCGGAGAGGAGGTCAATGTCAATAGCTTGTTTGCGCACAGCCCCAAGCATCACCACCCACGAAGACGAGGAGACCTCCCGTTGTAACCATCTCTTCTTCCTTGAGGAGGGGCTTGTGAGAATAAATAGTGCAAGATGACCCTAATATACTGCTGAAGTAGTAGTAGAGGACTGATGTCGAACTCTCTCGCGCCTCGCTACAAGCCACGAAGCCGCAGGCCGCTTCGGTCAGCAGCCTTGATGAGGCTCATGGAAAGCTCGTCGGTGAGCGCAGTGAGGACTACGGGTGTAGGACGGCTGGGTACGACAGAGTGTTCGTGCGAGGTGCGCTCACCAAGAAGTTGCGCGACGAGGACGTGTCGACACCACGACGTCCAGCATCTCCGTACTGCTCACTCCACGCCTCGAATAACCAACAATGCTCGGAAAGTAAAACTTACAACAACCCGCACAATATGTACACCCCCTCATCAACCTCTCATCACCCTTCATGCCCTCCTACGCCTACGCCTTCGCCTTGCCCTTCGCCTTCGTGCTCGCACCCGTACTCGCCGCCGCCGGCGCGGCTGGAGGTAACGCCGGCGCCACGACCGGCACAGGCTCCGCTCCCCCAGCAGCCAGCGCGGCCAGCTGGGCCCTCTTCTCCTCCTCGGCATACTGCTGGAACTCGTCCTTGCCCCTCGCCCTCGCGATGACCTCGCTCATGAAGAGGAGCTCCTCGACTCGGGCGAGCTTTTTGGGGTCTTTCCGGAGCGCGAACTTGAAGTCGTCAACTTTGATCTTGCCTCGGTTCGTGCTGATTCGGTGGGCTTGTGTGCACTGTAGCGTTGGAGGGGTGTCAGAATGGGAGGAGCATGGAGGAGGGCAGGGGACGAACGACGTCTGTAATGTGCTCGACCAGGAGTTCCTCCATCACGTTGATCGTGTCCGCTGAAGGCTCCTTGTCACCGAACCCGTACATCATCGGTCCTACTGCCAATCATCACATATTAGCACCCGCGAGAGCGCGCCAAACAACAGCGGGAGGAACGCACAGTCTTTCGCGAACAAGCCCTTCTTGAGCACCCTCGCTCGAGTGACTTTCGTGCTCTCCTTGTTATCCTTCCCGGCTGCTGCTGTCGACATCGTGCGCCGCCGTTGCCGATCGTGCGAGAAATGACGGGGGTTGAGGGGCGGAAGCCAACCCTCCGAACTTGCGCGACTTGGCGCTTTCGCCCTCCGTCCAAACTGGAGCAAGAACACGATGGCGACGCCCGCACCACCGCCGACGGCGAGCACGAGCACGGGCACCGACAGAGTCACACCTGTCTACATCAGTGCTGCCGCGAACCGGTCGTCCAACGTCGCCGACGTGCGCACGAGCGACGGCCTCGCCGCGTTCGGTTCTGGTCGCTTCGTCGCTTTGTGGGACTCGGCCGTGAGTCTTTGTCCGCCTCCCGTGGCACTCAATTCGAAGCTTATCTTTCTATTCGAATAGGATGTCAATTCTCGAGGGATCAAAGCGACTCTGCCGGGCCACAAGGGAGCGGTCACGACGGTGAAATTTCTGAGAAGCGACGACGACGATGCGGCCAACGCGACGCTGCTCGCTTCAGGCGACAGTGTCGGTGGTGTGAGGATCTGGAAGGAGAGTGCTGGAACTGTGAGTTTACCTCCATGTCGCGCTCTCTGTATGGTTGGGATTGCTGATGGAGGTGTGCGACGGCAGTGGTCAATGTATGCGCTCCTCGAGGGGCACACGAGCTCCATCTCGTCCCTCGCCAGCTTGCGTCTCGAGCACGAGAAATGGTTGCTCGTCACTGGAAGCTCATCGGCAGAAGTGTTTGTTTGGGTGGTCGGAACTCAGGGCGCTGGTGCGTTTCGTTGGTCGCCTCCCCACATGCGAGACGAGCTGACGAGAGACCTTTGGGGAACAAACAGAGTTGGTGCAAAAGTTGGATTTGAAGGGAAAGATCACGCTTGAGCTGGCGTTGACTTATTTGCCCGAATCGAAGAGTGCGTGTCTCTCTCGCGGAATTGCTTGCGTCGGACGACGCCGCGCTGACACGACTCTCACCATCAAGGCATCGCTCTCGCAATCGGCTCGACAGAGAACAAGATTCAAGTGTTTTCTAGTCCACCCACTACGACTCCCCAGGTCCGTACTTCCTTCCTCCCTTCACCGCTTCCCCCCAACTCACGCATCATTTCTCCAGTTTGCGAAATCCCTCTCACTCGAAGGCCACACCGACTGGGTCCGCTCCCTCGCTTTCATCACCCCCAACCCCTCCTCCACCACCACCTCTTCAGTAGGATACGACATCTCTCCCGGCGAGCTGCTCCTCGCCTCCGGCTCGCAAGATAACTACATCCGACTCTGGCGCTTCTCCCGGCTGTCCTCCTCCTCAACTCCGACCACGTCCACAACCCCAGCGACCCCACTAGACCCAATCGAGGAACTCGAGCGATCCCTCGCCGAATCATCAACGACCACTGACGGGGAGATCCGACTCAAAGCGCACGACTTTGCCGTCCCCTCCCATGGGTCCTTCTCCTGCTCCGCCGAAGCCGTCTTGCTCGGCCACGATTCCTGGATCACGGGCTTGCACTGGGCTCCCCTCTCCCCTCAAACTCCAACACTTCGACTCCTCTCCGCATCCGCCGACCGCTCTATGATCCTGTGGACGCCTTCCGTTCCCCTCCCCTCACAACCATCGATATGGACGTCGACGCGAAGGTTCGGCGAGTTCTCGTCCCAGACAAATCTCGGGTTCTTTGGTGCCCTCTGGGGGAGAAACGGAAGAAGTGTGTTGGCGCATGGATGGGGTGGGAGTTGGCATGTTTGGAAGGAAGAGGGGGAGGGAGGCGAGTGGGAGGCGGTCGTGCCCGTCGGAGGGCACTTTGAGGCGGTGAAGAGCGTCACTTGGGAGCCGGAGGGGGAGTTCTTGTTGAGCGCTGGGTGAGTTCTAGATGCACTTTGGTGAATGGGAAAAGAGACTGATGGAACTGTGGGTGCGTTAAGTGGGGACATGACGACTCGCTTGCATGGCGTTTGGAGGCGAACAGACTCTCCCGGCAACCCGCTAAACACGTGGCATGGTTCGTGCCCAAGTTCTCCTCCTCTCTCATCCCTACCAGCAGCCCTGATTTCTTTCATCGTCCTCTATCAGAACTTGCTCGTCCGCAAATTCACGGCTACCAACTCGCTTCGATCGCTTTCACCAACCGGCTGCAATTCATCAGCGGTGCGGACGAGAAGATTGTCAGGGTGTTTGATGCGCCCAAGGTTTTCTTGGAGGGGTTGAGGACGTTGAGTGGGGTGGATAATGTTGGAGATGAGGTACGTTTTGTTGGTCTCTCATGTTGAGGGAGGTGGTGGGCTGATGCCAGGGTATAGGCTTCGAGACCGATGGCGGCGAACGTCCCTCCGCTCGGGCTGTCAAACCGCGCCATTGCTTGTGAGTCTTTTCTGCCTTCTTTCTTTTCCCTTGGCAGTAGCTGACGCAATATAATGATCTTCAGCATCGGCGGAAGCAGAACAACTCGCTCCGGCCTCGAACGATCCGTTCGACGCCGTCGCCGCCGTCGACTTCACCGTCACGTCGCACCCGCCTTTCGAGGAGCAGCTGTTGGGATCGACGCTTTGGCCTGAGGTTGGTACCTTTTTCATTTTTCTTCTTCAACGACCATCATTGACAAAAAGGTCCAGACCGAAAAAGTGTACGGTCACGGCTACGAGATCATCGCCGTCGCTGCGGCCCACTCGGCCCCGCTCATCGCCACAGCCTGCAAATCGACTTCGGCCGAACACGCCGTCATCCGTATCTACGAAACAGATGAATGGAAACCCGTCGGCAAGGTCCTCGCTGGGCACTCGTTGACGATCACGAGCATCAGGTTTAGTCATGATGATCGGTTCGTGGTTAGTGTGTCGAGGGATCGGAGTTGGAGGTTGTTTGAGAGGGCTGAAGGGAGTGGTGAGTTCTTGTTCTCTGTTGTAAGGGAAGAGGGAGGGGCTGAACGAAGGTTTGGGTAGATACGTACGAGCCGGTGGCGACTTCGACGTCGCACGCGAGGATCATTTGGGATGCGGTGTGGGCGACGGACGACTCGTTCTTCGCTACGGCTTCGCGTGATAAGACTGTGAGATTACACTTCGTTACTCCTCATCTGTATTCCTACACCTTGCTGATCTGTCGGTGCGGGCAACAGGTCAAGATCTGGACGAAACCAGAAACCACGTGGACGTGCGCTGCGACGCTCAAGTTTGAGGAAGCGGCCACCGCATTGGCATGCACGAGTCTCTCCGATCCTCCGTTAGCACACTGTTCTCCCTTCCTTTGACTGCGACAACGCTGATCTGACCCACACCCTTCACTTTCGTCAGACGCCAACTCTTAGCCGTCGGCCTCGAGTCGGGCGAGATTCGTTTCCTGACTTCGCCCGCCTCTGAGCCATCGAAATGGTCTTCGTTCGGGAAAATTGATTCTTCGTGCGTTTGTTTGCCTTCGTCATCATGTATCGAGTATTGATTGAGTGAACATTGATAGGATTGGTCATGTCCTGACCGTGACGAGCCTCGCGTGGTGCCCGAAAGTGGAGCCAGGGCTCAAGCGGCTCGCAACGGCCAGCGAGGACCAGAGCGTTCGCATCTTTGAGATTAGCACAGCATGAGGGAGTGTAGTTTTTTCAGAACAGCATGAGGGAAAAAACGTGTAACGAATATTAGATGTGATTAAATGTGTATGCGTGCGGCGGAAAAGAGAGACGGGGAGAATGGAAAACACGTGCGGAGGTGGTGATACGGTGGAGATGCGGAACGGGGGAACAACAAGCTCTGATGAGGGCAGACTAGACACTGAGACTCCTGATGAGACTCGAGTTGGTGCGGATCGTGCTTCGGCCGCGTCCTTGGTCGGGCACGGGAGGACGAGTGCCTTTGCTCCTGAGAATGCCTTTGCGAGGGTCGAAGACTTGGTTGCGTTGGCCTTTGAAGGTCCAGCCCTGTGATTGAAACGCGACATCAGTGTCGGATGTGCTTGAGAGAGAAGCAGAAGAAAGGCGAACCTGGAAAGCGAGCTGCTTCCGAACGTTGAGGATTTGCGGACCATGGATCTTGTCTCGCAACATCGGGTCCTTCGTCTCGTCGGGGATCGGCATTCCCGGTGCGAGCTCGGGAGGAGGAAGAGGGTTCTGGTGAGATCACAGGGTCAGCCGAAGACAGCATTTCTGAGATAGAAGAGGAACAAACGTCGTCAATCCCGTCCTCGAAGTAGCGCGTGTCGGCTGGGTCCGCCAAGTCGGGAACGAAGGGCGGCGTCTGGCGGTGGATGTTGGCAAAGTCTGGTCGCACAGAATTTATGAGCTGCGCTCTACACCCTCTCGAGGAAAGAAGGTTGAGCTCACCGATCCCACGGAACCAAGGGTGTGCCTTGACCTCGTCTGCTCCCGCGAGCATGGACCTCTCTCCCGCCGCACCTCCACCCGCTGTCGCACCAGCATTGAGGAACCCACTCCTCCTCTGCGTGATGACGGAGTTGGGTCGCGAGACGGAAGCGGGAGACCTCGAACCGAGTCGGTCCTCCTTCTCGCAGATGAGGGAAGCGATGAGGTCTTGCGCTTCGCGGGAGACACGTGGGCGAGCGGGGAAGCGGAGGGCTTGCTTCCAGTGCATGATCTTTTGGCGGGTTTGTTGGCGGTTTTTGGACACAAAAGGAGGGTATCCGCTGCGAGGTGAGAGATGTCAGTTGTGGGTTCGAGCTTGAGCTCCGAAGATGGAAGCGCACTAAAGCATCTCGAACTGAATGCGTTGCACAGCATGGGCGACGAAAGGCGGAGAAAGCCACGTCAGCTCGGTCAATGAGACTCCTAGAGAATGGTCGCCCACCAAAATGACTCCAAGCGACCACCAGTCGCAAGACTCGTCGTAGCCGTTTCCTCGAAGGACTTCGACGGGCATGTCTACACAGAAGGGAATTCAGCTCCCAGCCTGTCGAAAGCGCGATGCGCCACTACGACTTACAATTGTTGGTCTATCAAAAAAGAAACGTCAGTGTCCGACCCTTATCCACCAAACAAGCAAACGACTCACGCCGACAACCGAGTACGCCAACTTCCTCCTATGTCTATCCCTATACGTCAGGATGCTTCCCGGCGCGTCGTCAATTCCTCCAATGCTGCCCTCCTGATCAAACTTGGTCGTCGCAGGCGCGAGGTGGCCATCCTCGACGTCAATGCCGTGCTTGCGGAGCAGGTGGAGACGCTGTTGCTCGAAGTAGTGGCCGTCGTGCGCCCAGTGGAAGTCTGCCGCATCAAATATAGAGGTCTTAGATCTGAGCTCAGATGTCGATCAGGCTCTTGAACAAAGCGTACCGGTAGCGAGACCAAAATCGGAGATGGCGATGTGGCCCGAGGCGTCGAAGAGGAAGTTGTCCGGCTTGATGCTGCAGAACGAACGTGAGTGGAGACAGTCAAGAGCAAGCGACCTAGGCTACTTACTCTCGATGAATAGCTCCAAGAACTTTGTGCGTCTCCTCGACCGCCAAGACCATCTCCGCCATCTGCGGAAGGAAAACCACGTCAGCTCCTAAGTAGCTCGTCGGCGAGAGCCGATGAGAGACAGACATAGAATCGCGCAAAATCCTCTTCAAAGATGTCCTATGCACATCTTAGGTAAGCAACGGTCCACTGCAATAGGAACGAAAAGCCATACCTTCTCGATCAAGAGCGTCAGCAAGTCGCCTCCGGACATGTACTGCATCACGAGGTACTGGTTTCCTTCCCGTCAGCGCTGTTTATACCGATGAAGAGGACGGAAGGAGCACTAACAAGGTGATCAACATCCTGGAACGAGTACGCGAGTCGCACAGTCCACTGAGTAGCCGTCGCGGCGGCGGCCAGCAAGTCGCGTTCGGCTCTGACGTGGCCTTCTTGTCCCTTCTTCAACATGCTGTGAGCAGAGACACGGGTTAGATCAGGGATTCAGCTCCTTCAAGAACCACTTCACTCACTCTGCCTTCCTCAACTGCTTCATCGCGTACAACCTGCCCACGACAACAACGTCAACGTCAACTCCCTTCCACCCTTCAACGTCCCCTTCCTCAAGCCGAAAGGAAACCACTCACTCCCCACTCCCCTTCTCCTTGACCAAACTCACGACTCCAAACGCGCCATGCCCAATAACCTTGACCTTACTGAACTGCGCGACGCCAACCTTCTTCCTCACGTCCCTGAGGTACATCGTCTCGCTCTCGGTCCACGCGTCCCTGATGTTCCTCTTCTCCCGATCGCTGATGTTCAGCCTCGCCAACTCCTTCTCTAAAGCGGCTTGACGCTGGTCTCGACCTCGAGGTTGTTTGAGGATCGCGTGGTAGTGCGTCTCGAAGAAGATTCGGGTCGAGACGGCTTTTTCGATCGTCGTGAGAGAGGGAGTGAAGGGGGCGAGAGAGATGGAGGTGGAGGCCGTGAGAGGGTCGTCGAAGGAGTGGGTGATGAGGTCGTCGACTTCGTCCGCTCCACCGCCAGGAAGACCCTCGATCGCAGGACGAGTTCGCTCCGTCACCCGAACCGTCCCCAAATCCTTCATCGTGCCACCAGTGTTGAATCTCTCCAACTCTGGCCTTGCCATGAACCCAGCCCGCGGCGGCGTGAGCGCCTCCTCCCCCTCCTCCTCCCCTCCCTCTTCAACCCTCCTCAACATCTCGTCGCCAAGCGAAAAGTCTTCGACCGCCTCTCCCGTGTCCCCGGAAGTGGTGGAGGAGATGACGCTGGGGAGGCCGTTGACGACTTTGAGAGAGCCCGGACCATCATCGGCGTCTCGAGCGGCTTGGACTTCAGCGACGCCTCGAGCGCGCGCACGGGCTCGCACGGCTTCCTTGATGGGGAGGGACCAGGCTGGTTCTGAAAGGAGAGGAGTAACAAGTATTCAGTATCAGCGAAGGCTCTTCAAGTGTTCATGCGTCGAAGACACGTGTTAGGGAGAGGCGGGGCAAGGAGAGCGTTGTCGCACAGGCAGTCTCAGAAGCCAGGCGTCGACCCGTCCATTCGCTCTTAAAATGCAGAGAAAAGAAGAACAGCAGCTCATGGGAAGAAGAGAACGCACCAGCAAGCTTCCCAATGCCGTCCTGCTTCCATCGACCGAGAATCTCAGCGGCCTGCTCCGCGTCCGAGGCGTGTACGAGATGGCTGAAACATGAAAAGCACCCGAGCAGGTCAGCTCAGACCTGAGTTCAGCCGTTCGTGAATGTTCGCAAGAAGAGGGAAGCTAACGTGAACCCTCCCGGCCTGCCAATCATGTCGACGCTGATCCTCTTCTTCTTGACCCCCGCCGCTGCTGCCGTCCCTCCCCTCCCCCCAGCACCAGCTAGCGCACTCGCAGCTCCCACTTCACCACTCGCACTGAAGTTGTCCAACCCAAATCCCTCCGGAAACCTCGGAGCCTGCACCGCTCCCGCTCCCCCCACGAACCCACTGCTCGTAAGGAACCTACTCCCCGTCGCCTGCAAGATCTGCCAGAACCCGGAATGCACCATGATTGAGCTGGTGTTCCCTACGGGGACTTGAGTGGGGTAGGTGCCGGGGTAAGCGGGCGATGGGGAGGGTGCGTGTTGGTGCGTCGGAGAGGAGAGGGGAGGCGACGCGGACGGCATAGCCCCGCGTGGGAGGGGTTGGGGAGCATGGGGAGGGGAATAGGAAGTTTGAGGCGTGAACTCTGGAGGTGCGGGTGCTGGCTCGCCGGGGAAAGGAAGGGGGCTTCGAGCGCCAGGGAGAGGGATCGGGGCCGTCGCTTGCTCCTGCGCCTGCGTTGCTCCTGAAGCGGGAGACTGGGGGACGGGCAACGGCTTGCGCTTGAGCTTGTTCCTCTGCGCGAGAGAGCCTTTACCAAGGAAGAACGTCGAGCCTCTCTGCGGCGGAGCGGCGTACGGGATCCATTCCGACGTCGTCGAGGCCCCTCCTCCTCCCGCGTCCGGTGAGAGTCCGAGTGGCGGCGAGGTGGGCCCGTAGAGCGCTTCGAGGGCGTTCCGGGGTTGTTGGGGACGGATGGTGGATGATGGTCCGTACGAGTGAGGGTATTGGTGGGGTGCTCGTGCGGTGGAAGAGGTGGACGCAGGAGGGACTGGAAGAGGAGCGCGCGTCGTTGGTGGTGGAGGCTGCATCGTGTCGGCCGTCGGGCGTCGCTGGTGCGCGAGGAGGCTCGACAGTCGTTCGTCCAGTGGTTTGCCTTTGGCTACTCGGTCGAACGCAGGCTCGAGGTCGAATCTCTGGCCAAAGTCGTGCGAGACGAGAGGGGCGAGCGGCGGCGGCGGCGCGACGCGAGGCAGGCGCTTGTACGGCCTGGACGTCGGCGTGGGCTGTCGTCCTCGAGGTGGACGGTCGTTGTTCGTGCTCGTCGTTGCCGTCGTCGTTGGTGGTGGTGGTGGTGAAGGGAGGCGAGGGCTGAGCCCCATCGCGGAGGAGTGAGCGAGCGGACAGGGGCTCGTGCAGCGGGCCCATCGAAGCGTCATCTAGCCTGGCCAGTGAGATCACTCACAAACTTGATACAGTTCTATTCACTGTATCTAATAATTTCTATTTCTAAGTCGTGGAAGAATAGTCGACACAAAGCCTTTTGGGAGCGCGTTCTCCTGGCAAAGTCAACAATGCGAACCGTGGCTCCTGGAACGTGGCCAGTCAACGTGGCATTTCACCTTGACTGAAAGCTATTTGCCTATGCTTTGTTCTTTTTCCTTTAATCTTTTCTCCTCATTTCGCACTCTTTGCTCCAGCTACATGGTAAACGGACCCGACCCTTTCTTCCACGTGGCTAAACG